>OX439353.1:22653091-23894197 GCA_949319445.1 Mythimna lalbum | reverse complement strand
GCAACAAATGAGCTACTGTTGGAGGCAGAGAAGCGACGGATCTCTGTAGCACTTTTGCAGGAGCCATACGTTGGTGGCTCAAGAGAGATGAGGAGCCGGAGGGGAGTGCGGATCTTCCAAGACACTGGTGTCGGAGACGGGACTGTCAAGGCGGCAATTGCCGTCTTTGACCAAAACATCAAAGTGATACAGTACCCGAAACTCACCACGGGAAATATTGTTGTGGTGGGAATCCAAACCAGTGCTTGGGAGATCACACTTGCCTCATTTTATTTTGAGCCAGATAAGCCAATGGAACCGTACTTAAACCAGCTTAGAGAAATAAGTACTGCTATCGGCTCAAAATCATTTCTCGTTGGAGGGGACGCCAATGCGAAGAGCACCTGGTGGGGGAGCATGGTGGTTGACCGCAGGGGTGAAGAAATGGGTGCAACTCTCGGTGGGCTAGGGCTAAATATCCTTAACACAGGGGAAATTCCGACCTTCGACACCGTTAGGGGAGGTCAGCGCATCAGCAGCTATGTTGACGTGACCGCGTGCTCCGACAGTATCCTGGAGCTGGTAGACCAATGGAAAGTCGACGAGAGTCTCACAAGCTCCGACCACAATGGCATACTCTTTGACGTTAGACTGACCAAATCAAAAGGGACACAAATAGAAAGAACTACGCGCATGTTTAACACAAAAAAAGCAAATTGGGTTAAATTTCATGAGAAATTTTCTCAATTAAGAACAGAAAATAACTTCCAAAAAACTGCAATAGACCAAATTAATAATTTAGAATCTTTAGATAATACAACAAATAAATATACAAAAATAATACAAGAAGCATGTCGCGCTGCGATGCCCATTAAGAATTCCAAAGAGAAACTTACTATGCCATGGTGGTCGGAGAAACTAGCAGAGATGAAAAAGAAAGTCGCTACCAGCAAAAGGAGAGTGCGATGCGCTGCTCCAGTCCGGAGACCGAGGGTCGTAGAAGAGTACCTGAAAAAGAAAGAGGAATATGAGTTAGAGGTAGCTCGAGCCCAAACCGAGAGCTGGAAAGAGTTTTGTAGTAAGCAGGATAGGGAGGGGGTTTGGGAGGGGATTTACAGGGTAATTGGGAGAACAGCGCAGAGAGGGGTGGACGTGCCGATGATAGAGAACGGGAAAGCGCTTGATGCAGAAGCTTCCGTTAAATTGATAGCGGAGACTTTTTATCCTGATGACCTCACAAACACAGATAATACCTATCACGGCAGTATACGAATAAAAGCCGAGAAGGTTAATGAAGAAGAGGATGAAGTCCCCAACGATCCACCCTTCACACTGAGTGAATTAAGAACTGCCTGTGAATCATTTAATCCCAAAAAGGCTCCAGGAGCGGACGGTCTCACAGCCGATATATGCAGCCAAGCCATTGGAGGGGAACCCGATGCCTTCCTGGCTCTGCTGAACCAATGCCTGAAATTCGGATACTTTCCCAAGACCTGGAAGGAGGCCACGGTGGTGGTGCTAAAGAAACCTGGGAAAAAAGACTACACCACACCAAAATCATATAGGCCCATTGGCCTCTTGCCGGTCTTGGGTAAGGTGTTTGAAAAGATGTTGATGGCTCGCCTCAGGTTCTACATTTTACCCAGGATGAGTACTCGCCAGTACGGATTCATGCCTCAGAAAAGCACCGAAGACTCCCTCTATGATCTGGTGAAGCACATAAAAGGAAAACTTGAATTAAAAAAGATAGTGGTGCTAATATCCCTAGACATAGAGGGAGCCTTCGACAGCGCCTGGTGGCCAGCTATAAGGGTCCGGCTGGCAGAGGAAAAGTGTCCTCGGAACCTGAGGAGGGTCATCGACAGCTACCTGAGGGACAGGAGAGTCAGGGTCAGGTATGCGGGTGAAGAATACTCCAAAGGTACGAGCAAAGGCTGCGTACAAGGCTCCATTGGAGGTCCAAACTTCTGGAATCTACTGTTGGATCCCCTCCTAAAAAGTCTGATAGGGCAAGGCATGTTCGTGCAGGCGTTCGCAGACGACGTGGTCCTTGTCTTCGACGGTGACACAGCACTGGAAATAGAACATAAGGCAAACGCCACGCTCGAACACGTTCAGGCGTGGGGTGTCGATAACAAGTTAAAGTTTGCGCCGCAAAAAACAAATGCGATGACAATTACAAGAAAACTGAAGTACGACACCCCACGACTGAGCATGGGCGGGGTTGAGATAGCTATGTCTAAAGAGATCAAGATCTTGGGTGTCACCGTCGACGACAAGTTGACGTTCAACACGCATGTCAGGAACGTCTGCAAAAAAGCAATTGGGGTTCATAAACAGCTGTGCAGGGCAGCGAAGATCAGCTGGGGACTAAACCCCGAAGTAATTAAAATTATATATGTGGCCACAATAGAGCCGATAATCCTGTACGCTGCCAGCGTGTGGGCCCCAGCGGCAGGAAAACTGGGTATTAAAAAACAGCTGGGCGTCGTGCAACGTGGAATAGCACAAAAAATGTGCAAGGCATACCGCACCGTCTCCCTCAACTCAGTACTCCTGTTGGCGGGGATTCTCCCCCTGGATCTCCGAGCCCGTGAGATGGCCTCACTTTATGAGGCCAGAAGGGGAGTGTCTTTGCCAATATTGGGGGACAGGGAGATAGAGAGGCCAGAGTCCGCGTTTAGGTCCCCGCACCCCGCCAAGCGTATCGACCTGGAGTTCAAAAATCTGGTGGACCAAGAGCAGGTTGACGCCAGCGCCAAACCGGAGGTGAGAATCTTCACCGACGGAAGCAAAATTGGGGGGCGTGTCGGCGCTGCGTTGTCCTTGTGGAACAGCGAGGCCGAAACACGTGCCCTCAAGCTGGCGTTACCAGACTATTGCACAGTCTACCAGGCCGAGCTCCTGGCGATATGCAGGGCAACAGGGGAAATCCGGAAGAGTGCGGCATCCAGTTTTGGTATTTACAGCGACTCGATGGCAGCTCTCATGACAGTGAAAAACCACAGTTGCCTTCATCCCCTGGCAGTGGAAGCAAGAGAAAACTTGACGGCTCTTTCTCTCCAGAACAAGATTGTTAACTTGTTCTGGATAAAGGCTCACGCGGGGATTGAGGGCAACGAAAGAGTGGATCAGCTGGCAAAAGAGGCTGCCATCCTGAGCAAGAAGAGGCCGGAGTACGATCTCTGTCCTGTCTCATTCGTGAAGCGCTGCATCCGTTCGGCAGCGCTTGACGAATGGAATAGTAGATACAGGACCGGAACTACGGCTTCCGTTACCAAGATGTTCTTTCCGGATGCGGTGGTGGCGTACAGGATCATCAGGAAGCTACAAATTGATGGAAACCTGACTCAGGTCATGACGGGGCACGGTGGATTCTCTGAATACCTGCATCGTTTCAAGTGTAAGGAGAGTCCATCGTGCATCTGCGACCCAAATATTGCAGAGTCGGTACCACATCTGCTGATTCACTGTCCTGTATATGCGTATGAAAGAAATCAAATAGAACAAGAGTTAGACATTGAAATAAATGAATCAAACATAGGAGCAATAATGGCAAGTAAAAGTAGAAGAAAATTTCTGGACTACTGTGTACTAATCGCAAAAAAGGTAATAAAAAGGAATAAGACTGATCAGTAAAGTATGCAACCACTATATTGTATAATATATTAGTAATGCATATGTATAGATAGATAAGTAAGTGAAAATGTATATGGGCAGTAGACAAAAAGTAATGTCACCTGGAAAATATATGTTAAATGAAAAAGTAAAAATAAATAGTAATAATAAAAGTAGAATGTAAGAACCACCAAGAACAACTTGTAAGAAAATAGTAGTAATATAGTAAATAAGAGCAAATACACTGTAAAATTTGAATGTAATGAATAAAAATGTACTGTAGATATAAGGATAAAAATGTAATTAGTAAATAAGATCTGTTAACTACTTATTAGAAATAAAAACCCCAGTAGAGTGTTATTTACCCTAGCTCGGAAAAGGAACACAAAATATATAGGCATAGAAGAATAGGCCAAGTAAATAGAATAGTAAGAAAATGGGAGTCCCACCCATTACAAGACTGAATGAGGAAGGATAAAAGAAAGAACAGTATGCGGAATAAAAGTGCGAGAGGAATAATAGCGAGAACTGGTGTGAAAGAGAAATAGATAAGTAATAGACCCAGATTTTGTCCGGGGTAGAGAACGTAAACAAAAAAAAAAAAAAAAAAAAAAAAAACCTAACCTAACCTAACCTAACCTAACCTAACCTAACCTAACCTAACCTAACCTAACCTAACCTAACCTAACCTAACCTAACCTAACCTAACCTAACCTAACCTAACCTAACCTAACCTAACCTAACCTAACCTAACCTAACCTAACCTAACCTAACCTAACCTAACCTAACCTAACCTAACCTAACCTAACCTAACCTAACCTAACCTAACCTAACCTAACCTAACCTAACCTAACCTAACCTAACCTAACCTAACCTAACCTAACCTAACCTAACCTAACCTAACCTAACCTAACCTAACCTAACCTAACCTAACCTAACCTAACCTAACCTAACCTAACCTAACCTAACCTAACCTAACCTAACCTAACCTAACCTAACCTAACCTAACCTAACCTAACCTAACCTAACCTAACCTAACCTAACCTAACCTAACCTAACCTAACCTAACCTAACCTAACCTAACCTAACCTAACCTAACCTAACCTAACCTAACCTAACCTAACCTAACCTAACCTAACCTAACCTAACCTAACCTAACCTAACCTAACCTAACCTAACCTAACCTAACCTAACCTAACCTAACCTAACCTAACCTAACCTAACCTAACCTAACCTAACCTAACCTAACCTAACCTAACCTAACCTAACCTAACCTAACCTAACCTAACCTAACCTAACCTAACCTAACCTAACCTAACCTAACCTAACCTAACCCAACCTAACCTTACAATCTAGTCTGAGCCCAACCACGCTCGAGAACACATCATTTTTGTAACGCTCCGTACGAAAAAATTGAAAAAAGTGGTAAAAAGTTCACCTATATACGTGAAAGTAGTACCAATTTACGCGGGAAGTGTCGGGCCACGCGAAGAAGTTGCAGTGAAATCCTTGGATTGCGGTGAAAAAGTGGAAATTAGTGAAAAACCGTAAAGAGGTTATTTTCTCCAAGTTCAAATTCACTTAAACGCTTGTATCTCGAGATCTAAAGCGGCGACCCCCAAATTTTGTTTTGCTGTGGCGTGCGGACTTCGGAGACCTACGGGCAGGAGTGTCTTCCAGATTTTTCCAGTGGAAAATTCAAGAGAAAACTTGAAAAAACAGAAAACCACGTGTGCACGTGGTGGTAGAAGGAGACATCACAGGATCGTGGTTTCTTCACGACTGCCATCCCTGCAAGAAAAGAAGACATCTGGTACTATCAGAATAATTTTAAGTTAATTAGATTATTAGATATAAGCATTACAAAATCTAAACTTTTACAGGGAATATCTCGGAAACCAAAGTGTAAACATAGAAATTTTAAAATAAATTCTGTTGCGCGCTACAATTCTTAGTAAATATCAGTTTAAATTATAATTTTATTATTTCAGGACTCCGAGATATTCTGTTTTAAGTTGAAAAACCAGTTTTTATATAAAAAACCATATAAATATACAAAATTTCCGAAATATTTATCTGTGTTCTTGAGAAGACTGAATTTACAAAATTTTACCATATTTTAGAAAAATTTTATGTTTACTCGTTCAGAAGATATAGAATTTTAAAGAAATTTAGCCTGAAAATAGGAAAATAATCATTTTTAGACAATTTTACTACTGTAGATGTACCCAACTCCCCATTGACACCTCTAAAACTCAAAATCTCGCTCTCCTAGGTCGAAAAGGAGCCAAATTACGCGAAAAAGGTCTGTTTTCGGCCATTTTGGTTTTCCGGTTGTAGATTTTAAACCTCTATAACTTCTGAACCGTGCAGCGTAGGAGCACCAGACTTTCGAAATTGGCATTTGGGTTTTCTGGGAATTATTGTTTTCTAGCTTTCAGGCGTTTTCAGGACCTGAAAATTTTTGGTCCTGAAACGGCTATTGCCAAATTGACAGGGCTGAGCCACGCACCCCACCCAAAACCGCATCTCTGTACGACGAACGGTTGTGGAGTTGTGGCGGTTTGAATTCGTCGTTTGACAGTTCGGCGGCCATTTTTTAAATTTTTGATTAGACATAGCTCCGGCCCTGGTAGTCGTGCAGAGCTGCGGTTTTCGGAGGGAGCTTTGGGAGGTCACCCTCTATCGGACTGACTAGTTTTCAGGCGATTCGGAGCCAGAAAGTTTCAGGACCCTGAAAGCTACCTCACGTGGCGGAGCGAGTCAAGCTGAGCTTGGCAAGTCCAAACACGAGTATTCTGCGGCTTTTGTGGGGGAAGTTATGCCGGGTCGAAAGTTGACTTTGACAGTACTCTAACTGTCAGACGAAATTTCAGACTCGTGTAGCTCCTGAACCGGGGGTCGTAGAGGACTCGGGTTTTCTTCCATAACACCGCCAGCTGCTATTCTTTCCGTGTGAGGGGGAATTCCTGAAATTCCTGCGCTGAAATTTTTTCTCGCTGAAGCCAGCTTAGGGAGATAGAGCTCATCAAGCCGAGTGGGAAGAGCCCAAGAACGGTGGTATTCGGACGGACGGTTCCGGAGAAAACCACAAATAACCGTTTTTTGGTAGCCATCTTGGATTGGTTGCCGAAATTCTGGACTGTTACATCTCCGGAACCCCTAGGTCTACGGCTGCCGTGTTTGGGTTCATTTTAATGGACTCGGGGAGGGCTTTCTGATTAGATGTAGAGTTTTGCTCTACATAGAGTCAAAAAATTTTTTATCTTTCGAAAGCGTAAATCGAACCCTTCTTTGAGCAAATCAGCACTTATTGCACCTAAAATCCCCCAAACTGGTGCTCCAACATACTAATTTTGTGACTGTATACTAAGTTTTTAAGACAGAGCAGTATTCGCTTTGTCAATTGCTCTTGTTCCTTTGGAAATAGACGTTTATTCCCTCGTTAGGGGAAAGAAGCAATATTCGACTATTTACTTTCTCCGCTTTACAGGGATAGTAAAACATTGCAGTAAATTATCACTACTTGACTTTATCTCTCCCCCATATACAGGGATAGGATAAGTTACAGCTAGATATTAGGACACTTACGTTTTTAAACTATAGACGATCTACCTCGTGAAAAATCAAAATGTTTCTCGCACATACGCCCCGAAAACAAAGAGGTCAGGAGATAAGTTCTCCAGTTGACAAAGGGATGGCAGGACCGTCTCCAAAATCAACAACACCCACGGCCAATGTACGAAAGAGCATTGGCGAATGGGAAAACAGTGGGACCAGAGACCCTAAGCCAGCCGCATCGGTCACGTATACAGTGTCACCGAGAAAGTCAGCACAGATTCCGGTGGCCCCTCCGAAGGTGGCATTAAAGGTTACCCTGCCACAAACTGGGAAGGAGACAAAGCGTAAAAGCTCTGGGGAGGCTGCAAGCGCGTCACAAAAACCCATTGCTTCGGCCGACAGAGTGACGGAAGGCCGGACCTGGCTTCAGAGAGCGAAAACTCAACTTGGAGAATCACGCAATCTGAAGTCGGAGATAAAGGCGGGAATAACTCTGGCGGTCGAATCAATGTATAAAATAATTAAAGACGCCACGGTAGAGATAGAAGTCTTGAAACGGACCCCTGATTATCAGGAAAGGGAAAGGATAGTGACCGAAAAAACAGACACAGGACTAAATAATGAGGAGACAATGAGCCGAGAAACAGTTCTTCTCATAGACAGAATAAAAATGCATTCCAAACTCTTGGAAGACAATAGCAGGCAAATGGAAGAACTTAAGATGACGCTAGCAGAACAAAAAGCGCAGACTGAGACACGTTCTCTCTCGTATGCAAGGGTGGCCGCGACCGAGAGCATCGGTGGGGGTTTTGACAAGCGCAACACGTTGCACTCGGTCGTTGTCACCTCAAAGGACGAGACGGAGAGCGGGGAAGAGGTACTCGAGAGAGTTAGAAAAGCGGTAGAGGCAAAAGAGGGCTGGGTCAAAGTGGAAAGGGTTAGGAAGGCAAAAAATAGGAAGGTAGTCATGGGGTTCGAGACGGAGGGCGAGAGAGACAAAGTAAAAGCAAGATTAGAGGGTAATGGCATCAACCTCATCGTAGAGACCGTGAAAAATAGGGACCCTATGGTAATACTCAGGGATGTTTTGGCTATAAATACGGATGAAGACATCGTGAAAGCCCTAAGAAACCAAAACCGGGACATTTTCCGCGGTCTCTGTGATGGGGAAGATAGGTTAGAGATAAGGTACAAGAGAAAGACTAGGAATCCTCACTCGGTCCATGTAGTGTTGAGCACGTCCCCGGAGGTATGGCAGCGGGTGACAAAAAGAGGGCATGTCCACGTAGACTTACAAAGAATCCGGGTAGAAGACCAAACACCACTCATACAATGCACTCGCTGCCTGGGCTTCGGGCACGGGCGAAAGCACTGCACGGAAAGAGAAGACAAGTGCAGCCATTGCGGTGGACCCCACCTGAAAACTGAGTGCCCTGATTGGATCGCGGGAGGGACTGCAGTGTGCAGAAATTGTGGGAAGGCAAACTTGCTCAATAAAGAACACAACGCGTTCAGTACAGAGTGCCCAGTCCGCCGCAAGTGGGATGCAATAGCGCGGTCAACCACCGCATATTGCTAAGGGCGCACCGGGGGAAAAAATTGCTTTTAAATTCGCACAGGCTAACCTCCAACGGAAAAAGTTGGCCACCAATGAGCTGTTACTGGAGGCGGAAAAACGGGGTATTGCCGTAGCTCTCGTACAAGAGCCCTATATTGGCAGCTCAAGATGTATGAGGACCCAGAGGGGAGTGCGGGTCTTCCAAGATACTGGAGCTGGAGAGGGTACTGTTAAAGCGGCAATAGTCGTCTTTGACAAAAATGTCAAAGTGATACAGCACCCAGAACTCACCACAAAAAACATAGTAGTGGTGGGAATCCAGACCAGTGCTTGGGAGATCACACTCGCCTCCTTTTATTTTGAGCCGGACAAGCCAATAGACGCCTATCTAAATCAATTAAAGCAAATAAGTATTGCTAACGGCTCAAGACAATTTCTCGTTGGAGGGGACGCCAATGCGAAAAGCACCTGGTGGGGGAGCATGGTGGTTGACCGCAGGGGTGAGGAGTTGTGTGGAACTCTCGGCGAGCTCGGGCTGAACATTCTTAATACAGGAGACATTCCAACATTCGACACCATAAGGGGGGGTCAGCGTTTCAGCAGTTATGTCGATCTAACGGCATGCTCAGATAACGTCCTTGAGCTGGTGGAACAATGGAGAGTCGACGAAGGTCTCACGAGCTCCGACCACAACGGCATACTTTTTAATATCAGATTGACGAGGGCAAAGGGAAGTCAGGTAGAGAGAACGACACGCATCTTTAACAGTAAAAAAGCCAATTGGGTAAAGTTTCATGAGAAACTCAACCAATTGAAAGCATATCACAAAATTCAAAAATCTGAAATAGAGAAAATTAACAGCACGGAACTTATAGACACTACAACCGAAAACTACACTGAAATAATTCGGGAAGCGTGTCGTTCTGCAATGCCTACCATAAAAGCCAGGGAAAAACTCTCTATGCCGTGGTGGTCGGAGAAACTCGCTAAAATGAAAAAGTACGTCGCCACCTGCAAGAGGAGAGTACGATGCGCAGCTCCAGTTAGGAGGCCAAAGGTTGTCGAAGACTACTTAAAACATAAGAGGGAATACGAGGAAGAAGTAGCTCGAGCTCAAACAGAAAGCTGGAAAGAGTTTTGCACTAGGCAGGATAGGGAGGGGGTCTGGGAGGGAATTTACAGGGTTATTGGGAGAACGATGCAAAGGGAGGTGGACTTGCAGATGATAAAAGACGGAGAGGTGCTCGATGCAAAGGGCTCCGTTAAACTGATAGCGGAGACCTTCTATCCAGAAGACTCTACGAGCAACGACAACTCCCATCACAGCTTTATCAGAAATAAGGCCGAAATGGTGAATAAAGACGATGAAGAAGGCCCTCAAGATCCACCCTTCACCTTGACTGAGCTCAAAACAGCCTGCAAATCGTTCAATCCCAAAAAAGCCCCAGGGGGAGATGGCCTCACAGCCGACATATGCAGCCAGGTTATTGGAAAGGAATCTGATTCCTTCCTGGCCCTTCTGAATCAGTGCCTCAAGTACGGTTATTTCCCGAAGTGCTGGAAAGAGGCCACGGTGGTGGTGCTAAAGAAACCAGGGAAAACAGACTACACCACCCCAAAATCATATAGGCCCATAGGCCTCTTACCAGTACTAGGCAAGATCTTCGAGAAGATGTTGGTGGCCCGCCTCAAGTTCTATATTGTACCGAGGATGAGTACTCGCCAGTACGGATTCATGCCCCAAAGAAGCACCGAGGACTCCCTCTATGATCTCATGCAACACATAAAAGGAAAGTTAAATCTAAAAAGGATAGTAGTACTTATCTCGCTAGACATAGAGGGAGCTTTCGATAGCGCATGGTGGCCAGCCATACGGGTCCGACTGGCAGAGGAAAAGTGTCCTCTCAACTTGAGGAGGGTCATCGACAGCTACTTGAGTGACAGAGGGGTCAGGGTTAGGTACGCAGGTGAAGAATTTTCCAAGGTGACGAGTAAAGGCTGCGTACAAGGCTCTATCGGAGGCCCCAACCTCTGGAATCTCCTGCTGGATCCCCTCATAAAAGACCTGACAGAAAACGGCATTTACACGCAGGCGTTTGCAGATGACGTGGTCCTTGTCTTCGACGGTGACACAGCACTTGAAATAGAGCAAAGGGCCAACGCTGCCCTAGAACGTGTTCAGGCGTGGGGTGTCGATAACAAGTTAAAGTTCGCGCCACAAAAGACCAATGCGATGACAATAACGAGAAGACTTAAATACGATACCCCACGGCTGAGCATGGGTGGGGTCGAAGTGACCATGTCAAAAGAAATTAAGATCTTGGGTGTCACCGTCGACGACAAGTTGACTTTCAACACGCACGTCAAAAACGTTTGCAAAAAAGCTATCGGCGTTCATAAGCAGTTGTGCAGGGCGGCGAAAGTCAGTTGGGGATTAAATCCCGAAGTAGTTAGAATAATCTACGTAGCCACAATAGAACCTATCATTCTGTACGCCGCCAGCGTATGGGCTCCAGCGGCCAGCAAACTGGGGATTATAAAGCAATTGGGCGTCGTGCAGCGCGGAATTGCGCAAAAAATATGCAAAGCATATCGCACCGTATCTCTAAACTCGGTACTTCTATTGGCAGGGATACTTCCCCTAGATCTCAGAGTTCGTGAGATGGCATCATTATATGAGGCCAAGAGGGGAGTATCGCTGCCAATACTGCGGGATAGAGAGGTGGAGCGTCCTGTATCGGCGTTGAAATCTCCTCACCCTGCCGTGCGTATCGAACTGGAGTTCGGAAGCCTGGTAGACCAGGAGCAAGTTGACGCCAGTGCCAAGCCGGAGGTGAGAATTTTCACCGACGGGAGCAAAATTGAGGGGCGCGTCGGTGCTGCGTTGTCCTTTTGGAACAACCAGGCCGAAACGCGTGCCCTCAAGCTGGCGTTACCGGATTATTGCTCGGTCTACCAGGCGGAGCTCCTGGCGATATGCAGGGCAACTGGGGAGATACGGAAAAGCCCTGCATCCACTTTTGGTGTCTACAGTGACTCTATGGCGGCCCTCATGACGGTGAAAAACCACGGTTGCCTTCACCCTTTAGCAGTTGAGGCTAGGGAAAACCTTACAGCTGTTTCCCACCAGAACAAGAAAGTAGACTTGTTCTGGATTAAAGCTCACGCAGGTTTTGAAGGCAACGAGAGAGTGGATCAGCTAGCAAAAGAGGCCGCCATGCAGAGCAAAAGGAAGCCGGATTATGATTTGTGTCCTGTTTCATTTGTCAAGCGATGCATTCGTACGGCAGCGCTTGAGGAATGGAACAGCAGATATAGATCCGGTACAACCGCTTCGGTCACAAAAATATTTTTTCCGGATGCAACGGCGGCGTACAGGATAGTCAGGAAGCTGCGGATCGAGGGATATCTGACTCAGATCTTGACGGGGCACGGTGGATTCTCCGAATACTTGAATCGATTCAAGTGTAAAGGGAATCCATCGTGCATCTGCGACCCAAACGCAGTGGAGTCTGTACCACATTTGGTGTCTTATTGCCCTGTATATGCTTATGAGCGAATAGAACTAGAGCAAAAATTGGGGACTGACCTGACCATAGACAACATAGCAGCAATAATGGGAGGTAAAAACAGAAAAGAGTTCCTAGACTACTGTCTTAAAATCGTAAAAGGAGTGAACAAAAGAAACAAGAGCAATTGATAAAGTATGCAACTCCTATATATTTAGTCATATATAAGTTGTGCATATAAAAATAAGATAAGTAGCAGAAAATAAATGTGAAGCAGTAGGATAATTAGGATTTTAAGAAATAAATGTACCCAAAACAAAAGTAGACATAAGATTAAAAGCTGTAAATAAGTAGACAGAGAGGAGTGTGTAGGAAATAGTAATGTGTTAGTGTAAGCAAAATGTAATAGATGATTAAGAAATGTAAGAAGAAAGTAGCAAATAAATAAGATATAAGAGACAAATAAAAATAAAGAGATAACACAAGAAATGCAATAAAATCCCAATAAGTATGAAAACTGTAAAACTGCAGAAAATAAAAATGTGTCTAGCGTACTTCATTCACCCCCTTATATAGAAAGTAAGTGCCGAAAATAACGAGCAGAAAAAATAGATTAGCTAGTAAAATATAGATAGAATGGGAATCCCACCCATAAAAGAGTGCAAGAGGAATGATGATAGAAAGAAACAGTATGCGGAATAAAAGTGCGAGAGGAAAGCAAGCGAGAACTGGTATGGAAGAGAATAAGATAAACAATAGACCCTGATTTTGTCCGGGGTAGAGAAAGCAAAAAAAAAAAAAAAAAAAAAAAAAAAAAAAAAAAAAAAAAAAAAAAAACCTTACAATCTACCAATCAATAAATCTCTCAATTTTTAATCTGTCAATCGGTAAATTTTTCAGTCTAACAATCTATCAATCTCTACATCTTTTAATGTGTAAATCTATCAACCTATCAATCTATCAGTCTATCAATCTATCAATCTATCGATCTATCGATCTATCAATGTATCAATCTATCAATTTATCAATCTATCAATCAATCAATCTCTAGATCTTTCAATCTCTCAATCTTACAATCTGTCTATCAATCTATCGATTTATAAAATAACCTAACCTCTCTATCTATGAATTTATCAATCAATCAATCTCTAGATCTTTCAATCTCTCAATCTTACAATCTGTCTATCAATCTATCGATTTATAAAATAACGTAACCTAACCTAACCTAACAAAAAAAAAATTAAACCGACTTTAAAAAGTACAAAATAATTTTAATTTCGGAAGTCGGTGTTTCTTTATTAGATACCTAATTTTGTCTCTTCGTTATTTAACACCGACTTCCGAAATAAAAATTATTTTGTACTTTTTGAAGACAGATAATTTTTTTTTGTAAAAAGTTTTTTTATTTGTCAAATTTTTAGTTATGGTAGCACCACTAAAAAGTACCTACCCTTCAGCTAAACATAAATTACCTTATAGCCAGAGTGCATCTCATAACGATTCTAATAATCCCAAATACGGTTATATTACATGAATTTACCTTCCGGGTTTATCACCAGATTTGTTCGATACATCCCCTCCCCCATTTTCTTTCAGTCAGTCATCGACTACACGTATTTACAAAGCAATTTTACTTGTTACGACAATTCTGCTATGATTCTATGAGGAGTTCTGTTCCATATCTTTGAAGTTCATGATCAAATCATAACAATATTTCTATGGGACCAACTTGGAAGCATAACCATTCAATCAAACATTTTTTTTTTCAAAATCGGTCAACAATTAACCGAAATATCGGTGAACAAATATACAAAAAAAAAACATACATTCAGTTGAACATAGAACCTCCTCCTTTTCAAACACTGAAAGGTACCAAATAACTTTAATTTTGGAAGTCGGTGTTTCTATAATAGTTTAGTCTCTTCGTTATCGACTTCCAAAATTAAAGTTATTTGGTACTTTTCAGTGTTTTTTTTAACATTGAAGTCGGTTTTTTTTTGTAAAAAGTTTTTTATTTTACACTTTTTAGTTATGGTACCACCACTAAAAAGTACCCCTCAGTCTGTTACGTCAATAAAATACGGGGGTCAGCGGCAGACTGGTTTATTCATAAATCATACTAAAACTACCCACCACAATACAATTATAAGTGACGACCGACGTCACATCTCTCCCCGTCAAGTCCACTAAACTCCTCAGGTCGTAGAGTACTACATCTTACCACTACTTAACGATTTGATATAACTACATTAACTACGTATCTTAAATATTGTTCACATGGCAGCTTTTCTTGCTCGGTTGATCGCATGCAGTGCGCGAGCTGACGCACCCTGTGGTGGAGGTGATATCGGCAACGCAAGCCGTTCGGGTTGAGCTCGCTGCCGCGGCGAGTCTTTCATCTCACTGTCACCACAGGAAGCGTCTTCAAACACCTCACCTTCGGCTCCGCTATCGACCCTCGGTTTGGCCGCCCCAGAGTACGCAGCCTCAGCGGTGCCCGCGTCGCTCAAACGTGATAATGAGAACCTATTTTTGCTAGTTGCTGGAATAATTTGGTCGGCATGTCTACGCCATTCAACCCCATTACCTAAACTAACCCTGTATGAAATAGGCCCTGTCTTTTTAACAACAGTGGCTTCGGTCCACTTGTCCCCCCTCGCCGTATAATCGCGAGCAATTACCGCATCCCCTTCGCGGAATTCCCTATCGGCTCCCGCAGTGCGAGCGACCTGACGTTCCTGCTTCGCGCGCACCGCTGCGGCTACGTCCGGGCGTAGTGCGTCAAGTCGGCTGCGTAAGCGCCGCCCTTGGAGCGCCACGGCCGGCGAGACCCCTGTAGTTGCATGTTCGCAATTACGGTACTGAAGAAGAAATTTGCTCAGGGCGACGTTGACGTCTTCGCCTTCGTATAATGCTCTCTTTATTGCCTTTTTAATAGTTTTGACTGCGTTCTCAGCCGCGCCGTTCCCCTGGGGCCTATATGGTGCCGAAGTTGTGTGCTTAATACAATTTTTTTCACAATACAATTTAAACTCTTGTGAAGAGAATGGTGGGCCGTTGTCAGTCACGAGCTGCGATGGTAAGCCGAAGCGCGCAAACGTACTTCTAAAAACCTTAATAGTAGCGGCTGCGTTCGTGCCGCGCATAGGCAGGGCCTCTATCCATTTAGAATGCGCGTCTACTATAATTAGGTATCGTACACCACCGCAGTCTGCGAAGTCTGCGTGCACGCGCTGCCATGGGTGCAGTGGGAACTCCCAGGGGTGCAGCTGCGCTCGTGGCGGCGCGTCCTGCACGGAGCGGCACGCAGCACATGACCTACACATCTCTTCGATGTCCTGATCTAAACTCGCCCAGTAAATGTAACTTCTTGATAAAGCTTTCATTTTGTTCATCCCTAAATGGCCCTCGTGAACTTCTTTTAATATTTTCTTTTGAAGATTGTGAGGAACTACGATCCTGTATTTATAAATAACACATCCTTGATCTACTAGTAAATCATTTTTCCTAGCAAAGAATGGTTTTTCTGCGTCACAGCTCGGGACTGTCGTTGTAGACGACTGGCAGCTGTCTGAGGGATTCCTCCTTTTTTTCCGAAAATATGAGTCAAAGGCTGATGGTCGGTGCGCAGCGTAAAACGCCTTCCGTACAAAAATTGATGATGTTTCATGACCCCGAACAGAATAGCCAGCGCCTCTTTATCGAGCTGGCTGTAGTTGCGCTCGGGCGCACTGAGTGTGCGCGACACGCAGCTGACGGGCCGCTCGCTCCCGTCCGCGTACCGGTGCGCTAGCACGGCGCCCAAGCCGTACGCGCTGCTGTCTACCGACAGCACTAGGTCGCGGCCCTCCTCGTAGTGTGCTAATACTCGTTCGCTCAGGAGCGATCGCTTGGTCTCCTCAAAAGCCCTATCACACTTGGGGTCCCATTTCCAGCCGCTATCCTTTTTTAATAAATTGTGTAATGGTTGTAACAAAGTGCTTAAATTAGGAATAAATCGCCCGTAATAATTAACCATTCCCAAGAAACTTTTTAGTTGTGACACGTTTTCGGGTCTAGGCGCTCTGGAAATGGCCTCCAGTTTCTCGGTATCCGGTCGCAAACCTTCCTTATTGATAATGAAACCTAAATATTTCACGCTATCTTGTAAGAATTTACATTTATTTAGTTTTACAGTAAGTCCCATGTTACGTAACCTTTCCAATACAGTTCTCAGATTCTTCATGTGCTCAAGTGTGTTAGACCCGGTCACACAAATATCGTTTAAGAATACTACACACCCTGGCACTCCGCGCAGCGTCTCTTCCATAATTTTTTGGAACTTTTCTGGTATAACTGACAACCCGTAAGGCGTACAAAAGTACCTATATGCGTAGTTATAGCTGTGTAGGGTTGCGAGTCGTCCGTTAACAGACACTGTTCATAAGCATGCTTCAGATCAATCTTTGTGAATTTATCTCCCCCACTAAGATTTGCAAATAGCTCTTCGATACGCGGCAACGGATAATAATCTCTCTTTAACTTTGGGTTAATAGTTATCTTATAATCCCCGCAAATACGTATGTCACCATTTTGTTTGGCAACGGGCACTATTGGAGTCCCAGAGTCTGAGTAGTCGACGCGGTAGATGGAACCGTCCGCCTCGAGGCGTTCCAGCTCCCGCTCGACCCGCGCGCGCAGTGCCAGCGGCATGGGTCTCGCTCGCACATAAACCGGTTCTTTATCTGACAGCTGCAGTTGTATGGGCTGTTTGCATGTACCTAACTTATCGCTAAATACTTGTGGGAATTCGTTACATAATTTGTTCACCAATTCATCATCTACGATTTCATTGAGGTTTATTTGCGTTATCTTTAAAACGCGCATCCATTCTCGTCCTAACAAAGGCCGCGCCCCGCCTTTAATGATGTATAATCGTAACGATTTAGCTTTAAATTCATCTAAACAAACGTCTACCTCGATGTAACCGAGTGATGCAATTCTTGAACCCGAATAGCAACGTAAAACTAAGTTATCCGGCACAATGTTTTTATGCGGAAACAAACATTGATACATCTCGTCACTTATTGCTGATATACGACTACCTGTGTCCACTTCACACTCGATATAAATGTTATCAACCTTCAGTTTAATAAAATATGGTTTGTTACCTCGAGCCGCGACGTCCAAGTTGAACATATCGTCCTCCGATTCCCCACTCACATAATTATGCCGACCGCCACTACCGCGCACTTGTTTGCACATTACCTTTAAATGTCCTTTTTTCCCGCACTCATCACAACTGTAATTCCTAAACCGACACCTCTCGGCCGGGTGCGCCTTGCCGCAGCGCCAGCAGGCCCGCGCGCCACTGTCCGCCGAGCCCGCGCGCGTGCCGCCTTCGCCTGCCGCGCCCGCTGCTGCTGCTGCTCCGTCGCCTCCGCTGCCGAGCGCCCGTCGTGGACCACGCGGGCGTGTCCGTCCGCCGCGTGCGTAATGCAGGTCTTCGCCCGCCTCGCCGCCCGTCGACTTTGATGAGTCCGTCACCGCCGCCGTCGTCGTGGTGCCACTCACTTCGGCGTGCTTCTCCGCTGCCTCCGTGCCAGCGCCAGCTCCACTGCCTCTTTGTACTGCACTTTTTTTTCAGCGAAGATTCTCGATCGCATGACGTCACTTGCCAGCCCCGACACAAACTGGTCGCGCAAATTCTCTTCCAGCGTCGAACAAGACTTGCACTTTCCGAAACTGCACGTAGATGCCAAGTGTTTCAATGCCTGCAGGTCTTCCGTAAGGGACTCGCCCGGACGCTGGCGGCGCAACCTGAACACGTGGCGTTCGGCGATTTCCGATCGTTGCGGTTCCAAGTGTTCCGTCACTAATGTCACTAATTCGTCAAATGTTTTGTTTTCCGGATAACTAGGTGAACAAAGATCGCACATAAGTGCTTACGTTTCTTCCCCTACGACCGTTATTAACATAGGCACTTTCAAGTCATTATCGATTTCATTAAGTTTTACGTACTGATTTACTCGACGAATATAAGCTGGCCACTGTTTTGAGCTCAAATTGAATGGTTCGATTTTACCAATAGGCATCTTGAAAGTTGAAAGTGAAAAGAAATTTCACAAAATCCCGTTCTCGTCGCCAATGTTACGTCAATAAAATACGGGGGTCAGCGGCAGACTGGTTTATTCATAAATCATACTAAAACTACCCACCACCATACAATTATAAGTGACGACCGACGTCACAAGTCAAACTTAAATACTTTATAGTCAGAGCGCATCTCATAACGGTTCTAATAATCCCAAACACGGTTAGATTACATTAATTTACCTTTCGGCTTTATCATCAGATCAGTTCGATATATCCTCTCCCCCTCTTCTTTCAATCAGTCATTAGACTAGATGCTGATAATCCCGGCTGTAGCATCAGGCCAGACTTATGTCAACATTGCATTGAACTTAAAATTTAGTCCTGTTTAAAATGAGCCCAAACACGACCACGGTGCTGTAATTTCAAGGTTTGTACTTTTTCTGATGCTCCTGGCTTCAGCATCAGGTCTCTATGTACTTCGGTGTTCTTTATTAGCAGTATGTTTATCCACACATCGAGCCCTTTTCAATGAGCCTAAACTCGATATATCTGCTGTTAGTTGTCGAGCACTTAGGTACTCTGCAGACTAACCTGACTGCAGCATCAGGTCATGACTTGATGATCATGAGACCAAATGTGGCAAATGGTATCAAACATCAAAACAATTTACTAAAACAGTCCTTGCCCTTCGATTTACTTCTTACTGTTAAGGAGTTGCACCTTCTATCATCAGCCCAGCTACCTGAGATGGTGACGACCATACGCAGTACCGGCGATAGGGGGTGGGGGCGCGGTTGGGCGACAGCCCAGGACGTCAAATTCAGGGGGCGCCAAGGTGTGGAGTTGGAGTCTCCTGCCTCCCCTGGTGCAAACCCTCAAAACTGTGCTCGACGCTCTGTGCATATGCATATTTTTTATTTAGATTTTTTTAGATGGATTTTTGAGGGTTTGTAGTCGAGGAGCGACTCTAACGATATCGTTAGAGCCAAAACAATATAAGAAAAATTATCAAAAATTAACAAAATGTTCAATCTAATGAAAATAAAAAAAAATGTGCAAGAAAATCAAATTCGAAAAAAAATTTGAAAAAATTTGTGAATGAAAAAAAAATCATTAGGAATAAAAATAGTTAAAAAAATAAAAAATGTAGCTTCCTTTAAGTGGGCGCCACAATATTTTCGCCCGGGGTGTCAGTGGCCCTTACGCCGGCACTGACCATACGCAAATACACACGATAAAATATGCGAAAAACAATAATTCAGCCTATAAAATTTGAGGGTTGCCCTCGATTTCTCCAAGATCCCATCATCCTAATTTGGTGACAATGGGACCACCTCAGAACTATCTACATTCGAACAAAAAAAAATTTGAAAATCCGTCCACATTTGGTGGAGTATTTTTTATAATTTTTTTGTTAATTTAGTTATGGAGCAGATTCGAACTCAAAACATCGTGCGCACGAGATCCACCGAGCGAGTTTCAACAATACGGGACCTCGGGCTCACGTTGGATAGTGGTTTCAATTTTCACGAGCATATAAAGAATTTATGCAAAGATGCAAATAAAGCTTTGGGCTTCATAATTTGAACTCCCTCCCAATTTCATGATGTCAGAGTTGTAAAATTACTATACAACGCATACGTGCGCAGTAAACTGAACTACAATGCAATTGTGTGGGATCCCCAGGAAAAATTATATATACTTATGGTGGAGAAAATTCAAAGGAAATTCTGCCGATATGTGTATAAAAGTACCTACATACGGATATTTTCCTTTTCCGTATCCTTCATTATTTGTATCTGGAATGGTTGGCCTGGACACTTTGCAGCTCAGGCGAAAATTAATGCTGCATTATTATTTATTGTTAAATAATAAAGTCGACAATTCGTCGGTGCGAGAGCATATTCATTTATATGTTCCACAGCAATACTTACGTGGCGCAGGACGACGGCGTAATCAGCTCCTAGCATGCCCCTCGACATGGAACATTCGTCAGACCAATACCCAACAGCAAGAGCAACGAATATCTTGACCACAGTCCGAATGCCGACATATTTGTTGATAGTTTAAATGTGCTGAAGAGATGACCTTTCTTGAAAAAATGTGATATCTGATTTTTATGTATGGCGCCGTTAATTTGTGATTTGTGTTTTATTTAATCTTTAATGTTATTTTTTATGACAACTGTATTGATATGACAACTTATATACTTATACTTATATTTATGATATATAAAATCTTTGATTTACCATCATATTATCATATTATATAATATATAAAATCATATTAAATTAAACTCATATTATATAAAATCTCTTTGATTTTATATAATATGAGTTTTTTTTTTAATTTTATTATCGTTTACGGAATCCGGCCTTTTTTTTTTTTTTTTTGTCGACGGGGAAAATCATCATTGACGAAACCCGCTCTTGGGTGGAGCGATCGACCTCGGTAGGCTTCGACCCAGATGGGCCCCTCCTGTTGCTGACAACTCCTTGAGGCGCGCGGGAACAGTGCGCGCCGTCGACGCCTTGGCTCGGTCCGGACAGTTACCAGACGATCAGACAGCGAGCTACCCATGGCTCGCCGTCCGCGAGCCCGCGTCTTCGGTGGCCGGAAATCGGGATCGGAATCCCGGCGGCGGCGGTGGGGGCGCCGTTGCCTGATGCGGTCTGCCTCCTCCTTTGCTAGCATTACTGCTTCACGGAATCCGGCCTGGGCACCTCAAAGAGTTAATTTCTGTGTCGGCGGGGGAAAATGGGTGGCGCCTTGTGGGGGGTCTGACTAGGCTCTCCAATTTCCTGCTAAGTGGTCAGTTGAACCCATGTGTTTGTCCATTTTTGTACGGAGCTTCACTCTTTGCACTGGAGTAAAAAGACGGCGGAATAAGACCTATTGCTGTCGGGAGTTGTTTTTCGTCGTCTTACTGCTAAATTAGCTTGCCGTGCAGTCAAAGAGGTTATGGCCCGATATTTGCTGTCATCCACGCCACGCGAGCATTTGTGATGGACCCGGAGAACGAAGACTCGACATTGCTGAAGCTCAACAATCGCAACGCGTTCAATACTTTAGAAAGAGACGTTCTGATGGGCGAGGTAAAGGAAAAAAACCCTTTTTTATATCCCTTCCTTCATCAGATTTATAGGCTGCCTTCTAATCTTTTCTCCGGTAACAGCCTTATTCTTTCCAAAGTTGGGGAGCCCAGCAGGGGGACCCGCTCGGGCCACTCGTTTTCAATTTGGGCATTCATTAGGCGATTGTCAAGCTGAAATCCGATCTAAACGTGTGGTACCTGGACGATAGCACTATCGAGGGTTGACATGAAGATGTTTTTCAGGACTTAGTGGCTCTAGTCCCTCGCCTCAGAGACCTGGGTCTGGAGGTGAATCCCTCGAAGTGCGAATTCTTCCCCTGTGGTACTAATGCTCGTACACACTTTTCTCGTTTTGACTCCCTTCTTCCTGGCCTCTGAGAACTTTCACGCTCTAACTTGAATCTCTTAGGATCACCTATTTTTCTCACTGCAGTTCCTGAAGCCATTAATTCTCGAACTCAACTTTTCCTTTCTGCTCACGAGCGTCTTAAAGATCTTTCCGCGCACGTTGCGATTGTCCTGTTGCGCATGTGCTTCGCTCTCCCAAAAATCACGTATCTGTTGCGGACCACCCCTTCTTGGCTTTGTCTTGAGGAAGTTTCCTCGTTCGACGACGACGACGTCGTGGAAATTGGTAGTGGGGTCTGTTCTCAATGTCTCCCTGGATGAGTCCCAGTGGAGGCAGGCGACTCTACCTATCCGATGTGGTGGTCTCGGGGTGCGGTGCGCACGGGATGTGAGTCTTCCGGCTTTCTTGGCGTCTGCGCATGGAGTTGCCAACCTAGTCACTGTATTACCCAATACCAATGGTGACGGGGGAAACATGCCCAAGCTGACACAGCATCTGATACGATGCTGTGTCAGCTTGGTTGGTACTTAACTCGGGTGCAACCATCCCAGAATCAGAAAATGTTCAGCGGGCTGATATAGGAGTGAAGCTGCTCCAAGAGCAATTGCTGGAGGGTGCGTTGGGAGTCAATAGGGCCAGACTACGAGCAGTGTCGCAACCCGAGTCCGGGGCGTGGTTACAGGCGATTCCTTCGCCTCATCTGGGCACTCTCCTCGACAATGCCCCCTTGCGTGTGGCGGTGGCTCTCCGCCTGGACTGTAAGGTGTGCGAACCAGACCTGCGGTTCCTACGCTGCGGCTATTCAGCGAGGAAATGCGGCGAGTGTTAAGGGCACCTTTGCACCGGGAACGATCAGGGGCGGGTTATTTACTCGTATTGACATCTGACGTTACATTTTATTGTAAAATATTTATTCTTGTTTGTATTTAATAAAACAAAACAAAAATAATTTTATTATCTGTGACGAGTTTATTATTTATGACAATTTTATTTTAGTTGACCATTTTATTTTAAACTAGCTTTTGCCCGCGCGGCTTCGCTCCCGCTCTTCCCTACTCCATCCTACTGTACCCAACTCTACCCTACCCTATTCTACCCTACTCTACCGTACTCCACACTACTCTACCCTACACTACCCTAATTTTATTATTTTTCCAAAGAACCTTTTCCTCACAATAACAATCACGACAAAAAAAGAATTAGAAAATCGGTCCAGGCGTTGTAAAGTTATGCGCTTACCAACACATTTTGCGATTCATTTTTAACACGCTTATATTAGCTTCACGTGTAACTATGTAAGAAAATCTTGGAATCTTAATTTGACCCACTTCCTGGTCTTTGATCAGGATGAAATTTTGCACACACTCTGAGTTCTGATGACAATACATGACTAGCTAAGAAACGTCATTACAAATCTGATATAGCGGCCTCCCCAAGATGGCGAACTGGCTGTTTGAAATGCACTTCCATGATATGGGTATCAAATGAAAGGGTTTGCTTTCAGGAATACGAAAAAAATAGTCACGTGACTCAAATTCAATATGGCGGGCGTCCAAGATGGCGGACAGGCTATTTGAAATGCACCCCCATGATATGGGTATTAAATGAAAGGGTTTGCTGAATGGGATACGAAAAAAATAATCACGTAACCTACATCCAACATGGCGGCCGTCCCAAGGTGGCGGATTGGCTATTTGAAATGCAGCCCTATGATTTAGGTATAAAATAAAGGGTTTGCTGAAAATAATGCGAAATGACATTTTCTTGCCAAATTATCATTTATTTATTTATAGTTAATTAAAACGGTACATGCCCACTTACATTAATTAACTTAGATTTGTAAAAAAGTTATAATATATAATATACATGTCGAAGCGTTGGCGCATATCAGTCGGTCTGTATCAGCGCCACCTATCTTTCACTGGAGGAACTATGTAGTTAGATTGAACAGCTTACGTTTGGGAACGTCAAGTATTAACTTGGGGATGGTTAGCGTGGAGTAATAGCAACACTGAGCGAATAGTCGAGTCAAATGTCGATCCGGAGGCATAATCGATTATTCGACATTGACAGGTACTGACGTTGACAGGTAAATTGGCTAACCGGAATGGGGGTAGGTCTACGTGTCGGGTGACGGTTGATTTGGAGGCCACTTTGAATCGTTCCGTCGGTCCGAGCAGACGTTGGTTACTCCACGCTAAACTTCCCGCGTTCCTAAATTCTTAATCAAGCCATATCTCAGGCATCCTTGATTATTTTGTACTGAGTGTGTGTTACGAGTAATTAAAGGTGTTATCAAAGGTTTTTGTGAGTGTTATTTCCGATGTCGCGACCCACTGATATCGATCCTCCGTTATCAGAATTGGGATTGGACCACGACGACCCACGTGTTCAAAAATGAAAACGCTAGCGACGAAAAATGGATGCGTTTGTTGGAACAACAGAACCGCAATTTTCTGACGCTGATTCAAGCCATGAAAACACCTACTACGTCGTCACATGGCCTTCGTTTCCGGATTTCGATCCTGAGAAACAAGATGTAGATGCACGTGCTTGGTTGACGACTGCAGAAATGTGCTTGACGAACCAAGACCAACATGGCGCCCTGCTTATGGTCGCTTTAAGAAAGTAAGAACCGGATTGAAGAGCTGACTTAAATGGTCTGATTAGGTTTTTTTCTGGGGTTGTTCCCTAATCCTGAGCAACAAATGTTGGACCATGGTACCGCTGTATCCCCAGAGAGCAAATTACAACGTACCACCCAGCTAGTGACCGGGAAAAGAGCGATGGGTGCAAGTGCTCGTTTACGATGTACTACTTTCCGATACGTGCTTCGCGTGTGTGTGTGTGTGCGTGCCTGAGGTGCAGTGTGTGTGTGCGTGCCTGAGGTGCAGTGTGTCGAGTGCGATACCAGATCAGAAAACGTTTCACACAAAACGCTTGAAGTCGTTTCAAACGCTACCTGTCAAGTGTTACATTGTGGAATAATTGGACGAAGCAAGCGACGTGAAGGCGATGGTGGTGCCAAGGCATCACGTAGCGAGTGACTGGATGACGTATGTGCTGTCAAAGGAACCAGGAACAAGGTCAGGTATTCACATTCCATTTTAATTCTGATGCTGAGTGTTATATCTCTTTCACTTTAAAGTCTGTCATCACTATTTCACGGCAAACGTAAACACAGTTTTGTTACATTGAAGGGTCAGTTTAGCGTGTTCAGATTACTTGCGTAGTTTGATTGAGGTTTTATTCACAACATCTATTTGCGAAGTGATATTTTGGCCGTGAAATATTGTTGCAAGGATTCAGTTTAAATAGTATGATCGTGCGTGACACACTTCTTTTGTTAAATTGCTAAAGTTCACGACATAAACAATTGTAATTACATCTACCCTCGGTATATCCGGTAGATACCGTTTCGATTTTTGTTTGACAGTTATAACTCCTCCATAGATAGTTTTTACGTTATTGACATTGACGTGTACCTATGACAGTATAATATGCTATAAACGCGTGTTACAAAAAGTGAACTTATTCGTTTAATTGACTCATCTTAGCAAAAGACGACCATAGCGGTCTAGCGCGAAAAAAAAAATAATAATAATGCGTGAGCGGGTAGATGAATTGTTGCGTGCAAATATTATTTTACCGAGTAATACGGTGTCTGTTAATTTAGCTCTTTCGGCTTAAAAACTCGACCGGTCAGAAATAATGTGCAAAGACTACTGTAAACTAAACAATAACGTGCCTTACTGGTATTCGTTGCCACGTATCTCGGACCAAATAACTCGTTTACATAGTGCGCTTTATTTTACAAAAATTAGATTGTATATAGGCTAGGGTTAGGTTAGGGTGTTGTGTGTGTTTGTGTTGGTTGTGTAGGTGTAGTGATAGCGTGACGAGGGACAGAACAGAATGGTGATGATGATGGTGATGATGATGGTGATGATGGTGATGATGGTGATGATGATGGTGATGATGGTGATGATGGTGATGATGGTGATGATGGTGATGATGGTGATGATGATGATGATGATGATGATGATGATGATGATGATGATGATGATGATGATGGTGATTTCAGTAGTGTTTCAGCGGTCAGTATAAACATTTGACTATGCCACTCGGTATTGAAACGTGATCTCTGTTTTTCAACGGGGTTTTTAATAAATCGGTAAATACCTACGTCATAGTTTGACTTGTCAATATTTTGATTATTATGGAACCTATTAAGAACTTCGAGAGACTTAATGTAGTATTACAAACGTTGATTAAAGCCGGATTTTCATTAGATTTGAAAGAGTGGTTGTTTTTCATAATGCAAATCGAGTTGTTTAGGATATGAAATTAAGTCAAGTGCTGAAGTTAGGAGATATAGAACTTCAGAAAGCAGATCGCGTACATTCGATTCTGCTCTCTACCCTACTTTCGATGCTGTTTATCATAGCTCAGTTGGGACAGTTAATAGGTCTAGTAGTTTACTTCGGGTGGTTTGTACCTAAATATTCTCGTGTATGGGGCCGTTCTCCTAAAGATTTAACGTGCGGTAAAGTTTCTTTTTTTGACAGCGGCGCCACGAAAACTGAATAAGAATTAATTTAATTTTTTATGAAAGAGTCGGTTAACCTTTAACGTTTCAAATTTTTCAATCGTGTCAATTAGAGGCGCAATAAAAAGACAGTGACAATGCAATAGAAAGAAAATGAAACGCAGGCGTTTCATTGGGAATATAAAAAAAAAAAAAAAAAAACAGGCTGATGATGACGATGAAGTTTACAGGATGAACTGATTATAGGAGATTTGATTTGTAGTCGTAGCTTAATAGAAACCGGTATCTAGCGGTCACAGTAGTCCGTAAGTACGCGGTATTCAATTCAAATGTTGATCAAACCTGGGACGTACTGTGGGAAACCATTAAGTCTTGAGAGACTTGGCGATCCTGGAGGGATGCGCAGGAGTGATTGAGGTTCTGGCTAACGGCCACCATGACCGTTATGTTTCGAAGTACGCACATAACCGCCTGCGAAAAATAACTGACGTTGACATGCACGTAGGCGATGATGACGAGACTAGCTATGACGAAAATGATAACGCTGACAAGACTAGTTGAATACTAAGTAGTCAACTTAACATTTAGAGTACCTAGCATAGTAAGAGTTTTCTTATAATCTGTAACGTTATAGGAAAAATAAAGCAACATGTTGAACAAACCTACTTTAAGGATTATTTTGATTAAAGGCTCGAAATGGTTATCTTGATGGTGTTGTTTGTAACCGGATGGAGGTTACATGTGGAGGTGACCGGATAGAGGTTGCCTGTTGTGTTAGTGACCGGATGGAGGTCGATTGGTTTGATGCTTATGGCCGGATGGAGGCTATAATGTGTTATGATGAAGACCGGATGGAGGTCGATTGGTTTGATGCTTATAGCCGGATGGAGGTTATAAGTGTGATGATGAGACCGGATGGAGGTCGATTGGTTTGATGCTTATGGCCGGATGGAGGCTATAATGTGTTATGATGAAGACCGGATGGAGGTCGATTGGTTTGATGCTTATGGCCGGATGGAGGCTATAATGTGTTATGATGAAGACCGGATGGAGGTCGATTGGTTTGATGCTTATAGCCGGATGGAGGTTATAAGTGTGATGATGAAGACCGGATGGAGGTCAGAGTATGAGCACTGCAATATTTTAATGAGTTTCCTATTATTTGAATGAGTTTGAGTGTTGTTCAACATGTCGGCTTTGAGAGATTGAGATTGTTGTGATTTTCTTCTAGACATGATTGATGATTTTGATCAGAGTACCTTTTATGCCCCACCACCTTGGGCCAGGATTGGCCGAACGACTAGAATGAGTACTGTTCGAGGATTTTCTTTCATTCCATGTACTCCACACGAGGACGTGTGATCATCAGGACGGCCGTGTCGAAGCGTTGGCGCATATCAGTCGGTCTGTATCAGCGCCACCTATCTTTCACTGGAGGAACTATGTAGTTAGATTGAACAGCTTACGTTTGGGAACGTCAAGTATTAACTTGGGGATGGTTAGCGTGGAGTAATAGCAACACTGAGCGAATAGTCGAGTCAAATGTCGATCCGGAGGTATAATCGATTATTCGACATTGACAGGTACTGACGTTGACAGGTAAATTGGCTAATCGGAATGGGGGTAGGTCCACGTGTCGGGTGACGGTTGATTTGGAGGCCACTTTGAATCGTTCCGTCGATCCGAGCAGACGTTGGTTACTCCACGCTAAACTTCCCGCGTTCCTAAATTCTTAATCAAGCCATATCTCAGGCATCCTTGATTATTTTGTACTGAGTGTGTGTTACGAGTAATTAAAGGTGTTATCAAAGGTTTTTGTGAGTGTTATTTCCGATGTCGCGACCCACTGATATCGATCCTCCGTTATACATAATGTTGAAAATAATTAATTTGATTATTATAATAGGATCAGACACAAAAATACACGTTAACATGGAACAGTGGACACCCTTGCATACTGTCTCTCACAGAACACCAGACAAGCACGTCTTATTTTATTCCATTCATCCGCAAACACATCACATTCAGAGTCAGCATTCAGGAGGGCGTTAATTCATGAATCCCCAAGCGACCACCGGTGGCCGCGCATCTATTGTCTTACTATTGTGTCTCTAATTGACGGTATCTGAAGGGTTAAGCATCTTCAAAGTGCAGTGCAGTGCAGTTCACTGGGGATTCGGCTCTAGCGACAGTTCTAGATGGCTGAAGTGCAAATAGATTGTGACGGCAGTTTTGACGGTGTCCAATGTATTTATCGGGCACAAACAGTCGACAGAAAAGGTCATGGAGCTCAGGGCAGTCAATGCGTCCACTCAGGATTTTACAAGCCACTACGAGCTGATCGAAACCCCTTCATACCTCTAACGAGTTAAAACTTAGCATCCCTAAAAGGAAATTGGTAGGGTACATGTAAGGAAAGAAAGTGTACAACTTCTGAAATAGAAATCTTAGGAAAGTTTTTTGTACCTTTCTTCTCCTTATATGGATGCCACACACAAGCACTGGCCTCGAGTTTACTTCTAACCAGAGTGGTGTACAAAAGCCTAATAACATTGGGATTACTGAAATCCCGGGCATTCCGCAAAACAAAACCCAGGCGCCTGAAAGATTCTTTTGCAAGGGCAGAAATGTGATCCTTAAATGTCAGACAATGGTCGAAGGTCACTCCCAAGTCTTTTATGGTGGTGACACGAGTAATTATTTCCCTACCCAACCTATAGTTGTAATAGATAGGTCGTGATTTCCGACCGTATGTCATGACGTGGCACTTGTTCGTATTAAAATACAACTTGTTCTCGATGCTCCATTCGTAGATGGCGTCAAGATCCCTTTGTAAGAGTTGGCAATCCTCGACCGTTTCGATTCGCAAAACTAGTTTTAGGTCGTCGGCATACAGTAGGCACTTTGCATGCTCAATCTCAGCAATGAGATCATTGATCATGATCAGGAACAGAGGCGGTCCCAACACGGTTCCTTGACGAACTAACGCCTGGCCGAGTATAATAAGGCTCAGACTCAAAGCAACCATGGCGGACGAACTGCTTACGATCCCGGAGGTAGTCGGCAAAAAAGTTGAGAAAATCGGTTGAGAACCCAATGGCCGCCAGTTTTGTTAAGAGCACGTCATTATGGACTTTGTCTAAAGCCTTCTGAAAATCGAGATACAGAGCGTCGACCTGCTTACCACTGGATATAAAATCAACATTAATCAGTAGGTTCGATTTTACCGAACGGCCAGGCAGAAATCCATGCTGTGCATCAGAGAGAGACATATTTATGCATTTATGAATAATTGAATGGATGATATGCTCAAAGACCTTAGCAATGGTTGGCAGAATAGCAATGGGTCTGTGTTCCTCTACGCAAGTTTTGTCGTTGGTTTTAGGAATTGGAGTTACACGCGAAATTTTCCATTGTTCAGGATAGACTAAATTAAAGATTGGAGAGCTAAATTAAATATATGGCATAACGGCGCTGCCAAGATATCATTACAGCCTTTAACGATAAAGGCTGGAATGTTGTCAGGACCAACCGAACTACAGGGTTTGAGTCTGGCAATCCCCTTAACTACGTCGGGAGGAGTTAAAACTGGTAGAGGAATATTGTCTCCCTCGTTTGTCACATTTATGACTGTTGTCATCATATCATATCATGTCATGGGTATCAATCAATAAGGTTCGTCGAGAGGAATACGAAGATTGGACTTTGAGTCTATGAGATTCCATCTAAGCCAAGGTAGGATACGCGCCGAGGGCTGAATGGTATGAGGGTGGTAAAAAATGTCATGTCGCTAGCGTCACCTTAAGGCACCGGGCGCAACCCTATTGTAATTAGCCTTGTCCTTCTACATGGACCTCTTGGGGGGGTCGACCGTCTATTTGTCCACTACTCGTGGGAACAACATGATAAAAAATAAACCAAAAAAACTTAAACCATTAGAAACAGCAACGCAAAGAAAACGACGATCGGACAAAGAAAAAAGCTCGCGGGAAAAACTCCTTGCAACACTGACATGTAGTGTCTTTAGTGTTAGGAAGTAGGGTTTACTTGAATTAAACACTATGCACTAACGATATAGAGAATGTTTATTTTGTAAAACAATTAACAATATTAAAATAAGGTTTGACAATATAGGTAGCACTGTGATGCGCGAGTATTATATTTCCGTGCGTACGCGATAGTCGTTTGGCGCGGACTCGCGGACTGGCGAGGGCGACCGAGGGGCGCGGCTCGAGAGCGCGGGGTGGAGGCGGCGACCGCCGTGTGCCTCGCGCGCTTTTTACCGAACTTGCTCGATCTAGGTACTTAGGCAGAGCGGGCGCCGGGGCTCCGCTAGCGGCCGGACTGTAGGTATAGCTAAGGGTGTGTACAAACGTGCGGAAGCATAAGGCTGTGTACACACGGGTGTTAAGTATTTATGTTTTGAGTATATTATATTACGCATGTATTTATGTAGTGTGTATGTAAATGTTATGTACGAGTTATTTGTATTATGTATTTGTGTATGTGAATATTGTGTGTACCTTAGCTATAGCCTACAATACTCCCCCGCTGAGACCGGTTCACGGTCGATAGTGTGTAAGATGCCGTGGAAATTTCACAGTTCTCCCGCTTCTAGTGGTGGTTTCCGGCTGCGGTTGTGCAGGAACTGGCGATAAAGCAGATGGTGATTGTGGTAGAGTTGATGTTTTATGAGAGAAATCTTCGTCGTTCTTAGCCATGTATGCTGGTTTTAGCCTGCCAATGGTCACTGTAAGATGCTTTCCTTGCACGTTGATTATGAAGGTTTTCTGTTCTCTTTTTATAACTTGGTGTGGGCCAGAGTAAGGTGATTCTAAAGAATTTTTTAGAGGTCCTTTTCGTAGGAACACGTGACTAGCTGTATTGAGATCTTTAGGAACATAAAACGTTTTCTTACCGTGGCTTGATGTTGACACAGGCGACAACCTCGAAATATGTTGTCTAAGTCGCGCTGCGAAGTCTGTTTGATCTATGTTGTGATGTGTCTCTGGCTTCAAGAACTCACCAGGCAGTCGGAGTGGCTCGCCGTAGACCAATTCGGCTGAAGAGGCTTGTAAATCTTCCTTCCAGGCACTCCTAATACCCAAGAGAACAAGAGGAAGTGTCTCAGACCATTGTGGGTTGTTGTGGCACATTATGGCGGCCTTCAGCTGTCTGTGCATCCTCTCCACTAAGCCATTGCATTGCGGGTGGTAAGCTGTTGTGGGACAATGGTAAGCGCCTATGATCGATGAGATGCTCTGGAACAGTTGCGAGTCAAATTGTTTCCCTCGATCAGTGGTGATTTTTTCTGGACATCCAAAACGAGCGACCCAGCCAGAAATGAAGGTACTAGCGCAGGTCTCCGCTGTGATGTCTGCTAGTAGGTAGGCTTCTGGCCATCTAGTAAACCTATCTATGGCTGTAAGGCAGTACCTGAAACCAGAAGAGGGTGCCATAGGGCCAATTATGTCAAGGTGGACATGGGAAAAACGGTTAGAAGGAACAGGAAATGAGGAAAGAGGAGAGTGGGTATGGCGGGTAACTTTGTTGCGTTGGCAATCAGTGCATTGTTGAGCCCAAGTTTTGCAGTCACGACGGATCTTAGGCCACACAAATCTTTCTGAGATTAGTTTTGCTGTTGCGTTGGGACTTGGATGACTGAGATTGTGTAAGTTTCTAAAAATTTGTTTGCGGAAACTTGGTGTGATGAATGGCCTAGGACGAGAAGTAGACTGGTCACAGTATATGTAGGCATCCATCGTTTGTACACTTTCCAGTTTTAGCGCTGTATTGTTTTGTAGCAAGTTCTGTAATTCTTGATCGTTTTCCTGTTCATTTTGCAGTTGTTTGTAATTGATGGTAGAGTCGACGCTTTGCAATCGTGAAAATGCGTCGGCAACTACGTTGTCATTTCCTGTGATATGGTTGAGATCGGTTGTGATGATGATGTGATTGAGGCTAAGTTGGTAGGTGCCGTAGGTAGGTATCGGTGTGCCATTAGCAGCGACAAGCTCGTAGTCACATTTTTTGTTGTAATGCAGCTGATTTTTTAAATACGTTCTCGGATAGGCACATAGGTACGTCGGAACCAGTATCTACTAAAAACTGTACGCCAGTACGTTTGTCGGTGATGAATAGGCGGCCTTTACATGTTGAGCAGTCATCAGTCACCATTACTGACTGCTTTTGGAGTTTTCCGGTTTGAAGTCACAGGGCTGATCACATTTAGTGGCCTTTTCACCAAACTTAAAATGATACCAACACGTTGGATGTACCTTTTTTCTTGAATGAGATCTGTTTACGCGGGAAGTTGAGCGGTCGTTGCGACTTTTTGATCGGCTTGGGCGGGAAAGGTCGTTAACCTTTCGCGTTAATAATTCCACTTGTTTTGTAAGCTCGGCTATCTGTTTACTCAGTAAATCACTCACCTCTTGTGTTGCTGCAGCAACGTGACCTCTCGGCACGACATCGTGAATTCTGTCGGCGAGATCTGCTATAGTTTCGAGAGGTGAGGACGCCTGCGACGCTATTATAGACTGGATGTTACTCGGCAATCGGCTCGACCATATGGTTCGCAGAAATTCTTCTGGTACATTAGGACCAGCAAGGTTCTGCAGGTGACGAAGGAATTGCGACGGCTTCCTGTCGCCTAACTCCTCATGAGTCAGGAGTTGGTGCACCTTCTTTTCCCTCGATTCGGAGAGCCGCTTTATCAGCTCCGTCTTCAGTCTGCTGTATTTGTTGGCCGTTGGTGGGTTCACGATGAGGTCTTCCACCTCGGCTGCGTACCTTGGATCGAGGTGGCTTACGACGTAGTAGAATTTCGTTGTGTCCGCCGTAATGTTGGAAATCGCGAACTGGCCTTCTATTTGCGCGAACCATACCTCGGGCTTCTCAGGCCAAAATGGCGGAACGCGCACGCCTACACGGAAAACATCCTGTGATGTCGTTGATTCGGTCTTCGCGTCGTTTAGGACCTGCTCCGGTTCACTCATTTTGCACTAGGATATGGTCAAACTTTATATTGGTTGAGTCCACGTTCTCCGCAAGTCCGAACAAGATATAGCACAAACACGTGTTTTAGTCTTCGGGGTCACCACTGTAGTGTCTTTAGTGTTAGGAAGTAGGGTTTACTTGAATTAAACACTATGCACTAACGATATAGAGAATGTTTATTTTGTAAAACAATTAACAATATTAAAATAAGGTTTGACAATATAGGTAGCACTGTGATGCGCGAGTATTATATTTCCGTGCGTACGCGATAGTCGTTTGGCGCGGACTCGCGGACTGGCGAGGGCGACCGAGGGGCGCGGCTCGAGAGCGCGGGGTGGAGGCGGCGACCGCCGTGTGCCTCGCGCGCTTTTTACCGAACTTGCTCGATCTAGGTACTTAGGCAGAGCGGGCGCCGGGGCTCCGCTAGCGGCCGGACTGTAGGTATAGCTAAGGGTGTGTACAAACGTGCGGAAGCATAAGGCTGTGTACACACGGGTGTTAAGTACTTATGTTTTGAGTATATTATATTACGCATGTATTTATGTAGTGTGTATGTAAATGTTATGTACGAGTTATTTGTATTACCTATGTATTTGTGTATGTGAATATTGTGTGTACCTTAGCTATAGCCTACAGACACATTGGCGGAAATGGAAAGAATGCGTGTTAACGACGTATTAAATTTGGATGCGTAAAACTGTGAATTTTGTTAAGTTTGTTAATAATAAATATCTTTAAATAGCATATAATCAATATTTTAAATTAGCAAGTAGTAAATTAAGTTTGAATAATAAGAAGACTAAAAAGTATAAAATAAAAATAATAGTTAAAAATACTAAAAAAACACGCTTTTATTACGCACTAAAAATATAGTTAAAAAACAAGCTTTAATGATGAAAGAAACTAAAAAGTGGAAAATAATTTCAAATTTAGAAATAAATCAATAAACAATAAATGGTATTATTGCGAAAAAATCGTGGGGGCTGAACTATATTTTTAGTGCGTAATAAAAGCGTGTTTTTTAGTTTTTTAAACTAATATTTTTTTATATTATAGATTATAGAACAATTTAATTATATGTGACAATTTTATTGTATTTTATATGAAATTTTATTTTGTATGATTTGTTTTCTTTTATTATTATTTTGTATGAAAATTGTACGAAATCTAACCTAACCCGAATACGTCAAATGCCCGGTTTCATTGCAAAACCCCCCAATGTAAAACCAAAATGGGCAAATTTTACCCTGCATGCACCGTTACATGCCCATGCGGCATGGACCCATTATTTTTCCGTGTGGGTACTAGAACGAACGAGAGAAATGCATGGATCGATATTTTAATCGGCAGTACCCGCTTTTCTGACGTTTTACTAGATTTAGTTTAGTGAAACGACATATCACTGACGAGAAGTTGGTGTTTTGTCATATCACTAGATAGTTTTAGTAAGAAGACGTAATAAACAAGAATATTAATATATATATATTTTTTTTTCTGATATCCCTAGGGATTTCGTGAAATTACTGATATCCTCATTTCCCTGCGACAGATATAAGAGGAGTGTTCGAAAGAAAAAGAAATAATTACTGAGAAAAGCATTTATTAAAAACTTTAGATTATTATATTGAATTAACTGGTTACGATTTCATCGGACGGCATGTGAATGAGGGCCGCCGTTGTTCGATCAGTCAACGACCGCACGACACGGGGGGCGCGCGGCTGCAGCTCATCACGGAGCACCATCACCGCCGCTCTAGGCTCACGGAACACGCCTGGCGACCTGCCGAGCGCCGGCCGATCCTCGGCATCCGAGACAGAGTCCGCGCTGCCGGCTGCCAGCTGAGCCTCAGTGCCAGCGTCCGAGCCTGTTGGCGGCACACGGCGCCGGCGACGCACGCGCTTGCGCCGGGCCCGAGGAGCGTCTGTAGCACACTTCACCGCGGGCTCGGCACAGTACTGCTCCAACATCGAGAGCGCCTGCCGCTTACTCTCCATAAGATCATCCGGACTGTCGGGTGATGAGGAGACTTTGAGCTCTTCCACGGTACCAACTTGCACCTCATGTACGGAATTCACATAGTGTCGGACTTCTGCAGTACCGTTGGGCTCTGCATCCGCAGGCACCACCCTGCAAGAGAGACAGGATTTAGATTGAGATGTGCTCAGTGGTGCGAACTTTGATTGCTCGAGGTGCTGGACGCTACCGGGTACGCACTGGACGGGGTCGTCGGGCTGCAGCAGCGCGAGCGGCTCCTGTGGCGGCAGCAGGTGGCCGCGGCTGAGCAGGCGCACAGGCGGCAGCGCGAACAGGCGACGTAGGCGGCGCTGCAGCCAGCTCACTCGACGGCGCGGCGCCACGCACACGTAGGCGCGCGCGCGCACGTCGCCGTCGCCGTAGAAGCGCTGCATACACACGCGCACACGGAAACGCGGCTCGGCTGCGTGCTCAGTGCTATCCGATTCGGACTCCGACTCTTTGTATTTCACCATTTTGATTTGACGAAACCACTTGAAAATAACTATATTCTGAACAGAACAACAGACCGTTCTGGCATGTTTCGAATAGCACCTCTTTATGGTCTCCAATGAGTTTTCTGTAATCAATGATATTTTAATTCATTTTTATAACCATTTAGCTCATATTTTTCTAATTACAGAATCTGTTTTGGATAAATGATATTTATTTTGCAAATAGGTTTTAAAAAACACTTTTTCAATAGGTACACTAGCTCAGAAAGTGACTCTTATTGCACTGCACTACCAAGCTGTGTCATTTTGATTACCATTACGCACTAGTGCTACATATAATGTAGTTAAAACCTTTTTGTTCAACCTCTCCCCGCCACAATTTTATTACATTTATCGTATCAGGCTGGGCGCGCGTCGTCCCCCACGAGTCGCCGGTCAACCCCCGTTTATTCATTTCAGTGAGTGTATTGAAAGGTACATAAAAAAAAATAGGGGAAAAAATATGAAAAGCAGGTTTTTATAGCCGGAAAAGTTTACTAGTTTCAGGTGTATTGAAAAACGTCCTATGATACACGTGAGTAATTAATTATTACCGTTCTCGGGTCTAAATAGCGCCTCGACGGTAATCACTAACATTACACACTTAAGTATATCATAATGTACTATAGTAGTTCGGCGAAATATACCTAGTTCGGTAAAATAATCGGGACACATGATACTTCGACGATGTAAAAATATGTCAAATTAATGAATATAACAGAAAAGACGTCAGTCGGTCATTATATATTTTAAACGATATACCTAATGATTTTATACGAAACTAGCGACCCGCCCCGGCTTCGCTCGGGTGCAATATTATACATATAAACCTTTCTCATGAATCAAAAGAGAGTAGTTGGCGTTTTCCTTGATTTAAGCTCGGCTTTCGATACAATTGACCACAACTTACTCATTGCACAATTGGAGCATTAAGGCTGCCTGTCTGTCTTGTAAAAATTCATCCGCGGGAAATTATTAGTGCATCTTTGTATGCTTTTTTTGAACAAAATAATGAAACAACTTGAAATATTATAGCACATATTTAACCATAGTATGAGTAGTAGCCAGTTATTTTTTTTAAGTCAATTTGGGTGTATTATGTTTGGTAAATCAAGCGTTAAACATAGCTTTTTCGTGCCAACATCATTTCGACTAATGTTTGAGAGCTTCTAACGAAGCTCTCAAACATTAGTCTAATGGCAATAATATAATGAATTTACAAATCTTTGGAATGGTAAATTAGCGCAACATTATCATCTTTGAAATGTAGTATAGTTCTAATTATGTTACATTTTCTTATTTTAGAAGTCACAATTTCATCAAAATTCTCAACATTTGGCTCTTATTAAATGTTTTTTTTTCACAATAACTAAGGATCGTAGTTACATCATAATTAGATTATTTTGATGCCAAAACTTCAATAAAGCAAATAATAAAAAAGTTAAAATCTAAATCACCATAATTTATCCAAAATAATGATTTTAAAAGATGTCCAAAATATATATATAATATAAAATAAATTTACAACTTTATTTTTACAAGACCTATTTATTTTGTTTTTATGAAAAATTGCCCTGTTATAAGCCATATTTTAACTGAAGTTAGTGTGAAAAACACATAATAAGTTCTTGTTTGTTTTATATTCAATAGAAACAAAAACGCTAGAAAATATTTTGTTGCGTGGCGCTGGAGGACACATTGCGTATTATATAGATGGGCGTCGAAAAGGTTAAACTCAAAAAAATTTAATTTCGTTAATTTACTAGCTGTGATTTTGGCTGGCATTCGTGGCATTTCTCCAACTGCTCTAAGTTTGAGATGGTTTCGGACCAACAAATTCCAAAGATGCGACGAAGACAACGGTTTACGAAAACCTAGATTTCGCGTGCGATTTCTTTTGTCACCTTTCACGTCTCGCAACCGTAAAGCAGCACAGATTTGCCCTTGGACCTGAAGATTTCGAGTTTAAACCTTCAGGTCAATTTCCATGATTGCCAAACAGGTCGCAGCTGCGCGAAGTTAGGGCTTTGGTTAAAGTTAATTCTAGAAATGACGTCTTCTTTGGTACCTCCAGTTTCCGCCACGATGCTTCCGAGGTACAAAAACATGTGGAAGCGTTCCACTGCTTTTGTGTCGATTAGCAACGGTGAAGAGTTCTTCACCCCTGTACGCATTTCCTAGGTCTTCCACGTATTAATATTAGTTCCAGTTTTCGCTGCATCCTGACGAAGGTCGTTTAATTTTGCTTGCATGCTGGCGTGTGTATGACTCAGCAGGCATATGTCATCGGCATAGTCCAGGTCTTCTAAAACGCTGGATAATCCCCACTCTATCCCGCGGCGCCTTTCATCGTAAATGCGAAGCAAAATCCCATCGAGAACGACTATAAAGAGAAGAGGCGAGCGGAGGCAGCCTTGGCGGACACCTGCATGCACCGTGATGTCTTATATTTTATTTTATTTTTCACATTTTAGGAAAGCTTACAGACTAATAACTACATAATGACAATAGTAAGTAATTAAATTGCTAATTACAAGCTTTCACATTAAGTAGTTATAGTGACAAAAAAGAACAAAAACTAGAGTTGGTCCAACAATACGTTAACACAAAGTTGGTTAACTCTTAATAATTTTAACATATATAAATACTGTGATTCAAGTGCAAAAAGGTGCTGGTTCTTCAAAAAATGGCTTTGCTAAATGCTTCCTAACTGTGCTCGCTTTCGTGCAAAAGAGGTCAATGCCGGGTTCACACGATCTTATTAAAACTGCGACTGGCTCTCAGAAAAAATGCATTACGCGTATATTCAGTATTTTCATTAGGTACATGCAGAAGTGCTCGCTGTCGCAGCCCCATCTGATTAGTGCTTAATAACAATTTTGAGATAATCTTAGGACAGTCAATTGATGAAGTCTTCCGAGATGAGGCCGTCGAAACCCCTTGAATATATAAATGCTCTCCAGTAGGCAGACTAATTTTGGGGGCACTTTAATTTCCAGAAATCGAGACCAAATGCTGATATTATTACTTTTTTCTTTAATATATTTATTTATCTTAGGACCCTGAGGTCCTGGAACTTTGGAAGGCATACGAGGAGCCGAAACCAACTCGCAGAGGCTCTTTTAGACGCTTTTAAGGAACGGGGTACCAACCGGTGATTATCCCTGTGCTAGTGAATCTAAGGACAACCCCCGGTTGAAAGGAAACTATATATGAAGAAAAGGAACCAGTATCACCACTAATTAGAAGACTGGTTGACTACGGCAGCCAAGGAAATCTTGACCTGATACTTGGTTGTGATGCGAACGCACACCACGTCGTTTGGGGCAGCACAGATGTCAACAAACGAGGGGAGGATTTGCTGGACTTCGTGGTAAGTTCCCCACTACAGATCCTTAATGCAGGGAATAAACCCACCTTCAGGACTTCGGCAAGAGCTGAAGTCATCGACTTGACACTGGCTTCTAACGGAGCCAGTGCTCATGTTGAAAATTGGCATGTATCGGACGAAGTTTCTCTGTCTGACCATAATTATATATGAATTTTAGGTTTAGGACGGCGGGCAAAGCCGAAACTAGACGAAGGAGAAACCCAAGACATACAAACTGGGACTCGTACAGGAGGGACCTCAAAGTAAACCTAGGGAGCCCTAAAGGTAAGCTTAATTCCATACTTGATATAGAATTTGAAGCAGACAGAATCACGGCAGGCACCATAGGTGCATGGGAAGATAATTGCCCAGAGAAGAAGGCCCTTTGCAAAAAGGAACCATGGTGGACTCCTGAACTGGCTAAAATACGTCAGGAAACACGACAGGCCTTCAATGCTGCAAAAGCCAGGAAAGATTTTTCTGATTACTCTAGCATGCTAACGAGGTATAATAAGGCGGTACGCAAGGCCAAAAGAACTGCTTGGCGACAGCATTGCACCTCCATTGAAGCCTTACCAGATGGAATGAGGTTGTGCAAAGCAATGTCCATGACCAAGGCAAACCCACTATCATCCGTGAAGGATCAGAATGGGCACCTTACGGAAACTGGACAGGACACTCTGAGTGTGATGTTTAAGACTCACTTCCCAGGATGTGTAGTGCGCGACAGCGACGAAGAGGAGCCAGTCACAAGGGACGAGCTTGGTAAGCACACGTCAAAAAATGACTGGCTCACTGCAAAGAAAGTGGTAGATGAGAACAGGCTGAGGCTTGCGATAGCGGGCTTCCAGCCTTTCAAATCCCCTGGCCCGGATGGCATCTACCCAGTGTTATTGCAAGAAGGGGCCTCTGTTCTAATACCGCAGCTGAGTAGGCTTTACAGAGCCTGCCTAGCCTTTGGGTACGTACCCAAGACATGGAGAGAGGCCAAAGTCACCTTCATACCGAAGGCTGGTAAACCAAATTACGAAGAAGCTAAAGCTTACAGGCCTATCAGTCTTACATCCTTTCTCTTGAAATCATTAGAGAAACTGGTAGACAAGTACCTAAGAGAGGGACCGCTTAAGAAATTCCCTCTACATAGACTACAGTGCGCCTATAGCCCCGGCAAGTCCACGGAAACGGCACTACATTATGTCGCGAGTCGGGCCGAGGCTGCGCTAGAGGGACAAGAAATCTGCGTGGGGGCTTTCCTCGACATAGAGGGAGCCTTCGACAAGACAACATTTGAGTCCATACGCATTGCTGCAAAGGAGCATGGTATCAATGATACCACGTGTAATTGGATCGACTATATGCTAAAGAGCAGAATAGTCAGATCGGAAATAATGGGAGACCGACTCAGCGCGAAAACGACAAGAGGTTGTCCGCAGGGCGGAGTGCTGTCACCATTACTGTGGTGCTTGGTGGTAGACTCGCTACTCACCAAACTCAACACCGGACCATTCTACACAGTAGGCTATGCAGACGATATAGCTATAATGGTTAATGGTAAATTCCCGAACATAGTGTCTGGATTGTTACAACAAGCGCTGAGGATGACAGAAGATTGGTGTACAAAGAACCATCTCTCTATCAATCCAGGCAAGGCAGTCATTATCCCATTCACGAGGAAAAGGCAACTGGGAAATCTAGGAAACCCTTCCCTCAATGGAATCAAGTTGCCATGGTCCACCGAAGTTAAATATCTAGGGGTAACTCTTGATAAGGAGCTCAGGTGGAAAACTCATGTGGAAAACATAACGACAAAGGCCCTGCGGGTGTTCGGTATGTGTCGCTCCACATATGGTAGAACTTGGGGGCTAAAACCTAAAGTGCTACGATGGCTGTACCAAACAATGATATTACCAATTATCACTTACGGCAGCATAGTGTGGTGGACAAGAACGAAACTTGCCACGTGCAAAGCGCCACTGACCAAGCTACAAAGAACAGTATGCCTTGGAATAACGGGTGCTTTTAGGACAACACCTACGGCAGCAATAGAGAGATACCTCAACATCCCTCCCCTGCATATGATGGTAGAACTCGAGGCAAGGAAGGCAATGCATCGTCTTGCTGTTGCTGGACTATGGGATGCCTCTAAGCCAAAGACTAACCATACAAGATTCGATAGGAATGAGGACCTGGATCGGGTAACAAGCATGATATCTGATAAAATGCAAACCATGTTTGTATTCGAAAGGTCCTTTAAGGTCCAGATCCCAACAATGGAAGACTGGACTAAGGGACTTGAACCACCAGAAAAAGATAGTCTGGTATGGTACACTGATGGATCCAAAATGGAATCCGGTACAGGAGCGGGAATATACGCAAAAGGCTACAAATGTAGTAGAAGCTTAGGGAAGATGGCAACAGTATTCCAAGCAGAAACATATGCCATAATAACCTGTGCTCAAGAGAATATAGAAAGACAAACCAAAGATAAATCTATTTATATTCTAAGTGACAGTCAAGCTGCAATCAAGGCCATGGCGTCCTACAAGGTGGACTCCAAACTTATTCTGGACGCCATCCGGGCCCTGAACAGGCTTGGGAGGCGTAACAGGGTAAAGTTGATGTGGGTCCCAGGGCATAAGGGAATCCATGGTAATGAAATGGCGGATGAACTGGCAAGAGAGGGCTCCGCAAATGACTTTGTGGGACCAGAACCATGTGTAGGCATCTCGACGTGCCTCGTGAAGGCCGCATTCAGGGAGTATGCAGATCATAGCCAAAAAACACACTGGCTGTCTATCACGGGTCTGGGACACTCCAAGAAATTCCTGGGCTCTACGTTCAAGGCACGGGAATGTATCTGGAATATGAGCAGGGGGCAAATCCGCTACCTGATGGGTGCCTTTACAGGGCACTTTGGAACCAACGACATGCTCATGAAAATGGGTCTAGCCGCGACTTCCATGTGCAGGTTGTGTGAGGAACATACAGAACGCATGGAGCACCTGCTGTGCACATGCGATGCTTTGGCTAACAAGCGAATGAGTCTTCTAGGGGTAGGATATCCAAGACCAGAGGATTACAGGCTCTTATCCCCGCATCTCGTTGTGAAACTTATGAAGGAGATTTTCAGCGAGGGTGGGGAGGAGTAAGCTATCTAGGGGACCACAAAAGATCCACATGGGTCGAAGTGTCCGAGCTGTATCTCGGCCCCTTAACAGGATAAGGATAAGGAAACTATTGTGACATGTGGACAACTAATATAAAGCTATGGTTTTTGGAGTCTTAAGTGGACTGTTTACCAGGAACTATGTTAAGACTATGGCCCCTGCCTGAATCCCAAAACGGTTGCTAGCACGAAGTTACGTAGCAATAAGAGAGAAACAAATCCTGATGTGCTTGAGGAGTGGAGAGGTATACTCGGGTTATCAGGACAATCCCAGAAGTACGGTCAAACCCCTAACAGCACCTTACTAGATTATACATCCTTCTCTCGATTACGTTTGCTTTTGCAAATCTCCACTCAAGCCAGCCAATAAAGGCAAGAGAGAGGTGAGAGCTCTTTTCTTCGTCAGTGTTCACTACGGCCGGCCAATAAAGGCAAGATGCAGATGAAGAACATGAACTCTCCCGGGAGATTGGGTCCGTGGGGTCGCTAATGCCCAACAGTTCGCCACAAAACTGCCCTGCGGATTGTATCTCTCTTGGTCCGGCCCCTCACCCTATGCATTTTACGGCAAGCAAGCGCTACCGACACAGACTTAGGGTTTATTGGAGCGTACTAGCCCTACCACGACGTCAACGTAGAGATACGGCGATGGGGTTACTTTTAATTATTATTATGTTATTACTATTAGTTAAATAAAAAATTTTGACTTCTCAATAATTTAAAAAAAAAAATCCAGGATTCACAGACAGGAGTTATTGATACTTTGCCTCTAAAAGTAAAATTATGGTTACCCTAGTTAAAATAGAGGTAAGAAAGGGACACAGCATTTTTGTCGTTGTCTCACCCAGTACATTTCTCCGTTTGCTTGTCAATATGAACTTAATAATAATGACAATAAAGAACACTAGAGTGTGATTGCTTCGTAGTCAACCTAGTTTATCCGTCATCATCATCATCATATCAGCCGAAAGACGTCCACTGCTGGACATAGGCCTCCCCCAAGTGTCGCCACAACGACCGGTCCTGTGCGTCACGCATCCATCGGATTCCCGCGACCCTGACCAGGTCGTCGGTCCACCTTGTTGGAGGCCTTCCAACGCTGCGTCTTCCGGTACGTAGTCGCCACTCCAGAACCTTTCATCCCCATCGACCATCTGTTCTGCGTGCAATGTGCCCTGCCCATTGCCACTTAAGTTTGGCGACTCTTCGAGCTACGTCGGCAACCTTGGTTTATTTCTGATGCGATCACGCAGGGAAATTCCGAGCATAGCCCTTTCCATCGCCCTTTGGGTGAATTTGAGTCTTCTTATAAGGCCCATTGTAAGCGACACTGTGGTATATTAGACGAGAAGACACCGCGCAACTTCCCAAACGCTGCCCAGCCGAGTCGGATTCGACGATTGGCCTCTTTCTCGAAGTTAGACCTACCCAACTGGACCGTCTGTCCCAGGTAAACGTAATCGTCCACAACTTCGAGTGTAGAGTCTCCGATCTTAATAAGAGTGGGTGCTACATGGATGTTAACCATAACTTTGGTTTTGTCCATGTTCATTTTAAGACCCACTCTTTCGGAAGCTCTACTGATGTCACCGAGCATTGTACGGAGTTCTTCCGTAGTCTCAGCCATGACTAGTAACCCACTCAATTCCTCTTCCAGTTCGGTGACCTTCTCATTGGACCTCAGTGTACGCGTGTTGTATGTTGCCAGGTACAGTCGTTTTAAGGGGTAGCCGGATCCCTTCCGGAGATTCTTAGCACCCCTTGCCTCGCTATTGCCTTAACCGCTACCGGAGTCAAGGAAAGCCGGGCTGCCGGGCACTAGGAGCCTTTTTTTATTTTTTTGTTGTGTTGTTCATAGGGAGGGGTTTGCCATAATCGTCACGCTTGGCAGGCGGGTTGGCGATCGCAGTGTGGTAGTTGAAATTTACAGAGAATGCTGCTGCCCATTCTCTGGTATGTCCCTTAGTCGCCTCTTACGACTCCCACGGGAAGAGATGGGATATATAAAATCTTTGGGTTGCATTTTCATCTAATTACATACTCTTTGGTGGGGGCGTAACTGGCAACCGGACTGGTGTCCGCACTGGTCGCGCTACCAAATTGTTTGCGCTACCAAACAGACACCAGGTGAGTAAAGCTCTATAAAGATATATACATTTTGTTGGTAGCGCAACTGGCAGTTGCGTTACCATGGTATCTTGGTGAAATATGGCCCTTAGGGCGCTATCAAATTAGCCGCGACGTGCCGCGCGACAGCCGCGCACCAGGGCCTCAAGTCTGCTATTACAGTAGTGTCAGAATGATCTATCATTGACTTCATAATTGTTGATTTTGACAAGTTTTGGTAATCTACTAATATAATGGCGTCATAATGACTTTCCAATGATCAACCACTAACACTTCATTGAAAGAAGTGGCTTAAAATGGTAATCTCGTACATAATGACAAATGAATTTCTGACGCATGCGGTAATTTGCAAAACTTTTGACAGTTGCTTTGATCACCTACCATTAAAACGTTATTGTGCATTTATTGGTTTTAATAAGCTGGATATTGCCATTCTGCCACCACTCTATTACGAGACCATTGACCGTTTCATTATGATTTAGCAGATTACGAACTTTTAGCAAAATGACAATGGGATCGTGTTTGCAATGACAAATTTATAAAAATAGCAGACTTGGGCCCCAGTTCATTGGTCGACTAGTGATGATACGCACAAGTCATACGTAAAAAAAAAACATATTAAAGAATTAATTGATGAGATTGATAAATCAATAGCGAATACATTATATGTAATTCATGTTTTCTTTTCTTTTCCCAAAATCTTTTTTCGTTTAAATAGTTTCGTTCTAATTGAGAAACCAAATGTACCTACAACACTACGATGCTCGAACACAGCGGTTCTAGTAAGGCGGCCGCGCTGCTGTCACGCGGCTAATTTGAAGGCGCACTTACAGTCAAAAAGTAACATTTGATGAAGTGGAACTGGTGAAGAAGACTAGAAATGGCCAACGGAACTTCATACTCACATAGATATCACCATGAAGTTGTTAAGCGACTATGACCATACAAATAAATAAATAGTTATGTTGAAAATGGTGTCATCGAAGTGATCTGATGATGATGATGATGGAGCCGAAAGATAGGCACCGAACTCCGTAATTAACCAATGTATCCTAGCCGCGTTTGGGCTTATTAGAATTGTTATGAGATGCACTTTGGCTTTAAGTTACAATCGAACTGATCTGATGATGATGATGATGGAGCCGGAAGATAGGCACCAGAACTCTGTAATCAAATTTTAGTAGGTATCAAAGAATTTATGGAGGATAAACTATTAAAGTAAATAAATATAAATAACAATATAACAATGAAAATAATTGTAATTAATCATTTAATCTAATAATGTATGGAATAATAATAATATCGAATGACTCAGTATAATAATTAATGTATAAATATGTAATAATTCGTTTGTAAATTAATTTGTATAATGCATGCAATATAAACAATATAAGTAAATGTTGCTGTGCTTTCGGGGTCCATGTTTGAGACAATATAATTACTTATGTAACTCAAATTCAATTCAAAATCATATATTTCAAGACCAAATGTAGGCACTTTTAAATAGTCAAATGTCGGTCAGTCCAAGAAAAGTGAAGCTAAATTGCACGTTCCAAAGCTTGATCAAGCAAGATTTTTAAGGAGAAGAACATGCAAGAAACTCCATGGACACTCTTTTAAATCATATTATGTGTTACATATAATGTTTGGTTACATTATTTCTTGTTACTTCTATTATGCGAGGACAATGTAGATAATAAAATATAAATAAAAAAATAATTAAAAGATAAAAACTGAATTAAGCCACTCTGGCAAAAAATCGAAGACATGTGACATTCACCAACCCGCACTGGGCTCGAGTGGTGGATAACGGCCCATTCCCTCTCCTAGAGAGGAGGCCTGAGTCCCTGCAGTGGGAACATTAAAAAGGCTGATGATGATGATGAATGCATCCTAGCCGTGTTTACGCTTATAAGAATTGTCATAAGATGCACTTTGGTTATAAGGTTCTATCATACTGATCTGATCAATTTGGTTTTAGAAAAGGCTGATCCACTACTTTAGCATGTTTTACGCTAGTAAAATACATAACTGAAAGTCTGAATGAAAAATCTAAGATAAGTTGCGTGTTTTTAGACATGACACAAACCTTTGATTTTGTTTGCCATAAAACACTACTCTCAAAGCTTGAACATTATGGAATGCGCGGTAAGGTCAACGACTGGATCAAAAGTTACCTTTCTGAAAGAGTACAATGCGTGGAAGTAACAAAAACATGTCAAAATGAAAATAAAAAACTTTAGGTCACAATATAAGCAAAATAACTATGGCACCCCACAGGGAAGTATCTTATCCCCGCCACTCTTTCTGGTTTACATCAACGACATTCTAGAGGCGATAGAAAAAGATTGCATACTATTTGCTGATGACACGACAATTATGCTTAAGAGTGACACTGACAAAAATTTAGAAAATGAAATCATCAAGGCGTTGGATAATGCAATCAATCGCTTGAAAAAAACAATTTGAAAATAAATATGACTAAAACAAACATCATACAATTTCAGACATACAATTCAAACTTAAAAATTTCAGGGATTTCGCGAAATCCCTAGGGATATCACGAAATCCTGGTAGATGTTGAATATTCTGGATGTCCGACGTCAGAGCATCCATTATTATCAGAAGAGGTAAGGGCTGAGAGCCGACCCTTGATGTAATCCAACAGTCACATTTTAGTTGCTAGTGTTGCCCACTGTAGACCGGACTTGGGTGCTACATTGACTGTACATCGCTCAGATCAACTGCACATACTTGCCAGGCACACTTTTCTCCTAAAGGCCCCACCACAGAACCTCACGAAGTACCTGGTCATATGCCTTTTTAGGTCAACGAATACCATGTGCAAGTTTTTATTTTATATTTACCTCAGTATTTCTCACACAGCTGACAATAGCAAAAATGGCATCCGTTGTACCCCGACTAGGCATAAAACCGAATTGGTTCAGTGAAATTTCACTCTCTTCTCTCTGTCGCCTTTCAATAACTTTCTCCCAGGCTTTCAAAGTATGTGACATTAGCTTGATTCCTCTATAATTGTTGCACTCAAGCACATCACCTTTGTTTTTAAAGATGGGCACCAGAGAATTGTTGCACCAATCATTAGGTATGGCTTCTTCCGGCAACAACTTATTGAAGAACAAAGCTAACCACGTCCATCCATCTACTCTCAGCAACTTCCACACTTCAACTGGTATTCCGTCTGGGCCAATTGCCTTACCATTCTTCATTCCATTTAAAGCTATTCTAACTTCATCCATACTAATCACCATAAACCCATATTCACTGGTTTATTCTCCATTCCAGTTGTTTTTGTCATTCATCAATCTTTCAAAATAGTCCTTCCACCTCCGTTTTATTTCTTCATCTTCTGAATCCTCGAAACATCTCTCGCATTTCTTGCTTTTGTTCTAGCAAGCCCGTATAGGTCTTTTTAGCCTGCTGCTCTGTCTAGTGTATTGTATAGTTTAACCTGGGCTTTTGCTTTTGCAATTGCCACGGCTTTCTTGGCTAATTTCTTTAAAGCATTTTCCGTATCTACTCACTGCCAATTTCCTATTTTTTTCCTTCAAAACATTCTGTATATCTGTCGACCACCAACATGTATCCCTTTATCGATTATACCCTTTCCTCTCATCTCTCCCAAAATATCTGTTGCTACACATCTAATACACTCGGCAATCTCATTCCAAATGACATTTATACTTCAATCATTCATTTCTCCTATCTCTAACATTTTGTTCACCTCTCGCTCTCTGAATTTCTTCACACAGTCACTCTTCACTAACATATTCCAAATAAACTAAAGAGTGTCCTCCTCCTTTAGTTTTTTTGTTCTGTGTCTTGACTGCTAATACCATAACCAGGAGTCTGTGCTGTGAGACTAGGTCTTCTCCTGGCAGCACCTTGCAGTCTTTGACTTGCTATAGATGGTTGTGCCTAACCAGAAAGTAGTCAATTTGCGTACTGTGGTTACCACTTTTGTATGTGATCAGGGGTTCGTCTCTTTTTTGGAACCAAGTATTGGCTACTGCCAGGTCAAACGCAGTAGCGGATTGCAAAAGCATCTCCCCTTCACTATTCGAATGTAGAGAATCCAACACGGGGATAAAGCTGTCTTTCTTTTTGTGCTCAACCCCCTGAAATCCTCCCTACATTGGATATAGCAAATGCATACTTTCAGATAATTAAATTAAAATAATATATATTTGGAACAAGTCGTGGGGGTGACACAATTACCATTCTATAAAAATATACTGTATCAACTCACTATTTTGATATTTCTTACTAAAAAGTAATAAGGTTGATAATATGAAGTGCCAATCCAAAAAACAAAACTTGGTTAAGGTAAATAGAAACTCCCTGCAGCGACCTCTTTTTCCTGTTTGTGAGATTTTAAGTAAGCTTAACATGAAGGGCATTACAGTGAGAAGAAGAATCACCTGCACCCCTATGGTTTGTCAAATAAAAAAATATGAAATCTGTCAAAATAGCTATTGTGATATTGTTATGAAATGATACCAATTTCAATTTATTTTTTCTACTTCAACTCACTGTCCTCTAAATTACAGTTTAGCGATAATATCTCAGTTTATCAAAAGTTAAGAAGGTTTTTCCAAAGAAACCAAAACCAATTAGCTTGTAATCAGCTAATAAACCTTCTAGTAAAACTTTCAACTTACATAGTATATTATTTAACTTTTTGGTAGGTCCTTGCGTGTTAACTAAACACAATTGCTATGCTACATTAAACATTTTAATAATCAAGAGAATAAGAGACTACAGCGACTACAGAGATGAAAAAAAAAAAGTTTGACAGAATTGACACAGTGTTGTCTTGTATTGTAACGCGCAACATGCGATTTTTAACTTAGCTGTAAGTATAATAGTCGATTAAAAAATAGTGCTGTAACTGTTTGCACCTTATAAGCACCGTAGTTTAATAGTTATTTGATGTGATAACTGATACGTAATACAAAAGTTACGAAATTGACAACCGAGTTCGGTTAACTAATCGTTGACAGTGTAGTTGCTAACGGGAAGATTTTTGCCATTTTTTCCCGCTAGGTGTCGCTATACTTATATTCCATTAGGCTTTAAATCTGTGCAGCATTATGTATAACTGTTTGGCGTTCTATTAAATATAAATAATAAAAATTACGAACTGTGCTGTGCCGGAATACAAAGAAAATAGTAATTATTTATTCCCAAAAGATAAAAATAGGAAAAGATTGTGGGTTAAAGTAATAAAACGACCAGAATTGGTAAAATCCCAATTTACATAATTATTTACGATTATATATATTATGTGGGCATCATTTTACAGAAAATTATTTTAAAACTGCGAAATCGTCTACAGATGAAAGTTTAAATGAGCTAATACACTCACTCTCCAAAATTTTCTTGTATTTGATGTTTATTTAATGGTGGCAATGAGGTATTGCTGTTTATATCTTTATAATAATTGTCTTTTGGTATGACCATAACTTCGGTTTGTACTGGTTCTGGGAGATATAATTTATCGGTGAAGTTAAAATTTCTATCATACGCCTCTAACCTACAAAAACAGATGATAGCTTAGATTTTGATTTACACAAACAATAATAAACAAGATAAAAGTTCATAGGGTCAAGAGTTTATTGTTAATCAGTAAAAACATTCACCAAGAAAATATAAAATACTGCAGTACTTTTTTTCTTTTATTTACTAACTTCTCTACAAGGTCTGCCTTTCTTCCACTACAGGTCGCACCCCTCTTCTTAAATTCCTCTTTGAGCTGATCTAATTTCCAGGTAAAATACATCGTCAATACAAAAATATTTCATACAATTTCATAAGAACCGCTCCGAACCACATAATGTAAATAGATCATACGCGTGGCACCCTCTAAACACAAAATCTTCCCCACTAAGTTAAATAATAATAACTAATAACCCTGCTGATATCTTTTTTACAGGGCAAACCTTAAGCGGTCGTTTTGGCAACATTTTACATAAAATGTTTTTGGTGTGATTTAAATATTATTAATAGTTGTACTGTCGTACGATCACCCCTTTTTTGCACCTGGCAGCCCTGATTTATCGTTGATTAAATCTGTATGGCCTTGGCGGGACGTACGTCAGGATGGATGTATTTTAATTTTTTTACTGTGGGCAAAAATTATCTTATGACAACCCCCGCTCTGGGTGGAGCGGAAGATAGTGTCAGACTCTTACTGACTAAAAACCCACCCCGTTCCTTCTAGCCTTCAAACCAAGGCTCGAGCTTCCTTTCGGATAACCCTGGCCCCAGTAGGCTTCGACCCAGCTGGGCCTCTGCTGTTACTGACAACTCCTTGAGGCGCGCGGGAACAGTTGACGTGCCGTTGACGTCTTGGGTTCGGTCCGGACAGTTACCGGACGGTCGGACAGCGAGCTACCCATGGCTCGCCGTCCGCGAGCCCGCGTCTACAGTGGCCGGAAATCGGGATCGGAATCCCGGCGGCGGCGGCGAGGGCGCCTGATACGGTCGGCCTCCTCCTTTGCTAGCATTACTGCTTCGCAGAAGGAGGCGACCGCTTGCCATTCCTCCTCGCTCCGGACCATGGCCTCAACCAGAGCCCGGCGCGAGAGGTCTCCGCTGCCGATCGCCCCCACGAGGGCATGCAGCACGGCGATGCTCCGCCCAGGCAGGGCACTTCTCGACTGTGTGCTTCACCGTATCCTCCAGGCGTTCCGCACTGTGGCGACACTCAGGCGTCTCTTCCGCTTTAATTTGGTGCAAGAACCTCCCGAACTTGCCATGTCCGGTGAGGACTGCGTCGTGCGGAGGGTAAGGATGCCGTGAGGTCTTTCCAGCCACGCCTGAAAGAGGGGACTTACCGCCATAATTGTTGCGTGCCCAGAGATGGATGGTGCGTACGGCGCCTGTGCCGCCCATCGCTCATCGCTGCGTATGTTACATCCAGCAACGTGGCGGCGGGACGTACGTCAAAATGGAACGTGCGTACTGCGCTTTATTGTGCCGTGTTTGGTGTGTCTGTCTTTAGCTTAGATTGGAAATGTCTTTGGTCTGTGGTAGTTGGTGTTGGTTTTGAATTTTTGACCATAGACCAATACATATATTATGACATCTACATGTACATTGATTGAAATTCGTTTCGTTAGGAGTATATTTTGTGAACGATTGTGATTTTTACGGTTGGCTTCTGAGTTTTATTAACTTCTATCGAATTTTAGTAAATTTCTTACAAATTATCGCGTTTATTGTTAAGTATACCAATACTGTAATTTAAAAGTGTAACCGTAACTGTAAAACAAAGCATCCAAGTGTGAAGCTATGGTGTCCGGGAAATACAAGACCTCAGCTTGAGCGGTACGCTCGCAGCTCGGCTCAGCTGAAGACTCGCTGGGCGCTTCGTGTAGGTGCGGCAGACAGTCTGGACGGCGTCATGTCCAATGTGGAGAATGTGTGCCCGCAGACGTTACGCGGCGTGGCGCGCGAGTTGCGGCGCCTGGCAGCCAATCCGCCCGCTGGTATCAAACTGCTGCTGCGCGACGATGACCTCACTGACGTGGTGGCGACCATGGAAGGGCCAGGTACGCACCTCTCACTACTCCTGGCCTCATTACAACAATTTAACTTACCTTGTTGATAATTCACTTGGCATGATTGCCAAGTATTTGTTCTAAGTAAAATTGGTAAGTAATTAATAATTTGCCACAACTATCACACAATGCTGTCTAGTCCCAAGCTAAGCAGAGCTCCCAAGCTAACTAGACAACTGATAAACATACTTATATATTTCTAAATACATACATATTATAGATAAATTACACCCAGACACAGAACAAATGATCATGCTCTTCACACAAATATTTGTCCTGGGTGGGAATCGAACCCACGACCTCCGGCATAGCAGTTAGTGTCACTATACACTGGACCAACCGGCAGATGAATTGTAGAATAATTTGTGTATTCCGTCTGTTTTAAGGCAGGCTTGCAGCAGACTTATACATACCATAGCAAATATTCAGTTTATGGGTCAAACAATAATTGTAAAATAGAATTTAATCTAATTCTATTTGGAACTTGTATTAGACAATTTTATAAAGAAAAACACGGTTAGCATGTTATGGGCATACAGAATTGAAATGAAGCTGGTTGCAGTTTCAGTTATAGCTACTGCTGAGTATGTTCAGTTCAAATGATAAATGAGGGACGCAAGAACCATTTGTTGTGTCTTGTTTGTTCCCCTCCTATCACTTACGATTACTGGCTCGACAATGCATGCGCAGACAGTACACTACATCCACACTTACCCGCAGCTCTGATGACTTGTAGGCACGTGTACATGAGCACAGGAGACAGTGTATGTATTGTGACAAATTAAATGTTACATTGGATGCCAGAGTTTATTAGAAAAAAATCCTGTGGTATAAAGCAAAGTTGCAAAATATTGTTGGTGTTGTAGTACAAACTACTTGCTTCTGCCGTCTTAGTATGATGGAGTCAAGTGATAAGTGAAGGAATCAGGTACTAGACTGCTTTGTCTGCTTAACCAAAAAAAGTATGGAACAGTACCTAGGTACTTTAAAAAAACCAGTATTGTCTTAGTGCATAGTGTTACTATGAAGTTTGGATTGAATCCAAGAGTGGTTTGAAAAAGTTCTACCTTCCGAGTCATGGTTTAGTAATGTGATGATGTCTATTCCGCAGCCGGCACGCCATACTTCGGCGGCACATTCCGCGTACGGCTGGTGCTGGGACGCGAGTTCCCGGCTGCACCGCCGCGCGCCTTCTTCCTCACCAAACTGTTCCACCCCAACGTGGCGCCCGACTCGGGCGAGGTGTGCGTCAACACGCTGAAGCGCGACTGGCGGCCCGAGCTGGGTCTGGAGCACGCCCTGTTGGCCATCAAGTGCCTGCTCATCGCGCCCAACGCAGAGTCCGCGCTCAACGCCGAGGCGGCCGCGCTGCTGCGGGACCGCTACGACGACTACTTCGCGCGCGCCAAGCTGCTCACCGACATCCACGCGCGCGCGCCGTCCCCGCTGCGGCGGCGCGAGGGCGGCGCGTCGGAGCCGAGCGGCGCCGAGCCCGCGGCCAAGCGCGAGCGGCGCGCGGCGGCGGCGGCGGCGCCCGCGAAGGCGGCGCGGCGCGTCCTCAAGCGGTTATGATCTCCGACGGCCGCCGTGTCGTGCCGCAGAGCGAAAAAACTGGCGAGAAGATGCCATCCCGACTATGTCCGAGGCTGACTCTATTTCATTGATTTTCTGGTAATGTTGGGTTGTTCAAGTAATCCAATGTTTGGCGGTTATTAGGAATTGTAAATAAAGGTATAATTTTTTTCTTATAACATTTGCTCTATCTCAGAACATTATGAAACCCGCCGCAATATAATTACTAATGGGACGTCTTTAAATAATTAAGTAGGTATAGTTGAAATAATTATGATATTTGTATTGCAGTAGACTAGATTAATAATTAATATAATAGTTGAAAGACTGGGTTGTTTTATTAGTGAATTGATCTCAAAACAAAGATACAAAGACTATGTGTAGGTAGATGCAAACTTAGCAAACAAGGTCTCGACTTATACGTTAACCACCCCAAACGAGCGCCAGCCCTACTGGAATGATCATTTATCGAACACCCACCTAAAAACCCTCTTCTGCTGCAGCACTGACATGTGAATCCAAAACACTGTATCTCAGAAATAGCTTTTTTTTGCGAAAATGGCATTTAAACCTTTTTTTGTATTATAAAACATAATGCAATATTATGTGTTTGGTACCAAATGAAAGGTATTTTTAAATACACTTACTCTAAAACCCGCTCTTATCCCACAGCTTATAGGCACGCAATAGGCTATTTCCCGCACAAGTGCAAATGTGCGCGTGCTCTACCGCGATAATGTTATTACATTTACCCCATCAAGACGGGCGCGCGCGTCGACCCCCACGAGTTGCCGGTCAAGCCCAGTTAATTTATTTCAGTGAGTGTATTGAAAAGGGATTAAATATAATGACCATCAAAAAATGCTTTGATACCCTTAGTTCTTTTACCAAAAAAAAACTTAACACCAGAAAAATAAAGTCTAAAATTAGAATAGTATAACCTATTTTAGTCACAACTTCACTTTAAATTGTATTCAAACACCAAATATAGTAAATGATCACCAAATCTTAGCGAGCAAATTAATGTATTATTTCTGCCTAAATAAACCACTGTGATTGCCATAAAATGTAGGCTTATTCCCAAATAAAGTATTATGATACCATATTAAGTTATATCTCTGGCTTGCAATCCCCTCCCTCCGCACCGCAAGCGCCGCGCTTTTGATACTCTTAAAGATCATAATTCATAGGGTATTTCCCGTTGACCCAGAATCCTAAAGCACAAAGCAAGGTCTTATAGCACAGGTATCTAGTAATAAATCTGGAAACAGTGAATTTAATTTAATAAAACAAAACAAAAATTGCAATTCGGAAAAAAATTCGAGACTCCATTCGGAAATTGTAGTTTGCACGGAAGCCTCAGTGCGCAAAACTTTGATTACAATTTTACATTAAAATTCTGTTTTAATTTTGGTGATTATTTACTATTTTTGGGTAGCAAATGATTTATTTAGAGTCAATTTGCTTAAATAGGATAGCGAGATGTTAACATTTTGGTTAGAATTTCACTTTAAAATGCTGTTTTAATTTTGGTGATCATTTACAATTTTTGGGTTGCAAATGATTTATTTAGAGTCAATTTGCTTAAATAGGATAGCGAGATGTTAAAATTTTGGTTTGAATTTTACTTTAAAATGCTGTTTTAATTTTGGTGATCATTTACTATTTTTGTCTGTTATATGTTACTATATCTGGTGGTCAGTTAAACATAAGCCTATTGAAAATAGTCGTTTGAAACACGTGCAACTGCAGCCCTCGGCTCCATAACATTCGTCTACGGCTCGTGCGTATTCCGCCTCGGTCGCAATGACAAACTTTCTTAAAAAAAAAAAAACACTTGTATCAAAATGTACTACGTAAAACGGGGTTAATAGGGACTTAGGGGTAAATAGAGACAAAACTTTGGTTTGGTTTTTCACTTAGATACCATAATATCGACCTCTAACAAAGCATCGATTTTTTAGAATACCTATTCATTAGTAAATTGATGTAGTTAAATACTGCAAAAAATATTCAAATATCGAGAAAATACCCTTTAAAGTTTTGTCTCTATTCACACCTGAGTCTCAACCCCATTTTACCGATATATTATTTACCGCGCTCTACGCAGACATGTACATTTTACAACCATACTATCCATACAATTCGAATGAAATAAAAGTAACTGAAATACTGTTTTATATGTGCTTATTTCTCCTACGTATTATCACTACATAGTATAAAACAAAGTCGCTATCCGCCGTCTGTCTGTCCCTATGTATGCTTAGATCTTTAAAACTTCGCAACGGATTTTGATGCGGTTTTTTTTAATAGATAGAGTGATTCTTAAGGAAGGTTTATATGTATAATACATGCATAATATAGTAGAGAAACACTGATAAATTTAGAGGTTTCTAATGTGATGTCGTAAATAAGCACGTTTTTTTGCGCTTATATTGCAAACGCTGGCTGTACCCTACGAGATAGACCAAAATAATGTGCTACAGTATTGTCCACCTTAAAAAGTTCATCAAAAAAGTCCGCGATGGTATATGTCTATCTCTTAGTGATAACCCACCATAACCATTTTTTAACCTTAACTAAAAAATGGTTATTTACGAAGTGATTTTAAACAATACAGCATTAATCCTTATCCAATTAAGTACTTTAAATAAATTGTGCATTTATTATAGATCAATATGCTTTTTACAGCATGTAATTTAAGTGAATATTTCCGAAGATATTACAAATTTAAAATGCAGGGACGTAGTTGTTGCGGCTCCGCGCCTATAAATAGCGCGTTGATGGCCGCGCTTTGTCCTAAAGGACTTCATGATTTGCAGCGATCACACGAGTTTATCGGAGCTCCCTCTAAGCAAAATATGTTTGTATTGTCTAATGACAAAAAAGCTGTGAACGTGGTGTATAAGGACATTTTGTAGTAGGTATATTTACATAAGTAGGTAGTGCACCCGTGCGAAGCCGGGGCGGGTCGCTGGTAAAATTATATATTTTTTATTATAGTTAGCCCATATTCTCCCACTGCTGGGCAAAGGCCTCCCTCCACTCGTCACACCTCGCCCGCATTGCTTTGTCTGGGTACCAATCCTGCGTTTCACGCGCCCACAGCTCTTTAGACCAGGGACCGTACAACCCCGAATATAAGTTAACTCTTTCGAAAGGGTTACAGGTTGAACGCCTATAGCAACGGAAAGGGTTACCTCTTGATAGTGCTAGCCCCTTCATAACCCTAACGTTAGGGTAACCCTTTCAATAAGTTAACTCGTTCAAGAGGTTACCGGTTCTTGTATGATATCCAATTGAAACAATAACCCTTTGAAAGGGTTCGTCGTCCAAAACCCTTTAAAACCCTTTGATAACCATAGGGTTTTAAAGGGTTTTGGAGAGCAGGAATAGATTTTGACCTTGAAAGTTTGGAATCGTATAGAATTGTCCATAAGTGTTTTTTACTCGGTTTGATAGGACAGTGCTTTCTTTTTAAATTTTAATAACGTCTGAATATTTTTGCTAGGATTTTTGTTGTATTTGTACTAGTTTTGATAAAGATCATTGGGCACATCTGACCCGCTTTGTGAAGCACTCTTCATGCAGATATTAATCAAAATAGTTTTAAACTAAGGGGAAAATTATAACCTTTAATTGTATATAATTATTTAATTAAATATCAATGAAGGAAAATAAATATAAATGTCTGAAGGCCGTATTTTTGTAACGGACCACCATTCGAAAATGTTATTTTAATAGACACCGGTTCCGATTTATGCGTTTTCGCGTTAGAACACCATTCACGAGCACAAAACACGGCTTAACAGCTTTTTTTTATGGTGGTCAAAAATCATCCAATGACAACCCGCGCTCTTGGGCGGAGCAGGAGATAGTGTCGGACTCTGACTAAAAGCCACCCCGTTCTTTCTAGTCTTCATACAGGGATTGAGCTCCCTTTCGGATAACCCTGGACCCAGTAGGCTTTGACCCAGCTGGGCGCATGCTGTTGCTGACAACTCCTTGAGGCGTGGGGAAACAGTGCGCGATTTCGACGTCTTGGGCTCGGTTCGGACAGTTACCGGGTGGTCGGTCAGTGAGCTATCCATGGCTCACTGTTCGCAAGCCCGTGTCTACGGCGGTCGGCCTCTTTCTTTGCTAGCATTACTGCTTCGCAGAAGGAGCCGACCGCCTGTCACTCCTCTTCGCTCTGGACCATGGCCTGAACTAAGGCCCAGCGCGTGAGGTCTCCTCCGCCGATCGCCGATGGCACGGCAATCCGCCCAAGCAAGGCACACCTTGACTGTGTGCTCCACCGTGTCCTCCGGGCGTTCCACACAGTGGCGACACCCGGGCGTCTCTTCCGCCTGAATCCGGTGCAGGGACCTCCCGAACGTGCCATGTCCGGTAAGGACCTGCGTCATGCGGAAGGTAAGCACGCCGTGAGGTCTTTCCAGCCACGCCTCAAAGAGGGGACTTACCGCTATAATTGGCATGCCCACGGCTTAACAGCTGCGATTGGGTCAGCCATCAACACATACGGCCCGATACGCTTTCCAACGCTACGATTTTAGTCCATCCGCGTTCTAATGCTGAGCTTTCTTTGATAATTCTTTCTTTGAGATCTGTTTGATTTTTCTTTCTGAATTTCAAATTTTGTGTAATCTGTATGGTATTTAATGTGAATTTTAAACTTTTTTATTTTTTATATTCACCTAGTTATATTTGCATGCTGTGGTCTCCTGTAACTGAAGGAGCACACGTTAAAGGACCCCATGCCTAGTGATTTATACTATGTCTGTGTAACCTTTGTTGGAGATCCAAATAAATAAATAAATAACAAATGCATCTGACATGTCAATAGGGGCCTTGCTGCAGCAACAAGATGTTAAGCAATGGGAATCCTCCTCCTCCTTGAGTCGTATTCCTCATTACTGAGGGTCGTGAAGTTACCGCTGGATTAGCTTCTTAGTAATGGTATCTCGCCATCTGTGACGGTTCTTAGCGTCATGAAGTGCGACGTGCAATTGGGTGTCCAGTGTGGAGCGGACCTGATCTGCCCATCTTATTGGGCTGCGGCCCCTTGGTCGTTTGCCATCAACCATGCCAGTTACGATGAGCAGTTGAAGGTTGTGGCCATTTTTCCTGGCAATGTGGCCAAAGAACTCTAGTACTCTGCGCATGCAGGTAGTCGACAGTCTGATCTTGATGTTCAGTTCGCGTAAGATAGAGCTGTTTGTACGGGAGGCAGTCCAGGGAATTTGAAGCATTTTCCTCCAGCACCACATCTCGAAGGCATCAATGCGGTCGCGGTCAGCCTTTTTTAAAGTCCAAGTCTCAGCCCCGTAGCTAAATATGGAGAAGACTACACTTTTGACCAGTATGGTTTTGGTTTTGCGTGAAATGTTACGATCCCTCCATATGCCTTGCAACTGCGACATTGCACTTTTGGCCATTTGTATGCGCCTCCGGATTTCTTTTTCACAAGAACCTGTATTGCTGATGTTTGCACCGAGATAGATAAAGTTATCAACCACCTCAAGCCCAAGAGTTCCCGTGAGTTGCAGCTTTTTGCTTCGGTCTACTACCATCATCTTGGTTTTGCTGTGATTGATCTTGAGACCCATTTCCAGGCTATTGCGCTCAATTCTATTCAGTATCTCCACCATTTCTGCTTCATTGGCGGCCGGAAGCGTGGTGCCGTCTGCGTACTGGAGGTTAGAGATCTTGGTGCCTCCAACGGTGACTCCTCCATCTCAGTTTTCTGCAATGGGAATCACTGGGTTTCTTTTCCAAGAAGCTGAACTCAGCACAGAAAAAATATAGTTCGTACGACCGTGAGTTGTTGGCAGTGTACGAGGCTTTAAGGTATTTTCGTCACATGGTAGAGGCACGAAACTTCGTGGTCATCACAAACCATCGCCCACTCACGTACGCTTTTACGACAGTACTATACATATATTTTGTTAAATCCAACACAACAAGGACGACAAAGTATAGAAGAGTACTACTGCTCATGTATACTCGGCCGCCGCACTGTAGGGAGCTGCGCCCATATCGATTTACCAATAAAGAACTTTATTTACCACAAACAATAAGTAATTAGTCCAGTCAACAATAATCCAAAATCACAATTAGCACTTGAGTTCTGTTACACTATCGCCTCGGTCGTTAGATAAAATCACTTTGCACACTTAGGTAGATCGCTCTTGATCGCAGTCGAAATCAAAACAGACTCACTACCGTTCGGGGGCTCGTATTTATACGCGGAGCAAAGAAAATTCTAGATACTGACGTCTTAGGATAGATCCAGAACAATAGAGTCGCGTCGCGGGGCCATAAATCAATTTTATTACTTTGTCCTTCGCGAGTCACTTTCACGCGAATTTCGACTCTATTGTTAATGGCGGAAAGTACCATTTCCCTTATCCACCTATAGATACCTACAGATTACATACCTACTAAATAGTAGGTACAACGAGTACTTATGAAGGAATGTTCCAGATCTTGCCAGGCTAGGTAGGTACTTTGGTTCTAGAGCTTTCGAACAGCAATGCGTTTTAATTATTCGTTGCCACTCTTTATTTTGTCGGAAATATGACGTGTTGAAGTTTAACGGCGTAACAATATCACTTCTCACACAATCCATCCATCTTTTCTTTGACCTCTCTCTCCCTCTCCATCCGTCCACACATGTAAATTCATAAATCTTTTGGCAACATGCGATTCATCTCTCCTCCTTACATGACCATACCAAGAAAAACGATTCCCTTTCAATTTTTCAGTCACTAGCGCCACTTACAAACTTTCCCTAATCTACTCATTTCTCACTTTATCCATTCTCGTCGCACCACACATCCATCTTAAGATTCTCATCTCCGCTACATGCAATCTTTTTCATCCGTCTTTTTCACAGCCCAACATTCCGATCCATACATATACGTACAACAGGCCTTATCACGGATTTGTAGATTTTACCCTTCAACTTGGAGGGGCATCCGTGGGTCACAAGTTGTTCCCGTGACCTGTCGCCATTTCATCCATCCTGCGTTGATTCGATGAGTTACGTCCCGGTCTACCTCACCATCCCCTTGGACAAGCGACCCGAGGTACCGAAAGTCGGAACAGATCGGTATGGGCGTTCCGGCGAGAGCTAAAGGCACTGGAGTGGAGAGACCGCCGAAATCGCAGCACAAGTACTCCGTTTTGGTTCTACTCAATTTCAGGTCAACACTTTCCAGTCTGTGCCACCACACCTCCGATCTGTTCTGGACCTCTAGGCCACTCACGGCAACCAGCACAACTTCCACTATTTTTCTGTGTTCCGTGATCGTATGATTATGGACTGTGGAGTCGCTAGGTCCTTGACTGCGTGTTGCGACTTGACGCATACTTACCGAATGCATGCAGTTTAGTACTTTAATTAATAATTGAATTACATAGTAATTGAGTTACATTGTAATTAGATTACTTTGGATGTGCTATGAAATTAATTACAATGTATTTAAATACAAAGTAATTTAATTACAATGTAACCTAATTACATAGTATTTAATTATATTGTAATTATTGCTTTGAATATGAAAGGTCGCATACTTGCACCGCTTGGTTACGATATTGGTACCTGTAAGGACATAGAAATAAGGCTGGGACATCACAGAATCTCTGGTGGTAAGTAGTGATGCAATCTGATAGTGAGGCCCACTAGTTTATGAGCCTATGTCCAACAGAAGACGTCGGACACTATAGCGAGAGGGAGGCCTATGTCCAACAGTGGACAACAGTAATTATAGCGCCTAAATGGCGATACTTGGGGGAGACTTATGTCCAACAGTGGACATCGGTCATAATAGCGAAAAGAAGTTCTATGTCCAACAGTGGACACAAGTCATTATTGCGAGGTGGAGGCCTATGTCCAACAGTGAACATCGGCCATTATAGCGAGGGGCAAACTTATGCCCAGCAGTGGGCATCAGTCATTAAAGCGCCTAAATAGTGACACTTTGGAGGAGGCTTATGTCCAACAGTAGACACAGGTCATTATGGCGAGGAGCAGACTTTTGTCCACCAGTGGGCATCAGTCATTATAGTGCCTAAACCGCGACACTTAGGGAAGCTTATGTCCAAAAGTGGGTACAGGTCATTATAGCGAGGTGGAGGCCTATGTCTAACAGTGGACATCGGCCATTATAGCGAGGGGTAAACTTATGCCCAGCAGTGGGCATCAGTCATTATAGCGCCTAAATGGCGACACTGGGAGAGCTTTATGTTCAACTGTGGGCACAGGTCATTATGGCGAGGAGCAGACTTTTGTCCACCAGTGGGCATCAGTCATTATAGCGAGGTGGAGGCCTATGTCCAACAGTGAACATCGGCCATTATAGCGAGGGGCAAACTTATGCCCAGCAGTGGGCATCAGTCATTAAAGCGCTTAAATGGTGACACTTTGGAGGAGGCTTATGTCCAACAGTGTACACAGGTTATTATGGCGAGGGGCAGACTTTTGTCCAACAATGGGCATCAGTCATTATAGTGCCTAAATGGTGACACTCGGGGAGGCTTATGTCCAACTGTGGGCACAGGTCATTACAATGAGGTGGAGTCCTGTGTCCAACAGTGGACATCGGTCAATATAGCGAGGGGCAGACTTATGCCCATCCACCAAATAAAACCGAAATATTCGAAAGGTTCTTATTTTTTTTCCCAAGTGATTTTTTCCGCAAAATTTCAATGCAACATGTAAATAAAAAACGGAAAAAATTTGTAATTACATTTTATCAGATTACTTGTGTAATCTGTTATGATGTAATTAGATTAACTTGTAATTTAATTACTTTGTATTTAATTACAGTGAGTACTCATTGTAATGAATTACTTAAGTAATCTGTTACAAAGTAATTCAATTACCAATTACAATGTAACTGTAATTTGTAATTGTTAATCTAATTACTTTTTGCCCATCACTGCTTTAAATTAAGGTACGAGCGATAATATTTATAATATTTGTAGTCTGAAAAAAAGGGTTTTTAATAGGGTTTTGACAAAGGGTTGTTTTAAAACCCATTCCGTATTGGTTACACTTTTTTACGAAAACCCTCATCAATGGATAACCTCTTCAAAACCCTTTCGATTTGCTTACCTGTTTATTCAAAAACCCATTCTGAAGGGGTAACCCGTTCAAAACGTGTAGCCATTAAAAAATATAACCCCTTCAGAATGGGTTTTTGAATAAACAGGTAAGCAAATCGAAAGGGTTTTGAAAGGGTTATCCATTGATGAGGGTTTTCGTAAAAAAGTGTAACCAATACGGAATGGGTTTTAAAACAACCCTTTGTCAAAACCCTATTAAAAACCCTTTCAATGGGTAACCAAAATGGTCCCTGCTTTAGACATGCGGCAGACATCATCATCATCATCATATCAGCCGAAAGACGTCCACTGCTGGACATAGGCCTCCCCCAAGCGTCGCCACAACGACCGGTCCTGTGCGTCACGCATCCATCGGATTCCCGCGACCCTGACCATGTCGTCGGTCCACCTTGTTGGAGGCCTTCCAACGCTGCGTCTTCCGGTACGTGGGCGCCACTCCAGAACTTTTCGTCCCCATCGACCATCTGTTCTGCGTGCAATGTGCCCTGCCCATTGCCACTTAAGTTTGGCGACTCTTCGAGCTACGTCGGCAACCTTGGTTCTCCTGCGGATATCTTCATTTCTGATGCGATCACGCAGGAAAACTCCGAGCATAGCCCTCTCCATCGCCCTTTGGGTGACTTTGAGTCTTCTTATAAGGCCCATTGTGGGACAGACGGTCCAGTTGGGTAGGTCTAACTTCGAGAAAGAGGTCAATCGTCGAATCCGACTCGGCTGGGCAGCGTTTGGCAAGTTGCGCGGTGTCTTCTCGTCTAATATACCACAGTGTCTCAAGACGAAAGTCTATGACCAGTGCGTGTTGCCAGTGATGACTTATGGCTCCGAAACGTAGTCGCGGCAGACATAATAATAAAAAAATAATATTATGGGTAGCAGTGGCGAAGCGTGAAATATTGAGAGAGGTAAGCCGGAGCAAAAATGCTTGCCTAGCTTACTCCGAGCGCGGGCACGCAGTCTTGAGTCCTTACCGAAAATCTGTGATTGGCATCCTGGCTTCAGTCTTGTATAGGCAGATGTATCTTCAGTCCACTTTTACTACACGTGTAAGCACTGAGATATTGAAACAGTGTCTTGCAAGTAGGGTTGCCAGGTCCTGGAACTGAAAAGCCGGACAATCTATCCTATTTAGCCGGACGTTTGGTCAAAAAGGCCGACATTTTTTTTAAGTCTAATAAAATTCATGAAATCTTTTTAAATTCTAATGAAAAAACCATAAGATTAAGTGATATTATTGTTATACTATTACATGTCCACTTTGCTTGTGCTAGCGATACAAGGTAAGGCAAAACTCTAATGACAATTCTAAACAAAATGGTCTTTAAAAAGCCTAACAAAAGCCAAAAATGCTCAAATTTGGCCGGACACGCCACTTAAAAGCCTGACTATGTCCGGCTTTATCCGGACGCCTGGCAACGCTACTTGCAAGCATAATAGAAGTGGCTTTGATAAAAGCCGTTTGTGGTGAAATGATGATATGATGTAAATTAAACAAAACTTAATGGACTAAGTACTAATAATACTACTTATACTCTAAAGCTATTCGTCTATTCTTTCTTACAAAGTGCGCTAAGACATTATCATAAAAGCCGGGAAGATTCTTAATTTTTAGTAAAGAACGTTTTTCTATAGAAATAATTGCTAGGTCAGATAATCGTTCTTGTTTTTGAATTACGCATGTTAATATTTATTGTAAAGGGATATATGAAAATGTTTAAAAAAACCAGCTCTGAGAAGAACTTTTGCGTAGGTGTAGTTTTAAGAACGAAATCTAAAAAAAATTGCACGAAAATTATTAGACTTCGCGCACGACCTTACTCATAGATCTAAACTCACCTCCCGCACGCGCACCCCCGAGCCCCCGCCTTGGTGACGCTTGGGCCGTCCAGCATAAATCGTAATATTTTAATTTCGCCATAACTTCAAAACCAAACGTCCAATTTTAATCATTCAAAGACCAAATATTATCTACATAAACTGTACTTAGTGATGAAATAATTTATTTTGATAAGGGTTTATAGCATGAGTAAAATAAATGCGTTTAAATGTAGTCCAAAAAAAAATCAAGATTATTAGATAAAAAAATGGTTGTTGTGCCTCACTCGACATAGATAGGTATACTATTTCGCTGACTTTTTTGTAGATATTTATAAGATCTACAATTAATTACAACATTTTATGGTCCTATCTTTTAGAGTTTAGGCAGCGTACGCAAAATAAGTAACTTTTCTGATTGATTTTTTACACCTTGTGTCCGAGAAACCCAAATATCTTACGGAACCCTATTTTTTTCCAAAATAAAATTTAGCCTACGTTACTCGTGGATAATGTAGCTTTCGAATGGTGAAAGAATTTTTAAAAACAGTCTAGTAGTTTTTAAGCCTATTCAATGCAACTCTATCAAATAACTCGAAAAAAAACCGGCTTGCCGGAGCGCTTTAGAGCGCGCAGGTTAATCGACATTTATGTGACGTCATGACGTATATCTTGAATAGAAATTTAAACGCTAAAAAGCCGATTGCGCCTGCGGCTTATCTTAAAGCAACATGTTGTTGAAAAGCAAATTTTGTTGATTTAATGTCCATAGTGTACTTAGTGTAGGCGTTTTGTAATGTTTCTTTGTAGTTTTATAATTACTGATTGTGCCATTTCTCAATTACGGTAGAGAGTGCTTGTGTTCTAAACTTCTGAAGGGAAGCCGGTGGGAATCGAGTTGTATGGAACCTTCGTCACTGATGGGTAGGTATATGTATCTGCCTCAAAATAGTCTAATGAGTGCTATTAAAGCAAAACATTAACTCTAGTTACAGTTATTATTTCCTTTATTCCTCAATTATACATATTTTTGATATTTTTAAATATTTCTTAAAACAAATATAAAAAAAAAAACATTAAAAAATACAAAAAATAGTGGTCCACCGATGTCGGGAGCAGGGTCCAAGCTACCGGTGGTTAGGGCTCCAGAGACAGGAACCTCCTCACAATGCGTGCCGTATCGAGGAGTACTGCCTTCTGTATCAGGCCCTTGATCCAACCGCGCAACGACAGCTTCGACAGATGGTCGTCCAAGCTTTTGGCTATAAGGCTATTGGCGGTCACGACAATCGGAACAATGATAGCCGAGTCCACATTCCACATGTCGACAACCTCGTGTGCTAAGTCGAGATATTTCATTTGTTTCTCTTTCTCAGCTTTCACGAGATTCTTGTCATGCGGGATGGTGACATCGACTATCATTGCGCGGCGCGCTAATTGGTCTATCACCACTATGTCCGGCTTATTGGCTATAATAGTCCGGTCAGTAATGATAGACCGATCCCAGTACAACGTGACATGGTCATTTTCAAGAACTGGGTCGGGCACATACTTGTAGTATGGTACCTCAGAATCCACTAGGTTGTATTTTAAAGCAAGTTGCTGGTGAAGAATCCTGGCTACTTGGTTATGCCTGTGCAAGTACTCGCCGTTAGCCAGACGAGATAATATGTCTGAAAGACTCATCCGGACGATGACATGCCCGACACACGTCAACCGTCCCGTCCCTCATAATATGTCTCCGGTAGTTGTTCGTCAAGATGACTTCGTCCATAATCGCACACCTCGCGGTTGTGTAGAGTCTTTGCGTTCAAAAAGCCACGACCTCCACACTTCCGCGGGATGTACAGTCTCATCACCGAAGATCGTGGGTGATGCATTCGATTTGCGGTCAGCAATGTACGGACCCGCCTATCCAGGGCGTCTAACTCAGTCTGAGTCCATTTGAGTATGCCGAAAGAGTACATTAAAACCGGCATGACCCAACCGTTGAAGGCGCGCACCTTATTTCCGCCTGACAGAAGGCTGTTTAATACCTTTTTCAGGCGGCCAAAGAAGCGCTCCTTCAACGATTGCTTCATGTCAGTAACGTTAATGCCTAACGCTTCCGACATACCCAAATACTTATAGGTTTCGGTCGAGGAGAGGGATCTAGGGTGTATGGAATCTGAAAGTTGAACCCCCTCAGATACCATAATCTCCCCTCGCTTTACATGCATGACTGCACATTTATCCACACCAAATTCCATCCCGATGGCACTACTGAAAGTTTCAGTTACCTTCAGTAGTTCCATCAGTCGTAACTTGTTGGGGGCAATGAGTTTCAGATCATCCATGTAAAGAAGGTGAGATAAAACTTGCCCACCTCTTCTCAACCGATAGCCCAACCCTGATTCCTCCAGCAATGTGCTTAGAGGATTCAGGGCTAAGCAGAACCAAAGTGAACTCAGACGGTCGCCCTGGAATATTCCCCGTTTAATCCATATAGGCTCATCGTCCCCCTGGATCGATCGACACCCTGGATAGCGAAGGACTGTGTTCCATTCCCCCATACATGACTCAAGTAAGGTGCGTAGAGTTGCATCTATTTTATACAACTCCAACACCCTCATGAGCCATGTATGTGGAACAGAGTCATAGGCCTTCTTATAATCTATGCAGCATGTCGACAAATCCTTGCGGGATCGACGAACCTGTTGGCTTATGGCCATGTCTATGAGGAGTAGCTCCTTAGTACCGCGTGACCCGTTCCTACATCCATTCTGAGAAGCAGACATAATTGAATTGTTTTCAATGTGCTTAGTAATTTTTGTTCTCAGAATGGATGTAAGAAGTTTATAGACCGTTGACAAGCATGTTATCGGTCTATAATTCTTGGAATCCGCAGTACTACCTGTCTTATGGAGCAGATGGGTAACGCCAGTAGTTACAGTTATTTATTATTATTATTATTTATTTATTTCAAGTACCAAAGACTCATTCCAGTTAAACAATCATACACATGCAGACAATATACATAATAAAATTACATAAAATTGAAAGGCAGGTGTGGTTAAAAACCGCTTCGTAAGCTTTTAGCCTTTGTGCCAATACAAAAAAAAAAACGGTTTCGTTATTAGCTGTAGCCACGTCAAGAAATAAATTTAAAAGAAAAAGGTTTCGTTTCTCGCATTTCTGCTGGATGTACAGTAGTGATCCCGACGAAGCCAGTAGATGCCTACAAAACCAGCTCAACCAAACCAACGAACGGATTCAATGATGGCGTGTAAAAGCGAGTGCCTCTAAGTCTCACCACATTACATTCACGTTGACAAAGAAGCTGTGCCCAACAATCAATCTTAGGCAGGATCTTCTACCGTCATGCAAATGTGTCAAATACTTGGGATTTTACTTGGACCAACGTATGACATGGAAAGACAATATTAAGCACAAACGGAACAAAGTAAATAATCGATTCAAAAACGTTTTGTGGATGCTTGGTAAGCAGTCTACTCTATCCAAATAATAAACTTAGTCTATAGGTCAATTATAAAACTGATTTGGACCCACGGGATTCAACTATGATCTTCAGCCACCAAATCCAACATACTTTGCCTTCAAAGAGCCCAGAACAATATCTTAAGGACCATAAGTGGTGCTGCCTGGTTACGTAACACTGAAATACATGAGTACCTAAATATGAAGACTGTCACTGAGGAAGTCAAAATATACAGATAACCACGCTGAACGATTAAAACTCCATCTGAACCCATTGACAAACATGCTTATAATACGAAACCCAATCAATCGACAGAAACAGGGCAAATGTGCTGTATGACCAAGGAGAGTTAAGGCAGTGGCTTTACCCCACGAAAAGTTGTATTTACTGCAACCTATCTGATTTTGACCAACTGGACCGATTTCAGATTAACCCTTCAGATACCGTCAATTAGAGACACAATAGTAAGACAATAGATGCGCGGCCACCGGTGGTCGCTTGGGGATTCATGAATTAATACATGAATATACTTAGACCCACACCTGAATATATTATAAATACTTCCTTTTACCAGGGAGTTCCAGTATATAGACGTCTCGTCATAATTTTATATCTCGTTTCCAAGAGCGAGATGAGACAGTCGCAGTTTATGCTTTAGAATTAAATATATTTTTTTTGTTTTTTTTTTCATTGGTCATCAAGCTGGAAATACAAATGTCTGCATTGTAAGAAACCGACACACAATTCGTTGTTAATAGATAGATACTACTTATTAGTAAAGTTGTAATAATTAAAAAATATCAGCTTGAGTAGTTCTATATTTTCGTCTGGATTATCACCAAATCGAGACGAAAAAATAAAACGACAGCTTAAACTAGTCTTTAAAATTTGTTATAATAAATTATATATTTTTTTTTTTTAAATTACCTTCAGGAAATACAAAAGCTGACCATAATAAGTGTTGCTTTTTATAATGTAATTATTTTTACGAATATGTTTCGGTTTTTTTGGTCAGTATCGGTTGCGGTACCTCACTATTTATGAAATGGAAAAAACATGCAACATTCGAATTATTATTGTCAAATCGTAGTCTTTAATTAAAAAATAAACTTTAGTCACAGCGTTGTTTTGAATCTATCAAGTCGCGCATAAAAATGAATTTCTCTAAGGAAAACGTTCGTGCGATAATTTTTTACAACTTTTGGAGAGGCCTAACTCGGATTCAATGTTTTGAGGAGTTAAGTTCGGTGTTGTATGATGAAGTTCCTTGTCTACGGACTGTCGAACGCTGGTATTTAGAATGGGTTCCTTCTATTTGGCAGAATTTTGATACTCCGAATTTTATTTGGCGTAACACACTTGGCATAATCTTCTTTAATCGAATATTTTTAAGGCATAAAAAATATTTAGCATAACTATTGATTGGCAGAATGTTTACATGTCCGTATTTGTAATGGCATACTTTTAACATGGCAGAACTTTATTTGGCATAATTACGATTGCCATATTTAATATTACACGTAGTTTGTTTAGCATAATGTTACCTAGAGGGATGGTGATATTTGAGGAGCCGGTGTTTTTTATGCTTGAATTTTTTTTTACTGAAACCATACCTATGATGACTGACGTCCTTTTCGCTATATACTTGACATACATTACAAAATTGTATCATAAAAAGTCAACATGTTATGCTAATAAATTTAGTGACAGAAACGAATCACCGCAAAACCGACTTTACGTAGTCTTGTCTGCCCTACCCCTAGAGTGTAATTTAAAATCGCGTAGGCGCGAAGGGGTAGGGCGGCCCGCGAGCTGAGGAGCAGGTGGTTTGAAGGCCCGCCGCCGCGGCTAAGGCTGGCCGGCGAAGCCGGCCAGCAAACCGAAGCTGCGGTGGTGAGCGTTGAACCCAATGACTATACAACCACTTGACCGCTCATACGGGCGACTCCAGCTCACGACACATAAATGATTTTGCACTTATATTAGATGCCGATATCAGTGCATTTCTTAGTACTGACCAGTTGTTGGATCTGTGCACGTTCCTTAATTTTAGTACCTTAAAAAACATTTGTTGCCTAAAACCGAAGCGAAAATGAGTTCCTGTGCAATTAAATGGTGCGGGAAATCATCTAAGAACATCTATTTAAAAAAAATATGGCATATTTTTTCATCCTTAAGTAAAATATGTTTTTATTTATTTACATTATTGGTAATTAAAGAGCTCAAGCTAAACTGGTCGGTTACGAAAAAAGTGATACCGCGTTGATGTCTTTTGAAAAAGTCCTTTACTTTCACTAGAATATTAGATAAGTCTATCCCTTTCTATCCATGAGTACTTTCTACTGAGTGATGAAGTGATGTGACAACTTCAGACAACATACTTGATAAATATTATTTTATCGATGATTCCCAATGGTGAATAAAAAATTAATTTACCTACCTTTTGATGTTAACATTTTAGATTTCTTGTTGTTACTTGTAGAGGAACATTAATATTGATGAATTTGACAAGCCTCAGTTTTTTATTCGAGAGTAAGAAATAGTTTCTCGCGGTCTGGATGGAGCGAAAGGCTCCACCAAAACCATAAGAACATGCCATGCAAGCCAGACTTTTACTGACTAAACCAATGACTATACAATTACTTGACTGCTAAGACGGGTGACTCAGGATTAATATTAGACGCCAATATAACGCCTTTTGTAGTACTGTCCAGTTATTAGATCTGTGCACACATGATCATTTCGGTACTCGTATACTCGTACCATAAAAAACATTTATTGCATAAAACAAAAGCAAAAAAAACCGGCCAAGAGCGTGTCGGGCCACGCTCAGTGCAGGGTTCCGTAGTTTCCCGTCCGTCACAATAAGTTTCTCCAATTAAGAGTTAAAACAATGAACGACAGACAACGAACAAGAGCAAATACATAAAGAAACCATCAGAGACCAACCGAACAATTCGATAATATAATAGCTCATACCATGACTCCATAAAATCAGGAATAAAATTTATACAAACTAGACGTGTTATGTATGTTGGGTTTTCGGTGGTAATTTTGGATTGCATGAACCTATTATAATAAATCTTTTTTTATTTGACAGAAGACACGTTCAGGATAGTAAAATATGTAAATTAAGTTAAAAAAAATGCTTGCTGATATACGGCTGAATTACAAACTTAGTTCAAAAATGATTATGAACAACTTTTCATAAACTGTTCCACCCGTCAAGTTCAAAATAAGTTTCCTAGAAAGTCTTAAAGACTTTTTTTTCTACTTTTGAGATTTTTTTTCATATTTTCTAAACTTATGGTTAAAAAGTTAGAGAGGGACACATTTTTTTTACTTTTGAAGCGATTATTTCCGAAAATATTAACATTATCAAAAAATAATTTAGGTAAACCCCTATGAATTTGGTGGGAAGGGATCCTAGTTGACTACGGAACCCTAAAAATGAGTACCTGTTCAATTTTATGGTGAGGAAAATCGTCTATGTTTAAAAAAAAGCAGAACTAATCGACGTCGATTTTATCGATATCGATAGTATTGCTGCAAAATTTACTTGTTCATCACTATTTTTACTGGGTTTGTTGCATCAGCCAATCACAGCCGCTATATTTTCCCCGTCCCCCGACCCGCAACGGTGAATCGTGTGCCTAGACAAAATCGGTCTATCAGCTCTCAAGTGGTTTTATTCTCTTTGGTTGAACCCATCTGCGACGATAAGCTCGCGTGGGGCCGCCTAAACCCCGCAGCGCCGGAGCCGTGACAGAACGACGCATGCTATATGTCGCATGCTTGCTGCATGCTGCATGACTGCTTGCGTGCTGCATGTCACATGCTTGTTGTATGCTTACTGCATACCTGCTGCATGCTTACTGCATGTTACATGCCGGCTTGCGTGCTGCATGTCACATGCTTGCTGCATGCTGCATGCTGCATGCCTGCTTGCGTGCTGCATGCCTGCTTGCGTGCTGCATGCCTGCTTGCGTGCTGTATGCTGCATGCCTGCTTGCGTGCTGCATACCTGCTGCTTGTCGCATGTTTGCTGCATGAATTTTGCATGATGTTTTTGTATGCGAATTTTCTGCGATATGATGGATGCTTTTTAATTATTATGGACATGAAATTTATGCCTAAAGATGATTCGGACTAACAAAATTATGAGTTTCGAATTTATGATAAGTGAGTGTATGCCAAACAACTTTCTGCGAAATGAAGATTATGCTACGCGTTGTTATGCAAAATAATATTATGACGAAAAAAGTTCTGCTTTAAAAGGTAGACCCATTTAGAATTCCAGCGTAGAAATACTAGTCTTAGTGACAAATCTCGTGAAGGACGTCCAAAATCCGCCTTTACTGAAGAAAAAATCGTTGCTGTGAGACAACTGATACTTGAAGATCGGCATGTGACATATCGGGAGATAGAGGCGTTAATAGGCATTTTAGGGACAACCATTCAAAAGATCATGCAAGAAGAGCTTGGTCTGAGAAAGCTAGTTTGCCGATGGATTCCGCATTGGTTTCTGATCTCTCTCTGCACACCGCTTGCGCGGGTCTACCTTTTAAAGCAGAACTTTTTTCGTCATAATATTATTTTGCATAACAACGCATAGCATAATCTTCATTTCACAGAAAGTTTTTTGGCATACAATCACTTATCATAAATTCGAAACTCATAATTTTGTTAGTCCGAATCATCTTTAGGCATAAATTTTATGTCCATAATAATTGAAAAGCTTCCATCATCGCAGTCAGTATATTTAAGAAATATACTGACTGCGTGCTCGAATTCTATGTTTGGTACTTATTCGAATTTAGCTTCACTTTTCTTGGACTGACCGACATTTGACTATTCAAAAGTGCCTACATTTGGTCTATTTGAAATAAATGATTTTGAATTTGAATATTTCTAGACTCGAGTCCAATTCCTAGACTCGAGTCTAGAAATTCGAGTCTGGAAATTCTAGTCATTCAAGAATAATAACTTCTAACAGACACAAAACAAAGGAATCAAAACAAAAAGTTGCAGGTTCAAACTTGTTTGTAGGTACTATTAGGCCCGCCGCGCCACTTCATTGCTTATGTAAACATTTTGCGAGTACAAGCGAGTTAACCAAACTTGAATATTTTTGAAAAAAATAAAGTGCTAAGTGACAAATATTATTGGTTGTGTGAAATGAGACGGGAAAAGAATGTGACCAGCATGCAGCAAGCATGCGACATGCAGCACGCAAGCAGGCATGCAGCATGCAGCACACAAGCAGGCATGCAGCATGCAGCACGCAAGCAAGCATGCAGCAAGCATGCGACATTTAGCAAGCGTCTTTCTGTCACGGCTCCGGCGCTGCGAGGTTTAGGCGGCCCCATGCGAGCTTATCGTCGCAGATGGTTTCAACGCTCACCACCACAGATTCGGCTTGATGGCCGGCCTCGCCGGCCAACCTCAACCGCGACGGCGTGCCTTCAAACCACCTGCTCCTCAGCTCGCGGGCCGCCCTACCCGTCCACGCCTACGCGATTTTAAATTACACTCTAGCTAGGGGTAGGGTAGACAAGACTACGTAAAGTCGGTTTCGCGGCGATTCGTTTCTGTCATAAAATTATTTAGCATAACATATTGACTTTTTATGATACAATTTTGTAACGTATGTCAAGTAAAGTATATAGCAAAATTGACGTCGGTCATAGGTAAGGTTTCGGTAAAAAAAATCAAACAAAAAAAATACCGGCTCCTCAAATATCACCATCCCTCTAAGTAACATTATGCTAAACGAAACTACGTGTAAATTTAAATATGGCAATCGTAATTATGGCAAATAAAGTTCTGCCATGTTAAAAGTATGCCCATGCCGTTACAAATTCGGACATGTAAACATCCTGCCAATCAATAGTTATGCTAAATAATTTTTATGCCTTAAAAATATTCGATTAAAGAAGATTATGCCACGTGTGTTATGCCAAATAGAAGGAACCCAGATAATATTCCCACCCTCCCGTGCAATATGATGATAAGATGGATGCGAGACGCACAGGACTGGCTCTGCTATTTGTTGTTTAAGCTGGTTGATAGGCTAACACGAAATGTCAAACTGTATGACATTTTGCGCGCACTTTGTTTTGAATTTGTAAATTCGCATCCGCGAATGTGAGAAATCAACATCACTACTACCTACCCATTACACTATTCCGAAAAAAATGTTTCTACATGACCCAGGAGTACCTATTAGTATGTTAATGTTAAGAGTAGGTATTTATAGGTACCTCTAACCTTCTATACTAACTCCGTGCCTCTAACCATACCTTTTAATAAATTTCGCATACTACACATGGTGTTTCTCGGTTTTGTTTGTTTCTTATCACCGACTTCTGAAATTAAAGTTATTTTGGCCGTTTCAGTCTATTTTTTTTGGTGAAGACAGTTATTTTTTAGTAAAATGTTTTATATTTCACACTTTTTAGTTGTGAATTGTGATACACCTGTAGCCAAAGTAACCTTTTCTCATGACAATTCCAATTAACTCAAACCCTGCTAGGATACATTGTTTTATTATGAAGTTCCCGTGTCCACCTTCCACCTTCCGGCTCCAACATCAGATAATTTTGATAGTACCTTATAGCCAAAGTGCATCTCATGACTATTCTAATAAGCCCAAACACGGCTAGGATACATTGATTAACTACGGAGTTCCGGTGGCTATCTTCCGGCTCCATCATCACCATCAGATCACTTCGATGATACCATTTTCAACATTTTTTTTTTTTTTTTTTTTTATTATTGATAGGCTCGCGTTTGACCACCATCTCACCTGATGGTAAGCGATGATGTGGCCGACGATGGAGCACGCTTGCCTAGAAGTAACCTATTCACTCTTGACTTAAAGACCCCCAAGTTGTAGCTATCAGGAAACACAGACTCCGGCAGGGAATTCCACTCCCTGGCTGTACGCATAATAAATGTGTTCCCAAAACGCTTTGTGCGTATGGGTGGGATGTCAACCATGTACCGGTGACGCAACGCCGTACGTCTTGTGGTCCGATGATGGAACGGACTTGGCGGAATCAGATTGTGCAATTCCAGTGCACACTCCCCGAAATGTAAACGATAGAAAACCGACAGACTAGCAACTCGACGGCGATGCTCAAGGCTTTGGAGCTTCGACTCCACGAGTGCATCATTGCCGATGATCCTCTTGGCTCGCCTCTCAATCGACTCAAGCGCATTAAGCTGGTATTTGGCAGATCCATCCCAAAGATGAGAACAGTACTCCATACACGATCGAACTTGGGCTTGATAAAGATTGTCAACATAACTATTCAGAACTATTCATTTATTTTGTGTTGTCATATTCGTTTAACTATGTTCATTTTGATATCTGTTTGAGTACGAAGTTCCGTTGGCTATTTCTGGTCTTTTTCACCAGGTTCACTTCATCAAATGACACTTTTTGACTGTAAGTGCTTAAGTCCTCGATGAAAATACCATTGTATAGTTGCCTATAATATTTGAAGAGTTCCCTCGATTCCTCATGGATCCCATCATCAGAACTGGATTTTGAAAAGAATGGGACCAATCTGGAAGCAAATCAAGAAAGGGAAAAAAAACTTTTGCAAATCGGTCCTTAAATGACGGAGTTCTGAGGTAACAAACATAAATAAAAATAGAACTGAATTGAGAACGTCCTCCTTTTTTGGAAGTCGGTTAAAAAGAAAAAAGTAAGATTAGTCTGGAACTAATCTTATTTTTTTAATCTTTAGTGTCTAGCGCTCAGCCGCTCGGCGACCATCACAGAACGCAGGAATCATACAGTCTGTTCTGTGGCGACCATTCGTAACGGAGCAGGTAGCTTTGTATCAGTGAAATATTTTTTTTGCTTTATTGGATCAACGTTTCTAGAGATTAGGATTGAGATTAAAAGATTATAACCATTTATATCAACAAATTGTTTATTAAATTAGTTATTTTGCTTATGAAATGCGATAAAAGTGATATCGGCAGTTTGTGTTGGTAAATAGGTACTTACTACAACAAGTTTGAAAGCGTTCACTAATTCATTAAACCCCAAGCGAACTAAACAAGCTGATTTCACCGTAACATTAATCCAAATATAGTTACAGAGTATATGAGAGCCCTCTACCGTCAACGTGAACATGGTTGAAAAACTTTTTGTTACATCCGATGTAATGTTTGATAAAGAGGCAACAGGAAAAAAGAGCGATAGCACCTGAACATTGTTGAAATTCGATACCTTCTCCGTCTAACACGGCTTGGGGTTCCCGGTTCACGAACCAGAGGGGTCGGATGGTGGAGGACTGGGCCTTGGAGCTGAGCTGGGCCTGGTCGTACTGAACCGGGGTTCTGTCCCCACGTTGGTGCGGATGCGGGGTGAGTCGGTGGTGGACATCTCATTCGCCAGCCCCGCTCTGTCGCCGCGTGTCGTCGACTGGCGCGTGATGGAGGAGGTGGAGACGTACTCCGAGCACCGGTACATCCGGTTTGACGTCTCCGCCGAAACCTCGGCCGCGCCGGTCCAACAGAGCCCTTGCGGTCTGCGGTGGGCGCATAAGCAGATGGTCCGGGAGCTCCTCCTGGAAGCCGCGACGGTACAGGCCTGGGTGCAAGCACCGTACAGGCCTGTCGACATCGACGTCGACGTCGTGTCCGTCCAGGACGAACTAAGCGCCAGGTGTACTGGTGGTCGCCGGAGATCGGCGCACTGTGCAATGCGTGCAATCACGCGCGACGCCGGTACGCCAGGCACCACAGAACAGAAAATATAGGTAGAAGTGCCCCTAACGTGGCTAAGCACGGGAGCCAGTGTCGCCAAACTCACACATTTGCGTATCAAATTGTACATTACACACATAACAAACAGTAATATGATTGGCTACGAAGCTACGAATTACAAACTTAACTTTTACAAATCATATTCTTATTGCTTTCATAAATTAGGTCTTATTACAACGTAAGAAAGTTGTTATTATTTGACATGACACAAACAATAAAGAAGTTTTAACCAATTTACAACGAGTTCGGCTACTCAACGCTAGATGGCGCTGTAACCAATTTATTCTATTCAGAACGCTAGTGCCTTTGAAATAGATGCCATATTCACATGCACATGTAATAGGCGAATCTCGCCTGATGTTGACAAACGCGCGTCTGCTTGTCTTTCTCAGCTTTCACGAGGTTCTCGTCATGAGGGGCCGCTATATCAACAATCATTGCGCTACGCTCTAGTCGATCTATCACCACTATATCAGGTTTATTGGCAACAATAGTCCTGTCAATGTTTTTTTTTTGTTCCAGTGCACACTCCCCGAAATGTAAACGATAGAAAACGGACAGGCAAGCAACTCGGCGTTTATGCTCAAGACTTTGGAGTTTTGACTTCACAAGTGCATCATTGCCTACGATCTTCTTGGCACGCCTTTCAATCGACTCTAGTGCATCAAGCTGGTATTTGGCTGACCCATCCCAAAGATGAGAGCAGTACTCCATACACGATCGTACTTGCGCTTGATAGAAGTTGAGCAGCTGTTCCGGCGTGAAATACCGTCTCACCTTTGCTAAGACCCCCAATTTTTTGCAGCTAGTTGGGCTTTTGCCTCGATGTAGGAGCCGAAATTGAGGGTAGACGAAAGCGTTACTCCAAGAATTGGCACGGTTACACCCCGGAAAGATGAAGCCGGGTGGAATTGGCTCCGTTTAGCGGAGAAAAGACGTGCCTGGGTTTTCATCGCATTGAACTTGACCAGATTGGCATCGCCCCATTCTGAGACAGCCTCTAACGACACGTTCAAGCCATAGCCTCTCGGAGAGACCGGATTTGCGACCCACTAGCTCGCGCGTCCGACATGTAACTCTCAGCAAAAGTGCTGTCGTCTGCATACCCAAAGGTTCCGTAGACGACAGCACTGTTGCTGAGAGTTACATGTCCGACGCGCGAGCTAGTGGGTCGCAAATCCGGGCTTCAGGGTGTATTTGTTACTTAACTCTCTAACTGGTAGGTACACTGGTAGATCATTAAGTAGTAGTGTAGGTACAGGAGGAGACCGTTCTATTCTTTAATTTCACGCTCTTTGTTCCGGGAGTTTGTTCCGTCATAATTTTCAACTATCACGTGAGCGAAGCTGCTGGCATAAGCTAGTGAGCAATAAAATACTAGTTACTTTGATTTGAGTGTTATATTTAAAATGTAAGTTATAATTAGTTGATGGTGTGAGATGTGTCCGCGCTAGGCCGGGTCGTGCTTGTCGGTGAGCGGGATGTCGTGGTCGGCGGGCGTGCGCGCGTCGGCGCCGGCGGGCTGCGCGCGCGCCGCCAGCACGAAGCGGTGCAGCAGCGCAGCCAGCGCCGCACCGCCCAGCGGGCCCGCCCAGTACACCTGCACACAATACACAACACCCATCACTCAACACGTCTATTTGCGCGCCCAACATTTTCAACTAACTTAAAAAAAGGGGGTTCTCATTTCGGTTGTACCTATATTTTTAAATATATATACTTACGAAGAAATAAAATAATATAATGAAAAGTATTTTTGTCATTAAATGAGTAAGTTGACAAGATTTCATTAGCTTTTTCCGCGCAGATTGAAGGAGAAGCAAAGGCATGAAGCCGCTTTACATTCATAATAATTACACAAAATTCAAATATTTTTGATCTCACAACATCATACCTACTTAAATATTATATTATTTTATAAATAACTGTTTTGTGCAAACTTATTCTCTTCTTACTTCTTACACACGGTGTCCAAGAATGTAATCTCTGTTTTCTCAACTCTCCTTTCGCAGGTATGCTGAAAGAGATTTCTATAGAATTACTCGTACCTATGCATCACTTTTGTACCTACCTATTTTTCTGTTTCCTTTTTCCTGTTCTTTATTCATAATGTCTACATGAATAGTTAAATAAATAAATAGGTCAATGTTAATTCTTAAGTAAAAGCATAGTTTTCATATTCTGTTCATAAAAAAATAATCACCACCACTTATATAGATAAAAAAACTTTTTACAAAAAAAAAAAACTGACTTCAATATTTAGAATATTGATGAAAAGATTTTTATTTCACACTTTTTAGTTGCGAAGGGTACCTTTTCTCATGACAATTCCAATTAACCCAAACACTACTAAGATACATTGTTTTACTATGAAGTTCCCGCGTCCACCTTTTTTTTATGGTGAGCAAAAATCATCCAATGAAAACATTAGCATCAGCATCCGCATTGATTTTTGCTGATGTTAGATGCTGATGTTCAAAGTTCGTGTCGCGACATGCCCGGCGGAGGGCGGAGTTAGGGTATTACCACACCATTCGACGGATTGGTGTGGTAGCTTTAATTGATCGACGGATACCGGTCAATTAACCAATCGATCGATTAGCGGTCGATGGCATCGGTCGACGTAGATCGATTGACTCCGGCTATATTCCACCAGTTTCTTTCGAAATGTATTAAGAGGACGCGTTGTTGTTGGCCAGTACGATTTTGCTCGCACTTTTATTACGAGATGCACGACCGCGAGCTTCACACAACTGAACACATAAACACAAGCAGGCCACGTAATAAGCGTGCGGGTGACATGGGGAGCTCAAGCAGCTAGATCGACGTCGACTTATCCATTCTACTATCGATCAACGTCGACTAATCCATTCTACCATCGCTCGATTGCATCGAACGACGATCGATCGATTGGTGTGCTAACACCCTTAATGGCACGTGCCGCTGTCGCCTCCGCGTTTTGGCCAATCAAAATGCGTACATTTCAAAAGAAATGGTCAATTTTTTTCTCAGTGATTTAGTCCATATTGCAAGCAAAGTGTATGCAGAGCGCATTGTTATTGTGCGTGTTTATGATTTTAAATTAATCCCTTTTAAAATGCCTCTCACATTAAAAAGCGGAATTTGTTTGTTTGCAGTTGTTGTTTTTAAAATACAACTTGCTGTTAATAGAGTTCCAGCATTAATCATCATCATCATCATCAGCCTTTTTAATGTTCCCACTGCAGCATTAATAATAATTTATTATTTAATTAGCTAGTGTACGTGTTGATTGTATTTCTTCATTAAAAAGTTATAAAATTAAAATTAAAATATTTCTTTTATTAAAAATTGATCGAAGAAATTAAATAATATTTACCTAAAAATCTATAAAATGCAGTATTTAAAACAAAAAGTTTAAATCAGCATCCGCATCACCATCAGCTGATGCAAATTAAAAAAAATCAGAATGTGACAAAATTCTGCATCAGCGACAACCCTGCTCCAAACCTACATGTGATTTTGTTATTTTCATCGAGAACTCAAGCAGCTACTGTCAAAAAGCATTATTGGATGAAGTGAAACTGATGAAAAGACCAAAAATGGCAACAAAACTTCACACTAAAAGAGGTCATAATGAAGATGACAATACAATTTTTTTTCTTATTGGTAGGCTCCGAACAAGCCGGCTTTCGAAAAGGCTTTAGTACCGTGGACCACATACATACGCTTACGCAGATTATACCGAAGACTGAGGAGTATAATCAGCCTCTCTGCTTAGCGTTTGTGGACTACGAGAAACCCTTTGATTCGATCGAGACCTGGGCTGTATTGCAGTCTCTCCAACGGTGCCGGAGTGACTATCGGTACATCAATGTGCTGAAGTGTTTCTACAAAAACGCCACCATGTCAGTCCGACTTCAAGATCAGACATCGAAACCTATCCTCTTGCAGCGAAGTGTGAGGCAGGGAGACGCTATTTGCGCTTTTCTTCAAGGTTCTGGAATGGAGAGGACTAGGCATTAATGTCAATGGCGAGTACATCACTCACCTTCGGTTTGCCGAAAACATAGTAGTCGTGGCTGAGATTACGGAAGAACTCAGTATAATGCTCGGTGACCTCAGTAGAGATTCCGAAAGAGTGGGACTTAAAATGAACATGGACAAAACCAAAGTTATGGTTAACATCCATGTAGAACCTACTCTTATTAAGATTGGAGACTCTACACTTGAAGTTGTGGACGATTACGTTTACCTGGGACAGACGGTCCAGTTGGGTAGGTCTAACTTCGAGAAAGAGGTGAATTGTCGAATCCGACTCAGCTGGGCAGAGCGTTCGGGAAGTTGCGCGGTGTCTTCTCGTCTAATATACCACAGTGTGTCAAGACGAAAGTCTATGACCATTGCGTGTTGCCAGTGATGACTTATGGCTCCGAAACGTGGTCACTTACAATGGGCCTTATAAAAAGACTCAAAGTCACCCAAAGGTTCGATGGAAAGGCCTAAGTTCAGAGTTTCCTTGTGTGATGACATCAGAATTGAAGATATCCGCAGGAGAACCAAGGTTACCGACGTAGCTCGCGAGTCGCCGAACTTAAGTGGTAGGCGACAAAAGAATAAATGGTTCTGAATAGTTATGATGAAAATGTCCTATCGAAGCGCCATCTCTCGGGGAATTGGTTTATTAATTTATACAAACTAGACGGGTTATGCTGGGTTTTCGATGGTAATTTTGAATTGCGTGAACCGATTTTAATAATTATTTTTTATTTGTAAGAAGGTACGTTCAGGATAGTAAAATATGTAAACTAAGTTAAAAAAATGCTTGCTGTACGGTTAAATTACAAACTTAGTTCAGAAACCCATCAAGTTCAAAATAATTTTCCCAGAAAGTCTTTGTAAAGTTCTACTTTTGAGATTTTTTCTATTTTCTTAACTTATGGTTAAAAAATTAGGGTAAGGTACGTTTTTTACTTTTGGAGCGATTATTTCCGAAAATATTAGTATTATCATGTGCTATTTTGTAGAGTCGGTTAATGTTTATGTAAAAAGTTTTTTGCTAAAGGATACTAACCAACCAGACTGGGAATTAGAATCCATGATGCCCTTGCGCACTAGATGTATAATTGCGAACATTAGGCCATCGGGACTTGGCGGTAAGTCCCCTCTTTGAGGCGTGGCTGGAGAGACCTCATGGCGTCCTTACCTTCCGCATGACGCTGGTCCTCACTGAACATGGCACGTTCGGGAGGTACCTGCACCGGATTCAAGCGGAAGAGACGCCCAGGTGTCGCCACTGTACGGAGCGCCCGGAGGACACGGTGGAGCACACGTTCGAGGTGTGCTCTGCTTGGGCGGAGCATCGCCGTGCCCTCGTGGGGGCGATCGGCGGCAGTATAGCAAGCAAAGGAAAAGGCCGCCCGCATCAGGCAACGGCGCCCTCGCCGCCGCCACCGAGATTCCGATACCGATTTCCGGCCACCGTAGATGCGGGTTTGCGGACAGCGAGCCATGGGTAGCTCGCTGTCCAACCGTCCGGTAACTGTCCGGACCAAGCCCAAGACGTCGATGGCGCGCACTGTTCCCACGCGCCTCAAGGAGCTGTCAGCGACACCAACCAGCTGGTTTGAAGCCTACTGGGGCCAGGGTTATCTGAAAAGGAGCTCGAGCCTCGGTATGAAGGCTAGAAGGAACGGGGTGGGTTTTTAGTCAGTAGGAGTCTGACACTATCTTCCGCTCCACCCAAGAGCGGGTGTTGTCATTGGATGATTTTTGCCCACCAAAAAAAAAAGACCATTGGGACTATATCATCATAATTATTATGTAGGTACATTATTGTAACATGAGGCAGCGATAGGTCACTTCCGACTTCTGAAACGAGAACGTCGGCTTCTCCCGTGCGGTACACTCCTCCGGCAGTGGACACAGTAATGGCACCTAGCATTCGGCTACCTGTTTATGCGGTCGTGCCCCAAAAGCATCTTCGCCGCCCCAAAACGTCAGAGAGCCTTACTTCCTCACGAGCCAGTGATCGAGCTCCGGCAGGACCGCTTGATTACAATGAAGCCGGCAATACGTTGCAAGAACCTCCTACGCCATTCCGACACCAAAACCACGCGATTAGTAATATTCCACAACTATCATACAACGCCGTGTAGTCCCAAGCTAAGTAGAGGTTGTGTTATGAGTACTAGAAAACCGATAAACATACTTATGTATGTCTAAATACATACATATAAATAAATTACAACTAGACACAGAAAAAACTACCACGCTCATCATACAAACCTCTGTCCTGGGTGGGAATCAAACCCACGACCTCCAGCATAGCAGTCAGGGCCACTAACCGCTAGACCAACTCGCAATATTCGCATTTGCATTAGCGAATATTCGCACATTGTTAGACATTCGTATTCGCAAAAAACACATGTGAATATTTAGCGAATGTTTTTGATAAACAAATAGGTATTAAAGTATTGATTGAATGGATATAGTATGACAGTACAACTGATATGAATTTATAATTTTAAATTTAATTAAATATTTTTTTAGATATCACACAACTGCATTTCACATTTTCTCGCAGAACAGATGGTCGATAGGGATGAAAGGTTCTGGAGTGGCGATCACGTAACGGAAGATGTAGTCATGGAAGGCCTCCCACAAGGGGCGACCGATGATCTGGTGAGGGTCGCGAAATTCTGATGGATACGAGACGCACAGGACCGTCTCTCTATGTTCTGTTTACGCTAGGCTGACATGAAATGTCAAACCTGTATGACATTTTGCGCGCACTTTGTTTGAAAATTGAAGTCATCGTTGAAACAAGCCGTCACTTATAGCTAATGAACTGTACACAAATTTCGAACTTACCCACTGGTAGTCCCAGTGGCCGTGCAGAAGTGCAGGCGCGAAGCTCCGCGCCGGGTTGATGCTAGCACCCGTCGCATGCCCCTGGAAGCAGCAAGACCGGCGCAGTCAGTTTGTGTAGCATTACATACTAGCTACACGAACAGGCGTCATGTTTCGTAAAGCAAAACGGACTAAGATAGTGTTAGAGTTACCCCTGCATAGACGAGCCCGGCGACTACCAGGCCCAGTTTGATGGGCGCGGCGGGGTCGGGGCGTGCGTCGTCGTGCGCACGCCACAGGCCGCAGCATGCCAGCACCAACACTGCTGTCAGCGCCGCTTCTATCAACGCTGCGCTCAGCGCCGACACACTCGGCGCCGGCAGCGTGCAACCCGCCGGCGACGCAGCCACCGTGCTTGACGTCGTACTCAGCAGCGCGCCGAAGCCCAGCACTGCACCCAGCACCTGCGCCAGCGTGTAGCCCAGCGCCGGCAGCGCACCCAGGCGACCGTACAGCAACGCCGCCAGCGTCACGGCCGGGTTCATGTGCGCGCCCGACGCCGGTCCAAAGGCGCACGCGTTACCGATCACCACGAAACCGAACGCCATGGCGGGGTGTGCCAGCATGACCTTCTCCTTGCCGAGCACTGGCATCATGGCGGCGATACCCAGCCACACCAGCAGCGCCGTGGCTAGCAGCTCAGCCAGCAGCGCGCGCCACCAGTGCCGCAACCACGCGGCCACGCCCGCGCTCTGTGTCCCTGAAATATAACAGCAGCACGTTACATGACCGACGGGTTACATGACGATGGGTTCACGTTTTAAAAAGAAACTCGTCCCTTATTTAGTAAGGCAATTATCACACTGCCCCGCATCACGCTGTATATTGTGTGTCAACGCACCTACGCGTGTACTTGCGTGAGTGCTGATCTTCATCATCATGTGGGTTTTTTAGGCATTCACGCGCGTAGTTGCGTTTTGTAGATTCACGCAGGCTCTGACTCATTTCATCCAAAATCACGCACGGCACTAAGAGACCCAGTGTGCCATATGACCATACCTTGCGTCTCGCCCATCACCGGCCTCACCTATGCGCGAAGGTGCATATTGGTCTGCTTTTCTGGGTGTTGGACTGTGCGTGTCTTCTATACAAACGGAGATACTTACAAGCAACGTTAAAACACGTATTCACGCGCTACGCTGAGTGGTGCGTGGCAGTGTGATAATTGCCTAAGAAAGCAGATAATTTTGTAAACTAAATTATGAAATTAGTACTAAAATATATCTGAAGATAAAAAAGAAATTTTCACCCAAAAACAACGCCTAATCAAGCCTTCGAGATCCGATGGGATGTGTGAGTAAAAAGGTGTGGAAATCAGGGGACACTACATGCGACCTTGACCTCAAGGTCAGGGACCTTGACCGGAGGACACGGTGGAGCATACGGTAGAGCCCAAACAGCAAAACTTTATCCTAAAGCAATCCATAGAACGTTTTTCAAGAACTGATTAGTGTTGCTGAGCGGTTCTATAAAAGACCAAAGAATGTTTATAAAACCCGGATTGGACGCAGTTATATCGTTATTCTCTATAATAGCAGTTCGATAGTAGCTTCGATGTACCCGTTTTGACCTGTAAGATTGATATGCAGTGGAATAATTATGTCACCAAACGGTGATGTAGGTAGGAGCCTCGGCAACGCGGTTCGTCATCATCATTTCAGCCGAAATACGTCCACTGTTGGACATAGGCCTCCCCCAAGTGCCGCGATAATGAACGGTCCTGTGCATCTCGCATCCATCAGATTCTCGCAACCCTAACCAGGTCATCGGCCCACCTTGCAGGAGGTCTTCCAACGCTACGTCTTCCGGTACGTGGTCGCCATTCCAGAATCTTTCGGCCCCAAAGGCCATCTGTTCTGCGAGCAATGTGCCCTGCCCACTGCCACTTAAGTTTGGCAATTCTTCGTGCTATGTCGGTAACCTGGGTTCCTCTGCTGATATCCTCCTTTCTGACTCGATCACGTACAGAAACTTCAAGCAACGACCTTTCCATTGCCCTTTGGGTTCTTTTAAGCCTTCTGATGAGGCCCATTGTAAGCGACCACGTTTCGGCTTTCGTCTTGAGATACTGTAATATGTTGGACGAGAAGATTCCGCCCAGCTTCCCGAACGCTGCCCAGCCGAGTCGAATTCGACGATTGACCTCTTTCTCGAAGTTAGACCTAATTTTTCCCTCGAGTATGACGGAATTAAATAGCTTCTTAAGGGCCTTAAGGACCGATTTTCCACCCGCCTTCAAGAGCTTGGCCGTAATTCCGTCTTCACCCAACGCCTTGTTGTTTTTCAGCCGTTTCAGTGCCATCCTTATCTCGTACAAGCTAACGTCCGGGATATCTTCGGTATAGCGTCGAGTCAATCTAGCTCTTTGGTCATTTGCTAGATCTGCAGCGGGTTTAGTAATAGACGTGTATATATCTCTACCATCAGCTCCGATTTGGCGGATATGACTCTGCCATCGTCGGTCTTAAGTTTCGTGAGCTGGCTTTGCCCAATATATGATAACGCGGTTATTGTTCTTTTATATTTTATAGTAATGATTGTGGTTCTTTTATTTTATATTACTCTACTACAAAAAATCGTTCAATCTTTCGTTCATTCTCATAGACTCGGTGTTATTAAAATGATTGTGTATAACACACAATCTCTCTCTCACAAACTCTTAGTACACAGTACTCTTAGTAGTATATAGTATAAGAGTAACAGTTACTCTTATACTATTTCTAGTTTTGTCAAATGGTGGTAAGTAAAATTATAATAGCAGGATATTTAAGGCGACCACGCAATAGTAAAATGCGCTAGTAGTACCGATCCAGGCAGTGAAATCTAGTTGCAATCATAATTTTATTGACAAAGTAGGCATAGCTTTGCACGTAACTTTTAAAGCTCCTCTCAATTGACTGGGTTTTATCCAAATTATAATAAATTAATTGAAGACTAGTTCCATGATTTTCCACTATAGAATATAGTGGCGTATCGTTGGCAACTAAAGGCCTTCTATAGTACGATTATCAAAGTGGTGACCGGCATTGTGGAATAACTTAGGGTTCATTTGAAATAAGAATATTATAATACTAGCTTTAGCCTGCGGTTTCACCCACATACATAAAACATAGTCTTTATCTCTCAAGAATAAAGGTGGAATAATTTCAATAATCAGACCAGTATTTTCAGAGATTAATTCTCGTATATCTTTATCTTTTCTAGTATTTTCACATTTGGTCGAGTTATATGGACAAAAATTTATGGAGCAGCAGATAGATTTTTTTAAATTTATAAACGTACCTTTCATTTCAGACATTATCTATTTAGCACCGATAACAATAAGTTATACTACACATATGGTAAACCGCTAATATTTTTAACTTTTAGCTTCTTACATTAATATAAATGTTCAAATAAAACGATGGAACAGATGATGGTAAAAACATCCCATAGGTACTGTTTCAAAGTGATTTTCATAGGTCTATTTATATAAATAAGGTGTGGTGTAAATAATGTATAAGTAATCGGGAATCTGACGATTGGCCAGATTATCGAGAGTTCGAAGTAGGCTCCTTCAGCTGCTGTGCATGCTCAACACCTTCTTATGAAGGATCGTTTCAAGCGCCGCGCAAATCCTGCCGACGATGTTACATCAGCAGCCGAATGTGTTCGTGGAGGCAGTTGTTCAACTGAAGTGATTTCTTCTTTATAAACCATCTCCTTTAAGCAGCCCTAGTAAAAAAAAGTTTTAGATCTTAGGGTTTAGATCTGGCGAGCGAGGTGGCCACGGTATTGGCCCTACACGTCCTATTCACCTCTCTGCATAAGTTCCATTCAGATGCTGCCGTATTCTTACCGCATGATGTGCAGGGCAGCCGTCTTTTTGAAACCACATGGTTTCGCGCACTTCTTGGGGTACGTCCTCCAACAACACAGGCAAATCATTTTGCTTAAAATTTAAATGTTTTTCTCCAGTCAGAGTCGGGCCAATTTGTGCGCCGCTTGAAACGGTCCTTCATAAGGTCTAGAGCATACATAGCACCTGAAGGAGCCCACTTCGAGCATCTATCTTTTTTTAGTTACTAATGTATTTTATTGTGTCAATAAACCAATATTGATCAAATTTTAAGAAAATACTGATTCTCTAGTAACAGCAGTGTTAGAGTAATTTAATTACAATTCACAATTTTGCGTCACCAGTTTGGAGGTAAGCGGAACAGAGAGTAAAGTCCCGCAAACCTCCATTGAAAAGGGAGGATCCTCCGACCAGAAAGGTGTTATAGTCTGGTGGGCGACTGCCCGATAGTTGATGTCGGGCTGTCGTATATATTCAAATCGCGGAGAACTTTGATTGCGCGATGCAGGATTTCGTATTTTCTTCGTAGTTCTTATGTGGCGACATAGATGTCGCTACAACTTTGTACTTTATTAAGATACTGGTTATAATACCATTTTAGAATTTGCATTAAATAGGCATTTTTCTGCAGTGTAGCACATTTTTTTTCGATACAGGGCCCAATCATTAAAATTCCTTAAAAAGAAATGTTCAAATTAGAAATTAAATATTTTTTGTAATATTATCTTAGACTGTAATAGTAACAACCCAGTGCTGGACACGCCACAATTATGGCAGTAAGTCCCTTCTTTGAGGCGTGTCGGGAAAGACCTTATGGCGTCCTCACCGTCCCGTCCGCATGACGCAGGTTCTCACCGGACGTTGTAAGTTCGGGAGGTTCCTGCACCGGATTCATTCGAAAGTGACGCCCGGGTGTCGCCAGTGTGCGGAACGTTCGGAGAACAGGGTGGAGCACACACTGGAGGTGTACACCGGTTGGGCGGAGCATCGCCGTGCCCTCGTGGGGGTGATCGGCGGCGGCGACCTCTCGCGCCGGACTTGATACAGGCCATTGTCCGGAGCGAGGAGGAGGGGAAGGCGGTCGTCTCCTTCTGCAAAGCAGTAATGCTAGCAAAGGAGGAGGCCGACCGTAACAGGCAGCGGCGCTTACAGCGCCCCAGTTGCTGCCGGGATTCTGATCCCGATTTCCGGCCACCGTAGGCGCGAGTTTGCGGACGGCGAGCAATGGGTAGCTCGCTGTCCGACCGTTCGGTTGCTGTCAGGACCGGGCCTAAGTCGTCGACGGCACGCATTGTTCTCGCGCGCCTCAAGGAGTTGTCAGCAACAGCAGGGGCCCAGCTGGGTCGAAGTCTACTGGGGCCAGGGTTAGCTCCGAAAGGTAGCTCAGCCCTGGTACGACAGGCAACGAAAGAACAGGAGTGGGTTCTTAGCCAGTAAAAGTCTGACACTATCTCCTGCGCAGAGCAAGAGCGGGGGATGTCATTAGACGCTTTTCGAAAGAAAAAAGACTTATAATATTAAATATAAAACTTTTACAGATTAAATTAGATGCAAGAAAGATCGAATTTGTCTAACAGCGTATGCTGCAGAACTAAGTTTTATAATAATTTGTCTATATGTGGGCCCCATTGAAGCTTAACATCTACAGTTATGCCCACTATAAAATAGTTAGAACCATAATTATATTCTTTAACCTACTTTGTTACCGACTGTACTTGCTATTGTTTATAATATTTATCCTGTCGCTTGCTTATTATTTTCTGTTTACAGGTAGTATGTTTAACTTGTTTCACACAAAAATTGTAACTAGACTGGACTCCAGGCTTTGTTTTGGAATTTATTTTTACATTTTTTCCGCTTTCGATGGATAAGCACAACTTAGCTATTTATTACCAAAACTGTCGTGGACTGCGTACAAAATTACATACTTTATTTATGAATATCTTATCTTTTTCCTATGACGTAATCATTCTTACGGAGACTTGGTTAGTATCAAACATATCTGACAGCGAGTTCATCGATGACCGATACCTGGTGTTCAGGTGCGATCGTGATCGCTGCACTACGGGGAAGCGTGACGGTGGAGGGGTACTGATAGCCGTTTTACGCACATTGCGCCCTACTAGCATTTTGATGCGCTCCTCTCACGCTGATATAGAACACGTCTTGGTGCAGTTGCCGGGATCACACCCCGCTAGGCGTCATGTCATAAGTGCAGCTTATATACCGCCGCGTTCACCGGATAACCTATACACATCACACTTAGATATGTTGCTAGATGTCATTAACGACAATAGTACTGACACATTCTATATAACAGGCGATTATAATCTACCAGGGATTGACTGGCTTGACCGTAATGGATGTAAGTATGTTGTTCCACAGGCGACTGATAATGTAGGCGGCTTTTTGTGCAATTTTATTTCTATAAGTAATAGTTTTCAATACAATACACTGAGGAATAATTTAGGGCGTATACTGGACTTGTTTTTGTCAAACGTTGACTGTGACTGTGAGTTTAAAACATGTATACCGCTGCTACCGCTTGACGTTTACCACCCACCTTTCTCGATAGTAACATCCCTCGCTACAATACAAATACCAATGAAACGTCATTTATCTACGCGACACAATTTTTTTAAAGCTAATTACGAACTAATAAATAACGAATTGAGCACATTAGACTGGAATCAATTATTTTGCAGTTTATCCGCTGAACAATCGGTTAATGTATTTTACGATCAAATTTATAGAATAATTAAAAGTCATGTTCCATTAATTCGTGTTAAGAATTCGCGCTTTCCTATCTGGTTCTCTCCTTCTCTCATTCGTATTTTCAAAAGTAAAGAAAAATCTTGGTTAAAATGGAAAATATATGGTAATCTAACGGACTATGAAAGTTTTTCTACCCATCGCAAACGTTTTAAATCTGAATGTAACAAATGTTTCGAAAGATATATGAAATCGGTCGAAGACAGTATCCCGTGTAGCATTAAACATTTCTGGACTTACATCTCAAACCGGAAGGGCAGGGTGGACATTCCAGCAAATATGTATCTTGACAATGTTAACTCAAGTAATCCAACTGAAATATGTAACTTGTTCTCTACCTATTTTACCTCTGTTTATGAACCCACGGACTTTGACCCCGCAATGTGGCAGCCACCTAACACATACGCAGATAATTCACCTTATATATCTGAAGTATATCTGACACTAGATATCATACTTAAAGCAATCAAGCAATTAGACATAAATAAAGGTCCAGGACCCGATGGCTTGCCACCCATCTTTATAAAGAAAACGGCAGATATTATTGCTCTTCCTCTATATGTCCTATTTAACAAATGCTTACGTGAAGGCACGTTTCCCAATATCTGGAAACGGGCACATATCACGCCAGTATTCAAGAGTGGTGACAGGCACGACATACAAAATTATCGCCCTATCTCCATACTTTCCACCTTGTCGAAGCTTTTCGAGAGTCTTGTCCACAGTGAGGTGTATTCTCATGTTCATAACCTGATTATTCATGAGCAGCATGGGTTTGTCAAACGTCGTTCAACAAATACCAATCTCATCTTGTTCACTGACACCTTATTCAAAAATATGGATAAACAGGTCCAGGTTGACGCTGTGTACACTGACTTTCGGAAAGCTTTTGACAAGGTGGACCATAAACTCCTCTTAGATAAGATTGCATATAATGGTATCCGTGGCAACTTGTTACGATGGTTCATGTCTTATATATTCAACAGGACACAAAAAATTGTTATAAAAGGCTTCCAATCTAACTCAATCACTGTCACCTCTGGGGTGCCCCAAGGCTCAATTCTGGGTCCTTTACTCTACATACTATTCATTAATGACATTAAAAAATGCTTTAATCATTCCCAATTTCTAATGTATGCCGATGATATCAAAATCTACAAATCGTGCAAAAACATACAAGATTGCCTACTTCTACAGGAGGATCTTGATAGACTGTCCCGATATTGCTCACACAACAAACTTCAACTCAGTCTGCCTAAGTGCAATGCAATTACTTTCACAAAAAACAAAAATATTATAAACTTTGACTATAAGCTACATGGTATCAGTTTGAAAAGAGTTGACCACATTCGAGATCTTGGGATTACACTTGACTCAAAATTGCACTTTGATCTTCATATTCACAACATTGTTAATAAAGCGTATCGTATGTTTGGTTTCGTCATGCGTTCTTCAAAAGATTTCAAAAGACCTTCTACACTTTTACTTCTATATAAAGCTTTGGTCCGCTGTCAAATGGAATTCGCAGTCCCGATCTGGAGTCCCATTTTTGATGTCTATGTAAAAAAAATTGAAATGGTTCAAAAGAAATTTTTACGTACTATGCACTATAGATGCACTAAGTCTAGAATACCATACACACAGTTATTGAAATATTATAAACTTCAAAGCTTGGAGTCTAGACGTATCTTGCTTATGGCCATGATGCTTTATGGTCTCTGCAATAACAGGTTCGATTGCACTGATATTACAAATAGTATAAGCTATATTGTACCTAGAACTGCAATGTGTCGGGGAGCGCGCGTGCCTCGGCTGTTTCATACTACAATGTGCAGAACCCACGCCGGTGCACGGGCGCCTCTCCGGCGCATCGTAGATATGTATAACACACACTTCATCGAATTAGATATTTTTGCACTTTCACACTTAAAGTTCAAAAAAATGGCTATTGAATCCTTAAATTAGTTCAAATTGTTACTTTCGTCACAAATTATATCTTTACCTACGAGTACCTACTTCTTACTTCTCACGCACGCTTTTATTAATATGTAGTTCGAAACCATTATTTCGCGGACATTTGTGTGGGTTACACATTCACTTATTTTAGATTTAATTTTGAAATACCTTACTTGTAATGTGTAACTGTTTTATGTTCCAATAAAGTAAAATAAAAAAAAAATAAGAACACTGTAGTATCTTCAGGACTCAACTCTTTACCTTTTATTAGCACACTAGTATCTACTTGCTTAACATGAGCCATGGTAAACTTAATACATTTAGTTTTCTTTTCGTTAAAAAAATAGTACACTATTGTACTAGTGTACTATTTTTGAGAGAGCTATATTTATATCGTCAGTAACCGCTTGCTGACGTTTAAGTTTAAACAAAAGTGAAGTGTCGTCTGCAAACAACACTATATTATGGTTATCCTTTATGAGGTAAGTCGTTTATGTATATAAGAAACAAAAAACTTTTTACAAAAAAAACTTAAACCGACTTCAAAAAGTCTCTATAATAGATACCTAATTTTGTCTCTTCGTTATTTAACACCGACTTCCGAAATTAAAATTATTTTGTACTTTTTGAAGTCGGTTTAATTTTTTTTGTAAAAAGTTTTTTATTTTTCACTTTTTAGTTATGGTAGCACCACTAAAAAGTGCCTACCCTTCAGCTAAATATAAATTACCTTATAGCCAGAGTGCATCTCATAACGATTCTAATAATCACAAATACGGTTAAATATTTCATGAATTTACCTTCCGGCTTTATCACCAGATCAGTTCGATACATCAGGGGATGTATTCCCCCTTTTCTATCAGTCAGTCATCGACTACACGTATAAACAAAGCAATTTTACTTGTTACGACAATTCTGCTATGATTCTATGAGGAGTTCTGTTCCATATCTTCGAATTTCATGATCAGATCATAACAATATTTCTATGGGACCAACTTGGAAGCATAACATTTCAATCAAAAAAAAAAAATTTCAAAATCGGTTCATAATTGACCGATATATCGGTGAACATACATCATCATCTTTCTGCCCTTGTCCCGTTTTATTTGGGGTCGGCGCAACACGTTTTTTTCTTCCATTCTGTCCTGTCACTCGTCACGCTATCACTAACTCCCTTTTCTTTCATATCACTTCTCACACAATCCATCCATCTTTTCTTTGGCCTCCCTCTCCCCCGCCGTCCATCCACATGTAAACTCATAACTTTTTTAGCAACATGCGTTTCGTCCCTCCTTTTCACATGACCATACCAAGACAAACGGTTTCCTTTCAACTTTTCAGTCACTGGCGCCACTTTCAAACTTCCCCTAATATACTCATTTCTCACTTTATCCATTCTTGTCACACCACACATCCATCTTAACATTCTCATCTCTGCTACATGTAATCTTTTTTCATCCATCTTTTTCACAGCCCAACATTCTGATCCATACAGTACGACAGGCCTTATTACGGACTTGTAGATTTTACCCTTTAACTTGAGGGGCATCCGTGGGTCACAAATGGTTCCCGTGACCTGTCGCCATTTTATCCATCCTGCGTTGATCCGATGTGTTACATCCCGGTCTACCTCACCATCCCCTTGGCCGAGCGACCCTAGGCACCTAAAGTCGGAACAGGTCGGTATGGGCGTTCCGGCGAGAGATAAAGGCACAGGATTGGAGAGACCGCCGAAATCGCAGAACAAGTACTCTGTTTTGGTTCTGCTCAATTTCAGGCCAACACTCTCCAGTCTGTGCCCCCACACCTCCAATCTGTTCTGGACCTCTAGGCCACTCTCGGCAACCAGAACAATGTCATCGGCAAACAACATACACCAAGGAGCCTCTTCCTGGATGTCCGACGTCAGAGCGTCCATTATCATCAGGAAGAGGCCGACCCCTGATGTAAGCCGACAGCCACATTGAAGCAGGCCGTGGTGCCAACTGTAGACCGGACCCGGGTATTACATCGGCTGTACATCGCTCGGACCAACTGCACATACTTCCCAGGCACACCTTTCTCCTTAAGGGCCCACCACAGAACCTCACGAGGTACCCGGTCGTATGCCTTTTCGAGGTCGACGAATACCATGTGCAAGTTTTTATGCGCACTTCTGTATTTCTCACATAGTTGTCGTATAGCAAAAATGGCATCCGTCGTACCCCGACCCGGCATAAAACCGAATTGGTTCTGCGAAATTTCACTCTCTTCTCTCAGTCGCCTTTCAATAACTTTCTCCCAGGCTTTCATAGTATGTGACATTAGCTTTATTCCTCTATAATTGTTGCACTCAAGCACATCACCTTTGTTTTTAAAGATGGGCACCAAGGAACTGCTGCACCAATCATCAGGTATGGCCTCTTCCTGCAACAACTTATTGAAGAACAAAGCTAACCACATCCAACCATCCTCTCGCAATAACTTCTACACTTCAACTGGTATTCCATCTGGACCAATGGCTTTACCATTCTTCATTCCATTCACTGCTATTCTGACTTCATCCATACTAACCGTTCTCACTAACCCTACATTCACTGGTTTACTTTCTAAAATTCCATTCCAATTATTTTCCTCATTCATCAGTCTTTCAAAATAGTCCTTCCACCTCTCTTTAATTTTTTCATCATCTGATAAGACCATTCCAGCTTCATTCCTTACACATCTTACCTAACAATCATCCCTCGTCATTCTCTCTCTTGTTTCTGCAAGTCTATAGAGGTATTTTTGGCCTGCAGGACTGTCCAGTGTGTGGTACAGTTTGTGTGTGGTACAGTGAACATACATACAAAAAAAAAATAACATATATTCAGCCGAACATAGAACCTCCTCCTTTTCGAAGTCGGTTAAAAATGGGCCAAGAATTGAGTCCTGGGGGATACCTATTTTTACTACTGATCCGGGAGATCTGTTTCCGTTTACATCAACTTTCTGAATCCTTTTACTAAGTTATGATGTAAAAAGATCCAGGGAGGAGTTTCGGATTCCATAATGGTGAGTTTCCTGATTCATATTTCAATGGAGAACGCAATCGAGGGCCTTAGACGAATCGCATACCTGAGTGACATAGTCCATATTTCATTTACGCGGGCGAAGCTGTGGGCAAAAGTTAGTAAGTGATAAATTCGTAAATATGTACTTTTGAAGGCAAGATTATACGTATGTTTAGCAAAAGTTTATACAAAATTGTATTTTTGTTCCAAATGTCATCACAAGCAGATTAGAGGCCAATCTTTTTACCGAAGAATCTCAATTGAAAAAAAAAAAAAAAAAAATATGTGCTATATCTCCCAATCCATTTATTTTTTATATCCGGTTCTTATCCTAGAAATGTAAAAATATGCTTACTACTAAATGAAGATGAAATTGCGTATTAATTGAACTAATGCTTTTTTGAAAAATTATATTTTTTTAACAAACTTTTTTTAAATTTTAACACATAGAGCTCACAGTTGTCCCCATATTATGATCAATATTCAACCATGATGTTCCTAGTTCTGACGTGGCTACTCAATACAAACATTTAGATTGAGTGATTGCCACCGTCATGTTCATTTATGTAACTTTTGAAGTATACAAAATCGAGGATCAAACCTATAAAATTATTAAACTTACTACTTAAGAAGTATTTCGTTTCAATAAGATAGGGAATGTGGCAGCTTCATTCTTACGAACATGGTTATTGTTATTTACCCTTGTAACGTTAGTTTGTAGACTTAATTGTTAAGTATAGATTTCTTTTTAATTACTTATATACTGAATACCTTTAACAAAATCAAAAACAATGCTATTGTCAGTAGAGGGGGAGAGGGAGGGAAACATAATATAAAAAGGTTGCGCTAAAGCTATTGCAAAGCTTAAAATATCCGTAAATAAAAAAAACATCATAACCTTGACGCAAGAGTACCGGTAGCAGTACTTACTTACCTAAAGCCCTACACTAAAGACCCATTTGTCATAGACTATATAATATACATATATATGTGACATTCAATATATGTTTGGCTAGATTAGCTAGATAGCTCAACCACGATCCTGCGCTATTCTATTTCTATTATGTTCCAAATAATGATTCAAAATCCCAATATGTGTTTTTTCTCACAATCAAACTAGTTTCTATATATGGATTACTTAAATACATATTTAGAAACTAGTTTATTATAGAGATATTTGATATTCATAATTTATAAAAATCAATTGCTGTTCGTTAGTCTCGCTAAAACTCGAGAAAGGCTGGTCCGATTTTAATCATTTATTTATTTATTTATTTAAACTTCATGTACAGTAGTGGTACATAGGCGGACTTAATGCAACAAGGCATTCTCTCCCAGTCAACCTTTGGGTTAAAAAGACAACACTTCATTCCTTTTTTCTTTTGTTCACTAACATACAAGGAAGGTTTATAACCAAAAATAAATGGTTAGGGTAGGGTAGGGTAGGTAGGGTAGGGTAGGGTAGGTAGGGTAGGGTAGGGTAGGTTGGGTAGGGTAGGAACTCAGTTGACAGAGCGAAGCCGCGGGTAAAAGCTAGTCATTTATATAAATAGCAGGCGTCGTAAATATTAATGTGTGTGGCAGAGCAGGTTCGCCGTTCGACACTCCGCACTAGGGCTTTCAAATACTGGATTTTTCAATACCGGTATTAAGACAAGTATTCGTATGAAAAGGACGTCGGTCATAGGTAAGGTATCGGTAAAAAAAATCAAGCTAAAAAAAACCGGCTCCTCAAATATCACCATCCCTCTAAGAAGCATTATTCTAAACGAAACTACGTGTAATATTAAATATGGCAATCGTAATTATGCCAAATAAAGTTCTGCCATGTTAAAAGTATGCCGTTACAAATTCGGACATGTAAACATTCTGCCAATCAATAGTTATGATAAATAATTTTTATGCCTTAAAAATATTTGATTAAAGAAGACTATACCAAATAAAATTCGGATTATCAAGATTCTGCCAAATAGAAGGAACCCACATAAAACATATTATAATAAGCTATCTATTAGTGAAACGTTAAAATTTCTTTATCCATTTCGAGGACGTGCCCCTCTTCCTTCTCGGCAATCACTAATTATAATATTAGTTATATTCCAGTGAGAGAGCAATGGTGGCCAACGAGAGCAGGGGTGGCCGACGAGAGTAATGGTGGCCAACGAGAGCAGGGGTGGCCGACGAGAGCAGTGGTGACCGAGTGGTATTGGCCCCGACTTATGAGTTGTAGGTCGCGGTTTCGAACCCGGCCAGGCTCATTACTTTGTATAATTTATTTTATCACCACTGCTCTCAAACGATGAAGCAAAACATCGTGAGGAAACCGGCATGTACTAGAACCAAAAATTCGAAGACATGTGACATTCACAAAACCCACACTGGACCCGCTTGGTGGATTACGGCCCATTCTGTCTATTAGAGAGAGGAGGCCTGATTATCCCAGTGAAATTTAAATTTTACAATTCTAATTATTATTATTTTATAAATTGTGACCTTAATAATGGCCTTGGCAATGGCATATCTTATGTATATTAAAACCTTCCTCGAGGATCACGCTATCTAGTGGTGAAAACCACTTAAAAATCGGTGCAGTAATTTTTGAGTTTGATACGAAAAATTATTTATTTAATATTATATAGTCTTGAATTGTATGGCGAGCGATATTGTATCTTAAGATAAAATATTATAGTATCTAAGCCGTTTGCAGCGCCCCTTAGTGAACTCCACTGCGGGTGACGTAACCTATGACAAACTTATTATTTTCAGTTTGTATAGTATTAGGTCTAGGTATCGAACCGCAAAATTAAGTTTGCTTTTTATTGTATATATTTTTCCGGGATAAAAAATACCCTGTGTGGTGCCCAGGGTATTAAAGAATAATTACACCAAGTTTCATCGTAATCGAACCGGTAGTTTTTGCGTGATGCCCGAACAAACAGACAGACAACATTTTTTTAATCAAATTTTTGGGTTCGGTGTCAGTCTAGTAACACTTATTTATGAAGACATTTATTTTTTTGATATTTTCAATATACAGAATTTTCACTTCTACAGATTTATTATAAGACTAGCTTCTGCCCGCGACTTCGTCCGCGGAAAATTTCTTGTTTTAAAATAAGATTACACTCGATTAGACGATGCGCACGTTCAGCGCTAGATTCCTGAGCAAGGGCCTGTGATGTTATGGCATTTTGCCTAGCGAGCCGCTGCGAGCGCTCAGCGCTAGTCTCCCTATCCCTTGTCTCAGAGACATGCTGCCTTAAATGAGATGGACGCTGCGCACGTTCAGCGCTAGATTCCCGAGCACGGGCCTGCGATGTTATGACATTTTGCCTACCAAGCCGCCGCGAGCGTTTAGCGCTAGTCTCCCTATCCCTTGTCTCAGAGACATGCTGCCTTAACTCAGATAGACGGTGCGCACGTTCAGCGCTAGTTCCTCGAGCACGGGCCCGCGATGTCCTCACATTTTGGCTAGCGAGGCGCTGTGAGCGCTCGGAGCTAGATTCTCTAGCGCGTGCTTGCGAAATATATTCTCTATTTCTCGAGAGGCGCTGCTCATTTTCAGGGGCAGATTCTTCCGTACGGCGTACTCGAGCGGCTCTTGTCTGTGATGTCTGCCGGGACAGTTGAGATTTCCTTTTAGACATGCTCTCAACAAACTACGCACAGACTTGAAAACAATTATGAACAAAAGGAGAGCGACTCGAACACCGTCCGCCTTTACAAAACAAAACAATCGTAATATCGAATAACTCGTATCGATTATTACGATAGAACGAAGTACGAAACTACGAACATACAAAAACGTACAACGAAATTACGATATTTTCGATTATGAGGTATCTATCAACAACAACAACCATACGAACGAAACAACCGAAACCAATAAGCAACTGACAGAAGAACTCCAACTAACGACAACGTGGGCATAATAATTCGAGACGGTCATCAATCCACAGAAAGTCTTAACACCGCGATTCAGAAAAATTACGTAATTGCAGAACGCCATCTATGGGCAAATAGGTGAAACGTTGGGCACGCCACAATTATGGCGGTAAGTCCCCTCTTTGAGGCGTGGCTGGAAAGACCTCACGGCGTCCTTACCTTCCGCATGACACAGGTCCTCACCGAACATGGCAAGTTCGGGAGGTTCCTGCACCGAATTAAAGCGGAAGAGACGCCCGAGTGTCGCCACTATGCGGAACGCCCGGAGGACACGGTGGAGCACACAGTCGAGGTGTGCCCTGCCTGGGCAGAGCATCGCCGTGCCCTCGTGGGGGCGATCGGCGGCGGACACCTCTCGCGGCGGGCTCTGGTTGAGGCCATGGTCCTTAGCGAGGAGGAATGGCAGGTGGTCGCCTCCTTCTGCGAAGCAGTAATGCTAGCAAAGGCGGAGGCAGACCGCATCAGGCAACGGCGCCCCCGCCGCCACCGCCGGGATTCCGGTCCCGATTTCCGGCCACCGTAGACGCGGGCTCGCGGACGGCGAGCCATGGGTAGCTTGCTGTCCGATCGTCCGGTAATGGACCGAGCCCAAGACGTCGACGGCGCGCACTGTTCCCGCGCGCCTCAAAAAGTTGTCAGCAACAGCAGAGGCCCAGCTGGGTCGAAGCCTACCGGGTCCAGGGTTATCCGAAAGGGAACTCGTGCCCTGGTTTGAAGGCTAGAAGGAACGGGGTGGGTTTTTAGTCAGTAAGAGTCTGACGCTATCTCTCGCTCCACCCAAGGGCGGGGGTTGTCATAAGATGATTTTTGCCCACCATAAAAAAAAAAATAGGTAAAACGTCTGCACAATGAAAGTTACGCTAGAGGAATTTTGCGTTTTAGTAATTTTATATTATCTTCGAAACTGTATGACCAATTGCTATGCTGTAAATGGCACATCTTATCTGTATAATGTTCTTGTGATACTGAAATAATTTATTGTCATAAGAATTAATATTTTGTTGCTCAAATAATCAACCAAACGTAAGTATGCCGAAAAAATATATTTTTAATGCAATAAAAGAAGTATAAAAGATGAAATATAAAAGATAGAGATATGGTACCGCGGACTTTTTTGTAGAAATAATTAAGACGAACCAGGTAGCCATACATTGTTTTTAATTTTAAGCAACTGTTTAGGCAGCGCACGCAAATAATTCTATTTTATGAGGTATTTTTTTCCGACTTGCTAGACAAAAGTTGTGATAGCTCGGTTAATATACATGCTATAGAAACAATTTATAGCCTATAGCACTCAGGAATAATGTAGCTATCTGCCAGTAAAAAAAATTTTAGAATTGGATTATTAGTTCCAGAGATTACCCCCTACATACAAACTTACAAACTTACAAACTTACAAATTTTACCTCTTTATAATATTAGTATAGATTACTTATAGCTATTTACACATGGTTGAATACTATATTTAAAAGACTCTACAAGTGCCTAATAAACGGATTTTACAATAGTTGACTTAGATATTCATCTCGCATTATTTTAAAGGCGTTGACCCACCTATAATTTTTGTTATTTTTTTCAATTTAACAAAGAATCAATATAAACTCTAATAAGTAGTTACCGGGTATACAATAGGTACTTATTTTTTACATTTTAACTTAAGATTTAAATTATCACTACCACATGATGTAAACTTGAACAATATCATATTTGTATTTAATTTATTTGACATAAACCGTAATCGAAAAGATATATGAGTAGTGTTTATAGTGTTCCTCAGTGAGTCTGCGGTGTTTTGGCTAACAACAGCGTTTATGTCGGTTATTATTAAGGTATTTATTCTAAATTTGAATTTATATTTGGTGCTAAGTTAAGTAAATTCTTTAAAAAATAATAATAATAGAATTGGACTTAGTATAGAATTCTGTTGGACATCTTTCAAAACCCTTCATAACTTTGAATCCATTTTTCCTGATCTATTTTCATGATCGTTTACTTCTATTATACACTTTTCTATTCACTTACTAATTAAGTAAACCACTAAAACCTGACCTTACGTCATAATGTTAAAGGACATTGCGTGAAAGTGTCCCCAGTCCCCACCCACCAACAGACTTGAGACAAATCTGTTGGTGGGTACCAACAGATTTAAAACAGGTGTCATTTGAAGCATCTAGATAAATGCGAGTTTATTTTATTATAGCGACATACCTCAAAAGTACGGGGTTAAGGTTTCATTATACATTACATTTTGACCTAACCTAAGTGTACCTGCTGTCTTATATTTTTGAATGCGGCTTTGCCACCTCTGTACGATTCTGAAAAAAAAAAAAAAAAAATTATCTGTAATAAACTAGTACTTGACTGCGATCCCACCTGATGGTAAGCAGTGATGCAATAGTTGATGGTGAGGTGCACTAGTTAATTACTAATAATATTGCACAACGAGCATTACGTAAAACTGTCCCCAAAAATTACACAACAACAACAGCAAAAACAATAGGTTTCATTCGAAGCGTCTAATTAAATTGAGTATTTTTTATTATGTTGACACGTCTAAAAAGTATGAGGTTTAGGTTTTACAAACAATTTTTATTTTAACTTAACCTAACGTAGCTTAACCTAACCTAAGTTGGACGCATAACAGACATGGAATGCATGTTAGACTTCCCTGACAGGGTCAGCGTGGTTTGCTACGCAGATGACACGCTGGTTCTAGCGCAGGGAGAGTCATACCAGGGGGCGGCCGATCTAGCGACACGCGAAGTTGCGATAGTCGTTAACAGGATTCAGCAGTTGGGGCTCGAGATGGCGTTGCACAAATCCGAGGCTATGTGTTTCCACGGCTCTCGGAACACGCCACCATCGGGTTCCCAATTAACGGTAGGAGGATTTCACATCGGCGTCTGATCAACGGTGAAGTACCTGGGACTCGTCCTCGACAGCCGGGGGAATTTCGTGGAGCATTTTCAACGTCTGGCTCCGAAACTAAACCGGACTAGGGCTGCTCTCAAGCAGCTCCTGCCAACCTTGGGGGGTCCAGACGCCTCCTGCCGAAGCCTCTACGTAGGAATCGTTAGGTCCATAGAAACTTTAAATGTCGTTTCTTTGATTTTCAGGTAAGTTATAGGTGTAATGGTCATAGTTAAACGTTGTAATATAGTAAGGACGTATTAAATAAACAAAACTTTGATTTTCAGAGAAACAATTTGTGGTTTATTTGGAAAATCCTCAATAACATATCTTATCTTATCTTATCTTATATCTTATCTATATATATAAAAATGACCCCCGTTTTCCGTTGTCACGACTTGGCATGAAAACGGCTTGACCGATTTGGCTGATTTTTTTTTTGTTGTGATTGTTATCGTGAGGACAAGGTTCTTATGGAAAAAAAATAAGAGTAGGGTAGGGTAGGGTAGAGTAGGGTAGGGTAGGGTAGGGTAGGGTAGGGTAGGGTAGGGTAGGGTAGAGTAGGGTAGAGTAGGGTAGAGTAGGGTAGAGTAGGGTAGAGTAGGGTAGAGTAGGGTAGAGTAGGGTAGAGTAGGGTAGAGTAGGGTAGAGTAGGGTAGAGTAGGGTAGAGTAGGGTAGAGTAGGGTAGAGTAGGGTAGAATAGGGTAGAGTAGGGTAGAGTAGGGTAGAGTAGGGTAGAGTTGGGTTTAGTGGGGTGGAGTAGGGAAGAGCGGGAGCGAAGCCGCGCGGGCAAAAGCTAGTATATATATAAAAATGACCCCCGTTTTCCGTTGTCACGACTTGGCATGAAAACGGCTTGACCAATTTGGCTGTTTTTTTTTTGTTGTGATTGTTATTGTGAGGAGAATGTTCTTATGGAAAAAAAAATTAGGGTAGTGTAGGGTAGAGTAGGGTAGAGTAGGGTAGAGTAGGGTAGAGTAGAGTAGAGTAGGGTAGAGTAGGGTAGAGTAGGGTAGAGTAGGGTAGGGTAGAGTAGGGTAGGGTAGGGTAGGGTAGGGTAGAGTAGTAGGGTAGAGTAGGGTAGAGTAGGGTAGAGTAGGGTAGAGTAGGGTAGAGTAGGGTAGAGAGAAAACCAAATGTTGTCACGTGTCTATAGCTGCTATATATTGTCCTCCAAGGCAGAGAGCGATATTTACATTTCTTTGAAATGTTAGGTCCAAGATTTATCCTAGGCGGTGATTTTAATGCCAAGCACACGCAGTCAAAATCAAGACTTACAACAACACGAGGAAGGCAACTTTTAAGTGCAGTTAAAGAAATACATTGTGAAGTTATGAGTACAGGGAAACCAACATACTGGCCCACTGAACTCCAGAAAATACTAGATCTTATAGACTTTTTCATATGCATATATATTATATATATTTCTTTTGCATATCCGCCAATTACGTTGCTTTGGAAGAAGGTTTTCATTTGAACTCTGACCCCTCCACTTTAATACTAAGACATTGGCAGAAAATTCTACTAAAAGAAAGTCAGACATCTCTAGTTAATAAGTCAATAGATTGGGTAAGTTTTGCACTTGATCTAAATAATATTATCGACCTAAAAACTCCGATAAAAACGCAAGATCAGCTTGACTCAGAAGTAAACAAAATTTTGTTGATATCCAACAACGTGCCTGGAACAACACACGACAAATAAAACACAAATATAAGGGCTATATTTATCCTAAAGAAATTGTGGATTTACTGTCTGAGAAAAGAAAACAGAGAAAGCAGTGGCAGCAAACAAGGTGACCGCGGGAAAAAACATTATTAAATAATCTGACTAAGCGATTAAAGAGAAAAATTCTACAATTCGAGGTAAAATACCAACCTTCTGCAGTTAACCAATGACAAATCAACGGATTACTCTCTTTGGAAAGCAACAAGGAACTTAAAAAGGCCCATTAAACAAATACCGCCTGTTAGAGATACCGACGGAAAATGGGCAAATAACCAAAAAGCGTTAAGGTTTGCTCAGCACTTACAAAGTACTTTTCAACTCAATGCTAACTGTACTGTACTTGAGAGTGAAAAGTTAGTTCATGACCAAGAAATTAAGCTTGTGACTCCTAAAGAAGTTATGAAAGAAATTCAAAATAATATTAGCTCTAAAAAGTCACCGGGCTACGACCTTATGACAGGTGAAGTTCTTAAACACCTCCCGCGCCAAGCCAGCTGACCAAAATAATCAATGCTGCGATTATTCTAAAACACGTACCTGAGCCGTGAAAGGTAGCTGAAGTAATCATGATTGCGAAGCCTGGCAAACCACCCCATGAAGCGTCATCATATAGACCTATTTCCTTGTTGCCAGTGTTATCAAAACTATTTGAAAAACGATTACTGAAAAGGTTAAAACCAATTATAGAAGAAAAAGACCTTATCCAAAATCATCAATTTGGTTTCAGAGAAAATCACTCTACAATAGACCAGGTACATAGGAATAACAAATATTATTGAAAAAAACGCTAAAAAATAGGGAAGTCTGAGCCACCGTGTTCTTAAATATCTCGTAAGCTTTTGACAAAGTTTGGCACGAGAGCCTAATACTCAAACTCAGGTATGTTGCCTCCAGAATTTGCAGATATTCTGGAGTCATATTTAACTAATGGAATGATTAGAATAAGGCAAGAAGATGCATACCTATTCCGAGCTTAAAACTATACAAGCAGGGGACCTCAAAGAAGTGTGCTAGGCCCAATCCTTTACTTGTTGTACACATGTGACATCCTAGAGCTAGAAAACAACACTATTGCCACTTTTGCTGATGACACTACTATTATGGCTACAGGATCAAATCATAGAGAAGCAGTAGAAAAAGACAATGGCCAAAATGGCAAATATACGATAATTAATCACCTATTTTATTATACGAGGGATGCCTTTTAAGTTTTGTCGTTTGAAGAAAAAACACAACTAGAACCTTAAAGTATTATTTATTGTTTTTCAAAGTATTCATCTCGAAGTTTAATACATTTTTCTATTCGATCGAACTAGTTATTAAAACACTTATTATACTCCAAAGTCGGTATGTCCAAAATAGCCGACTTGAAAGCGATGACTGCTTCTTCACTGGACTGGAACCTTTGCCCACGAAAAGTTTTCTTAATTTTAGGAAATGTAAAGAAATCGTTAGGGCTTAGGTCACGACTGCATGGGGGATAGTCAAGAATTTCTACGTTTTCCTGCTTCAAATAATCAATTGTTTTACCAGCGGTATGTGAGCTTTGTCATGGTGTAGGATGATGCGTCGCTTTGGGTTAGATTTCCGGACTTCAGCGATGACTTGTGGTCAACAAATTGTAGTATACCACTCTGCATTAACCGTTCTACGATCTTCAAGCGCAATTCTTGCAACGTGACCGGTTTTCGCCACGAACGTAGCCAACATCTTCTTCGAAGTGCTTCGAGAGCGAAAAACTTTAGTCGGCTTTTGCTCATCTCGGAAGACCCTGGTTGTGGATTGCTCTTTGGAATCAGGGTCGTAGGCATAAATCCAAGATTCGTCACTACTGATAATGTCGTCTCCTTGCTTGAACCTTTGGAAAGATTTCTTACACCATCTGACGCGCGTCGCCTTATAATCATCGGAAACCAAATGCGGAATCCATCAGCAAACTAGCTTTCTCACACCAAGATCTTTTGAATGGTTGTTCCTGAAATGCCTATTAACGCCTCTATCTCCCGATATGTTACATGCCGATCTTCGAGTATCAGTTGTCTCACAGCAACGATGTTTTCTTCAGTAAAGGCGGATTTTGGACGTCCTTCACGAGATTTGTCACTAAGACTAGTATTTCCGCGATGGAATACTAAATACCAGCGTTCGACAGTCCGTAGACAAGGAACTTCATCATACAATACAGAACTTAACTCCTCAAAACATTGAATCCGAGTTAGGCCTCTCCAAAAGTTGTAAAAAATTATCGCACGAACGTTTTCCTTAGAGAGATTCATTTTTATGCGCAACTTGATAGATTCAAAACAACGCTGTGACTAAGTAGTTGCATCAATTCTAATTATTTGAATTGTTTTGCCATTCTAAAGTCAAACAAATTTGAAAATTGAGCAATTCAAAATTCAAAATTAGCGGGAAATATTTAAACGACAGAACTTAAAAGGCATGCCTAGTATAAGTTGCAAATACTTCTGTATCACGGTACTTTTAATAGAATTTAACGCGACTAATAACATTAGATCGCTATCTTCGCCTAATGTCATGTCGTGTCGAAAGTGAAATAAGGATGTCCAATCAATTATAATCGATCGATTGTGTTTTTTTTCTAAAGTGTATTTTTAAAAACCTAATAAGAATACTTTATGAGTGCAATCATACTCTAATTTAAATATCTATACAATCATTCAAGCGTCTAATTCATTATTTACGACAATAAATTAATACAAAGAAAAAAAAAGAAAAGGGAGTTAGTGATAGCATGACGAGTGACAGGACAGAATGGAAGAAAAAAACGTGTTGCGCCGACCCCAAATAAAACGGGACAAGGGCAAGAAGATGATGAAATAAATACAAAAATAACACTTCTTTTGCGGTTCATTAAACAAAAAAATACTTATTTTTACTAAACACATCACAATTACCTAATGTTTTATTTAAAAAACAATATTGCAAACTAGGTATAGATGTTATTATATATTATTATTACAAGTATAGAAGAGTGTTGTTATATGTAAAATAAACCATTGTCATACATACTTGTAATGTTATGACAAAGTTGATGTAACAGACAGTTTGTAATAATTTAAGATCACAGTAAATCTTAATCGAAAAAAATCCATTAATGGTGTCGTATTACATCCCTAGTTTTGCCGTGAACGTCGTCCGTCATTGTCACTTTGGCAGAGTTTAGAGATGAGATATACCTGCCATTCTCCATACCCGGCCTTTAAGGTATGGGTATCACTAAATAACTGGTACAAATACCAGGTATTAAAATACTTCTAAGTATTTGGGTGTGGTAAGATTTCGATAAGTAAACGTATACGATAAGTATGGTATGCCTCCAATATAATGTAGGTACGACGTTTCAAGTATACGTAATTATGCATTATGAGATACAACTGACGCAAAAAATCAAAACATTGTCGACCTAGGTACGTACCTACACTCGATATTCCCTAACATAAACAAACTAAGGAGCTCTTTCACGTCGTGACAAAAATGTAATTATGCAATTATGTTTCTTAATTCATGAATCCCCAAGCGACCACCGGTGGCCGCGCATCTATTGTCCTTCTATTATGTCTCTTAATTGACGGTATCTGAAGGGTTAAGCACGTAAAAATAAGTAGGTACCCATTTTTTCTAACTAAATTAAATCATCCGAATGTTCATAAAGCACGAATGACGTTTCGGGTCCCTTCGTAAGGTGTCGGGTAGCTTCGGGTGGCTTCGGCGTACCGAACTACCGATACCGCACAAACTGGGCGCTACCTTGTGGTAGCGGTTCGTATCGTACTATGCGTCTGACGTCATACCTTCAAGGTATTTACCCAGTATTTTGGTCCGTACCCGGTCTGTGTACTGGGAAGCACATACTTGGTATATATACCTCTACCAGTATATACCTCTCATCTCTAGCAGAGTTCAGTACAATTTTAATTTTGCACTTGCATCCACTTTTTAGAAAAATAACTGCATAGGTACCTTATTATCTAGGTAGGTATTATGATATTACTTTCAGTTTCTTAAAAATTACTCAGAGATATGAAAAATCATGGGTACATTTAATATTCGTAGTTATGGTTAGATTATAACCTCAAAATCTGATACTTTTTTTGAAATATATCTTTTCTGCAGCTAGTCCACTATAAAAACAAGATCTTCTAGGAGTCTACAAATGATAGAGAATACAATACATAATTATCCGATGCTCTTGGCTCCAGGGCTAACAATGTATGGACGCAGAGCAATGTCCTTTCAATTAGCAGTGAACAAAATTTATGACTGGACACAAAAATGGAAAATCAAGCTGAATGAGTCAAAATCAATTCACGTTGACTTCAAACTGTTTATATATTTTCAATACAATTCCTCAAAAACTGACTCTTATCGCAATACGATTAGGTACAACGTGCAATGTACTCGTGTTTTTTTTTTATCGCAACAAGGGTATTTTCTTTTCTATTTCGTCACCGACAACGGTGATTTTTTTTAAGAAGGGAAGAATATTTAAAGAAAAGGAGGTTTTTGTATGGGCACCGTCCCCACCCTCCAACAGACATGAGACAGGTGTCATTTGAAGCGTCTAGTTAAATAGAGTATTTTTTATTATGGCGAGTCATCTCCTAAGCATGGGGTTTAGGTTTTATAAAACATTATATTTGGACCTCATCATCATCATCATATCAGCCGAAAGACGTCCACTGCTGGACATAGGTCTCCCCCAAGTGTCGCCACAACAACCGGTCCTGTGCGTTACGCATCCATCGGATTCCCGCGACCCTGACCAGGTCGTCGGTCCACCTTGTTGGAGGCCTTCCAACGCTGCGTCTTCCGGTACGTGATCGCCACTCCAGAACCTTTCGTCTCCATCGACCATCTGTTCTGCGTGCAATGTTCCCTGCCCATTGCCACTTAAGTTTGGACTTTGGACTCTTCGAGCTACGTCGGCAACCTTGGTTCTCCTGCGGATATCTTCATTTCTGATGCGATCACGCAGGGAAACTCCGAGCATAGCCCTTTTAATCGCCCTTTGGGTGACTTTAAGTCTTCTTATAAGGCCCATTGTAAGCGACCACGTCTCGGAGCCATAAGTCATCACTGGCAACACGCACTGGTCATAGACTTTCGTCTTGAGACACTGTGGTATATTAGACGAGAAGACACCGCGCAACTTGCCAAACGCTGCCCAGCCGAGTCGGATTCGACGATTGACCTCTTTCTCGAAGTTAGACCTACCCAACTGGACCGTCTGTCCCAGGTAAACGTAATCGTCCACAACTTCGAGTGTAGAGTCCAAGTCCAAGAACCATAACTTTGGTTTTGTCCATGTTCATTTAAGACCCACTCTTTCGGAAGCTCTACTGAGGTCACCGAGCATTGTACTGAGTTCTTCCGTAGTCTCAGCCATGACTACTATGTCGTCGGCAAACCAAAGGTGAGTGATGTACTCGCCATTGACATTAATGCCTAGTCCTCTCCATTCCAGAACCTTGAAGACATCCGCCATTGCAGCCGTGAAGAGTTTAGGAGAATAACGTCTCCCTGCCTCACACCTCGCTGCAAAAGGATAGGTTTCAATGTTTGGTCTTGGAGTCGGACTGACATGGTGGCGTTTTTGTATAAACACTTCAAACTTCGATGTACTGATAGTCAATCAGGCACCGTTGGAGAGACTGCAGTACAGCCCAGGTCTCGATCGAATCAAAGGCATTTGGACCTACCCTAACCTAATCCAAGTGTTTTGGACCTTAAATATACTCGTAATATAGTACTGTCATATATTTTTGAATGCGGCTCTGCGAGCTCTATACGATTCTGCATAAATATATTTTATAAACAATTTTAATTTTAACCTAACCTAACCTATAGAGCATTTAAACTCGGATAGTTATCAACTCCGGAGCTAGTTATGATGTTGAGCAATCAAATCCGGAACTGAGTTGACAGCTTTTTTAGAAATGATTAAAAAAGGTTTTTATTTTAATCAATAGAAGACAGCCGTTGGAATTTTGAGGAACACTTCCGACGTCTGGCTCCCAAACTGAAACGGACTGGGGCTGCCCTCAAGCGCCTCCTGTCTAACTTAGGGGTCTAGCTCTTTTGCCGGATGCTCCACGCCGGCCCTTTGGTCCATGGCCCTTTATGGAGCGCTGGTGTGAGTTCCGTTGTGGTAAAAGCTACCGGTGACCAAGCTGAACACATGCCAGAGGGTCATGGCCATCCAGATGGAGCGGGCATCCAGCACGGTATGCCTACTTGCTAGCCTGCCACCATGGGATCTAGAGGCAACAGTCGTTGCACGATTTGCGCATGGAGATGCAACGCCGGGGTGAAACTCCACTGGCGATGGTTGACAGAGTTCCAGTGGGATCTCATGGCAAAATAAAGACTGTCGCAACCCAGTGCTGGGCACGCCAAAATTATGGCGATAAATCCCCTCTGTGAGAAGTGGTTGAAAAGACATAAAAGCGTCTTCACCTTCCGCATGATGACACCTCACATGACATGGTAAGTTTGGAAGAAACCCCCGGGTGTCACCGTTGTGTAGAACGCCCGGAGGACACGGTGGAGCAATACGGCGCCGCAGCCGTGTCCTCGTGAGGGTGATCGGCGGTAACGACCTCTCGCACCGAACCCTTGTACAGGCCATGGTCCGCAATGAGAAGAAATGGTAAGTGATAGTCTCCTTCTGCGAAACAGTAATGCTAGCGAAGGAACACATACGTGAGGGAACGGTCTTTTTCATGCTCCAGCCGCCGCGGATTCAGATACCTATTTCCAGTTACCGTAGGCGTGGGGTTGCGGATGGCGAGCAATGGGTAGCTCTCCGTCTGGCCGTCCGATATCGAACTCGAGTCGTCGATAGCGCGTAGTGTTCCACTCACTTCTCGAGGACATATCAGCAAAATCGTAGGGGTCCAGCTGGTTCGAAGCCTACTGGGGCCAAGGGTTGTGCGAAAGTGAACCCCGGGAACTGGAACGAAGACTAAAAAGAACAGGAGTGGGTTTTCTTGTCCGTAAAAGTCTGACATCCCTCCCACCATGCCCAAGAGCGGCAGAAGTCATTGAATGATTTTCCACGTCTATGAAAAAAAAAACACTGCTCCATAAAATTTTCTGATTTGACCCCAAGACCACCTTTATATGACATATTTGTTAGTTATCCTAATATGTTTAGAAATCGGCGCGATATTTAAATTTCTTAAAACGCATTACTAGTTCGTACATTCACAAACGATTCCCCAAAGTATTCGACAAAAATAAAGCAAATAATGAACATAACTAGTTTTACTAACTAAAACACTTGTTTTTGACAAACAGAGATAGCTATAATCCGCAAACGAATTTTGAATACGTGCCTTTCGAAGGAATCAAACAACGGATTATGCTCAAGAATGATGAAGATGTGTTTTTTGTCGGTTTGTAAATAATGTTTGAATGGTTTTTGAAAACCGGTTTTGGATACCGAATGGTTTTTATTTCAACTCCGGATTTGAAAAATGCTTCAAATCGCTCCGAAACTCCGGAGTTACGAAACTCCGGAACTCCGGAACCCTGGTGTTCCCTCGTATACTTTTGTCGGCGGCTGCGGGTGCAGCTAGACTTCCACTGCCCCGGACTAGTGGTGAGCCGTTCCCCTATGGGTCTCCTTCCGTAATGGACTGTGGCTTTCCTATACGCCTAAGAGTGGCGCGCGTGGAACACTACGCGCCACCATCTCGGGTCCAGGTTGATGCATCGACGGATGTCCCCTAATCCGTCGACCCTGAACCTTTTTAGGCGGGTTGGAAGAGGGCGTTGTCTGCCCTTCCTCGACGCCCGGTGCGTCTGGTACGGGGCGGGAGAGAACTCTTCTCCCTTTCCCTTTCCGCAGCTTCTTTTTGTTTGATGACATTTTCGCAGAAAGTGATTAGCCCTACTAACCTAGCCTAACCTAACCTAACCATACATATAATGACTAAATCAGATGTTTTGTCTTTTCTAGTTAGGAATGAACAATGAACAATTTTATTTGTATTAATCGAAGTAATCACCCATGCAATCAATGCATCTTAGTTTATTGATGCCCTTCTTAAAGAAATCAGCTGAACGGGAGGCAACAAATTCTTCAAAGGCATTTTGTACTGCCTCTCGGGTATTGAATTTTTTTCCCGCCAAGAAGTTATCCAAATTCTGGAAAAAGTAGTAGTCTGTAGGCGCAAGGTCTAGTGAGTAGGGCGGATGACGGAGAGCTTCCAACCCTAGTTCTTGCAACTTGGAGACCGTCTGTTGTGCAGTATGAGGTCGCGCGTTGTCGTGCAGAAGCAGCGGAGACGAGCGATTGACCAATGCTGGTTGGAGATGTGCCAGCTTCTCTATCATTGTATTCAGTTCTTCACAGTACACATCTGCAGTAATACTCACCCCGTTTGGTAAGAAGCTGTGATGAATCACACCGGCGCTAGACCACCAAACAGTGACCATCATTTTTCTAGGGGTAAGTTTTCGTTTAGGCCATTGTTTAGGTGCTGAACCAGGATCCAACCAACTTGCTGAGCGCTTGCGATTATCAAACAGAATCCATTTTTCATCGCAGGTAACAAAGCGGTTCAAAATTCTTTCATTTGTGTGTCTCCTTGCACTGCCAAGGCACGTCTCGATGCGTACTTCGCGCTGGCGATCATTGAGTTTGGGAGGCACCCATTTGTCAAGCTTTTTTACCTTGCCAATTTGACGCAAATGGACCAATATTGTTTTGACGCTAACGTCGAAAGCTGCTGCTAATTCAGCCGTAGATTGTGTATTACAGCTTCCACAATCGTCTTTAATTCGTCATTGTCGACCAAAGTCTTCGGACGACCGCGAGGTTCATTTTTCAGGTCGAAATTTCCAGAACAGAAGCGAGCAAACCAATAACAGGTGGTGCGTTGGTTTGTAGTGTTAGCTCCGTAAACGTCGTTGATGTTGCGTGCCGCTTGTGCCGCTTTGCTGCCACGACGGTACTCATATTCCACAATTACTCGAATTTTTAACGTATCCATGATGACGAAAAAGATTGAAATGCGATGAAAATGTAACACTAATCAATAAACAAATGACTACTTTTGGAAAAAAAAACCATGTTTTAAAATGAAATTAATTTGCAATTAGAATTCTTAGCCAAACAAAAATTATTTTGATTTGAAATGGCCAGTACTGCAGAACGGCAATTTCATAGGTAAAGACCTTATATAGAGCTCGTAAAGCCGCTTTCAAAAATATATGATAGTACTATAATGAGTCTATTAAAGGTCATAAAACACTTGGGTTAGATTAGGTTAGGTCAAAATATAATACTTTATAAAACCCCATAGTTTAGAGATGTGTTGCCATAATAAAAAATACTCTATTTAACTAGACTAGACTTTGAATGACACCTGTCTCAAGTCTGTTGGTGGGTGGGGACACCTTCATGCTCTTTAAATTGTATTTATGAACAGAATAACATAAATAAGTATGATTATTTACACAATGTTTTATTATTACCAACTAATAATTCTCTGTTCTAAATTCAAAATTATTTGGATTTCTATTTTTAATATTAGGATGTATAACGGTTTGATACCTTTGCTGTCCTTTAACCTGCGAAGGTTAAGCGTGGGAAAATAGTATCTACAATTCTATACTATTTTATTCATTTGTGTTATTTGTGACAAAAATAATTATGAATTTAAGATTTGGAGATAATTATTTAGATGCTACGCCGCCAGACATTGTGATTGAGGTAAACATACTTGTGATAGCCTTCTGCCATATTAATCAAAACTAAAATATAAGGCTATTTTGTATCGTAATATTCAGAGAAGTATTTATTTCTTTGTAAGTAAGTGTTTTGAAAAACGTCGTTTGATACACGTAGATATTTGTTACTGCAACACTCCGCTCTATAACACCTCTGAATTTCACCTTGGTTGCAATGATAAACTTTCTTCACTTGTATCAAAATGTAAGTTATTGAGGTTTTTGTTGCATGAAGATGATACTACCTTCCGCCTCGCTACTTCCCTACGTCTTGGCGCTCCTTGTTGTTCTCCTCATCGCTGCCACTGTGGCGAAGTTGTCAACAGCCTCGGTCACCACGGTCTGTCATGCAGCCGAAGTGCGGGACGCATAGCGCGGCACGCAAATATCAACGACATCATCCGTCGCGCTCTTGTCACCATCGGCGTTCCGGCCATATTGGAACGCGACGATGGCAAAAGACCGGACGGTATGTCTCTATTTCCATGGAAGATGGGTAGGCCTTTAGTGTGGGACGCTACTTGTGTTTTTTTTTTTTTTTTTTTTTTGTCGACGGGTAAAATCATCTTTGACGAAACCCGCTCTTGGGTGGAGCGGAAGACAGTGTCAGACTCTTACTGACTAAAAACCCCGCGCCGTTCCTTCTAGTCTTCATACCGGGGCACGAGCTCCCTTTCGGACAACCCTGTCCCCAGTAGGCTTCGACCCAGCTGGGCCCCTCCTGCTGCTGACAACTCCTTGAGGCGCGCGGGAACAGTGCGCGCCGTCGACGTCTTGGACTCGGTCCATTACCGGACGATCGGACAGCGAGCTACCCATGGCTCGCCGTCCGCGAGTCCGCGTCTACGGTGGCCGGAAATCGGGATCGGAATCCCGGCGGCGGCGGCGAGGGCGCCGTTGCCTGATGCGATCGGCCTCCTCCATTGCAAGCATTACTGCTTCGCAGAAGGAGGCGACCGCCTGCCATTCCTCCTCGCTCCGGACCATGGCCTCGACCAGGGCCCGGCGCGAGAGGTCTCCGCCGCCGATCGCCCCCACGAGGGCACGGCGATGCTCCGCCCAGGCAGGGCACACCTCGACGGTGTGCTCCACCGTGTCCTCCAAGCGTTGCGCACAGTGGCGACACCCGGGCGTCTCTTCCGCTTGAATCCGATGCAGGAACCTCCCGAACTTGCCATGTCCGGTGAGGACCTGCGTCATGCGGAAGGTAAGGACGCCGTGAGGTCTTTCCAGCCACGCCTCAAAGAGGGGACTTACCGCCATAATCGTGGCGTGCCCAGCACTGGGTTGCGATAGCCGTTGACGCCATTTCACCATGAGATCCCGCCGGAGCTGTGTCCGCCATGCCTTGACATGTTGCGGCAGTGGACTTTCACCCCGGCGTTGCATCTCCACGCGCATGTCGTGCATGTGTGCAAGGACTGTTGCCTCCAGATCCCACGGTGGTAGGCCAGCCAGAAGGCTCGCCGCTTCGCGGGAGATCGTGCGGTAACCCCGCACCATCCGTATTGCCATGACCCTCTGGCAGGCGTTCAGTATGGACGCCAGTCGCTTTGCCAGCGACGGCGCCCACACCGGCGCCCCGTAGAGGGCCATGGACCGAACGATCCCCGCGTAGAGCCTCCGGCAGGAGGCGTCTGGACCCCCAAGGTTGGGCAGGAGCCGCTTGAGAGCAGCCCCAGCCCGGAGAAGCTTGGGAGCCAGACGTCGGAAATGTTCTACGAAATTCCACCGGCTGTCGAGGACGAGTCCCAGGTACTTCATCGTCGACCCGACACCGATGCGAACTCCTCCTACCGTAAGCTGGGAGTCCGATGGTGGCGCGTTCCGAGAGCCGTGGAAGCACATTGCCTCGGATTTATGCAGCGCCACCTCGAGTCCCAACGGCTATCCCTCCTGGATCCTACCAACGGCTATCGCAACCCCGCGTGTCGCTAGAGCGACCGCCGCCTGGTGCGACTCTCCCTGCGCTAGGATCAGCGTGTCGTCTGCGTAGCAAACCACGCTGACCCCGTCAGGGAAGTCGCCGCGCAGCACGTAATCGTAGCCGATGTTCCACAAGGGTGGGCCTAGAACCGACCCCTGCGGAACACCGCACGACATCTCTCGACGTTTCCAGTCTCCCTGGTGACCGGGGTAGACAATGTACCTGTCTGACGCTACTTGTGTCGATACTCTTGCGCCATCCCATCTTCCTAGCTCGTCGTGCTGTGCTGGTGCTGCTGCAGCGGCTGCAGAGAACCTCAAGCGGCGGAAATATAATAACCTTGTTGGTAATTATATTTTCGAGCCGTTTGGGGTTGAAACTCTTGGATCGTGGGGTCCGAGTGCTCACAAATTATTTAAAGAACTTTCGAAACGCCTCGTGGACACTTCGCGTGACCCAAAGGTTGGCTTTTACTTCGGTCAAAGGATAAGCATTGCCATTCAGCGTGGCAATGCCGCCAGCCTTTTGGGTACATTACCAGTCGACAGCGATGCGGAGGAATTTTTCGACACCTTACTTTAAATAGCCATTTTTATTTTATTTATTTTTTTATTGTAGTTCTCTAGGGTTTTATTTTTATTTTTTAAGTTAGTTTTAATTAATTTAAGTTTATATCTAGAAATAATTATTTTATTGTTTGAAATAAATACATGAAGATTAAATAAATAAATGAATACTAATTATTAGTATAAAATAAAATAGATTTGTATGGTTTTGTTTATTTTGAGTTATTTCTGCTTAAAGTTTACACAGTACTCATACCAAAATAAAATAAAAAATATCTTATTTTTGTATTTCTGAGACTAATCTCCGAAATGGTGGGGTCCATTTTAACGGGACATTCACTGGCAGACAGCTGATGTTATAGAGAGTAACTTAATTAAACTAATAAATTCCGTTAGAATAAAACAGCAACCTAAGAAAGTTAGGCATTTATTTTTCATTTTGTACTAATGGTGTGTAAAGTGTTGTGCGAAATATCGAGCGTCTCCCTATGAGCTCAATAGTGAAGCTGCCACGTTTTGAACTTTTGACTGACGCATATTACGAACGACGAAAATAAAAAAAATCATAACACTAAAATCATTGTTAGACTGTGTTACGCACCGTATTGTTTGTTGGCAAGTTCCAAATGTGGTTACTTTGATCGATGTCGCTAAGTAAACGGCGCGTACCCATTGTACACACATTCCAGTCACCGTGGAGGTCGGACTTTGAGTTCGTCGCGCCGGCGATAGCGCTCACCAACTAAATAGTCAACACTTATTACGATGTTAATTATTTCACACCGGTTGTCGAATGTAATGTGATTTGGAATTAGGTAACTTTAAAATATGTTTAGTGGTATTAATCAAACTAGAGAATAACAAATGAAGGCGCGGCAGTCGTTGGCGGGCGCGAGCAATCGAGCATCTAGCAATCTTACAAGCAGCAAAAGCAGTACAAGTAAGATTGCCAGATGTCTGGGATTTCCGGGATTGTCCCGGATTACGAAAAAAAATAATTTTGAAAAATAACAATAAATGCTAGGTTGCTAATGCTTATCTGCCTGCCGCCTAGGCGGACAGATAAGTAAAAGTCTATCTAATCAACAAACCACGAGGAGAGGTTTATTTTTAATCGACTTCCAAAAAAAGGAGGAGTTCTAAGTTCAGTTGTATTTTTTTTAAATGTTTTTTACCTCAGAACTCCGTCGTAGATAGACCAATTTACAAAATTTTTTTTACTCCTTATATGAAATGCTTCCAGATTGGTCCTATTTAAAAAAAAAAAAACTGATTATGAGATCCATGAGGAATCGAGGGAACTCCTCAAATATTATAGGCAACCATATAGTTATTTTGGTAGTTTCGTCGTGGACTTAAGCACTTACAGTTAAACAGTGACATTTGATGAAGTGAAACTGGTGAAAAAGACCAGAAATAGCCAAAGGAACTTCGTACTCAAACAGATATAACAATGAACATAGTTAAGCGAATATGACAACACAAAATAAATGAATAGTTCAGAATAGTTATGTTGAAAATGGTATCATCGAAGTGATCTAATGATGATGATGGAGCCAGAAGATAGGCACCGGAACCCCGTAATTAATCAATGTATCCTAGCCGTGTTTGGGCTTATTAGAATTGTCATGAGATTCACTTTGGCTGTAAGGTACTATCGAACTCATCTGATGATGGAGCTGGAAGGTGGAAAGTGGACACGGGAACTTCATAACAAAACAATGTATCCTAGCAGGGTTTGGGTTAATTGGAATTGTCATGAGAAAAAGGTACTCTGGCTACAAGTGTATCGCTACCAAAAAGTGTGAAACAAAAATATTTTTTACAAAAAAAAAAAAACTAAAACGATCAAAATAACTTTAATTTCGGAAGTCGGTGTTAAATATGAAACAAAGAATAACGAGAAATACCGATTTCCGAAATTAAAGTTATTTTAATCGTTTTATTGTTTTTTTTTTTTAGTGAAGTCGTGTATGTACAAAGCACGGATATTGATGGTAAAAAGTTTATTTGTTTTTTTTTTAAGCCTAATTGTGTTTAGTTTATAAAAAAGTACATCATAATGTACTTACTTGTTGAATGCTTAGATACTATAAAAACAAAGTGCTCAATTTTTATAGTGATTTTCTATCAAACTTCTTTTATCTGGACTAATAAATATATAAATTAGAAAAACAAAATGCTGTTCTCCTTTGAAAAATACAATTGTAAAATTAGATATCCCGTAATTTATATATATATATATATGTATATTATATATATATATATATATATATTATATATATGTGTATATATATACTCGTAGCTAGCACGGCCCGACAAAGAATTGTCCCGGGCATTGTCTACAAGAGACTTCAACGAAAATCGTTATCATTGCTTGTATCTGCCAGTACCAGTATGTTATGTACTTTTATCCGAACCAATTTTGAGTGACGAATAAATACGTACGATCCTCATTCTTGCAGTGTAGCATGTAGACGTGGAGATGAATTGGCACAAAACGTATCTACTTCCGAAATAAGTTTGCCAAAAAGAACGGTAGATAATAATAATTTACGAATTACGATTATTTTTCAATAACACTTTTTCCTTCCTGTTACAGATAGCTGCTGCTCGGGCCCTGGCCCCGGGCACCAGGCGCACTGCGACCCCACGCGCTGCCGGCGCAGCGAGCCGGGAGCGCCACTGCAGCCGGTGGCAGCGCGCCGCGTGTGGAGGAGGTGGCGTGATGCGACGCGCGCGCCGTGTTGCGTCGTGACTGAGATATTTTTAAATACGTAATACACAAAAATTGCGGCTCGCACCGCGAGTAGGTACTGACCGTCAGTCGGCATAGTGTCGTGCCGTGCGGCGTGCTTCGCGGGGAGTCACTGTGTCGCTGTACGTGCGGCGCGGAGCGGAGTCGCGCGCGGACTGCGGCGCCGGCGCAAGCGGCGGCGGCGCCCAGGGCGCCCCGGCCGGCGATGGAGGAGCCGTCAAGTCCTATCAGCGAACACGCCAACAGTCAAAGCCAACTTCTTATTTAACATCTCATTTGTATCAAACAACTTCCATGTAAACTTAAGGTCACGATATCCACGAGTCGGTCGGCGGTCGACGGTCACCTCTTTTTGCGAAGCAGTAAGTCAAGCAAAAGAGGCGGTCAAAACCGTGAAACTAGTCTTGACCGAGCCTGGGTCGTTCTCTCGAGCTCTCTAAATAATCCTCTCTTGCAAACCTAACACATTCAAGGTACGGACAGACGTGCTCAAAAAAAAGCGTGCTTTTATACTTGCTTAAAGTTAGCATGCTCATGCAACTGTTCACATTTGACAGCAATAAGCATGCTTGCTTGAAGCATACTCATATATAAGCATGCTCAAAGCAAACGTACCGGAAAGATGTGCTGCTATTTGGCACCAGGCTCTTGGACGAAATGGATGTATAAAGATATAGTGACAGTGTATCCATATAGAACTCAATAAAATAATCATATTGCTTGCAACGAATTCCGTTGCGTGTAAGAACATTTTGGTGAAAAAGAAGAATTTGGGTTCATAATTGGATAAACAGAAGAGAATCACAGGGAGAAAGTAATCGATTGTTGGCAGAGAGGCAAAGCGAAGATCTCGACAGTTTTAAAAATTATTTGCGCATACTCCCGCACAAGTCAGAATTTCATTAGCTATCGTTGCGCATTGCTTTAGGTTGAATAAATCAATGTTTTTCTGTTATTCTCAACAGTCAGAAAGTGCCTCTGAAGCTGGAAAAAGCTCCAAAAACATAAAGAGCTGATAAGTACCTAATTATTCATTTTATAATAAGTATTTATAATATCAGCATTCAAAAGATTGTAGTAAGCAACTCCGCCGTTAGCGTTCTTAGACATGGGACAGTATGGATTTATAATAGTTGTCTTCCAGTGCTCTCAAAGTTTCTCTTTTAATTTTTAAATTATAATTCTGTTTACGGTTTTTAATTGAGCTCAAATTAACCTTTATTGCGTCTAGGATGTAAATTTCATAACAATACAAATATATAGAGAAAACATTTCAGGATTCAGCAAAGACCTTATCTTTTCCTTCTCACCCACCTTAAATACACTAACAAGAAATGAAAATGGTTTTAGATACCCAATATCTGAAGTGACTAATAACGCTAAACTCTAACAATAGTTTTCCTAACATAACGTCAGTCAAGGGGTGGAACGTAGAGCGCACATTGCATAACGTGTATTGGTGTGCTTCAAAAGACTTCCTACTACTCTAACTTATAAACATTTTATCAGCACTATTATCTTATAGAAAGCATCCGTAGCCTAACTTATTTATAATTAGTGTTGTCCTCGTGCCCGTTATTCGTGCTGAAGGACTCGATAGAATTTTAATTAAATTGAAAATTTTGTTTTTGTGTGTGAAATTGTCTCGGATTTTTTCTACTATATCGTTAATATGTTTGTCCCAACGTAATGTTTTATCTAGCCGAACAGCCATTATCAAGCACGCTATTACCGTAACATACATTACCAAGTACACTATTACATACGAAACTGTTTCATAAATTCCCTAATAATAACACAATATTTGAATTAACTATTCACGAAGTTCTAACCATAATTCGTCCAACAAAACCCATACAATATGATACGAATTCATCAGCGCATTGCCAAGATTACACTTCAGAAATCCTGACAAACTCTACGTGACTGTATTATAAAGTAACAGTGACAAGGGATCACTTTGATGTCGACCTCATCATTTTAGCACGTGGTCACGTAGCTGATATCAACAGAATAGGTCTTGGTTGCTGTTAGCATTTGAGCCAGCATTTGCCTTCGGTATGGGTATAAATCAAATCTGACGCTAGCGCTATTGCAATAAAAACTATACGAGTACTTATTACTTTTTTGGGGAATGAACTGCTTGCGTCCGTAGAATTTACTTCTGTTCTGACCAACCTACACGTGTCTCCTTGGTCGTGCTAAACGAACAGTAAATGCGGTGGTAGGCCATAGCATCGGCTGCCGGTTTTAAGGCATGAACGAACGGGGCGATGCCAATCTGGTCAAGTTCAATGCGACGAAAACCCAGGCATGTCTTTTATATTAAAGCATAGTTGTAGAGAGATACCTTTCAAGTGCTGGGGCTGGTAAGAAGCAAATCCAATCCGAACGAGAGGCTATGGTAGAGCATACGAATACCTCACTTCAGGCAGTCTCCCAGTGGGGCAAAACCAATCTGGTGAGATTCAACGCCGCCAAAACACAGGCGCATCTGTTCACCGCCAAAAGGACCCCATTCATCTCGGCTCCTACTTTTCAGAATGTATCACTAGATTGTATCGACTGCCTTCAGCTATGAGAGTTGAAATTTCCTCAGATCTCAATTTTGGGTGGTTCAATGAGTCCAAAGCCAAAGTCATCATCATCATCATTATATCAGCCGAAAGACGTCCACTGCTGGAAACCCTTACTAATATTATAAAAGCGAAAGTGAGTTTGTTTGTTTGTTACGTCTACACGCCTAAATGGCAATACCGATTTTGATGAAACTTGGTACACGGATAGACCATGTCCTGGAATAGGACATAGGATACTTTTTTTATCTCGGAAGTATGTTCCCTTGAGATAATTTTCTGCTATCACGCGGGCGAAGCCGCTGGGAGCAGCTAGTAAGCCATAAAAATAATTATATAAGAAATAAAATAAAAAAGTAAGTCGTAATAGGAAGTAATCTAAGAGTTGTGGATTATACATACAGTGTTCTCACATTCACATTACAAAAAAGAGGATTTATGTATAAAAAAAAAACAAAAAAATATATAAATAATTACAACTACTAAAAAAAAATGTTAATAAAATAAATTACTAACAAATTTAAGGCAGTTGAAGTCTAAATAACAAAATAAAAAAATATTGCAAAAGCAATGCGTTAAAAGAAATAATAGGTCTTTACCTATGGAATTGCCGTTCTGCAGTATTGGCTATTTCAAATCAAAATAATTTTTGTTTGGCTAAGAATTCTAATTGCAAATTAATTTTATTTTAAAACATGGTTTTTTTTTCCAAAATTTGTTTATTGATTAGTGTTACATTTTCATCGCATTTCAATCTTTTTCGTCATCATGAATACGTTAAAAATTCGAGTAATTATGGAATACCAGTACCGTCGTGGCAGCAACGCGGCACAAGCGGCACGCAACATCAACGACGTTTACGGAGCTAACACTAAAAACCAACGCACCACCTGTTATTGGTTTGCTTGCTTCCGTTCTGGAAATTTCGACCTGAAAAATGAACCTCGCGGTCGTCCGAAGACTTTGGTCGACAATGACGAATTAAAGGCGATTGTGGAAGCTGATGATACACAATCTACGGCTGAATTAGCAGCAGCTTTCGACGTTAGCGTCAAAACAATATTGGTCCATTTGCGTCAAATTGGCAAGGTAAAAAAGCTTGACAAATGGGTGCCCCACGAACTCAATGATCGCCAGCGCGAAGTACGCGTCGAGCGAGACAGACACACAAATGAAGGAATTTTGAACCGCATTGTTACCTGCGATGAAAAATGGATTCTGTTTGATAACCGCAAGCGCTCAGCAAGTTGGTTGGATCCTGGTTCAGCACCTAAACAATGCCCTAAACGAAAACTTACCCCTAGAAAAGTGATGGTCACTGTTTGGTGGTCTAGCGCCGGTGTGATTCATCACAGCTTCTTACCAAACGGGGTGAGCATTACTGCAGATGTGTACTGTGAAGAACTGAACACAATGATGGAGAAGCTGGCACATCTCCAACCAGCATTGGTCAATCGCTCGTCTCCGCTGCTCCTGCACGACAACGTGCGACCTCATACTGCACAGCAGACGGTCTCCAAGTTGCAAGAACTGGGGTTGGAAGCTCTCCGTCATCCGCCCTACTCACCAGACCTTGCGCCTACAGACTACTACTTTTTCCAGAATTTGGATAACTTCTTGGCGGGAAAAAAATTCAATACCCGAGAGGCAGTATAAAATGCCCAGCTGATTTCTTTAAGAAGGGCATCAATAAACTGCCACTGCGTTGGCAAAGATGCATTGATTGCATGGGTGATTACTTCGATTAATACAAATAAAAATACATGAAAAAAATTCGTTTAAATTTTTTCATACAAAACGGCAATTTCATAGGTAAAAACCTAATATATATATATATTTATTAAAACAAATGTGGAGCAGTTAACAGACACAATATTGATGATTTGCCAGGAGACCACATGTGCAAAGGTAGTCATTGCCAAACAAACGTGTCTTCGACATATACTCCATACCTCCAGTACTGTCTAAATTAGTGGTTATATATGTGCTGTTTTTTTGTATTATTACTATTATATATATTTTTTTTCTCCTTTCTTTTTTTTGTCGAATTTGACATTAATGATTATTTTTATTTTGCTTTTTGACATTTAATAATTTTTGTTTAAAACTTTGTTTCAATTTGATTTAGAACTTAGAAGGTTCTTTATTTTATTTTGCTATTTGACGTTGATGATAATAATAATTATTATTTTTGTTTGTCTGTCTGTCTGTTACGCTTTCTCGCAAAAATACTGAACGGATTTAGATCAAATTTGGTAGGTAGGTAGAAGAGACACTGGAATAACGCATAGGCTACCTATAATTCCACTGCTGAGCACGGGTCTCTGCCCGCGCGATATAAACTGTAGTCCATGCGGGCGAAGCCGCGGGCGAAAAGCTAGTTGGTCTATAATTAGAGGGATCACTCTTACTACCTGATTTAAAAAATTCGTATTACTTTACTATGTTTCATTAAATCAGGGAATGTACCGCTGTCTAAACATTGATTGAAAATACCTGTTAAGACAGGAGCGATTGAATCAATAATATCTCTGAGAACCTTAACAGATATACTCCATAAGTCTTCAGTGTTTTTTATGTTAAGTCTTGGAATGTTTTTATAATTGTATCAATAGAGATATGCTTAAATTCAAAGGTTGGTGTATTATCCTTAGTGAAATGTTCTTTTAAAAAGATTCAGCTAACAAAGATGACGATGGTAGAGAAATGGCCCCAGTAGGCTTCGACCCAGCTGGGACCCTGCTGTTGCTGATACCTCCTTGAGGCGCGCGGAACAGTGTGCGCCGTCGACGACTGTTTAGACGTAACTGTGCATATATGGCGCCACTTATTTACAACTCCTTACCTAAACATATTTTAGAATTACCATATGATAAATTCTGTCGTTTTTATGGGACTGCTTGATAGAGGAAGGCTTTTATTCAGTAAAAGAGTTTTTAAAATAAGTTCATGCTGTTACAATTTTTTTAAGAATGCATAAAATTATTTTATATTTAAATTTTATCTATTTTTGACATTATTACGTAATTAATTTAGTATATTTCAATTATATATTAACTATTAATTTATGTATAATCCTAGTTTTTAAATATTAGCATACTTGTAACTTAGGTGAAATATGTCTCGGTCTATAACTGTCACTGTAACAACTCCTGTACCATATATGTAGCAAATAAATGGTTGATTGATTGATTGACTTAGCACATGCATGCCTGGAATTGCAGAATACAGAAGTTGAAACAATATTTTATATGTAGACTTTTTTTGTTTAAAAGCATAGCAAATGTTAATAGTTTAACAATATTTTCCTGGATCGATAATCCAAAAATTTATAGGAACAAATGTTATTGACAATTTCTATACACATACTGAAACATTCACTTGAACACTTTGAATATAAATAGGTACTTAAAAGTTGTCAAAAAAACTTATCTTTAATTGAATACTGTTTTTATGAAAAATCACTAAATATTTTTTTTTTGATTAAAATGTTTTTGTCACTAAGACTTAAGCAGCACGCTCACTTCTGTTGTCACCTCTTTGCAGCTCTAGCGGCTATAGTAAGCGACATTGTTCGATCTTTGTTTACTTACCTTGTGTGGCTTGTGTACCACAGGGCAGCATTTTAGGGCCACCAATGTTTTTGCTCTACATAAATGATTTCCCAGACATTATCAATCATAAATTTGTACTATTTGCCGATGATACAACAATTATAATCAAGGGACACGATAAAAGCTAGTATGAAAACGAAATTAACATTGCTCTCCAAAGAACTATAGACTGGTTAGAGGCTAATAATTTAAAAGTTAATATTAATAAAACGAAATTTATTCAATGTTATACCTATAGGTCAAAACCGCTGGATCTAAATATATCCTATAAAGGAGTCGCTTTGATAGAAACTGATTCAGTTAAATTCAGTTTAATTTAACTCGAGATAAATTTTGCTCATGGAAAAATCAAATTAGTGACATTAGCCCCAAAATAAATAGTTTTTTATACCCCTTGAGGCGTATAAGCTGTGAGGTATCTAGAAATACCACAATAACGGCTTGCCATGGCTATATAACCTCCATTCTAAGGTATGGTATTATCCTGTGGGCTCTTTGTGTGGAGATTGATCAAGCATTTTTAATGCAGAAAAAATGTGTGAGAGCTATTTTTAGGCTAAAATAAATAGAATCATGTCGTCCATTTTTTAGAAAACATAAAATTTTAACACTGCCTGTATTTATATATTAGAATCCTGTATATCCGTTTTCACACAAGAGACTTTTCGAGCAGGCGACAAGCTACTATGCCCCAAGATCTATGCATACTAATAAATTATTTCAACCGAGGACAAATCTCACCTTAACAGGTAACAATAGTTATTATGTGCATAAAAATGTTTAATAAATTACCTAATTCAATTAAAACGTTACCTTTTCTAAATTTAAAAGTAGCTTGAAGAGGTTTTTAATTGAAAAATGTTTCTATAGTGTACCTACATGAATTTTTAGGTTACAAATTGTAATTTTTGACATGATTATTATATTTGACATGAGTATTTTTGACATGTGTATTATTGACATGGCTTTTTTATTGACAGCATTATTATTGACAGGATTAATATTGATATGATTATTGACATTTGTGATTATTATAATGGAGTAAGTTTTCATTGTTATATTGACATTTTTTAATTCAACAATACAGTTTTAATTTTAATGGAATATGAATTTGTATAATGATTGCATGATTTTAATCAATAATTAATTTAAATTTAAATACATACTTTGATTTATATTTGCATGCCGAAATCAAAGGCAGAATAAGAGATCAATTGTATTTATGTTATCAACCTTCTGTACCTTATTTACGCAAATAAACGATTTATTATTATAGACTGGCCTGATGGTCTAGTGGTTAGTGACCCTGACTGCTATGCCGGAGGTCGTGGGTTCGATTCCCACCCAGGACAAATGTTTGTGTGATGAGCATAATCATTTGTTCTGTGTCTGGGTGTAATTTATCTATAATATGTATGTATTTAGAAATATATAAGTGTGTTTATCAGTTGTCTAGTACCCATAACACAAGCTCTGCTTAGCTTGGGACTAGACGGCGTTGTGTGATAGTTGTGGAATATTATTATTATTATTTATTAACGGGTAACGTAACCTACGATAAATTTATTATTTTCGGTTGGTACAGTAATCGGGTCTAGGGATCGAACCGCAAGTTAAGTTTGTTTTTTTTTGTATATATTTTTGCGGTATAAAAAGTACACAGTGTGGTGCCCAGGATATTAAAGAATAATTGTACCAAGTTTCATCCTAATCGAATCGGTAGTTTTTGCGTGATGCCAGAACAAACACACAGACAGTTTTTTTTAAATCACATTTTTGGGTTCGGTGTCGATCTAGTAACACCCCCTGACATTTCTTTTTTTATGATATTTTCACTTTTACAGATTTATTATAAGTATAGATCATGTTTCTAAACTCTCTAAATTTAATTTTCACATCCTAAAAAAGTAAAATAATAAAACAACGTCCCAGCAATAGTAGTAGCTACTAATCCGTAGGTGCCCAAAGTGGAATAACATTTCAAATAATAATGTGTTCCATTTTGGGCACCTGCGAAAAATATTCATTCACTCGGGTGCCCTTTTAGCGGGTACCCAAAGTGGAATACCTCCCGTTCAACTTTCTTCATATTTTCAACCGACTTCATAAAAAGGAGGTGGTTCTCTATTCAGTTGTATTATTTTTATTAGCTCAGAACTCTGTTTTTTATACCTAAACTGGTTTTTTTCCTAAAAGTATAGGTATGTTTCCAGATTGGTCCTATTTTTTACAAAATCCAGTTCTTCTGATGATGTGATCAATGACGAATCGAGGGGCATCCTCAAATATTATACGCATATAATGATTTTGGTATTTTCATCCAGTCATAAAATGACATTTGATGAAATGGAACTGGTGAAGAAGACCAGAAGTGGCCAACAGAGCTTCATCCTCACATTTTATACTCGTATATCACATTAATATAATATTCCATTGTCACAAAGGAAGTAGTGAAATTGATCACAGGTGACTCCACCTGTGATCAATTTAACGCCTACTTAAGAGGCTCCTTTTCCACTCGCTTATCGTCAACATCAACCATAGTTTAAAATTTTTTTTGCTTCATCTAACGCAATCCAACGCGATGTTTGACGAATAGGCAAAGCAAAAAAAGAGAGATAAAGCCTGAAAACTCTGTTAGTATTCGGTAATTCCGTGATTTACTCGAATATTTTAAAAAACTTGTTCCAAAAAATAGCTGTTTTTTTTTAAACCCTTAATTTTTTTTTAGATTGTCGTCATTTAGACTCTTAATAAAATTTGCAAGGTTTCTATAGTTTTACTTTTTGACTTTTTAAATTTTTGAGTAAATTATGAAGTATCAAAGTTCATGCAAATAGCAGATTTTCAGACGTTTTTACTGGATTAGTGTTACACCAATTTAGAAGTGAATATTACTCCAAGCTATTTCGAACTTTTACCGAAATATAAAATTGAATGCTTTAAGGATTGGAAAGAATATTTTAATAGAACATCACTAGAAAAGGGAATCTGGTACAAGACAATTCAATGTGAATCTCCTCGTATTCCTTGGTTTTCCAATATTAAGCTTAAGAGAAAGTTTATAATAATAGCGCATAGACTGCGGTCTGGACACGTTCCACTCAACAAGTTTCGGCATCTAATGAGAATAAGTGATAGGCCAAATTGTGCAGAATGCGGCACGGTGGAAGTAAAAAATAGCCAATTATTTAGTTATTTTGGTATAATCATCGAGGACTTAAGCATTTACAGTCAAAAAGTGACATTTAATGAAGTGAAACTGGTGAAGAAATTGGCCAATGGAACTTCATATTCAAATAGATATCACAATGAACATAGATAAGCGACTATGACAATACAAATAAATGAGAATAGTTATGTTGAAAATGGTATTCTCAAAGTGATCTGATGATGATGATGGAGCCGGAGGATAGGCACCGGAACTCCCTAATTAATCAATGTATCCTAGCCATGTTTGGGCTTATTAGAATTGTCATGAGATGCACTTTGGCTATAAAGTACTAGTATCAAACTGATCTGATGATGTTGATCGAGCCGGAAGATAGGCACCGGAACTCCGTAGCTAATCAATGTATTCTAGCCGTGTTTAGGCTTATTAGAATAGTCATGAGATGCACTTTGGCTATAAGGTACAATCAAACTGATCTGATGATAGAGCCGGAAGGTGGAAGGTGGACACGGGAACTTCATAATAAAACAATGTATCCTAGCAGGGTTTCGGTTAGTTGGAATTGTCATGAGAAAAAGGTACTCCGACTACAAGTCTTTGGTTTTGTCCAAGCTGAATTATGCGGATACAGTATATGGTCAACGGCTTCTATCTAAAACTGAAAGAATGATCCAAAGACTTCAAAATGCCTGTGCACGCTTCTGCTTTAAAGTTCCTTTTAGAGGACATATAACACCGTTTCTAAACGAGGACAACATTTTAAAAATGAAAACTAGGCGTAAACTGCATTTGGCGACCTTGCTTTTTGGAGTTATCAAGTCTCACTCCCCTTCTTACTTGTACGATAAGCTGACATGGACTCGGAGACATGGAATTATTGAGGGAAGAAAATGCTCTCAACAATTACTGTCTACTCCCCACCATAAGTCAGCGGCTTTTAGAGTCAGTTTTCGTTATGCAGCTAGTAAATGTTGGAATAATATCTCCCCTCCGATAAAACTCAGTAGAAGTTGCTCAGCTTTCAAATTAAAATTAAAGATATTTTTATTGAACCATCAAATTGTCTTCCAAGATGTTAGAGCCGACATTTCAGCCATTTGAATTTTATATATTTTATAATTTGAACAAATATTTATCTGTCCCGATTTTGGCATTGCTTTTTTTTTACCACGCATTTTAATCAATTTATACGCATGTTTTTATTTTATATACTTTTTTTGTTGTCTTATTGTATTTTTGTTTTAAATGGGCACATAAATCTTATTAATTTTATTTTAATTTTAATCATGTAATAAAAATCGCTAGGTTTTCTTTAGCTGGTTTATGCACAGTACCTTTTAGTTTTTAATAATAATGTTGTGTTTTCTGTTTAAACATATGGCACCCTAGGGCTGCAGCTGAAAATCAGCGTCAGGTGGTGGCCTTGTGTTACTACTTGGCATTATTATTATTATTATTATTATTATTTATTTTTTTATTATTGATAGGTTTGCGCTTGACCGCTATCTCACCTGATGGAAAGCGACGATGCGGTCGACGATGGAACGCGCTTACCTAGAAGAAACCTATTCACTCTCGACTTAAAGATTCCTGGGTTGTAGCTATCAGGAAACACAGACTCCGGCTGAGCTGAGGCCTTTTTGGCATTACTCAATGTACCATTTGTTTAATTTTAAGGTGTACCTATTTTTGTAATGCTAATAAACGCAATTTTCTTTCTTTCTTTCTTTCTTTCTTTTCTCTTTCAAGTGTATCGCAGTTAAAAAGTGTGAAATAAAAAACTTTTACTTTGTGAAATTTATTTCATCACCACTACTGCTCTCAAAACGGTGAAGGAAAACATCGTGAGGAAACCGCCATCCGACTTGTTCGGTACTATGCAGGTTATTGTTTTTGAAATACGTAATACCGTTTCTCAAAGTTCAGACCATTAATTAAAAATACCGTGTTAATCAAATGTATCTCTGCAATATCACCAAATCGTCGTAATCGTATCCACTTGAGCACGTTCGGATAGCAGCGATTAGATATAAAACGAACACACAAACTGATTTACGGTGCTGAAGTGTTCAGCGACCTGACCCAGACACGAGTAGTCATTTTTACCGACTTCCCAAAAAGGAGGAGGTAAGGTTTTTTTTTTTTTTTTGTATGTTTGTTCGTCGAATACTCCACCAAATGTGGACGGATTTTCAAAATTCTTTTTTTGTCCGAAAGTAGATAGCTCTGAGGTGGTCCCATTATCACCAAATTAGGATCTGATGATGGGATCTTGGAGAAATCGAGGGCAATCTTCAAATTTTATAGGCTCACTTATTGATTTTCGCATATTTTATGAAGTATCTTGTGTATTTGCGTATGGTCGTCACCATCTCAGGTAGCTGGGCTGATGATGGAAGGTACAACTCCTTAACAGTAAGAAGTTACTCGAACAGGCAAGGACTGTTTTAGTAAATTGTTTTGATGTTTGATAGGGCATTTGCCACATTTGGTCTCATGATCATCAAGTCATGACCTGATGCTGCAGTCAGGATAGTCTGCAGAGTACCTAAGTCCTCGACAACAAACAGCAGATATATCGAGTTTAGGCTCATTGAAAACGGCTCGATGTGTGGATAAACGTACTGCTAATAAAGAACACCGAAGTACATAGAGACCTGATGCTGAAGCCAGGAGCATCAGGAAAAGTACAAACCTTGAAATTACAGCACCGTAGTCGTGTTTGGGCTCATTTTAAACAGGACTAAATTTTAAGTTCATTGCAATGTTGACATAAATCTGGCCTGATGCTACAGCCGGGATTATCAGCATCTAGTCTAATGACTGATTGAAAAATTTACCTTTCGGCTTCATCATCAGATCAGTTCGATATATCCTTTCCCTCTCCAGCATCTAGTTTAATAACTGTTTGAAAGAAGAGGGGGAGAGGATATATCGAACTGATCTGATGATGAAGCCGAAAGGTAAATTAATGTAATCTAACCGTGTTTGGGATTATTAGAACCGTTATGAGATGCGCTCTGACTATAAGGTATTTAAGTTTGACTGAGGGGTACTTTTTAGTGGTGGTACCGTAACTAAAAAGTGTAAAATAAAAAAAACTTTTTACAAAAAAAATATAACCGACTTCAATGATAAAAAACACTGAAAAGTATCAAATAACTTTAATTTTGGAAGTCGGTGTTAAATAACGAAGAGACTAAACTATTAAAGAAACACCGACTTCCAAAATTAAAGTTATTTGATACTTTTCAGTGTTTTTTATCATTGAAGTCGGTTATATTTTTTTTGTAAAAAGTTTTTTTTATATAAATTTGCTTTATAGCTTGTAACAGAAATGGGTCATATTTTAAACATTGCACCCACAGAATTTAACAAAGTTCGATACTTTGTTAAATTCTGTGGGTGCAAGTCCTAATTTTTTATGGATCTGACATTGATTTCATGTATGGGCAAGAAGCATTAGATAAAAAAAAAATTGAAAAATAATAATTAAAAAACACTACTGCCATGTCAAAAAATGAAGTAAAAAGCAAAAAACAAGATGTTAGTTAAACAGTATAAATAAAAAATGAAATCAGTCACTCATTCACTCACTGATTAATCACGATGTCTCGAAAACTACTTGATCTACAAATCAAAAATTTTCGTCGCAGTCCATTCTAGTTTCATCTAGCTCCAGGCCGAGCTCCAGGCTGAGGTCCGGGCGGAGCTCGCAAGGGCGCCGAAGGAGGCCACCAAGAGCGATGGACGAGGGCCGCGAGTAGGAGCAGGGGCAAAGCCGGCCCCAGCCCCAGCCTGAGCTGGAGAGTCAGCTGTTGACACTGGTGCAGCGGGAACTCGCTGTTTTTCAGCAGCAGCTGCGAAAGCAGTAGGAGTTCCAGCAACGCATCCAGCAGCAGCTGTCTCTGCTAGAAGGCATTGTGCTGCGCCTTCCACCGGCGGCCTTTGGCCAGCGAAAGGCGGCGTCTTATACCGCCACCGCGGCCGCGGCTTCTGCGCCCAAGGCGGGCCCGTCGGGGTAAGCAGGGCGCGGGGCCGCGGCGCTGAAGACCGCGAGGCTGGCCTCGACGGCCAAGCAGCAGCGACGGCAAAAGGGTGCGGTGGTGCCTGTCGTTAAACCAGCGGGACCTCCTGCCGCGGTGTCGACTAGGCCGCGCCTGCCAGCTCCTCCGCCCGAGGAGCGTGGCGCCGAATGGACGGTTGTCAGTGCCAAAAGGCAAGCGGGATCCTGAGCGCCTCGCGCGCAGGATCTGTTGCTCTAGAGCATGGCGCAGTGGTTGTGGCGCCGTGGGTTCGGGACCTGGACGGCTCGGCGACCTTGATTTCGTCGGCCGCCGCCGGTGGCGGGGTTGCGTGGCAGCACGGTTCGTGGACATCGCAGTAGTAGGCGTCTACCTGTCTCCGAGCAGATCTCTCGACGAATTCCACGTCTCCCTTATGGAGCTAAATACCGTCGTCGCTGGGTTTGGTTACCTCCCCGTGGTCCTCTGCAGGGACTTCAACGCCTGGATCATGGCTTGGGGTTCCCGGTTCACGAACCAGCGGGGTCGGACGGTGGAGGACTGGGCTTTGGAACCGGGCTTTGTCCCCACGTTGGTGCGGATGCGGGGTGAATCTGTAGTGGACATCTCGTTCGCCCGCTCTGTCGCCACGGGTCGTTGATTGGCGCGTTTTGAAGGAGGTGGAGACGTACTCCAGCCGGTACATCCGGTTTGACGTCTCCGCCGAAACCTCGGCCGCGCCGGTTCTACAAAGCTTAAGCAGATGGACCGGGAGCTCCTCCTGGAGGTCGCGATGGTACAGGCCTGGGTGCAAGCACTTGACTGGCCTGTCGATATTAACGTCGAGGCGGAGTGGTTCCAGGAGGCCATGTCGCATTTTTTTTTTTGGTCGCCGTTTTTCGCTGCACTGCGCAATGCGTGCAATCACGCGCGACGCCGGCACGCCAGACACTGCAGGCGCTGCATCCGCCCGCCAGATGCGGTTGCCAGAGAGGCGGAACTGTATGAGATATACAGGGAGGCAAAACGCACCCTCCGAGCGGAGATAAAGCGGGCCAAACTCGAGGCCCACAACGTGTGGCTGGAGTCTCTGAACGCATTACAAACTGGTATGGGAAAAGCTCCGCTCCTGGGCTCCCCCGCTGACTCAGAGTCTCCGGCCCCAACTCGTGGAGAGTGAGATGAGCACTCTGTTCCCTGTGCGAGGGAAACACTCCCCCCCGCCCATGGCTCCGCCTCCGCCAGCGGTGTCTGACACGGGCCCCAATAGCGACGACGATGAAAATACTCCAGAGGTGACCGAGGCAGGCCACGGTCCGGAGCGAGGAGGAGTGGCAGGCGGTCGCCTCCTTCTGCAAAGCAGTAATGCTAGCAAAAGAGGAGGCCGATCACATCAGGCAATGGCGCCCTCACCGCCGCCGCCGCCGGGATTCCGATCCCAATTTCCGACCACCGTAGACGCGGGCTCGCGGATGGCGAGCCGTGGGTAGCTCGCTGTCCGACCGTCTGGTAACTATCCGGACTGAGCCCAAGACGTGCGCCTCAAGGAGTTGTCAGCAACAGGAGGGGCCCAGCTAGGTCGAAGCCTACTGGGGCCAGGGTTATCCGAAAGGAAACTTGAGCCCCGGTATGAAGAGGCTAGAAGGAACGGGGTTTTTTTTTTTTGTCGACGGGGAAAATCATCTTTGACAAAACCCGCTCTTGGGTGGAGCGGGAGATAGTGTCAGACTCTTACTGGCTAAAAACCCCGCGCCGTTCCTTCTAGCCTTCATACCGGGGCACGAGCTCCCTTCCGGACAACCCTGTCCCCAGTAGGCTTCGACCCAGCTGGGCCCCTCCTGCTGCTGACAACTCCTTGAGGCGGGCGGGAACAGTGCGCGCCGTCGACGTATTGGATAGAAGGAACGGAGTGGGTTTTTTGTCAGTAAGAGACTGACACTATCTCCCACTCCATCCAAGAGCGGGGGTTGTCATTGGATGATTTTTGTCCACCAAAAAAAAGGTGCATCAAGGTTGGCGCTACAAACTGAAACCGGGCGATTAAGCCAAGGTTTCCGGCCTCAATCATAAAATATGACAACGGGGTAACGGGTTGTGGTGGTCATTTCCTACCAACGAAAGCGAGCTTGTTAGGCCTACTGCATCAGGTTAGTTAACCGCCGCCTGCTACTCGGCGTAGTTGCTCGTTTAGCACCACCCGGGAGACACGTCGTGTAGGGTGGGCCTAGGAGAAGGTGGTAAATCCTATGGACGCGAGCAACAACATCCCCCAATGAATACAGAAAATCGTCAAAAACTAACAAAATATTTAAACTCGAGCCATTGAATAAAAGAACGGTTAAAATATATAAATTTTCTAATTAAAAAGTACGTACCTTTAACACTGCTCGCTTCAGTAGGCCGGAGTGAGACGATGACCAAGTTCGGATGGGGACCCAGCTCTATGGGGTATAACATAGAACCCTTGCCTAGGGTTACAGACGAAGACCTTAACGGTGGAATGGGCGAAGACAGCAGGTGTCGTAACGGCCAAGCCAGCGGAAGAGGCGTGTCACAGGGGCGTAATACCTGGAACCTGGTGGAGGGCAGCGGTAGCCACCAGTACCGAAGTGAAGCGCAAGGACGCGAGTTCCAAACCGGTTCACATCTGGACTATTGTAACCACGAAGGCTACAATACCGCGATGTAGAAAGCAAGGTGAAACTACTACATTACTTTATCCCATGAGAGCTGTATGATGGACACACAAAGATGCAGAGCAAGTTTGCCTGGCGATCCGCGTAGCGACCGGCGCCCTGAGCTTTCCGGGGCTGGGGGTGTTAAATTGGCTACCGGCCATGGTGATGCAGGCAACCAGGCATCCCATGGAAAACATGCTACTGGAAGAAGCTTAAAATTAAGAAGACAACATCTCTTCGGCACATGGAACATTAGAGGTCTTCTTGGAGACCATAAGCTTCCAATGTTAGAAAAAGAACTAGAGAGATGTAAGTTAACCATCACAGGGCTGAGCGAAACACATTGGAAGGGAAGTGGCCACTTTAACGCTGAAAATCACACCATCTATTTTTCCGGTAATGATAAGATTAGCTTCTCTGGAGTGGCAGTTGCAGTTCCTAAAAAATGGAATAGCGCCGTACTAGGTTATAACCCTGTAAGTGATAGGCTAACTATTAAACTCAGCGCATCACCGACACCGTTGAATATCGTACAGGTTTATGCTCCCACGAGTTCTGCCAGCGATGAAACAATAGAAGAATTCTATAAACAGCTTGATTCCTCTATAGCTAATATACCTAAACGAGAGCTATTAATAGTCATGGGAGACTTTAATGCCAAAGTGGGGGCCACTGTTATGGACGATGGAATAAGGAACATCGTTGGAAAGTTTGGTCTTGGAGTTAGAAACAAGAGTGGAGAACGCTTGATCGAATTTGCTGCCAATAACAACATGACAATTATCAACACTACTTTCAAACACCATCCTCGGCGCTTGTATACCTGGACATCCCCTGGCGACAGATGTAGGAACCAGATCGATTACATTCTGGTCAGATCGAGATGGAGAAGCTCGGTTACCAATGCGCACACCTTGCCCGGTGCAGACTGTGATTCTGACCATGAATTGTTAATTGGAAAGTTGAGATTAAGGTTACAAAAGGCAAGAAATAACAAAACACCTCAAAGGATGAAAGTAGTAGATAAGAACTCTCTCCTCAATTCAATCGAGAAAAAACATAGTTCTTGGAGAGCAGAAATTGAAAATGCGGATTCAAATCTTTTGTGGATTTCTGCAAAGGAATGTGTTGTGCAGGCAATAACGGAATCCCAGCCCAAGCAAATATGAGCCAAAAGACAGCACTGGATGACAGCAAATACCTGGCAACTAGTTGAAGAGCGTAGAATGCTAAAAAGTAGGGATGCCAGTAGTGCAGAGCTGTATGCCAAAAAATCCGCCATACAGGCAGCATGCAGAAGAGATCGCAACAACGCTTTGGCAAAGATATGTGTGGAACTGGAACGGCATTCTGAAAAACTGCAAACCAAGGACCTTCATGATAAGGTGCGACTCATAACTCGCCAATTCAAACCAAAGACATGGGCAATAGAAAATTCCGATGGTGTAACGGTCACGGAGATTAAGGACATAGTAAATGTTTGGAAGAACTATTCCAAATCTCTTTTCGCTAATCACACCACTGCAGACAATCTGTGTACTTTGGATTACCTCGGTGACCGGGAGCCTGATATACTGCGAGATGAAGTGCGAGCTGCTATCCTACATTTGAAGAGTGATAAAGCTGTTGGAGTAGATGAGATCCCAATCGAAGTTTTCAAGGCAATGGGAGAAACAGGAGTGGACTTTCTGCACACTATCTGTTGCAAGACGTGGAAGTCTGGCAAATGGCCTGAAGATTGGTCCAAGTCAATATTTATACCCTTGCATAAGAAAGACTCCACCAAGAAGTGTAATAATTACAGGCTCATCTCTCTCATATCGCACGCAAGCAAAGTGTTACTGCATATTCTTAACACAAGATTGCAGGCTTACCTTACTCGCCAAATTGCGCCTGAACAAGCCGGATTTGTAAAAGGGAGAGGCACGCGCGAGCAGATACTCGTACTGCGGCAGATCATTGAGAAAGCTAGAGAATTTAATAAACCACTATTCATTTGCTTTGTTGATTTCCGCAAGGCTTTTGACACTGTCATAAATGGGAATGCCTCTGGAAAATCCTGTTAGAGATGGGAGTGCCACAGCACTTGATACTATTACTGAAGGGATTATATGAAGATGGCACTGCAGCAGTACGGGTGGATGATGTCCTTTCGGAAACTTTTAAGACGGAGTCCGGTGTTCGGCAGGGATGCATTTTGTCGCCCTTATTATTTAACACCTACACGGAATACATCATACGCATGGTCTTGGATGGGTGGGAGAAGGGTGTGTCACTGGGTGGGCGGGTGATAAATAACTTAAGGTATGCTGATGATACGACTCTTCTTGCAACTACTAAAGAGGATTTGGAAGAGCTCTAGACTCGTCTGGAAACGATAAGCCTTCAATTCGGACTGGCTCTTAATAGGGACAAGACGAAAATTTTGATAGTGGACCGGGCTGAACATCACACCAAAGGTGTACTGACTATCGCCAACTGCGAAGTAGTCCAGAGCTACATCTACCTCGGTTCCTCTATCTCGAACGCTGGAGGATGTGAGGACGAGATTAAGCGCCGATCAGCTATCACCAGATCGGCAGTAGAGCGTCTGGGAAAGATTTGGAGAGACAGCAGAATAACACAGAAGACCAAAGTTCGTTTAATGCAGTGTCTAGTTTTTCCAATCTTTCTCTACGGGGCCGAGACGTGGACATTAAGGCTGCAAGATCGCCGAAAAATCGATGCCTTAGAGATGTGGTGTTGGAGACGGATGTTAAAAATACCATGGACAGCATTCCGCACCAATAACTCCATCCTCAAGGAGCTTCACATACGGGATAGACTTTCGTCGATTGTGCAGTTGCGAATACTGAAGTTCTTTGGGCACATCTCCAGAAACGAGGATTCGATGGAGAGACTTGTGGTCCACGGTCGCGTTGAAGGCAAGAGAGCCCGCGGTCGATCCCCGACTCGATGGATCGATCTCATCACCAGGGCTACGCAGTCGACAGCAGTACAGTGTGCGCGTAATGCCAACAACCGCCAGAAATGGAGAGACATCGCTCGACATGCCGCGGCCTTGGAGGCAAACGACGGCGGCACGCCGCAGGCCTGTTCATCAACAGCCACGACCACTCTGACAAGAGTGCCCGTCTAAGAAGAAGAAGAAGACCTTTAACACGAAGATCTAACACTAATATTATTGAAAAACATAAACACTCTGACATCTAATGTAACTTCAGCAAGCCCAAAAATGTAATAAATAAGTATTTTTTTAACCCTTTCTTCTGATATCACCCTCATTATCTTACCATTAGTTAACATTAGCCCAAAACAATTCTTGGGGTTGAGACACATAGGGAGATTCTAGAGACTGATACAAGATATTTCCAGAAATTCAGCTACCATGTTCACAACGAAACACTGTGGGCCGGTCCACTCAATGGCGACACCAGGCGTTTTTTCCGCACCAATCACTCTTCTCTGATTGGTGCACTGATTCTTTGTTGGTATGAACACCTTTTTGAGCATAAAACCAGTGTGTGTGTGGCTTTGCAGCAGGAGCTGAAGAGTCAGAAATGAGACCACGCCCGAGCAGTCCGCTCGTGTCATCCTATGGCGGCAGGCTCAGGGGTTGACGACGGCACCTAATGAACTACTTAGGTAATGATAAAGGCATCAAAAGTCAATCAGCGGATAAACTGGCGACATGATTATTTTTTGGGTTCCGCACCTGAAATTTCAAAACCGGACTCAAACTAAATAACTTGGGCAGTCTGTCTGTCTGATATAACTAATATTTAGTATCTACGATAGAAATAAAAGCCTGTAAAAACTTTACTGACATGCAATAATTCAGATTGTTTTCCGAATTATTCAACTAGCCTTTTACTGTAATACGAATAGTGTTCCAATTTTATAATTCTGAATTAGATCTGTAGATTTTTTGTAAATTTCTAAAATGCCTTATATGTTGCAAGCATTGTGTCTGTACTCTTTCTTCTTTGTATGAAGTTCGAAAGTGACCGAGCTTTGGGTCCTGCTGTAGTCCTTTTGATTTATTCTAAAAAAAAAAAACATCTAAAAAATGACATGTTTTATTCTAGCGCGGCTTATATTTTAATTGTGGAGTTTAGCTGGGCGACCAGGTCGAATCTTTGATGAGATGTTAGAGTAAGGAGACCTTTTAAAATGGTGTCAGGTTAGACAACAGCAATTTAAAATGCTGCCCCTGATAGTTAAAAAGACGTATCTAACAATAAGTAAAAACGGATTAATGAATGAAACGGGAAATCGGGCTTTTTTTCCTTGTGTTAAATCCGCACTGGAGAGTGTTAGCAAAATATTAAAAACTAGCTTCTGCCCGCGACTTCGTCCGCGGAAAATTTCTTGTTTTAAAATAAGATTACACTCGATTTGACGATGCGCACGTTCAGCGCTAGATTCCTGAGCACGGGCCTGTGATGTTATGGCATTTTGCCTAGCGAGCCGCTGCGAGCGCTCAGCGCTAGTCTCCCTATTCCTTGTCTCAGAGACATGCTGCCTTAAATGAGATAGACGCTGCGCACGTTCAGCGCTAGATTCCCGAGCACGGGCCTGCGATGTTATGACATTTTGCCTACCAAGCCGCCGCGAGCGTTTAGCGCTAGTCTCCCTATCCCTTGTCTCAGAGACATCCTGCCTTAACTCAGATAAAGTCAAAGTCAAAGTCAAAGTCAAAATATTTTATTTCACATAGGCCTACATGGGCACTTATAAAACGTCAGAAGCTAGTGATAGACGGTGCGCACGTTCAGTGCTAGTTCCTCGAGCACGGGCCCGCGATGTCCTCACATTTTGGCTAGCGAGGCGCTGTGAGCGCTCGGAGCTAGATTCTCTAGCACGCGCTTGCGAAATATATTCTCTATTTCTCGAGAGGCGCTGCTCATTTTCAGGGGCAGATTCTTCCATACGGCGTACTCGAGCGGCTCTTGTCTGTGATGTCTGCCGGGACAGTTGAGATTTCCTTTTAGACATGCTCTCAACAAACTACGCACAGACTTGAAAACAATTATGAACAAAAGGAGAGCGACTCGAACACCGTCCGCCTTTACAAAACAAAACAATCGTAATATCGAATAACTCGTATCGATTATTATGATAGAACGAAGTACGAAACTACGAACATACAAAAACGTACAACGAAATTACGATATTTTCGATTATGAGGTATCTATCAACAACAATAACCATACGAACGAAACAACCGAAACCAATAAGCAACTGACAGAAGAACTCCAACTAACGACAACGTGGGCATAATAATTCGAGAGGGTCATCAATCCACAGAAAGTCCACCGCGATTCAGAAAAATTACGTAATTGCAGAACGCCATCTATGGGCAAATAGGTGAAACGTTGGGCACGCCACTATTATGGCGGTAAGTCCCCTCTTTGAGGCGTGGCTGGAAAGGCCTCACGGCGTCCTTACCTTCCGCATGACACAGGTCCTCACCGAACATGGCAAGTTCGGGAGGTTCCTGCACCGAATTAAAGCGGAAGAGACGCCCGAGTGTCGCCACTGTGCAGAACGCCCGGAGGACAAGGTGGAGCACACAGTCGAGGTGTGCCCTGCCTGGGCAGAGCATCGCCGTGCCCTCGTGGGGGCGATCGGCGGCGGACACCTCTCGCGGCGGGCTCTGGTTGAGGCCATGGTCCTAAGCGAGGAGGAATGGCAGGCGGTCGCCTCCTTCTGCGAAGCAGTAATGCTAGCAAAGGCGGAGGCAGACCGCATCAGGCAACGGCGCCCCCGCCGCCGCCGCCGGGATTCCGATCCCGATTTCCGGCCACCGTAGACGCGGGCTCGCGGACGGCGAGCCATGGGTAGCTTGCTGTCCGATCGTCCGGTAATGGACCGAGCCCAAGACGTCGACGGCGCGCACTGTTCCCGCGCGCCTCAAGAAGTTGTCAGCAACAGCAGAGGCCCAGCTGGGTCGAAGCCTACCGGGTCCAGGATTATCCGAAAGGGAACTCGTGCCCTGGTTTGAAGGCTAGAAGGAACGGGGTGGGTTTTTAGTCAGTAAGAGTCTGACACTATCTCTCGCTCCACCCAAGGGCGGGGGTTGTCATAAGATGATTTTTGCCCACCATAAAAAAAAAATAGGTAAAACGTCTGCACAATGAAAGTTACGCTAGGGGCATTTTGCGTTTTAGTAATTTTATATTATCTTCGAAACTGTATGACCAATTGCTATGCTGTAAATGGCAAATCTTATCTGTATAATGTTCTTGTGATACTGAAATAATTTATTGTCATAAAAATTAATATTTTGTTGCTCAAATAATCAACCAAACGTAAGTATGCCGAAAAAAAAAAATTTTAATGCAATAAAAGAAGTATAAAAGATAAAAAATAAAAGATAGAGGTATGGTACCGCGGACTTTTTTGTAGAAATAATTAAGACGAACCAGGTAGCCATACATTATTTTTAATTTTAAGCAACTGTTTAGGCAGCGCACGCAATTAATTCTATTTTATGAGGTATTTTTTTCCGACTTGCTAGACAAAAGTTGTGATAGCTCGGTTAATATACATGTTATAGAAACAATTTATAGCCTATAGCACTCAGGAATAATGTAGCTTTCTGCCAGTAAAAAAATTTTAGAATTGGATTATTAGTTCCAGAGATTACCCCCTACATACAAACTTACAAACTTACAAACTTACAAACTTACAAATTTTACCTCTTTATAATATTAGTATAGATACAGGCGCTTTTTTTCCTGATTCAGGCAATGTTTAAAACAAAAATTTGGAAAAATGTTAGATGCGTCTTTTTTACTATCGGGGGCAGAATGGATCTTTATGCCACTGACTACTCTTCTGATCATTTTAAAAGTTTTTGAAAAAAAAAAAAAACAATCAAATGAGTGTTAGGCCTAGATTTCTGACGAGCGTGGATGTTTCTGTTAACCACAAAAACATAGCGGATGTGGAAATTTTAGGCAGCAGTTTACTGTGCGGTCACCCTTAGATCCCACAGCTGGTGAGGTGAGAGATGGTGAGCCCATTGTGACGGCGCAGAATATAAAGATATGTACTAAAAGTGTCGTTAACAGATTAGGGAAGAATATATCTTCTACTGGATCTTAGATTTTCACTTGGTCACGAGTCACGTCATCGCCCTTAAACGGCTGGACCTATTTAACTATTTTTTTTGGTTAAGGATGAATGAATATCTGATTTGTGCGGATAATATGCAATAATAATATCTTGATAATATCAGGAGTTATTTATCACAAGTACTCTAAGGAAAAAATAGTTACGGATAGAAAAATTAAGCTGAAAATTACAGAAAACTACGATTATTTATCATTAGAGCGTTTGACAGTTTATCGCTAAGACAAGACAACGTCGGTCGGGTCACATAGTGACGAAATAAAAATTAATTCAATTTTTATTTCGATACAAACCGTTTCTTTTACAAGAAATAAACGTGTTTTTTTGGCATTTGTTTTTAGATATTTCTGAAAAGTCACAATGCCTAGAATAGTGAAATTCCGCAAGAAGCATATTTCATCAATGATACGGACTCCTGAGTATGCGACCCCGACACGTATATTTCACCGGTTTTAGGATATTTGTTTTATAATACAAATATTGATTTTAGGAATGCCCAATTCAATGCGTGCCTTATCGTTATCTATTTTTTGCTCACACGGCCGGTATACGCACGGTTATTGTAGGTAAGTACTAACAAAAACGCAATATTCAAATAGGTGATGTAAATACAGTCAGTGTTAAGCCTACTTTGCTTGATGGATGTCCTCCGCGCGGCGCGCTAGTTGTGGATGTCGATGTTGCTAGCGGCCACCTGCGCTGCTCGCAGCGCGCCGACGGCAACGCGACACCGACTCGACTAAAAACTCCAGCAACCATAATTATTTTAAGCCATAAAAATATTTTTTTTTTTTAATAAATGAACAATACACACACATATTTTTTCTGTACTTATACAGAAAAAATAAAAATTAGCACAGATCAAACTACATTTATCTGGTTATATAAGTAGTAACACAAAATACGTGCCATAATAATCAGGATTGCAATCACAAAACAGCAAAAAACACTTCACAGTCACAAAAACACGTTTTACATTTACACGTTCTCAGTGCGAAACAAAACAGTCATGAATTCATTATGTAAAATGTCGGTATATTTGTGATTAGCATCTTACATTTGTGACCAATGATCATATTGAAGTTTCGCTCGTGTCTTAAATACAATTTTAAACGATATATCAACTCTCCCCACCTGGGCAAATCTCCCGGTTTTCCCTAATAGCTATGAGCTTAATCATAATCACTATAAAATAGAATAGAATAGCATTCATATATTTATACACATGTGTGTTTTTTTATCAACTAATTAACATACACACTGTTACACACTGTTTACTGTAATTTAAATGAATACTAACGAGTACCTACTTACCTAACTATAACATACGATACGGTGGATAGGTAATCCAACGTATAAGTGGATTACGATATTCTCGTAATTGTTGAAAACCGTTGTTAGACAGACTGTTAGAGAGCTTTTGTCATTGCATTCTTGGGCAAACCGCACATTCAGCTCGGAGAATATCTAATGGCGCTTCAAGATGTGTGAGCAACTACCTCATGTGAAGTTGGACTCCGCTACTGAATGTCGACGTATGTTAGTTCTAAAGAGCAGGATCTCGATGTACGCCAGTTTGAAAGTTCACTGGAGCGATGTACGCAAGGCCGACGTATCGTTAGTTAGAAAGCATATGAGTGCGATGTACGCCAGTTTGAAATTACCCTGTTACGAAGTATGAAATGCCTCCGTACTGTCAGTTAGAAAGCATACGAGTGCAATAGAACTATTCGCACGCGCCGTTGCTGAAAAAGCGATCGGCGGCCATCTGAACGCCTGCCAGAGGGTCATGGCAATACGGATGGTGCGGGGATACCGCACGATCTCCCGCGAAGCGGTGAGCCTTCTTGCTGGCTTACCACCGTGGGATCTGGAGGCAACCGTCCTTGCACACATGCACGATATGCGCGTGGAGATGCAACGCCGGGGTGAAAGTCCACTGCCGCGACAGGTCAAGGCATGGCGGTCAGAGCTCCGGCGGGAACTCATGGTGAAAAGGCGTCAGCGACTGTCGCAACCCAGTGCTGGGCACGCCACAATTATGGCGGTAAGTCCCATCTTTGAGGCGTGACTGGAAAGACCTCACGGCGTCCTTACCTTCCGCATGACGCAGGTTCTCACCGGACATGGCAAGTTCGGGAGGTTCCTGCACCAGATTAAAGCGGAAGAGACGCCCGGGGGTTACCAATGTGCGGAACGCCCGGAGGGCACGGTGGAGCACAGAGTCGAGGTGTGCCTTGCCTGGGCAGAGCGTCGCCGTGCCCTCGTGGGGGCGATCGGCGGCGGAGACCTCTCGCGCCGGGCTTTTTTTTCGTCGACGGCGCGCACTGTTCCCAAGGAGTTGTCAGCAACTGGAGGGGCCCAGCTGGGTCGAAGCCTACTGGGGCCAGGGTTCTTCGAAAGGAACTCAAGCCCCAGTATGAAGAGGCTAGAAGGAACGGGGGGGGGGGGGTTTAGTCAGTAAGAGTCTGACACTATCTCCCGTTCCACCCAAGAGCGGGGGTTGTCATTGGATGATTATTGACAGCGAAAAAAAATGCCATATCCTAAAAATCAGATAACAGTTATTAAAGAAGGATAACGTAGATTTAAAAGAATACACAAGTGATGTTGCGTACATAGCGTATATGAAGGTTTTATTTTATACAACGAGTAACATTAAATGCGCAAAGCCTCAGATGCCCTAAGTGATTTTTAATTCAATTGACCTAATTCTGTGAGAAAAACAAAACATTTGAAAAAAATTAAAGGTTTTATGTGCAGTGTTAGTTTGTTTAAAATTCGTATCTGCATTGAAATAAGACCTTTCATTATCCCGCGTATGAGGAAATTTGATTGGACTACATCCAATTGTGTTTGTTTACCTATTTGTGCGGGTTTGCGCACATGATGGCTTGACCTATTAATAAGACAGGGCAACATTTTTAATGAAAGTTTTTTTGAAAAATAAAACCCTTAAATAAAAAGTGGTTTAATTGATTCTGCTCGTTATTCTGATAAAACTATTTTCAGGTTTTGCAAAACTGAAATAAATTAAATTACTGATACTATAATACATATTTAATCTAAATGGTATTTTTAGTAACATTATGTTATGAAATGCTCCTAGCGCATTTCTTTTGTTTGTTCTGGTTTAATTTGTTTTTTTTTTTCTTTTTAATAATTTAAAGATATATCTAAGTATATATGAATGTGTTTGGTTTATTACCTATTACAATTGTTCCAATAGCGATAGTGTCGATATCGAACTTAGAAAGCATACTTTATTATATTGCACTTATATACTTTCTAACTAACGATACGTCGGCCTTGCATACTTTGCTCCAGTGAACTGGCGTACATCGAGATCCTGTACTTTAGAACTAACATACGTCGACATTCAGTAGCGGAGTCGTCAACATAGCAGATTTGGTTTCAAAATTTTGGAAATGACATTATGATAATGATAGGTATTATGATAATGATCTACCTAATAGGAAATAAGATTAATGTAAGTACCTACTGTAATGTGTAACAATAGACATTTGGACCGGTACAAGTTAAAGATGCAAATAGTTGACTTGGAGATAACAATTTTTAATCGGGAAAGGTCGCCGTATCAACGTTTCTCAGTATTTATAAATCAGTTTTGCCTCAATACTGTGGGTACTAGAGCTCCGTTTCGGTGTTCCAGTAACCACAACGTCTTGTACATCACGATAGCGACTTATCAAATGTCAAGCTAGTTCACACACCACATGCACCACATGTAGGTATGTAGATGTCATTTAAACATAGATATAGGGGGCGTTACGCTGATACCACACGCTTCGGTCCTTTGTTTGTATCTTACGAAAACTAAAGGAGAACTTCTGCTGTTAATAATAATAATGTATATCCTTTGGAAGTGCGGAGGTCGTGGTTTCTTAAATGCTAAGACACTGCACAACCGTTGGGTATGCAGTCTCACGAAAACCGACGTGGGGTTTTTTCTTAGGTGGGAAAATCATCCAATGATATTACCCGCTTTGGGCGGAGCGGGAGAGAGTGTTATACTTTTACAGACTAAAAACTCATTCCTGTTCCTCCGTTGCCTTTCGTACCGGGGCCGAATGTTCTTTTCAGAAACAGGTCCATGGTCCCAGTAGGCTTCGAACCATTTGGGCCCCTACGGTATGCTGACAAGACATTTAATTCTAATACGCGCCTCATGGAGTAGGCGCGTATTAGAATCGACTAGGGGAAATATCTACTATATATTGATTTATATATTTATTTGTATCTACATATCATACTAGGGTGTCAGGATGGGTAGCGGTTATTTTGTGTATCAAAGTTCCTATGACTCGTGTGTAGGGAAGTAAAGAACAAAAAGACAAGACTAAGTATTTATTTCAAATACGCTTGTCAGTTATTTGAATAAACTACTGGCTCGTTTGGAAACTAGGTCTTCGAGGTGTAGAACGTTCAAGAAACACCTCGGAAGCACAGATATAGGTTTTTTATATACACATCTTACAACATCATTAATTATTGTTTATCACAATAACCTACAAGTAATTCTATGTTATATGTCTTGGGCCATTTCATAATAATAAGCTAAATAACGTGAATAAGTATTCTGTAATAAAGCATAATTAGAAACAAAGCTACACTAAGGCACAAACACAAAATCAGTACAACTATTAACAATATTCAGATATCATCATATTAAATAACTTACATGAACTTTGGCGCTAAGTAACGGTCTATAGCTGGATCTCACGTGGGTTCGTTCCACTAGGAATACACCCCTTTTATAATCAAGCATTGACCCGTGGGGGTTTGACACTACTTGATTACCTATACCGTCATTTTCCACAAATCATAATTTCAACTTAATTTATGACCTTTTAATAAAAACTGTTATATAAAAACCACTTTAAAACTGAATATCATTATTTAAACAATTTTACAATGCTCGATTTGTATTTGTTAGTCCTTAATTCATAACATAAATATTGCCAGACTGTACTTACTAATCGATATCAACAACTTACTACATTAAGGTAGTAATACAAATGCAAGACACATTTTAATGATCATCAATAATTACGTAATAATTTACAGGATTATCACCAATACGTATTTTTATAAGTTTCGCGTTTTAGGTTTGTAAACACACGAATATTTGCTCTGGTTTTTACTTCTACATTTGATTTAAACTTCATAAATGTTACCAGTGTATAAAATACAACAAACAGTATTCGTTAAATATTAAAATAAAACCTGCTGTTATCTATCTATCTATACATATAAATTAAATCGTAGGAAAGTCAAAACTGTACATTGATTATTTTTTAAAAGAATCACAACAAAATTACAATCGATATCGAAGCTAAAGATATAGTTTTTAGAATTATTGTCTGTTGTCTGTATGTATGTCTGGGCTAAACTCAAAAAGTACTGCATGGATTTACTTCAAATTTTGTATAAATATTACTAAGAGGTCGGGTCAACATATAGGCTACATATAATCACGCTATCACCTACGGGGGAGGAGCTGTGAATCTTTATTTTTCTTACGTATTCTGTAACAACGTGTAATCTAACGCATATTTGTATGTTGCTTTTTGGTAAGCCATGCTATTATCTAGCTTTACACTATATAAACTACGCCATTTAAGTAACTTGGGCAGAGAAACATAGTTTAATGAATGTTAGTAGTATAAAGACATTTTAAAGCAGCGCCATCTATGAGATTTCATAAAATCAAATCAAGTTACATTTTAAGACTTTTTGGAAAACAATAATTTAAATTTGATCGTGTTGGCGAGGTTAGTAGTTAGTTATTCTTAAAATTCATAGATGGTAATATGCATTTTCTTCATAAAAGTTGTATCGTAGGTATAGTTCGTTTTGACAAATTCAAGTTCCAACAAAAACCTCAAAATCTTGAGCAGAGTTAAAGAAGACAATTTAAAATAAAAATCAGTGTTAAGTATTACAAAACAGTTATGTTCATTGATAATCTTCATCTTTGAGGCGTGCTACTGGAGACGAAATCAAAGTAACTGATGAACGCGTGCTGAACACCTGTTTCAGTTCACTTCAAGATGTAATAATTTTTGTTATTTATATGTTTTATCCACTGATTGAATATGGGTTACCAGCTCCCCAATCATCACCGCATCAAGACCGTGGAAAACATTTGTTTCCAATGGTATACTTGCAGAAGTCAGGAGGCAAGGCAAAATTGCTATTGCCGTAGTGTCGTCGGAAATCGCTGCCACACTGCTTCCGGGTGGCAAGACAGCACATGCCATGTTTAAAATTTCCATTGATTTAGAGAACGCCGGAACCCCTGTTTGTGGTGTGTCACGATACAACGATAAGGGACACGTGCTAAAAGATTGCTCTGTGATCGTATGGGATGAGTGTACGATGGCCAATAGGTAGGCAGATGAAGCTGTGGACAGAACCCTGCAGGACATCCGCAGGAACAAACATTTGATTGGTGGTGTCACAGTTCTGTTCAGTGGCGATTTCCGGCAAACGCTTCCCGTGGTGACGCGGGGATCGAGGGCTGACGAGATGAATGCTTCGTTGAAACGATCTTCGTTGTGGTAACGAGCTCGTACGCTGCGCTTGGCCATTAATATGAGAGCTTGGCTTGGCGGCAATGCACGTGCTCAAGAATTCTCCGATGTCCTTCTAAGTCTTGGCGAAGGCACTCTACCAGAAGAGAGAGGCAGACAGGTGGTTCTTCTAGTGTAGTGTGAGTCTCACTAGAGTAGAGTGGTATCAGCTTAGAAGAACTCATTCGCTGTGCCTACGGGGACGATCTTGTGCGGATTACCTTAAAATAAAGTGAAGGAATATTTTTTAAAATAATTATTTATTTAAACTAGGAAGAACATAAACATAAAACGTCAAACAATTCCTCCGCATCGCTGTCGACTGGAAATATGTCCAAAAGACTGGCGGCATTGCCACGTTGTATGGCAAAGACTTTAACTGTACAAATGAAAGAAAACTGTAATCTTTTGGCCTGTGATTTAAATTAAAGACTATCGATACAAAGGTTTACCTCTTCTAAAGGTGTATCCCATTTGGTTTATTTATTTATTTATTTATTATGAGGAACACCAACGACATATTAACAAATTCTTATACATTTAATTAGGTTGAAACGAAGTTGGGGGAAAGTGACATAAGTGGAGCAGCCAGGATTCTTTTTAGTAGTGATGTGGTGGCACCGTGTTCTCCAGATACTCTTGTAGATCTGGAGAGAAAACACCCGCCCCAGTAGTTTTTTTTTTTTACGGTGGGCAAAAATCATCTTATGACAACTCCCGCCCTTGGGTGGAGCGGGAGATAGTGTCAGACTCTTACTGACTAAAAACCCACCCCATTCCTTCTAGGCTTCGACCTAGCTGGGCCTCTGCTGTTGCTGACAACTCCTTGAGGCGCGCGAGGACAGTGCGCGTCGTCGACGTCTTGGGCTCGGTCCGGACGGTTACCGGACGATCGGATAGCGAGCTACTCATGGCTCGCCGTCCGCGAGCCCGCGTCTACGGTGGCCGGAAATCGGGAACGGAATCCCGCCGGCGGCTGCGAGGGCAGCGTTGCCTGATGCGGTCTGCCTCCTCCTTTGCTAGCACTACTGCTTCGCAGGAGGCGACCGCCTGCCATTCCTCCCCGCTTCGGACCATGGCCACAACCAGAGCCTGGCGCGTGAGGTCTCCGCCACCGATCGCCCCCATGAAGGCACGGCGATGCTCCGCCCAGGCAGGGCACACCTCGACTGTGTGCTCCACCGTGTCCTCCGGGCGTTCCGCACACTGGCGACACCCGGGCGTCTCTTCCGCTTTAATTCGGTGCAGGAACTTCCCGAACTTGCCATGTCCGGTGAGGACCTGCGTCATGCGGAAAGTAAGGACGCCGTGAGGACTTTCCAGCCACGCTTCAAAGAGGGGACTTACCGCCATAATCGTGGCGTGCCCAGCCCCAGTAGATGGTCTTTCTTTTCCCGACTCCCCTGATCCGGAAATTAATACCCTCACTATTACAGGTCGAGAAGTGTTCACAGCCGTGTGAACTATTTTCTACAGGACTAGATCTCAACTTGTCTAAAAGCGAATGTGAGTTTGTTACGTCTTTACGTCTACGACCCTGGGGTCGGACATAGGCTAATTTAAAAAAAGAAAGTGAGAAAAGGGGGAGAAAAAGTAAAGTATATTAATAAGCATGGACGAAGCCGCGGGCAAAAGCTAGTTATCGATAAAAGTGCTAAATAAAAGACGTGCGTGCGAGTCAAGCGTATATTGAACTGACGACAGTTACGAAGACAATTGCGCGCTAGCATAAAACTACCCACATATATAACACCTTCACCCTTAAATTCTAACAAACTTATTACTAAAACCGTTAAACTAAACTTATACATATTGAAACTTATTAACTAACTTAACTTATTATCTACTTATAGCAGTCCTCGATACCATATCGTTTGACTGGTTTACGTACACGCCGAACATTCGGCGTATCTGTAGGTACATTGTCATTCGAGCCATGAGTATATATTTCCTGCACATTGGGCACACTAGGTGTTTTTAGTGGAGTTGTAGTTAACACAGTGTTCCTATCATCGGCTGCCGCTGGTGATGCGCCCTTGGTTATCAACGGCTCAGGTGGGCTCGGACCCGCGACCGGTGCGACAGACTGTTGGTCGTGGTCTACTGGGAAAATTAGCGAAGGGCGGAATCGTTTTAAAGGTCTTTCGCGTACAGGGGGATTGTCACAATTTGCTATCTTAGTAACCTCTCTTGACACTCTAAGCTTTAGTTGGTCGACATGTCTGTGTTCTTCGGTTCCATAAATAGATCTAACTTTGTAATCCGTACTACCTGTCCTTTCTATCACTGTCCCCGCCGTCCACTTATCAAAACCTCGATAGTCTCTAAACCAAATCTTGTCCCCCGATGTAAACTGTCTAACGGTTCCCCCAGCTGACTTTTCTGCCTGCTTCTGACGAGTCTTTACTAATTCTTTCTGATCAGGTTTTAAGCAATCTAGACGCATGCGAAGATTGCGCCCTATGCACATCTTAGCCGGACTTTCGCCGGTTGTGTAGTGTGGTGTATTTCTATAAGCTAGTAGGAATCTACACAAAGAAGCGTGTATATCTGTGTTAGATTTGATTGCTTTTTTTATATTGCGTTTACATATTTTAACGGCGTTTTCCGCCGCTCAATTCGAAGCTGGGTGGTATGGGGCTGAAAAAATTTGTTCAATTCCATTCGAGCTTACAAATTGTTTGAACTCAGTACTGAAAAATGGTGGGCCATTGTCACTAACCACTTGTTTCGGCAACCCGAATCTCGCCCACATGTCCCGCAATTCTTTTATTACGGCTTTCGCCGTAGTGCTACTCATTTTAATAGCCTCTATCCACTTAGAATGAGCGTCCACTACAATGAGGTAAGTATACCCCGCCGGGGCCGTTACCCAAAAAATCAATGTGTATTCTAGTCCATGGGCGATCTGGCCACGGCCAGGCGCGCGGCGCGTGCGCCGGAAGAGCGTCAGCTACCGCAGCGCATATGGTGCAGGCGCGACACGCTGTTTCTACCGCCTCGTCTATGCCCGGCCACCACACATAGCTCCGAGCCAATGCCTTTGTTTTCACTACCCCCATGTGACCCTCATGAAGCTCCGTAATTACTTTATCTCTGCAAGAATTTGCAATTATGACCCTATGTCCCCACATCACACAACCTAATTCTAGATATAACTCATTTTTTCTATTAAAATATGGCTTTAGTTCTCTCATTTCAACATCGTCCGGCCATCCGTCATTAATATATCTAACTACTCTGTTTAAGATACTGTCCGAAGCCGTTTCTTTTTTTAATTGATGTGAATCTAAAAGTAATGCTTCTGCAGCAAAATGTAAATATGTTTGTTCAGGCGTGTCTAATTCTTCCTTACAAACCCCCTCCTTATGCTCGCTAATCAACCTCGACAAAACATCCGCTGTGTTTTTGTCCGTACGAATATACTCTATGTTGAAGTCATAAGCTGATAATTTAATAGCCCATCTCTGTAGCCGACTAGCCGCCGTGTTGGGAATACCGGCATTAGATCCAAATATTGTTACTAAAGGTTTATGGTCCGTACGCAAAGTGAACTTCCTCCCAAACAGATATTGATGAAATTTGTCCATTGCGAATATTATCGCAAGCGCCTCTTTATGAATCTGGCTATAGTGTTGCTCGGGCGCGGTAAGTGAGCGCGACGCGTACGCCACCACGCGCTCGGCGCCGCCGCCGAGCCCGCGCGAGCTCGCGTCGCATGTTACTATACTCTCCAACGACATATCGAAATGTGTTAACACGTCCGCGCTACACAATAGCTTTTTAATTATATTAAAAACCTTTGTATGTGACATTGTCCATTTCCATTGCCTTCCCTTTTTAAGCAAGTCATAAAGAGGGTAAATATGATAGTTTAAATTTTTTATAAATTTTCCATAGAAATTAACCATGCCCAAAAACGACTTTAATTCCGATATATTAGTTGGATGAGGCATATCTAATATTGGTTTTATTTTTTCCTGATTTACTCGAACTCCCTTTTTATTTATTATGAACCCTAAATACTTCACTTGGTCAGCTATAAACTCACATTTTTCCTTTTTAATTTTTAAGCCATTCGTCTCCAAAATTCTAAATACTTGTTCTACGCTTTTTAAATGCGAATCCAAAGATTTACTTTTTATTAAAATATCATCGTAAAATACTACTACGTCGGGGACATTTTTAAAGAGGTTTGTCATTAATTTTTGAAAAACTCCTGGACTAGAAGAGAGACCATACACCAGTCGATTGTACTTAAACAATCCTCTATGTGTGTTAATCACCGTGTAGTTTCTTGATGTTTCATTTAAAACTAATTGATTATAAGCTTGTGATAGATCTATCTTGGTAAAATAATTATTACCACTCAGGTTACTAAATAAATCTTCGACCCTTGGAACCGGATACCTATCGACCAACAAAGCTTTGTTAAGTGTCACCTTATAATCCGCACATAGTCGTATTCCGCCGTCCGCCTTTCTCGCTATGACCAATGGCGTGGCCCAGTCGGACCGGTCAACGGGCTCGACGACGCCGGCGCGCAGCATCGCGTCCAGCTCGGCGTCCACTCGCGGGAGCAGCGCGTACGGCACCGGGCGCGCGCGACAGTAAATCGGCTGCGCCCCGTCCCGTACGTACAGCTTCACCTCCTCACCGGTATACTTGCCCAATGTGCCGTCAAATAGTTTCTCATGCCTGGAGATAATATCATTTAGCAAGTTATTTTTACTTGTTACTATATTATGGATTTCTGTACACTTGCTTAGCTTAGGTATTTCTATATGCAATTCGGACAACCACTGTCTTCCTAATAAACTGGTACTAACTACCCTTATTTATTACATATAGATCTAACCTTTTCCACTTGTTTTTATATTCTACTTTGGCCTCTAAATAACCTATAGGGTAGACCGCTGAGCCATCATAAAATTTTAACTTTAATTTACATGTTTTTAAAGGAAGGTCTCTAAACAATTGAGTGTATGTCGAATAGCTTATACAAGATAACGCCGACCCCGTATCGACTTCCATTTTTAAAGGTTTATTATTTACATTCATTGTCATACACACCGGTCTATACTTCGTTAACGACATCTGGTACATTGGCTCCTCGTCATCACCCGATGCATCCCGTTCCTCCCCGGAGCTGTCCCCCGCCGGTTCGCGTAGCCAGTGCGCTGCGTCGGCGGCGCCAGCGCTCCCCAGGGCGCGGGTGCCGCGTGCTGCCGCTGCCGCGCCGCTGCGTCGCTTCCCACCGTCGCGGTCGTCCACCGCGCGGTAGCCGCTCACTCCGGGCGCGCGACCTCTGCGTGACCTTCCCCGCGTGCTTTTGGACTTTGAACTCGCCGATGTCGTACAGTGATCGAATTCTTTCTTTCTGCATACTCTTCGTAAATGGCCCGTTTTTCCACAATAACTGCATTCAAAATCCCTGTACCTGCAGTTCTGCGGTGTATGTCCATTGCCCCCACACGCTGAACACTTCCTAATTTCCAGCTGGTGCATCTTCTCGCTAAGTTCCCGGTCCGGAACTTGTTCCCGCGAGCCCTCGACAGCCCCGGCGTCCCGCTCGGCTGCTTCCAGGGTATTGGCTAACTGTAGCGCTTTTCTGTAGTCCAAATCATTTTCCGCGAATAGCCTCTGTCGAGTAACTTCGCTCCGCAGACCGCACACAAATTGATCTCGTAAGTTTTCTTCTAAGTTGGTTTTAAACTCACAGAACCTGGCCATCTTTTTTAAGTCGGCCACGTAGTCCGCTATCAATTCACCTGCCATTTGCCGCCTTTGACGAAATCTATATCTTTCCGCCAAGATTGAGGGTATCGGTTGCAGATGTGCTCGCAGTAGATCCACCGCGACCGTGTATGATAAGCTTGCTGGCTTCATAGGACTCGCCAATGTAGACAACAACTCGTAAGCTTGTTCCCCGATTATAGCGATTAAAGTTGGTAACTTTAAATCGTCCATTATGTTGTTAACTATAAAGTACATTTCGAGCCGCTCGACATATGCTGACCAGTTACCGGTTTTCACATCAAAGTCTTTGATTTTGCCCACTGACATTGTACTGTTTATTCCCGATTACACGTAACGATCTAAAACTATTCTGCACCGAACAAGTTACTTTATTATTTTAATCCTCGTCGCCACTGCTAAATAAAAGACGTGCGTGCGAGTCAAGCGTATATTGAACTGACGACAGTTACGAAGACAATTGCGCGCTAGCATAAAACTACCCACATATATAACAAAAAGCTCACTTCGTTCTCTTGGGTGCCCAATCTTTGAGAATTCCTTTCCCACTTATGTGTCTGCCTCGCTCCGGACCATGGCCTGAACCAAGGCCCGACGCGAGAGGTCTCCGCCGCCAACCGCCCCCAAGAGAGCACGGCGATGCTCCGCCCAAGCAGGGCACACCTCGACTGTGTGCTCTACCGTGTACCACCGGGAAAATGTGAGTCATGATGCACCACCTTAAGGCTTATAGTCTCTGGAACCATCTGGCCGAAATTAAATGGACACAACTCTCGTACCCGCCTAGGCGGCAGTACGCATATCTATGCATTTAATTACGGCTAGCTGCGCCCCGATAGTGCGCGGCTAACTTTTATATCCATTTTCTTTGCGAAATATTGATTGATTTACAAATTTACATATTATGCTAGCACTTTGAAGAATATTAAACCACCATTTTTTATAAAATGTGTTTAAAGATCCAACCCGTTTCGAAGGAGTAGCGAAAAGTTGCGAAATTGCTAAAAATTTTTTTTAGACAAAAGTGTTATTCAATCAAATGTTGATAATGTTGTTCATGAATCTACCTATATAATAAACATATATTTATTTCAAACCTATTAACCTGGCCGTTATCGAGGAATAGGCTTCAGAAAGTCACTGTTTTATGGCACTTTTCGCACGCTTTCCCACAGAATGCAAACTTTACTTACAACAAAGAGACTTTAGAAGAGACGTTCAGGTAGGACCTCGTTCCCTTAGGAAAGACAACATAAGCTGTAGAAATGGTATTTGGTAAAAAGGTCTGTCGTCGAAAGTGACCTAAACGAAAGATCCTGTTGGCGAAACGTCCATAGTTGAAGGATCCTGCCGGGAAAACGGAAATAAACGAATCGTCCCGTTGACGAACAGTCCAATGACGAATCGGTAGTCGGAGAACGGTTGCACGATCCTGCGTGATTAACTGATATTATTAACACACGTCCCATGTATGTGACAACCGACATTAATGTTATTGAGTACAACGGTCAGCCGATGAACATTTAAGTTTAAGGCGAGGTAAAGCTATCCCCCCCTTTGTCCCCGAGTGTACCACGTGAGATCGACCCCGCATTTCAAACGATATTAATCCACCGACAACACTCCGGTCCACTTGACATAGGTAGTTACCAGAACCTGAGCAAAGCAGTTGCTGTGTCATCAACTTTAGTTTCCCGACGCAGCTTTTCGCACAAGATGTTGTAAGACGCAAGATCAAATGCCCTTGACAAATCGAGGAAGCAAGCATTGATCGGTATTGCCCTATTTGTGTACTTGTCCTATGTATAAAACAATCGAAATGCCAAAATTAAAGTTAGGTACCAGGTAAGTAGTAAATGCTACCACGTGGCTAAAATGATAAAATATATAAATGACGTCAGTGAATATCAAGATGACAGCGAGTCGTAGTGTACCACAAGGTTGTGGCTAGGGAAGTTGTCGTGGTGCGCAAGGTGAACCGGTGCAGGCACCGTGAGTGGGCCGTGTCGCAGCACGCGGTCGCACCACACTTGGAGCGGCTCCACTGCTGCGGAATTTGTGTTTGCGTCATCTTATTTGTGTGTAATTCGATTATTGGACAAAGTGAGGTGGCGAGGTTATCGCCGCCCGATAGCGCCGCTAACACGAAGCGGACGCAGGCGGTGACGCCGCGCCGAGCACTGATAATCTCAGTGACCAAAAAAATATATAAAATATAAATATATAGTATATTTTATCGCACTAGAAACCTGAAATTTGGTACCAATATGTATATAAACCACGCCGACAAAGTGGTAAAATAAATAGTAGAAAAAAATATTTTATTGGGGTACATGTATTTCCCCTACATGTAAGGTGGAGTGATAACAGTCATGGTAGGTACGAACTTCAAAGCAAACAAACAAAAAGAAAATTAAAATCAAAATACATAATTATAAAAATATATACTTATATAAATATATATACATACGAATAAACAAAATTATTCGGAGAAAAGAGTATGACAAATCACTGCTGTGATGATTCTGCCAATTTCTTCCGAATGTGTTCACGTGCCATTACCTTAAAAGAGAACCGGCTGAATGCCATCGTGATGTTCAATGGGAGCGCATTCCAGAGAAAGATCGCCTGGACAAAGAAATAGGACCGGATAAACCTAGAGCGGTGTGAAGGACATCTTGGTAGACGATAATTCGTTGATCGGAGATTCTTACTATGTGCAGAGCAAAGGAATTGAATCTAAGAAGTTAGATAAGAAGAAGAAGGTTTGTCAAGAAAATAAAACAGGGTAGTCAAAGCCCTTAAGCCCTGCGCTGACGAATAGGTAGCCATTTCAGAAGCGAAAGATGTTCAAATATATGATCATACTTACGGAGGTTGAAGACAAATCGAATGCAGTTATTCAGAAGGCGGTCAAGTTTATTGAAGAGATCTGCATTCAGGTCATAGTAGCACACGTCAAGGCAGGCGTTGATATGTAGACCCAGATCCTTAACCTCGGAGCCAAATGGAATAACCGTGTTGTCAAATAGTACAGGAGAAATAGTTAGGTCATTAAGCTTTCTCAAACTATGGGGGCTCTCTGCTATGATAGCTTGACATTTTAGCGGGTTAACTGCCACACCGCAACTGTCAGACCAGCTTTTTATTTTTAGGTCATCTCGTAAAGATGATGATAATGAATACGGAAAACAAAAGAGGAGATAAAATACCGCCTTGAGGGACGCCAGCAAAAAGGTCACACTATCGTGATGAGGAGTTACCAGCACGAACTGACTGCTGACGACCCTGAAGATAAGAAGAAAACCACTCCAGTACCTCCTGAGAGACCATAAGATAAGAAAGGATGGACAAGAAGACTTCGTGACTGACGGTGTTAAAAGCATTGGAGAAGTCGATTAATACTAAGCTAGTATCTTTAGTATCTTCCATTCCCCGCCTTATATCGTCAGTCACTTTAAGGAAAGCTGTTACGGTACTGTGCCCGGGCCTGAAACCAGATTAAATAGGGCTGATGAGGGAGTTCCGATAAATGAAATTAGAGAATTGTTTATGGACACAGGCCTCGAGCACTTTAGACAGGAATGGAAGGATGGAAATTGGACGAAAATGACTCGAAAGAGTAGGATTGGAAATCTTAGGTAAAGGAAGGACATAGGCTTTACGCCACAGGTAGGGAATGCAAATCTCGAAGATCTCGCGAGATTATGAATAACAATATCGCGAGATCTTGCGAGATTGTTAGTCTTGTGTTTTTTTTTTGCAAATATTTCAATACATTAGGAAAAAAGCAATAAAAATTATAAGTATATAGATAACCATAGGCGCGGGCTTGCGGACGGCGAGCAATGGGTAGTTTGCTGTTGAATCGTCCGGTAACTGTTTGGACCGAGCCCAAGTCGTCAATGGCGCGCACTGGGGCGAAGTCTAATGGGGCCAGGGCTAGTTCCGAAACGTAGCTCAGCCCCGGTATGGAAGGCACGAAGGCAGTAATAGTCTGATACTATCTCCCGCTCCGTCCAAGGGCGGGAGATGTCATTTGGATGATTTTTACCCACCAAAAAAAAGTATTATAAGATAAACATTTATTTTCACGAATCTTTTCAATACATTTTTTGCATCAAACATTGTTTGACGTATCTGTCTATAATTTTTTAAAGTCCGTGTCAATCCGCGCTTCGAATAAGACGTTTTTATGCTCGAGTACAATCTCGTTAATCTCGCGAGATCTCGCCCTTTTTTCCGAGATCAATCTCGCTAAAAAAAGGCCGAGATCTCACGAGATCTTTTAGATTAGATTGCATTCCCTAGCCACAGGGAAGGAAAAACGCCAGAGTAAAGAAAAAAGTTGACGATGCGGGATATAGCAGGCAGAAGTTGATCCAAACCCGACACGATCATATGGCTTTGGATTTGATAGACAGGATAATCTTTTTGATCTCTCCTGGATCAACTGGAGTGAAAACAAATGGGGCAATATTGGGGCGCGTCAGACCAGCAAGGTAATCAATAGTTTGACATTTGGTTAGACTATCAAGAGTAGGAACGGTGGAGAAATGGCAGTTAAGCTCGACAGAGACACGGGATCTCATACCACAAGTGCTGTCGCGGCTGAGACTAGCAATACTTATAGAAAATTGAATGGCAATTAAAGTAGGTATATTTTTATGGAAGTGCGGAAAATATGTTACTTCTTCCTGATTCCTGAGAGTTCCTGCCACGAGCCCCTGGTCACGTGGTAAGCAAAACTCCGCTGCGGCGACGAATCGCGGCACAACCATCAGATCTCTGCCAGGATCTCATGGCGGTATGGATGCAATGACTGTCGCAACATAGCGCTGGGCCGCCACGATCGCGACAGTAAGTCTCCTGTTTTGGGAGTGGCTAGAGAAGCTCCACTACGTCCAAACTTTCCGCCGAACGCAGGCTCTCACCAAACAGTTGTTTCGGGAGGTTCATGTTTCGGTCAAAAAGAAGTAACGTCCGGGTGTCACCATAGTGCCGATCGCACGAAAGACACGGTGGATGTTTGCTCTGTTTAGGCGGACCACCACCATGTTCTCTTGGAAGCGATTAACAGCGGCGATCGCTCGCGTTCGACCCTGATCCAGGTACAACAGAGGGAAGCCGTTACTCAGGCTTCTGGGAAGTAATAATGAAATTGAAGGAGGTGGTGGACAGCGTAAGGTGGAGACAATTCTCATGCCACTGCTAGAGACACCCCGGTCGTAGGCGACTCCTGTCGTGTGGGCCCGGGGTCGTGGCGGCTGGGCCGAGAGAATGTCCCTTCCGTGATCATCCTTGCGGACGTCTCCTTTGTTAGCATTTCTGCTTTGTAGGAGGAGACGACCACCAGGGCCCGGTGCGAGAAGTCACCGCTGCCAATCGCCTCCACGAGGACACAGTGGTGCTCCACCTAAACGGGCTACACTTCGACCGTATGCTCCACCAGATTCTCCGGGTGGTTTACACAATGCAATGGCGCAAACTGAGCATTTCTTTCGCATGATTTTGATGCAGGAATCGCCCGAACTTACTATGTTCGGTTAGGACTAGCGTCATGCGATTAGTGACGACGACATGACACAACCCCGGCTACTTCTCAAAAAGAGGAGTTCCTGCCATTAGTATGACGAGCTCAAAGTGGCGTAAAAGCTCTTTATTTAATATTATAATACCAATTGCAAATACAATACTTAAGTAATAAAATCTGGGCAAGTGTGAGCCGGACGTTCACGCCCTGAGGGTTCAAATCAAATAAGTACACTATGTAACAAAAAGTTTTTAATAATTATGTATAAGTAATATTAATATAACAAACAGAAAAAAATAAATTATGTACTTCACGTCATTTTTATGATGCACTGATGATATGCACGATAATGACGATGCCAAACGATGCTAAATACCTACTTATTGCATTTTTATTACTAAACAGTAAATGCAGCACCAGGCGACCTGTCTGATCTGTCCTGATTTTTATATTCTCTTAACATAACATGTTGATCGCTGCGACACGATGCTGCGTCGTGCAGAAAAACGGTGTCGAGCAGTGCAGCTGCACGGCGTGGTGTCGCGTCATAACATGATAAAGAGCTGGAAAGGCGCAGCGTTGTCGCCAAAAAGGCGCCAACGCTGCGCCTTTCCACCGAATCACTCTTCAACCTAAGAGTTTCACGACGTTGTCACAAAGGAGGATGCCGGATTTTATATGGGCACCGTCCCCATCCTCCAACAGACATGAGACAGGTGGCATTCGAAGCGTTTAGTTAAATGGAGTATTTTTTATTCTGGCGACACATCTCTAAAGTATGGGGTTTAGGTTTTATAAAACATTATATTGTGACCTAACCTAACTCAAGTGTTTTGGAACGTCTATTTAACTAGACGCTTCGAATGACACCTGTCTCAAGTCTGTTGGTGGGTGGGGAAACTTTCACGCAATGCCCTTTACGCAACGCGCTACCGTATCGTGCATTTACACAAGACAGCCCGGCACCGCACCGCCACCACACTTGATCGATGCGGCAACATGCCGCAGCCAGGCGTCGCGCGATCTCACGTCAACGACGCCAGGGCGTGGTAATGTGGTGTTGCCACGCTCTTAGATCGTTACAACTACAAAAATTATTTTGATGCCGTTTTCACTATCGGTTCTGTATACCTACATGTTTAACTTACACATAACACAAAAAATTCAATGTTTTGACAAGTCGTCATTTCGTCAACCGGGATATCATCGCCGTTCAAGGCAGCGTGCGGCAACCTTGTGCTTCAGTCATAGAGGCGCACGTGGCCAGCTGCGGCTCACTGTGGTGCGACGCGACCTCACGGCGCCGCGGCCGCTGCGGGCGCCACACCAGTATGTAGGCGCTCGTGAACAGCATCGAGCCGCCCAGCGGGCCCAACCAGTACACCTGCACACACACACACACACACACACTGCTTGAGTGTCCGCTCAGAGAAACAATAATAAACTTTGATTATATCTATTAGAATCTGGTCACTCAATTATCTGTTTTATTTATTACCTATATGTATATTATATAAAATAAAGTAAGAAATGAGTATATTAGGGGAAGTTCGCCAGTGACTGAAAAGTTGAAAGGGAATCGTTTGTCTTGGTATGGTCATGTGAAAAGGAGGGGCGAAACGGGAAAGACGCGTATTTTGCGTACGGGTGAGTCAAATCTGTCATTCGATCCACCCCAGCTCCTCAAGGAAGGCCAGCAATGCCTTGGTGTTATTGACCATTTCACGAAGGGTACCTGATGAGCTGCTGTTTCGTCCTCCTCCATGCAGGTTCTGCAGATTGGGCTGTCTGTACAAGAGGATCAATGGCAATGATGCACTCGTAGAGTTAAGGATTCAAAGGTCGAGCATCGACGCCGAGTTGCTAGTCTCTCGGTTTTCTACCGGTTGCATTTCGGGGAGCGTGTGTCGGAACTGCATAGCCTCATTCCGCTAAGCCCGTTCCTTTATCGAATCAACAGGCGTACGGTGATGTGCCACCGGTACATGATTAGCACTGGTTATCCCTCCTATACGCAAAATTTTTTTTTGGGAACAAATTCATTACGCGTACAACTAAGGAGTGGGATTCCTTACCCGAGTTTGATTGCATCTTACCCGATGGCTACAAGCAGAGGTTCTTTAAGTCAACAGTGAAAAGGTTACTTTTAGGAAAGCGCGCTTTCCATTAGTTAAGGTAGCGGTCAAGCGCGTGCCTATCAACAATAAAAAAAAGATACGATGTCGCAAACGCGTTACGTTTTAGTTGGTAATAGGTAGAAGAATCTACTAAATAATTCTACTTTGTTTCCAACCCTTCGTCAAATGCAAAATAAAGCTTTCTACCTATGCGAAACTAAGCGCCTTGGTTATTTTCTAAGCTGTTTAATCTGATGTGCAAAATATAATGGAATATTATGGTTCCCCTTATAAAAAAACAACCTTAATTTTGTATATAGGTATTGTATATTAAACGAGAACCTTGTGGCTTGGTTTTCTTTTGCGTAAAGAAAATGTTGAAGACAGGTAGGTACTACGCAACATGAGTCCGTTAATCATTTCAAAAATAACTTTTCTGGGTTTGATACCCTAAACGGCTTTCAATTTCTCTCTTATGGCTTGGTATTTCGGCCAGGATCTTTACTGAGGAGTTGGAATATATAGTTGAGTGTCCATTGACATATATAGGGTGACTGGGAATTAGTGACCGATACTTATATACGTTATTGTACAAACAACTTTCCGAAAGAAACTTTATTTTATACTCATAAGTTTTATCAGAATAACAAAACAGCTGTTCACGCAAATTCGCGCCTTCGACCTCTCAGCTGTTAGCCGCGTAACGCTGTTGTCTTTTGTACCTTACCTACAATAGTGATAGTGCACCCGCGCCGCTTGCAAACCCATCGGTGTATGTAATCATTGTAGGTACCTACATGTTCCGGTTAAATAATATAAGTTAAATAATAATTATAAAAAAAAGCCACGTCTATAATTCATCATTTATCATCATCATCATCATCATTTCAGCCGAAAGACGTCCACTGTTGGACATAGGCCTCCCCCAAGTGCCACCACAATGAACGGTCTTATGCGTCTCGCATCCATCGGATTCCCGCAACCCTAACCAGGTCATCGGCCCACCTTGCAGGAGGCCTTCCAACGCTACGTCTTCCGGTACGTGGTCGCCATTCCAGAACCTTTCGGCCCCAAAGGCCATCTGTTCTGCGAGCAATGTGCCCTGCCCACTGCCACTTAAGTTTGGCAATTCTTCGTGCTATGTCGGTAACCTGGGTTCCTCTGCGGATATCCTCATTCCTGATTCGATCACGCAAAGAAACTCCGAGCGTAGCCCTTTCCATTGCCCTTATGCGTCTATAATTATCGGTCACTGATTACCAGTCACTCTATATAACTCAATTAAACTAAAAATATGGGTTGGTTCTTGTTTGCATAACTATGTCCAATAATGTTGTGAACCGGTGGAGATGGAGATTTCGCTTTGTTTTTTTGACGTAACACGGCGGCTGATATTCTGTATTCAGCCGAAAGACGTACACGGCGGACATAAGCTTCTCCCAAGTATCGCATCCATCGCATTCCCGCAACTCACCAGATCACGGGTTCACCTTGTTGGAGGCCTAGCAACGCTGCGTCTTCCAGTGCGCAATCGCCAACCCACAACCTTTAAGCCCCATCGACCATTTGTTCTACGAGCAATGTACCTACCCTATAATATATCCTTACTTGATATTATAAAAGCGAAAGTGAGTTCGTTTGTTTGTTTGTTACGTCTTCACGCCTAAATGGCAAAACCCATTTTGATGAAACTTGGTACACGGATAAACCACGTCCTAGAATAGGACATAGGATACTTTTTATCCCGGTAGTATGTTCCCTTGAGATAATTTTCTGATATCACGCGATCGAAGCCGCTGGGAGCAGTACTATAATATCTATGAGCATCATCTCGTATTCATGTGTTCTGAGTGTATTTTCAAATTTTTTCATTCACAATGGAAAAAATGAGTTTGTAGCGACATCTATGACGCCACATAAGAACTACGAAGAAAAATACGAAATCCTGCATCGCGCAATCAAAGTTCTCCGCGCGATTTGAACATATACGACAGCCCGACATTAACTATCGGTCAGTCGCCCACCAGACCATAACACCCGGTCTGGCCGGAGGATCCTCCCTTTTCAACGGAGGTATGTGGGACTATACTCTCTGTTCCGCCTACCTCTAAACTGGTGACCCCGACGTGATGATGAATGATTGATGAATTGAATTATATATAACTGGTGAGTTGCCTAATATTCTCCTACTCTATATTAAATACAAGGTGTAAGGGACAGCCCTCCGCAAACTTTAAGAGCTTGCTCAGTGGACGAAACTTAACAACCTTCCACATCATTTTTTTTTTTCAGGAAACAGAAAAAAACGCCATTCAAATTGTCCAATCAAATTTATAATTTTGTAGTAATAGGCTGATTCTTTTTGGATTCCTGAAAAAAACTCGTATGGAAGATTGTTCAGTTTCGTCTACTGAGCAATCCCTAAAAGTTTGCGAAGGGCTGTCCCTTACAACTTGTATAATACTAGGCATGCTTTTTAAGTTCTGTCGTTTAAATATTTCCCGCTAATTTTGAATTTTGAATTGTTCAATATTCAAATTTGTCTTAATTTAGAATGGCAAAACAACTGAAATAATCAAGATTGATGCAACTATTTAGTCACAGCGTTATTTTGAATCTATCAAGTCGCGTACAAAAATGACTCTCTAAGGAAACGTTCGTGCTATAATTTTTTACAACTTTCGGAGAGGCCTTACTCGGATTCAATGTTTCGAGGAGTTAAGATCTGTATTATATGATGAAGTTCCTTGTCTAAGGACTGTCAAACGCTGGTATTTAGAATTCCAGCGTGGAAATACTAGTCATAGTGACAAATCTCGTGAAAGACGTCCAAAATCCGCCTTTACTGAAGTAAACTTCGTTGCTGTGAAATAGCTGATACTCGAAGATCGTCATGTGACATATCGGGAGATAGAGGCGTTATTAGGCATCTCAGGGACAATCATTTAAAAAATCTTGCATGGGTAGCTTGGTCCGAGAAAGCTAGTTTGCCGATGGATTCCGCATTTGCTTTCCGATGGTCATAAGGCGGCCCGCATCAGATAGTGTAAGAAAACTTTCCAAAGGTTCAATCGAGGAAAGTCAAATCACGTCTACGACATTATCAGTGGTGACGAATCTTGGATTAATGCCTACGACCCTGTCTCTAAAGAGCAATCCACAACCAGGGTCTTCCGAGATGAGCCAAAGCCAACTTAAGTTGTTCGCTCTCGAAGCACTTCGAAGAAGATGGTGGCTACGTTCGTGGTGAAAACCGGTCACGTTGCAACAATTGTACTTGAAGATCGTAGAACGGTTAATGCAGAGTGGTATACCACAATTTCTTTGCCACAAGTCATCGCCGAAGTTCGGAAATCTAACCCAAAGCGAGGCATCATCCTACACCATGATAACGCAAGGTCACATACCGCTGGTAAAACAATTGATTATTTGAAGCAGGAAAATGTAAAAATTCTGGTCCATCCCCCATACAGTCCTGACCTAAGCCTTGACGGTTTCTTTACATTTCCTAAAATTAAGAAAACTCTGCGTGGGCAAAGGCTCCAGTCCAGTGAAGAAGCAGTCGACGCTTTCAAGTCGGCCATTTTGGACATACCAACTTTGGAGTGGAATACTTAAAAAGTGTTTTAATAACTGATTCGACCGAATGGAAAAATGTATAAAACTTCGAGGTGAATACTTTGAAAAACAATAAATAATACTTTATGGTTCTAGTTGTGTTGTGTGTGCTGTACTGACCCAGTGGTTGGTCCAGTCGCCGCTCCACAGCGCCGGCCCGAAGCTGCGCACCGGGTTCATACTAGCGCCCGTCAGCTCACCCTGGAATCATTCAGACGTTAATCAGTACGGCCGATTTCTACATTTTCCATATAAAAGGCAGAAGTGGGATCTCCCTTGTTTGACCGAAAGGAATTTGACAAATTTTTACTTCCCAAAAATTTTTTCGCGTAATTTCATTTGCCAAATTATTACTTAGCAAACAAAAAATTTTAACGCAAACCTAATGTTTGTGAAATGAACGTTTAAACTATAATTTGTTTACCAACTAGTATCTACTTTTATATTTTTTTATTTAATCAAATATTTCAGTTGGAATAAGTTTTTACGCAAAATCAAATAAGTCAAATATTTCGGTAAGGTATTGGGGTAACAATCTCTTTTTTCTATTAATGCAAGTCCTGTCTGGCAGGTAGTGTCTGCGTAGGAGGTCACAGTTTAAACCTAACTATTTAACCATTAAACAAATGATTATATTAAAATAAAATTGCATTTTTTAATTATATAATTCTCAAAAAATCTTATTTTACAAATCATTTTACCAATCGTTTATTGTCTGAAGATTGTTTGCTGTAATAAATCATTTGATTAAAAACCAAATGCCATAATGACATTATACTTGGTAATGTTTTGCCAAGTAAAAATAAAAATATGCGTACTAAAATCATTCTAAATATTGAAATGGTATAAAAACAAGCTTTTAATGAAAAAAAAAAAACTTTTTTATAGCAAGTTTTTATAGCTCAGTATACCTATATAATTAATACTCGTCAAGACGAATCATACGAGCCCAAACTCGATGGGGTTGTCTTTTAACTACCAACTCCCTATAGCCACCTTCCGGTTCCATCATCAGATCAGCTTCTTGTCATAATCATTTTACATTGTTATCTGAATTATACATGCATACAAAATTTCAGCTCAATCGGTAACTAGAAAGTGGGTCAAATTTAAATTACAAGATTTGATGACAGACAAACGTCGGGACAGGTGAAACAAAATAAAAGCTTGTAAAAAGTTGTTAAAATTTGTTTGTGGTAATGAAATTTTGTCAAAACCTTTTCAGCAAAACGGCAGGCCCCCGCAAAAGTGTCTCTAGCTGCTTGGCTCTGCATTAAGTGTTTTGAGTATATTTTTATGGTTTAGAAAGCAATACTAACCCCAACGAGCGACAGGCCAGCGACAGACAGCCCCACGCGCAGTGGCCACGAGTCGCGCAAGCCCGCATTGCGAGGGTCCCACGCCGCGCAGTTGGCGAGCGCCAGGCAGCCGCCTAGAAGCGCCTCCACGCACACGGCCGCGCACGCGTCCAGCGCCGGGCGCGTGACGCAGCACGCCGCGCCCGCCGGCCGCAGCGCGCTCAGCACGCCGGCACCCAGCGCGCCGCCCGCCAGCTGCGCCGCCGCCTCCACGACCGCGCGCAGCCACGGCACGCGGCCCCACACCAGCGCCGCCAGCGTCACCGTAGGGTTGAACTGCGCGCCCGACACGTGGTCGAAGCACTGCACCCAGCCCAACATTATATCGATTCACAGTAGATGGAAACGAATGGTTATAGTTAGGCCTAACGTCTTGTATGGATCAAAACAATAAGTAGCAAAAGAAATGAATGGCAGGCAAAGGCACGCAGCTGATATGAGACTTAAAAATTCTAAATTACGTCACTATACATTAAAAAAAACAGCGTACATCCCTTTTCGCAAATGATACAATAAGAAACGATTTATGTAGGGTATGTTAGAGGAAGTCTGAAAGTAACAAGAGTGAAAATCAATAGTGGTACGAACATGTGATGCGGAGGAGTCAGGAACATGTCGCGAGATGGATGAAGCTGATGATACTCAAGTAGTGTCTGTAAAGCCAAAAAATAGCATGCATCATCTGGTTTGGTTTGTATAATAGGTCAGTCTCTTGGAGGTGTTCGTAAATGAATTTCTGCGGTACCGCAGCTACTATATCACTCTTCGGCCGAAGACTTGTGGGTAACTCTGAGTTTGCGTCAGCCTAATACTAGAAACTATCTTAAACTGAAAATCTGTGTCATCTACCTATGTCAACAAAACCGTGGTTATTCTTTTTCCGACCAATTATCTAATTTTCCACATAATTTAAGTAACATAATGGTTAACAATCCATCTGAAAATTATTTAATTGTGGGTGATTTTAACCTGAGTTTTTTGAATTTTGTGGCAAATAAATAATAACACATTTTTAGCTGTGAGTATTTGTAGTGGCGATGAGTATACGCTCACAGATGTGTTACGTGTTTTAGGGTTAAAACAATGCAATGGAATTTTAAATAATGGCAAGATTCAGACACTCCATTGAAAAAAAAAGCCATAGAATGGTAATCTCGTACATATTGACAAATGAATATATATGATACAATTTTGACATTTCCTTTGATCAGTGACCTACCATTAGAACATCGTTGTGCAGTCATTGCTTTTAATTTGTTACGAGAGAGCTCGATATTGTCATTCTACCATTGACTGACCAATGATCGACCATTATGAATTTATCAGATTAGTATTTTTTTTTAGCAAAATGACAATTGGATCTTGTTGGAATGACGATTTTATAAACAAACAAGCAAAGCATTCAACGCTATGTCGGAAGGATGAGACGCTAGACCATAGAAATAGACGCTATTACAGGATATTACTGTTCTTGCATACAAGGCAGAAGAACATTAGGTAGCTAGTTGCGCCCATGTCACAAGCATTATGTACTATTTAGGGTGGGCCAAACACCACGAGGAGTTTGACCACCCTGCATTAGGTGTGGATGATGTTCACATTATTGAAGAATAATATTGTCAATTATATATGTTATAAAAATAAATACCAACAATTTTTTTTTCTATTTTACGTTTTTGTTATATTTATACATTATTTTTGATAGTCAAGTGAATATTTCATAATTAGCTATAAAAAAACTTTTTCTAAAAATATGAAAAAAGTCGCCTAAACAAAATCTGTAAGCAATTTTTCAAAGTGTTTGCCTTTGTTGTCTGACTATTTAGATTTATTTTACCTGATTTACAAAAATTCTGGGATAACTTTCTATGGATAAACCAGTCTGCTTTCTGATTGGGTGTGCTAAAACTATTTTTCTGCCGGTATCATTATTATTTAAAAATCACTAGCTTCATGTTCTGTTCCCCAAATCCGGAAGTCTGCTTTTATCACTCCTGTGCATAAAAAGGGGCACAAATGAGATTGTTAATAACAGACCTATTTCGAAATTATGCGTATTGGCTAAAATTTTTGAGAGGATTGTCTATAACCAAGTTTATGCAGCACTGAGTCAGTCTTTTAGCCCTTCTCAGCACGGATTTCTCAGAGGCAGTTCAACGGTATCTAACTTGGCTTTGCTCAATGATTTTCTAACTGACAAAATGGACAATGGGGCACAAGTTGATGCCGTTTATACAGATTAAAGTAAAGCGTTTGACCGAATTGAGCATAATATTCTGAAAACAGGAATTTTAACAACGGTATTAGAGGAGATCTTCTCCGCTGGTTTACTTCGGACGTTGAAAACAGGTTTTTTAAGCTGTCGTTATCAGTAATTACATGTCAAGCTGGGTTTCACCTTCTAGTGGTGTACCCTAAGGTTCCTTTACTTTTCATCATTTATGTCAGCGACATCGACTAGTGTTTCCACCATTCAAACTTAATTTATTTTGCTGACGACATGAAGATATTCTCTGCAATATCATCAGAGGAAGACATGGACGCTCACCCAAGTGACCTGACCCATTTAGGTGATTATTGCTTGATTAACAAATTAGATTTGAACCCTGTTAAATGCTCAATAGTATCTTTCAGCAAAAAATCAATCTCTCGCCCTACAACTTATAAACTTAAAGGGCAGCTAGTGCACGCGACTTGAGCGTATTTCATGACTCTAAACTTTTAGCTTTTAGTGATCGTAAGTTTTCTATTATTTTAACTGTTTTTACCCGTGAGAGCCTGTAATTGGCTGTATGTTTCTTATACTGTTGCTATCCTCTTGTTATATTGCTGTTGCTTCTCCTAGGATTAAATAAATAAATAATTTATTTTTATTAGGTAGGTACCTATAGTTTTTGTAGTTCTGCTAGTATGCTGGTGCGGTATTGAGTATAGCCATAGTTTTGTTGAGCTATTAAATTATACTTACCTAAAATGACCCCGGTCTGCACTTGACCCTCCACATTTGTAATAAATGACGTAGTACATTTCGAAACAGATTTTGCAGATTTTCATATAGGTAAAGCAAACCATAGCAGCAAAACTGTGGAGTAAGTACCTGTACGAGCAGAGTGACGACGAGTCCCGAGGCAACGGCGCGGTGCAGCAGAGAGTCGGCGGCGGAGGGCGCGCACACGGCCGCGCACGTGAGCAGCACCAGCAGCGCCGCGCCCGCCGCCTCGGCCAGCGCCACGCGCCACAGCGGCTGCCCCACGCCCGCGTGCGCCGCGCCGCCGCCCTCCCGCGCGTCGCACGACACGCAGCCGCACCAGCGCACTGCACACGCATCATATGACGTCATGCCGACAGTCCTCACGACAAACCAGCGAATGAACCAAACTCAATTTTTTTATCATTATTATTATTGATTTGTTACGTTTGACTACTATCTCACCTGATGGTAAGCAATGATGTGGCCCACGGTGGAGCACGCTTGCCTAGAAATAACCTTTTCTTTCTTGACTTAAAGATCCCAAGGTTGTACGAGTAGCTATCAGGAAACACAGATTCCGGCAGGGAATTCTAATCCACACACTCACACTAGGTTCCAGCTCAAATGTTACCTGACTCGCAGCATACTACTTTCACAGATTCTACTACCTCCCGTATTTTGACTGTTTCACAGTCTGTTCATCTAAATATTCAGATATGTCGTACTTATTTATAGTACGAATAGAGACGAACGTTCTCTCTTTTTTGCTTCCTAAAACATCCGTTTGATTTTTTTTTATATCTTGTTTGAAAGAATTTTACCTCAAGTTTTATTTAAATTTGGTGAAGATCTGATAAAACTTCGGAGAGACCATGGTACACTTCAATAAATAATAGCATCTGCTGTCGCTGCAATCACACATCTGTTTATTGTTACCACCATTTGTCTGTATATGTAATAACAACACGCCAGTACCTACCTACGCTCTGAAGGGGTACCGCAGATGTGACAAGTTTGTCGACCTCTCGAGCCGGGCGTTGGTTCAGGCCATAGTCCGGAGTGAGATGGAATGGTATGTGGTCGCCTTCTTCTGCGAAGCAGTAATGCTAGCAAAGGAGATAGCCGCAACTGTGAGGAATCGTAGCGGTCATCCGTACGCCCCAGTTGCCTCCGCAAGAGATTACCCGGACTTCGGGATCTGGGCGATGAATTCCGATAGTGTTTCCAGGTGACTTTTAGATTTTTAGGGATCTGGTGACACGTTCTGAATAGCCCTTGACCGAGACACCAAAAGTCCCGGTTTTTCACCAACCTCCCTAGTTTGTTGGATCGCTAATTTTGAGGGGTAAAACGTCATCTTCAACCATCGTCATATAAATCATTTCAGAAGTAAGTACTTGTAGTTAAGTATTTCTCAAATCCTACTTTCGCCGGAAAACCTGACAATATTTTAGATCTTCTGATAAACTTGAGCGACTTAAAAATGTTTGCCTAGGTTTTTTGCTTTACATTTGGTTTAATATAAAAACTAATACCTACTAAAGAATTTATTTAGTATTATATTAAATATATACTAGCTTCTGCCCGCGACTTCGTACGCGAGTCCTGTTGCTTCTGCCAGCGACAACGGGGTCGTCAAAATCAAAGATCCAAAACGTCTGATGTCGAATTCTATGAGCCCGGGGACGGGAAAACAACGTAGTTTATAGGGAAGTGTTGTAAGGTATGATACCTTTGTGCATATTTTTACTCTTTTGTGTCCTGGAATGTATTCCTGCATTATTTTCTTCAGTCACATCTTATGACTGAACTTATCAGGATGCCCATATAACTCTCTTCACTTGCTTCGCTTGCAAAAACTTATATTTTAATGCTATTTTAAAAGTTGTTTACTTATAATGCTATAGCGACACTGGCATCTTAGATATTTTTGGTACTGTAGAGCCTTCACTTAGACGACGGCGTCAGCAGTTAATAATAAATATTAATGCTTAACCTGCGCATTTCTTTCCAGTTAATATCTTCTTCTATACACTTCCTGGAAAACTATCTCTTATCGCACCACGATTAGGTTCAATATGCAATGTATATCAATATCAAACTCGTGGTTTTTTTTTTCATTTATCACAACGACGGTTTTTTGATTTCGTTACAGATAACAATTTATACAACGGTTCAATTCTCTATACGCGGCGGTGATTATTTCTCTTCAATACTCAGAAAGTAGGTTTGAAGTTGCCTGAGGAGCGAGTTGAAAGCAATGCTTTTCAGCCCTAGGGATAATAATAAATCATGTCCCAATTTTCTATACCTACAGGCCACTCAATTTCAGTCAGTCCAATGTAAAATTGAAGTAACATGGACAAGTAACAAAACAAGTAACAGGATAAGTATTACGTACTTAATTAAAGAATATATTTTTTTATGACTTTATATTTTACTTTTTAAAAAGGGAAATAATAATGGTTCCGAAAAACAAATTAATCTCCAGCGATCTGTGGCCGACTATTATTCTAATTAACCTGCGTTATAATGAATTACCGATAAAAAACCCAAAACATAAACGAAAAAATATTATCCAATTTAACAACAAATAAGAGCATGTTCAAATAACATTTTCTCCTAAAAAAAAATGGATCTTTGAATAACAAAACTAAACGTCCGAATAGAATACTGAACCTCCGACAAAATTACTAATTATTATTATTAATTAATCGTATTTTTACAACTTGCATGAACTGTTTTGGTTTCTATTGTTGGTTATCAAATTTATTTTTTAACTCTCAATAATAATGAAAATACCTAAATATTAAGAGATCCCTTTTTTTGCAGAATATTCTTTGTCCTAATATACTTTGGCATAACGATTTTGGCATAATATGTTTTGCCAAAATAATACTTTGCCATATTTTTTTTTTGGCGTACTATGAATATAACATAACGTAACACCACATAGCTATAGTTTCTGTAACAATTCAATAATATTGTTGGTTAAATATTTAATATGTTGTGCTACAAAAGTTAGTGACAGAACCGAATCGCTGCAAAACCGACTTCACGTAGTCTTGTCTGCCCTACCCCTAGAGTGTAATTTAAAATCGCGTAGGCGCGTAGGGGCGAGGCGGCCCGTGGGCTGAGGAGCAGGCGGCTGCGACGATTAGCACACGTGGGGCTGCCGGAGGCCCGCAGCGCCGGAGCCGTGACAGAAACCATGCCTGCTGCATGTGGCATGCTCGCTTGAAAGCTGCATGCTTGCTTGCATGCTGCGTGTTGCATGTTTGCTTGCATGCTGCATGTTGCATGTTGCATACTTGCTTGCATGCTGCCTGTTGCATGCTTGCTTGCATGCTCCAATTTAATGCCTGAAATAGGTAGCGATATCGAAGTATACCCGTGGTCAGTAAAATTCATGATATATGATGCAAGTAAAAGTTATTATTACAAGTATGTTTTTATATTTTTTATAAGTTTCTGTATAACCACTCAGAATAATATTTTCAGTATAATATTACAGTTAAAATAGCACCACAGTCTATGAAATATGAAAGGTAATTTATGAATTAATAGTCGGCAAGTAAAGATAAAAATTACAAAGCATAGTTTTCAGTAGAACATAATTTATGCTGGTAGAAAAGTATTTTAGCAATAAACAGTCATGTTTATTTTTCGAAGATTTCAGTATCTCATTCGGTCGTTTCGTCATTTTAATTCGGACAAAAGAAATCGGAAAGTTAGTATTTTAGGCAGTAGATTTAATATTTTGAGTAAGGACAATTCTTCTTTTTTTGTCGGAGCTTTTATTACTACCCTTTTAAAAATAATTAGTTTTGGGCAGAATGTTTAACATTTTTTCAATGATTGTAATAAAAATAATGGCTAAACAGCAGGCAAAAATTTTCTATTTTCTTCACATTCTCTTCAGTGCAAATGTCCGTTAGACGTCCTGACCTTGGTGCATTTTCTATACCAAAATTACCTTGAACAAATTCCAGATACCAACAAAAAATTGTTGCTCGGTGAGTTCTCTTTTGGTATAGAATTCGTTTCTTATATAATATTATGTTACCGGGAATCTGAATAATTCAGGTATTGTTTACAATTTTATTCTTAGGCAATGTATGGAATATCTGTGGCCTAAAAAAAATGCTTGTCCTACGTACTTTACCAAGATAATGTATATCTACAGAACCTGCTCTGGTCTACCGGCAATGTGTAAAATAAATAGATATCTATATAAATAATAAATAGATGACTTCTATATTTATTAATATTAATCGAGCGACCTACCAGTAAAATGATGGCCAAATGAAACATGTTCTATTACTTATAATCAATGTGTGTAAATGGTGAGAGCAGTGAAAGGTTTGGTGTAATTTTTTGCACGCCAATACGGACAGGTCAGGCGGAGCTTCTATCTTAGCCTTCGTGGTTATTTTGTAACATAGTGTCATTTGTTTAGGGATATTTTTAATAATCTGTATAATTTTCCAGCACACCAGGAAACTCCACTAATGAACTGAATGCATACCAGAAAAATGAAAGTGAAAAAAATAATAATTCATTGACCTTTTACAGTGGCGAAGCGTGAAATATTGAGAGAGGTAAGCCGGATCAAAAATGCTTGCCTAGCCTACTCCGAGCGCGGGCACGCAGTCTTGAGTCCTTACCGAAAATCTGTGATTGGCATCCTGGCTTCAGTCTTGTTTAGGCAGATGTATCTTCAGTCCACTTTTACTATACGTGTAAGCACTGAGATATTGAAACAGTGTCTTGCAAGTAGGGTTGCCAGGTCCTGGAACTGAAAAGCCGGACAATCTATCCTATTTAGCCGGACGTTTGGTCAAAAAGGCCGACATTTTTTTTAAGTCTAATAAAATTCATGAAATCTTTTTAAATTCTAATAAAAAAACCATAAGATTAAGTGATATTATTGTTATACTATTACATGTCCACTTTGCTTGTGCTAGCGATACAAGGTAAGGCAAAACTCTAATGACAATTCTAAACAAAATGGTCTTTAAAAAGCCTAACAAAAGCCAAAAATGCTCAAATTTGGCCGGACACGCCACTTAAAAGCCTGACTATGTCCGGCTTTATCCGGACGCCTGGCAACGCTACTTGCAAGCATAATAGAAGTGGCTTTGATAAAAGCCGTTTGTGGTGAAATGATGATATGATGTAAATTAAACAAAACTTAATGGACTAAGTACTAATAATACTACTTATACTCTAAAGCTATTCGTCTATTCTTTCTTACAAAGTGCGCTAAGACATTATTATAAAAGCCGGGAAGATTCTTAATTTTTAGTAAAGAACGTTTTTCTATAGAAATAATTGCTAGGTCAGATAATCGTTCTTGTTTTTGAATTACGCATGTTGATATTTATTGTAAAGGGATAAATATGAAAATGTTTAAAAAAACCAGCTCTGAGAAGAACGTTTGCGTAGGTGTAGTTTTAAGAATGAAATCTAAAAAAAATTGCACGAAAATTATTAGACTTCGCGCACGACCTTACTCATAGATCTATACTCACCTCCCGCACGCGCACCCCCGAGCCCCCGCCTTGGTGACGCTTGGGCCGTCCAGCATAAATCGTAATATTTTAATTTCGCCATAACTTCAAAACCAAACGTCCAATTTTAATCATTTAAAGACCAAATATTATCTACATAAACTGGAATTAGTGATGAAATAATTTATTTTGATAAGGGTCAATAGCATGAGTAAAATAAATGCGTTCAAATGTAATCCAAAAAAAAATCAAGATGAATAGATAAAAAAATGGTTGTTGTGCCTCACTCGACATAGATAGGTATACTATTTCGCTGACTTTTTTGTAGATATTTATAAGATCTATAATTAATTACAACATTTTATGGTCCTATCTTTTAGAGTTTAGGCAGCGTACGCAAAATAAGTAACTTTTCTGATTGATTTTTTACACCTTGTGTCCGAGAAACCCAAATATCTTACGGAACCCTATTTTTTTCCAAAATAAAATTTAGCCTACGTTACTCGTGGATAATGTAGCTTTCGAATGGTGAAAGAATTTTTAAAAACAGTCAAGTAGTTTTTAAGCCTATTCAATGCAACTCTATCAAATAACTCGAAAAAAACCGGCTTGCCGGAGCGCTTTAGAGCGCGCAGGTTAATCGACATTTATGTGACGTCATGACGTATATCTTGTATAGAAATTTAAACGTTAAAAAGCCGATTGCGCCTGCGGCTTATCTTAAAGCAACATGTTGTTGAAAAGCAAATTTTGTTGATTTAATGTCCATAGTGTACTACTTAGTGTAGGCGTTTTGAAATGTTTCTTTGTAGTTTTATAATTACTGATTGTGCCATTTCTCAATTACGGTAGAGAGTGGTTGTGTTCTAAACTTCTGGAGGGAAGCCGGTGGGAATCGAGTTGTATGGAACCTTCGTCACTGCCTTTTAAGGTTCCGTAGCCAAATGGCAAAAAACGGAACCCTTTCTGTCTCTCTGTCTATCCGTATGTCACAGCCACTTTTTTCTTAAATTATAAGAACTATACTGTTGAAACTTTGTAAGTTATGTATTCTGTAAACCGCATTAAGATTTTTACACAAAAATAGAAAAAAAAAATTAACGGTTTCCCATACTTAGAACTCTTTTTTTTTCATCAAACCCATATGTGTGGGGTATCTATGGACAGGTCTGTAAAAATTATAGTTATTGAGGTTTCTAATATAATTGCTAAACTGAATAGTTTGCTAAACTGAATAGTTTGCGCGAGAGACACTATTCCAAAGTGGTAAAACGTATCTCCTCCAAAATTTTGGAAATCGGTGTTAAATAACGAAGAGACTAAACTATTATAGAAACACCGACTTACAAAATTAAAGTTATTTTGTACTTTTCAGTGTTTTTTAATATTGAAGTCGGTTATATATTTTTTTACAAGTCTTAGCCGTCTAACCTAACTTATCCGTGTCGGGGTATCCTAAAATTACGTCACCTCCTTTCATGCTTTCGTCTTTTGCACACATTACCGGCTGCGTATTAATGCGTATTGATTGGTATTGTATAAAATACCTTGGCAAAATATCAAACAAATAATGTTCCATACATTACCTACCTACACAATTTAGGTATTCTATATATTGCCTAGCGATTATACAGATTACCGGTACTCCACTCATCTAATGCAAGATCACGCGCGAATTTGTACCGAATAATACCATGTAGGTAATAATATGTCCCTCGAACAAATATAAATTTTTATGATTTCAAATCATAATCTAATAATCTTAGTAATTCTTAATATTTTAATCTTTATTTAATCTTTTAATCTTTTACACAAAATCCTGACATGTAAAGCCACAAGTAAATCTCAAACAAATAATTATGCTAGTGCTCAACGAATAACTAAGCATGTGTATAACTGAATTATAAATACCTAAGTATTTAAGGACATAAGGAAATTTTAGTAGAATAATGTATATTATAATTTTATTAGCGACTGGCCCGAGCTAGGTTTACAAAACTTGTGTGTCGGGTTTTTTTTCCAATGAGTGAATGTCGAACTAGTATGTATCTATTGTCATATGATTAGTGTAAATTAGTAAGACTATAGTCATCAATCTACAATCGATGGTATTGCTGTATTGCAAAACTAACCTATTTAGTTTAGTGACATAAGTAAGTAGGTAGTACTTATAGTAGATTATGTGACTAGGGGATAAAGCAGTGTCTTTAAGTCGAGGGCACCATATTGAATACCGAACGAAACGAAGGTTGCTAATTTTAATCCCAAACGTTAGTAGATAAAGCATTTATATAATAATGAAAAAATAAATTATATTATTATAAAAAATATGAAATAATAAAGAAACCTGAGTGAAGTGAGGTATTCAAGCCGCCCAAGATAAAGACAGCTTTATCCCCGGATTGGATACTCTACTTTTTACACCATCTGCGAGATAATTAAAAGACAACTTAGTCGACCAAATCATATATTAGAGACGTATAGGTAAGTATATTTCTCTAATATATGATTTGGTCGACTATTATATTATTTGGTAAAAACTTTACTCTGTTTTGATGCACGTACATTTTTCACTTATGTTGACGTGTTGTTTAAAGCTGCGGTCTTTTAAAATCTTCTTTTTCACAATAACTAAGCATCGTAGTTACATCATAATTAGATTATTTTGATGATAAAACTTCAATAAAGCAAATGATAAAAAAATTAAAATCTAAATTACCATAATTTATCAAAAATATTGATTTTAAAAGATGTTCAAAAAATGTGTATAAATTATTAGTATTTGTACACATTTTTTGGACATCTTTTAAAATCTTGTTTTTAATTATGATGTAACTACGATGCTTAGTTATTGTGAAAAAAACATTTAATAAGAGCCAAATGTTGAGAATTTTGATGAAATTGTGACTTCTGAAATAAGAAAATGAAACATAATTAGAACTAGCCATGAATGCATTTCAAAGATGATAATGTTGCGCTTAGTTTCCATTCGTAAGATTTGTAAATTCGTTATATTATGCCATTAACGAAGCTCACAAACATAAGTCGAAATGATGTTGGCACGAAAGAGCTATGTTTAACGCTTGATTTACCAAACATAATACACCCAAATTAACTTAAAAAAAATAACTGGCTACTACTCATACTATGGTTAAATATGTGCTATAATATTTCAAGTTGTTTCATTATTTTGTTCAAAAAAAGCATACAAAGATGCGCTAATAATTTGCCGCGGGTGAATTTTTAAAAGACCGCAGCCTTAATTACTCAATTCTTTATTGCAATCCATATGTATACATAGATGGTTTTGAAAATTTTAATAGAGCAATATGGGACCTGTCGGGCACAGCAAAATGTAGGAGAGAGAAAGAGGGCTAATTAGCAATTCACGGAGTTGAATAGATAATGATTGTAGATCTAATTAAACGAACTAAATTTTTGATGTTCCAAATCCAAATCTCATCGCCCAAATAATTTCCCTAGGGACAGAATGGCTTGCTTTAAGTGATGTTTGTATGACGTATAAAAGTGTATTATCGAGCAGGGGGTGTAAAAAATTGCTTTTCAGCTACAGAAAAGAAAAACAAAATAGGCGGAAAAGCAGCAATCCGATCTTCATTTGTTTTTTCGAGTTATAAAGTTTGGTTTACACATCCGTATAGCAGAGATTTGTATCAACTCGATGAGTTTATCACATTCAGATATGGATTGACATTCAGATAGCTTGATTTCATAAAAGGCTAAAGCTATAGTAGTTATAGCCTAAATCCAAAGAAAGTTACCTAAAATCTTACGACTCATTAGATTCATGTATTTATTTATACTTTCCTTGTACCTACTCGTAATGAATAGTGGTTATCTCAGGTTCTAGACTTATTTAGTTTTTTGAACAAACCCTTTCTCTAGGCTGAATAAGTTAGGTACATGTAGCGACATCTATGACGCCACATAAAAACTACGAAGAAAATACGAAATCCTTTCTGTTTAAACCCCAAGCGGCATTCGCTCTCTCAATGTCTTTCTATTGTGTTTTTAATTACGGTATTCGAAAGGTTACCGTCTGGAACGAGCCTTCGCTGGAAGTACTATGGCAATATGATTTAACAAACGACCGTTCTAATCAATTTTGCAGATCTATCTGTGTACAACCTACGTTACTTTTCTCAGAGTAAACAATCTGTGTAGCTGTTTGTTACACAGAGGCAAAACAAAAAAAAAATGAATTACCTACTTCTTGAAATAGAAGGTTCTCAATGTATAAAAGCCATTTTTATAATTCTCATTCGCGCACGTGTAATAAACCCAGTCACTGTGGATGCTCCACAACGCACTAGTTATTTTATTGCCCTGCTAGCTTCTACCAGCGTAGCGGCTTTTTCCTCGGTGGAAATAGAAAACTCCTTAGGGAACATATCTACTCTCGGGATAAAAAGTATCCCCTGTATGTTCGAGGACACGGTCTGTCTGTGTTTTAATCAGCCGTTTGTGTGTGAAAGAGTCACAAACTTTCGCATTTATGATATTAGTGTGATAAGATAATTATTTGGAATTATTCAATCGGACTGAGGCACTTACATCGACTACTATCTTATCGCTTTGATTTTTATTCAGAACTAGCTACAACCAGCGGCTACGACCGCGTCAAAGGCGTGTTTTCCATACAACTTTGGATTCCCGTTGCATCCCCATGGGGGTGATTTTGAACAATCTTCTTTAAGTGCTATTTTTATCTCCAAGGTCGGAAAAGCATTTTAGAGACGCGAGAGCGCTAGCGGTTAACGGAAAGTTAGCTGCGAGCGCTTGGCGCTTGAGTGGCTAATAATAACAATAATATTAAAAAAAAAACTAATAATATAGGGTATGTAATTGCGAAAGCTTCTGAAATTCACGGCTTTTAGAAATTTTCTGTGCACTTTTTCTATACACTCTGAGTATTTATTATAAAATGGGATTCCACACACACACTGCATATTCTAGTTGTGATCTAATCAAAGAATTGTACAGGTATAAGTAACTTAAGGGCCGCACAAAATCTTTAACAGATCTCATTACAAAACTGTACATTCGAAATACGTTGTTTACTATGTGATCTACGCGAGCATCAATCACGAACTAGGCGCATCCACAGTCCCATCACTAGATGGGACTGTATGTCCCAGATGTCAGAATGTCGTGAAATACTCATATATACTCATATGAGTATTTTACGACATTCTTATTTTTTGTAAAGCTAATAAAGCAACACTTGGATATCCTGTGTTGTAGTTTATTACTTATTAAGCAATAATCAGTGAAACGATCTAACTCTTCTTGCAGTAATCTACAGTCATGCAATTTTTTTATCGGTAACAAATCTTTAGATCATCTGCATAAAGTAATAGTTTTGAGTTTCTGAGGCACGTTCTTATATAGTTTATAAACATAAAAAAACACAAGAAGGCCCAAGATTGAGCCCTGTGGCACACCAGAAGTGACATGAATAGTAGAAGAATGAAAACCGATAATAACTACTCTCCGAGTTCTGTTTTTGACACAGAAAGAAGACCAACTTATTAGATCACCACGTATGCCGTTAAAGGAAATTTTAATCAAAACCAAAATATAATCTACTTTGTCAAATGCTTTCCAAAAATCGATGTAGGTATTTGGCAACCACTTGTGTACGAGAATCTATATTATTACTTAAATAAATAATCGACGAAGGCTACCAGGTTGGTGTGCTTGAGCGTTTTTTAACAAATCCAATTTGTTGTTGGATAATGGTACTGTGAAGCACCGGATATATTCTACTGTCAATAATAATCAATAATCATTTATTATTTGTATAACACAGGTAGTAGATACAGATCTTATAAAAGTTTATAGGTCGCTGTGTTATGCCTAGAGGCGTACAAATATGGTTGCATGCATAGGAAAAAAATACAATATTAATCATGCGAGAGGTAAATTCCAATTATTTGCTAGTGGACTAATTGTTCTTGAAGCTTCGGTAGTACTGAAAGACATAGGATAATAATTCTCCACATTTTGTTTGGAACCGGTTTATGGACTGGGGATTATAAGCAGTTTTCCATGTTTCGGGAATAAATAAATAAATCGCTGACACAGGGAAGCGATTTATTAAATAAAATTTGCACAGGAAGGCTTGAACGCCCTCAAGACATCATCCACACTGAATTTTATCTTACTTATAATAGAGCAGTCTTCTGAAAATTCTACATTCTGATAATATGACGTTCGATCGTTGGGAGGCGCTCGTTCATAAACGGATTAGAAGAAATCAGAAAAAAGATTGCATATTTTTTTTATTGCTTTTGGTTCTAGTTACAATACCTACTTAACTAAATAATTAATTTGAGTGAGAGAGAATCATCCTTACTAATATTATAAAAGCGAAAGTGAGTTTGTTTGTTACGTCTTCACGCCTAAATTGCAATTTGTAAAATGATTTTGATGAAACTTGGTACACGGATAGACTATGTCCAGGAATAGGACATAGGATACTTTTTATCCCGGAAGTATGTTCCCTTGGGATAATTTTCTGCTATCACGCGGGCGAAGCCGTTGGGAGCAGCTAGTCATTTATATAGGTACATTATTATAGATAAAAAAATGGTGTATATTATATTATTTTTTATTACAAATCAAATTAATCATCATCATCATATCAGCCGAAAGACGTCCACTGTTGGACATAGGCCTCCCAAGCGTCGCCAGAACGACCGGTCCTGTGCGTCACGCATCCATCGGATTCCCGCGACCCTGACCAGGCCATCGGTCCAATGAATAATCACAATAATTATTTCTATCATTATAAAAATATCTAGAATTTTAGACGTATTACCTAGATAGTTACATATTTCCGTGTACTATAGTAAATCAATAAAATATTTCGGGAATGTCAAACCTACTAATATAATTATAAAATAATACGTAGGTACAAAATTAATAAAATGTTTCTAGAATATCTAAACAAGATGACATAACTTTTAATATCCGAAAAAAAATTACAGAATTGTTATCAAGATAGGTAGACCTTTAGTGAGTAATAGTATGAAAGTGGGAGCCACATTAGGCCAACGCACACGTGGGCCACGCCTGATTTGTACTCTTGACTTGGATCTAATGTACCTCTACAAGTCTACGTACGTAGCTCACGTGTGCCCAATGTAGCTCTAGCTAACTCATCAAAATGTAGGTTCTTTATGTAAGTAAGTATTACATATATAAGTACCTAGTCAGTAAGTTGTCTACTTATTTTTATTCAATCTTATACACAAATATTATTTTTATAAGATGTTTTATTCGGGCGGGACTATTTGGATATCTTCTTTGGGAACTGGCAAGAAGTGGCTCAGAGCCGACAAGAAATAGACAGAAGCTTTTGGAGAGGAACAAAACAGTATAGGCTAGATATACTTAATCTATATATATAAAAATGAGCCCCGTTTTCCGTTGTCACGACTTGGCATGAAAACGGCTTGACCGATTTGGCTGATTTTTTTGATTTTGTTATTGTTATTGTGAGGAGAAGGTTCTTATGGAAAAGTAAAAATAAAGTAAAAGTAGGGTAGAGTAGGGTAGAGTAGGGTAGAGTAGGGTAGAGTAGGGTAGAGTAGGGTAGAGTAGGGTAGAGTAGGGTAGGGTAGAGTAGGGTAGGGTAGGGTAGGGTAGAGTAGTAGGTTAGAGTAGGGTAGAGTAGGGTAGAGTAGGGTAGAGTAGGGTAGAGTAGGGTAGAGTAGGGTAGAGTAGGGTAGAGTAGGGTAGAGTAGGGTAGAGTTGGGTATAGTAGGGTGGAGTAAGGAAGAGCGGGAGCGAAGCCGCGCGGGCAAAAGCTAGTAATAAATAATATTAACAATAAATAATAATCATTTTACACAGAGCGCCATAATTTATAGGAAGGTAATCCTAATCAGTTATCGTAATCACTGATCCACACTGATTTTATATCTTGAACATCACCGGTCAATGCGTAGGTAGGTACACAACATGCCATCGATCAAACCTGTCACGCTGTGCTAGTTGCTTCAAGTTGATTTTGTCAATGGTCATGTTTTAATGTTTTGGGCCTATATGTAAGCTCATTGTATTAAGATTGAACTAGTCGCGGGCTCGAACTCGCTGATGGGTGAGGCCAAAAAATATGCTGTCTTATCTGACATCTTGTCCGACAGCGATAGTATCAGGTCATAAGCAGTCAGGCGCTAGTCTTTAAGCACAACGTATTATTTACACGCTCACCAACATCGGTCCGAACTGAAACGACATTAGAAGCTGCGCAAAAAATTGGGAGCAGTGTTTTGGATTTTATTTTAAGAGATATTATATTATAATACTTATTATTTTTAATGCAAATCAAAAGTCAGAAATCCTGTTGCGAAAGACCCTAATTTCGCAATTGGATTTCTCGCACTAACGTTACATCGCACCGATAAAGCATCGATGGAATAAAACATCATAGGTACCTACAGCTGAATTATCGATACACTGTGATCGATATTATAAAAACCAAATCAGTAGGGAACCTGTATTTAATAGGTATACTTAATAATAAGTTTAAACAAACCGATTGATCTTGACGATATAACTTGCACTCTAATAAATCATTTTTCGGAAGAAACTAACAAACAACGGGACTCTCGTTCACAAGATGGTTGTGAATTAATGTGCAGAAAAAGCACTTTTTAATTCCCCAGCTGTTCTGTATATACTTAGTTCTTGAAAAAGCTCCCGAAAAGTCGCTGCGTATAATATCTAACTAATAACACCGGAGTATCTACTGCTTGTAAAGTGACAGTTCGCATAACAATAATAAGGTATTTAGATGCAAGTTAAAAAACATATACAAGAAGGAAGCAAATAATGGCAGTAGTCACTTACTGTTGTCGGTGCTGGCTCGGAGCCCGCGTGCGGCCATGCTGTCTGGTCGCCGCCTGCAGCGAGAGTGCGCGCGGCGCGGCGCGTGCGCGACACCGCGCCGCGACCGACGCTCACCTCAGCACTCGCGCGTCGCACTCATTTTCGCACGCTTCTAGATATGCCTACAATGCTGATTGTCGAGAATGAGATCATCTTGTGATCTTACTGAAATCGGTTTTTCAATTTATTAATTCTTGTGAAGGTTTTATTTTACAATATAGGGAAGTATAATAAATAGTTATACTTATCTAATATTTATGCTAGGGCTCATGAAAATATATAAGTAAGTACAGTAATACCTCTCATTATAAATGCTTAACTATTATCTGCACTCGAGCACAACGAAACAGTTCCGTCTACATCAACCGAGCCGACCAGCAAGACTACCTAACTAGTAAGTACCACAACCTGTGGCCTTGCATCTTCTTATTTGGCTAACGACATTAGTACATCACACTAATATTATAAAGCCGAAAATTTGTGTGTACCTATGTTTGTCAATTTTGCAAACTAGAACGGTAGAACGGATTCACATGAAACTTGGTACTAGTGTGGACTATATTGTGTCGAATAGCGCATAAGATACTTTTTATCCCGGGAGTATTTTCTACAACCTTGCGAGCGAAGTCGCTGGCAGTATCTAGTATTGTAGATGAAATAAACGTCATTCACCCAAATAAGAACTACTTATGTGTCACTGTCACTATTATTATTATTAAATTTTCTACAACCTTGCGAGCGAAGTCGCTGGCAGTATCTAGTATTGTAGATGAAATAAACGTCATTCACCCAAATAAGAACTACTTATGTGTCACTGTCACAACAGTGTACCAGTGGCGCACTCACGTGTACCTGTGTTAGTTAGTAATACTTTACTTAATAAATCATTGATAAACTAAGTGCAATAACAGCGGAAGAGGACGCCTCACACGTCACTCGTCCCTGAAGGCAGTTGTCGCGTCGCGATGTCGGTACATATGTAAATATATAGAGACGAGAGTCGAGACTACATCGATTTGGTTAACTAAACATCTTCTGTGGGATTTTATGAGAATAAAAAAATTGTGTAAAAAATTATACCACACTTGTACTTTACACCTATTAAAAAGGTGTAATAAAAATAATTTATGATTTAATCTTCCCCTGCATATGTGTGACAACTTCTAAACCCACTACAAATGTAGTAAACGATTCAAGAGTCACATTGATCTGAAACTATACCGAAGTCATTACACATTAGGATGGCTCTGAAACAGCTCACAATCAACAAAGCGTCGGGTGATGACGGAATTTCGACTAAACTCCGAAAGGCGAGTGAAAAAACCTGTTCTGAAGGCCCTTCAGAAGCTTTTTGATTCCGTCATACTCGAGGGAAACTGCTCTATGTCAGTCGATTTTGACATACTGCTTTACCTCATGGGGTTGAGCAGGTAAAACTTTATTACTACCTATCGAAAGAGCTCAAAGAGCGATTCTCAAGGTGTCTACTTGCCGCTCTTTTCTTTTTCCCACAAACAGCACAAAACATGCTTTTACGGCCAAATTTTTTGTGTTTCTGGGACCACTACTCTATAATAGGTTTAATGCAGCAAATATTTATTCCCTAAATTATGTAAATTGCTAAAAAACTCTCAAGGAAAGACTACAAAATTTGTCCTATGAAGATAAAGAGAAGTTATTAGTTGTACTTACTAAAATAAAGATTAATTGCGCTTTTTTATTATGATTAGTTAGCTTAGTTAATATACACAGATTTTAGCAAGTAAGATTTTTATACTGTTTACACCTCTTTTAAATACGTATTAGTTGTCTATTTTACTTTTATGTACTATTATTACTGTGATTATTTAGTTAATAATGTTTTACCTTCTCTCGCCTGAAACACAGGATGTCCTAGTTCAGGCATATAACACTTGTGAACTTTACATAGAATTAAAAAGATGTGTTTACTCTATGACTAAATTTTTTGAATAAATTAAAAAAAAAACATACCACGGGCGTGGAGCAGACGCGTGAGGTACTCTTCTTTAAGATGGGCCCATCTCACTCTCAAGAGCAAGTTTAACGACTTCCAGCTTCCTGAACAATAAGGATTCCGAAAAGGCTTAACCACCGTAAACTACACACATACGCTGAGGGAGTTTATAGTTTTCTGTATAACCTCTCTTGGTCTCCCAAGGAGCCTCTCTGCTTTGCGTTTGTGGACTACGAGATGGCCTTCTATTCGGTCGAGACTTGGACTGTACTGTACTCGTAGTAGTCTCTCCTACGGTGCTAGAGAGACTATCGATTTATCGAAGTACTGAATTGTTTGTATGAAAACGCCATCATGTCAGTCTGACTTCAGGATCGGACCTCAAAACCCATCCTTCTGCAGCAGGGTGTGAGATAGGGAGACGTCATGTCCCCGGATCTGTTCACAGCCGTAATGGAGGATGTCTTCAAGATTCTGGACTGAAGAAGTATAAACTGTGCTGTCAACGACTAGTAGGTACATCAGTCACCTTCGAATTGCTGATGATATACTTGTCATGGCTGAGACTATGGAATGAAGTATAATGCTCGATTACCTCAGTAGAACTTCCGAAAAAATGGGTCTTAAAATAAACATGGACCAAAGCTAGTTCATGGTAGACTCCCTTGTAACACCCACTCTTATTAAGATGGAGAAGTTGTAGACGATTACGTTTCGACGGGTGCAAAGTAAAAAAAGTTATCTGCAACTTTGCGATTTTCTGATAGTTGCAGTAACTTAACAAATATTTAATATTCTAAGACATGAGAAACCTTTCAACTGTCAAAAACGAAAAAATTATAGTTTTCTTTTTGATAATGTTTTTGAAAAAAAAAAATTACCTACTAAATAACTGCTTATTGTTACTAATTCAATAAAGAGGATAGAAAATCACAAAATTGCAGATAACTTTTTTTACTTTGCACCCGTCGGTTTAGCTAGGACAGACTGTCCAGCTAACTGAACTGGCTGTCCTAAATAAATGTAATCGTTTCTACGTAACGTATGTAGTTAGGTAATCTGCCTAACTTAGTTAAATCTTAACTTCGAGAAAGAGGTCAATCGTCGAATTCGACTCAGATGGGCAGCGTTCGGGAAACTGAGTAGTATCTTCTCGTTCGACATACCACAGTGTCTTACTGTAAGCGTATGACCAGTACGTCATTGAATTAGCCGAAGACTAGGTAAATACTGAGTAGGCATCTTTCTGGTCAACAATAAAGAAATAGAGCGAAGAATCAAAATAAAATCGAACAAGCATTGGACAATGAAAGGGGTATTCAAGAGTAGTCTCCCAGTCACAATACAAACGACAGCCATGCAGAATTGTCTGATACCCTGTCTCACTTACGCTTCTCAAACATGAGCGCTGTCAGCGGCCATGTTTGAGACTTGCTTGCTTGAACTTGTAAAAGGCAAATTGTTTTGGAATAAATATTGGCTTATTTACTCTATATTTTAAATTAACCAGAATCAAATTCTGTCTATTTAGTAGCTAGATATGCATGTTACTGAAAGTAATGATGATAATGAAATTGTAATGATGCAGTAAAAGAAAACCGTGGCACGATTAAAACTGTTTGGTAGTCATATCTAATACAAATATGAAAAAAAAACGCAATTATAGAGAAAAATACAATCAAGGGCACTTCTAACAACGTAGGTAAATACTCTTAATTTCTTCCTTCTAAGATCAGGTATAACTCTATTTCTTCTCGTTAACCATCCTAATAAAATTATGGCACAATTGCCCGAGGATTACTTTGATTCGGGGTGAATTGACTATCAGTTCATCTTTTTTTTATTTATAATGTATAGGCTCATGTTTGACCACTATCTCACCTGATGGTAAGCAATGATGTAGCCCACGATGGAACACGCTTGCCTAGAAGCAATCTATTCACTCCTGACTTAAAGACCCCTAGGTTATAGCTATCAGGAAACACAGACTCCGGCAGGGAATTCCACTCTTTAGCTGTGCGCAAAATGAATGTATTCCCAAAACGCTTTGTACGTATGGGTGGGATGTCCACCATGTACCGGTGGCGCAACGCCGTACGTCTTGTGAACCGATGATGGAACGGACTTGGTGGAATTAAATTGTGTAGCCAGTGCACACTCCCCGAAATGTAGACGATAGAAAACGGACAGGCAAGCAACTCGGCGTCGATGCTCAAGACTTTGGAGTTTTGACTTCACAAGTGCATCATTGCCTATGATCCTCTTGGCACGCCTTTCAATCGACTCCAGTGCAGCAAGCTGGTATTTGGCTGAGCCAACCCAAAGATGAGAGCAGTACTCCATACACTATCGAACTTGCGCTTGATAGAGGTTGAGCAGCTGTTTCGGCGTGAAACACCGTCTCACCTTTGCTAAGATCCCCAATTTTTAGGCAGCTAGTTGGGCTTTTGCCTCGATGGAGGAGCCGAAATTGAGGGTAGACGAAAACGTTACCCTAAGAAGCTCAAGATTGTCTGTAATTGGCACGGTCACACCCCGGAAAGATAGAGTTTAGCGAAGAAAAGACATAGCATTGAACATCACCAGATTGGCATCGCCTCATTCTGAGACAGCGTCTAACGACACGTTCAAGCCTTCAATCATAGCCTCTCGGAGAGACCGGATTTGTGATCCACTAGCTGGCGCGTCGGACATATAACTCTCAGCAACAATGCTGTCGTCTGCATACCCAAAGGTTCCGGGTTTAATTCATGAATCCCCAAGCGACCACCGGTGGCCGCGCATCTATTGTCTTACTATTGTGTCTCTAATTGACGGTATCTGAAGGGTTAAGTAGGTCATTTATGTGCAGCAAAAACAGCGTTGCCGAGAGCACCGACCCCTGAGGGACTCCGGCATTAATCTCCATTTAATCCGACGAGCAGCCATCAATTACCACACGGAGGGATCGATCCGTCAAGAAGTTTGCGATCCAATCACACAGACCAGTGGGCAGACCGAAGGAAGGAAGTTTAGCAATAAGGCTTTCGTGCCAGACACTATCGAAGGCCTTCGAGATATCAAGAGACACGGCAAGCGCTTCCCCATGTTTCTCAATCGCCTCGCTCCAGATGCGTATGGCATACGCTAGAAGGTCCCCAGTAAACCGATTTCGACGAAAGCCGTATTGCCGGTCGCTTAGGATGTCGTTAGCTTCCAGGTACGCCAGAAGCTTCCTGTTAATTATCCGTTCCATACTCTTGTAGAGGATGGACGTAACAGAGATGGGTCGGTAGTTTGCCGGGTCAGCTCGACTGCCCTTCTTGGGCACAGGCTGCACGTTAGCTTGCTTCCAAGCCGTCGGTACTTTTCCAGTCTCATACGAGAGGCGAAATAGGCGAGTCAAGATTGGAGACAATTCAGGCGTTCAAGTTTTTAGAACGAGCGATGGTATCCCGTCGGGGTCACTGGCTTTATTGACGTCAAGGTTACTCAGGACCCTACGAACATCCTTCTGATGGATACGAATATCCGACATACTCGTCACGCACCCATCAGGAGAAACAGGGGGTCGCATGTCACCGGAGTCCCGACGTGAAGATTCCACAAGAAGCGAAGCAAATAGGTTTGCTTTCTCCTCAGCGGACATTGAAGTGCTGAAGTGTTTGTACGAAAACGCCACTATGTCAGTGCCACTTCAGGACCAGACCTCGAAACCTATCCTCCTGCAGTGGGGTGTGAGGCAAGGAGCTGTCATTTCTCCGAACTATTCACAGCCGCAATTTAGGATGTCTTCAAGGTTCTGGACTGCAGTGAACTAGGCATTAATGTCAATAGCGAATACATAACTCGCCTTAGGTTTGACGACGACTTAATCATGACTGAGAATACGGAGGAGCTTAGCAGAATGCTCAATGACTTCAGTAGAGTTTCCGAAACACGTAGCATGATCAAGATCAAAGACTACACTCGAAGTTGGCGTACGCTGTACAACATAACACAGTGTCCTAAGACGAAAGTCCAAGAGAAGCTCTAAAACGTGGTCGCTCATAATAGCCCTCAAAAGAAGAGAGTTTAGGGCAGTCAATTTTATTTCTCATGAGTTTAAAGAGAAACAAGGCATCAATTATATCTCTTCGAATTGACAACGAGTGCATCTTGAAGTATTTCAAGCGAGTATTGTATGAAAGCATCTGTTTACTTTTCCCTTTCGAAAAAGCAAGGTGCCATAGAAACCGCTTTTGGACTCTTTCTATAAGTAACTTATGCGTGGCGTAGTGTGGTCTCCACACTACACTACAATACCCCAAGACGCTTCGTACTAGACTGTTGTAGAGCATTATTTTAGTGCCCACCGATTTGAAACTCTTTGTGTTTCTTTGTACAAACCCCAACATTTTAGATTCTTTTTTTATCTCAATGTGAAGCACAAAAGTGATTTTTTGATCAAACAATACCCCCAGGTCTCTAATAGTCTCGACTTGTTGTATTTTTGTATCGTCTATCAGATACTCTGAGAGTACAGGATGAGCCTTCCTTGAGAACGACAGGTGGTAACATTTATTTAAGTTTAGTTCCATTCTGTTTTTATTACACCATTCAATAAGTCTGTTCAGATTGTTTTGTAAGCGCGATATCACTAGATGATTCCATTATTCTTGCAAACTTCAGGTCGTCTGCATACATAGCAGCTGGGAAGATCGTTGATAAAAATGATAAATAATACGGGAGCCAGATGTGATCCTTGTGGAGCACCAGAACTCATATAAAAATTGCCAGCAGACCGAAAACCGTTGACCACAACATAAAATTCACGCTTTGACAGATAGGATTTTAGCCATTTCAGCAAGGGTCTAGTAATACCGTGCGTTGCTAATTTATGAAGTAGTATGTAGTATCGAGTGAGAAATTCTATCGAAGGCCTTGCTGAAATCCGGACCATGGCCTCAACCAAAGCCCGGCGCGAGAGGTCTTCACCGCCGATCGCCCCGACGAGGGCACGGCGATGCTCCGCCCAAGCAGGGCACACCTTGACTGTGTGCTCCACCGTGTCCTCCGGGCATTCCGCACAGTGGCGACACCCGGGCATCTCTTCCGCTTGAATCTGGCGCAGAAATCTCCCGAACTTGCCAAATCCGGTGAGACCCTGCGTCATGCGGAAGGTAAGGACGCCGTGAGGTCCTTTCAGCCACGCCTCAAAGACTTACAGCCATAATTGTGGCGTGCCAAAACATTTCAACACTTCGATGCACCGATAGTCAATTTGGCACCGTTAGAGAGACTGCAACACTACAAGTCCCGATCGAATCAAAGGCTTCCTCGTAGTCTACAAACGCTAAGCAGAGACAGGTTATACTCCTCAGTCTTCTGTGTAACTTTCCGTAGTGTATGTATGTGATCTACGGTACTAAAATCTTTTCGGAATCCGGCTTATAAATTCTAATCCCGTAAGTATAGGCTGACATCCGGAATATCTTCGGTATATTGTCGGGTCAATCTAGTTCTGGGTCTGTAACAACTGTCCATAAAAAGCCTCGATCTCCCCCTAAGCTGGCAGATATGACTCTGCCATCTTCGGTCTTTAGTTTCTTGAGCTGGCTCTGCCCAATAGACAGATCTATTGCAACGTTAGCTTGATCGTTATATACCTAAAGCTAATTAAAAGTTTTTTTTCGCATTTATTTAATTTTTTTCAATTAAGTGTTAGGGACGATAACACACAAAGCCATTTTACTGACTCTACTTTTTATCTTTGATTTAGTATTAGAACGGACCACTTGTGACCGCGAGGTAACTAGTTTCGTCTCTGTCGTTAAACCACACATTCTTTTATGACTACTGATAAAATTCCCCACTAAGACAAGCGAAACTTTTCATGGCGTACGGCCGTGTGCCCAGATCACAATCTGCATTGACAGTCAGTCAACATTTGCAGAGCTCATTAGCCGTGCGGCAATATTTATTTAATTCATGCTAAATAACGTGTTGTGTACGGTGTGAGATGAATGTGTATGCTGAACAATCTAAACAAGATAAAACATGCGAGAGTGCGGTCTTCTCAGGCAGTGTAGCGATCACTTTTTTCTAAGATGCATGAATGCTCTACGAAAGGGACGTAGGTACATAGGTACCTGCTTATATCTACAGACTACAGATTTTTTTTTCTTAAGTGGACTAAATACACTAAAATAACTCTTAGGCTAGGTTGTGATAAAAATTAAAACTGCTATTATGATTTAAAAAAAAAAGGTTAAGTACTTATAGTATTGTTTGTTCTGCGAAAAGATCAAAAAATTAGGAGAAACTATTCGTTGAAAAAACATTGAGTAGGTACCTATCATTTCAAACAAGATGCGACAAAAGACCCATTTATACATTAGATAAGCATAGCAAAATTAGACTTGACTGCGATCCCTCCTGATGATGGTAAGCAGTGATGCAATCGTTGATGGTGAGGCGCACTATTTAGTCGAGTGATAAGGACGGGAAGACCGCAGTCATTCGATTTTAACTATACGTACGCGGTATAAACTATGAGGCGAAACGCTTACCTACTCCGGACCGTAGAGGTTTCGGTGGATACTCGCCATAGGTAAATCGGGTTGTCCGATAGTAGGAATAAGATAGCGGAATCAAATCTTGCAATTCCCGCGCATATTCTCCAAAATGCCACCTGTAAAACACCGAAAGGCTGGCAACCCTACGCCTGTGCTCAAGGCTGCTAAGTAGCTCACAAAACTGAGGAACGACGATGGCAATCATATCCGTTTAATCGTAGCTTCTGGGAGGGATCTAGGTAATCTATGGACAGTGGTTCTCTCACTGGGCTTTGAAAGTGTTATATAATACCTTTGTGCGCATGCGCAGTGGGTATGCGTCTCCCGTCTGGAGCCCGACCTATAATGTTTATATGGACCGTATTGAACGCGATCAAAAAAATTCACTAGGTACTTACTTGCACGACGACGACAATGCTCGAGAGGAGACCGAGGTAGAGGTGAGAGTGGCGGTACGAAGGCCGAGTGCCAAAAATACCGCCCTAGGTCCCGATGGTTTGCCGGGGTCCTGGCCATGGAGGCTCTCGGGTCTCGACTAAAAGGACTCTTCAGCGCATGCTTGGAGAGGGACCAGTTCCCACTTCGCTGGAAGATGGGGAAACTGGTCCTCATAGCGAAGCCAGGGCGCTCTGCGGACTCTCTGTCCTCGCACCGGCCCATTGTGTTGCTCGACGAGGTGGGTAAGCTCTTTGAAAGAGTGATGGTACTCATCGCATTATGCGTGAGGTCACAGCTTTATGCTGAGCGTTGGGCCATTTTGCGCGGATGAGACGCATATCTTCCCTATCGACTGATGTTATGTTATGTTTGTCATTTAGCTTTAAGTATGCGTCTTATTTCGCGTAAATAAAATGTTTTTCTTTCTTTCTTTCTTTTCTTTTCATTGCAAACCGCCTCATCGCGTGCCTAACACGGGGGGCTCGGATCTCTCGGACAGTCAGTTCGACGTTCGCAGGATGCGCTCCACGGTGGACACCATCATGCGCGTGCTAACCCTCACGACGAGGGATGCGGTGTCCCAGGGCAAGTGTGTCCTTGGCCATTGCCAACGCCTTCACTTCCCTGCCCTGGAGTACTATCCGGAGGGTACTCCGGTATCACCGGGTGCCCGAGTACCTCTGTCGAGTGGTCGAGACCTACCTGTCGGACAAGTTTATAGTCTACCCAAGTCACAAGGGAGAGTACAAACGGCGATAAATGTCGATACTAAGACCACCCTTGTGGAACATCGGGTCGACTACGTGCTGCGCGGTGAACTCCCTGACGGAGTCAGCCCAGACCGGGCCCAGGTCGGGTTCTAGCGCAGGGAGATCCGCACCGGGCGGCGATTGCTATAGCGACACGCGGTGTTTGCGATAGTTTAGTCGTTGATAGGATCCAGCAGTTGGGACTCGAGGTGTCATTGCACAAGTCCGAGGCTATGTGTTTTCACGGCCCTCGGAACGCGCTACCATCTGGTTTCCAATTAACAGTAGATCACAACGGCGTCGGGTCGACGATGAAGTACCTGGGACTCGTCCTCGACAGCTGGTGGAATTTCGTGAAAAAAAAATACGTACTAGTCGACATTGCAAAGTATTCACGACAGCCAAAGAATTGTAACTAAGTACCTACGTTTATTCAACGCTGTTAATTTATTTATCTACAGATATACCAAAATAAGCGCAAAACTGATCGCCTTGGAGTGAGGAGTGAGGAATCTATGCGTAAAGCCATAGAAGCCGTTCTCAGTAATAAAATGGGCAGGCTTTTGGCGTCTAAAACATTTGGAGTGCCTAGTTGAAAATTTATCTCCTGTTCCAAAAGCCCAAAACGACAAATCGCTTTGATTTTGAATTCTACTCCAAACATGAACGAAATCAAGTCAAAAAATGAACCTAAAGCTCCTCCAGAGAAGAAGAGACGAAACGTTACCAAATCTCTATTCGAAGAAGACAGTGATGAAGAAAATTTGCCAAGCACACTCAAGATGAAGAAGAGGATTGCGCTTGCATATATTGCAAAAAACTTATTCCCGGTCAAGACCTGGAGAAGACTGGGTGTTTAAGTTGTTAGCATTGAGCCCACGCTTCTTGCGCGGACGTTCCTAAACGAGTCAAGCGATTCATTTGCGAGCTTTGCCTTTTATTTTATAGTTTCATCGTGTATGTCATTTAGTATATATGTGTTATGCGAAAATCCATTTTGTCCATACAATATGGACATAATGGATTTTTGTTGATCCCAGTTTAATATTTTTATATACTTTTTCTAGTTTGTTTATCTTTTAATAGTAGATACATTATGATATAAGTGTGTAATGTTAGTGATTACCGTTGAGGCGGTATTTAAACCCGAGCCATGGCGAGGGTCTTAAGAGAGCCAAGAACGGTAATCATTAATTACTCACGTGTATCATACGACGTTTTTCAATACACTTTTGAAGAAAATAATTGTAAAACTAGTAAACTTTTGTGGCGGTAAAAAACTGTTTTCATATGCTAGACCGGGCGCTAGAGGTAAGTTAGTATGCGTAATGTGAGTACCGAATTTTACTAACGGGTTTAAGTGAAGAAAAGGTCAAAGAATAATAATGTGAATCTTGCCGGTCGATTTTTTGGTCCATATTTTTTTTACCCCCTCTTCTCTTATGCGTAAAGGGAATGTATTGAGTACACGATATGAAATTATTTTTGTAATAATTTATAGTTTTTTGTAATAGTAAAAGTCAGGATTGATTCTTAAATAAAAAAAAAAAAACAAAAATAAAAGTAAATACATTTTTTTATTAATAAAAAATTTAAAGTTACATGAAAAACCAGCAAATCCAAGCATAAATGTATTTAAAGTACCTAGGTAAAAAATTAGTCATTTTTATTTTTACATTTGTTATTGGTGCATTTACATAATTAAATACAAAACAATTTCGATTTTTTACAATTAAGTACAAGACATTGTGCGACAATCCGCAGTACATTTACATGGTGGAATTAATGACTCTGGTAAAGACGGCTTCGTCATTTGTCGTGGAAGTAAGTCACCGTTGTGTTTTTCGTAACCAAATGAACAATAATCAATGGGTGGTAATTTATTGTGTTTGATGAGCATTTTTCCATATAAATGTTTGTACAGTAGCCCTTAATAAATGCAAATGCAAAGCATCTGAAGTGCATATCACTTTCATCAAATCGAAATTGAAACCTATAGTTTGCGATATCAGTATAAATCTGAGTTCATCAGCAGATATTTTTTTCTTCGAAAATACATATGTGCAAACTGTTTCTAACTGTTTGAATTGCTCATTATTTAGGTCTAGGTTTCCCAAAGGCATGAGATCTGTTTGTACAAAATCTTCAGACGCAGCTTTTAACCATTGAATTTTACTATTGGTAGTAAAATTCAATGGTTAAAAAATATCTAGGTACTAGAAGTGTCGCAGCCACTTACAGCATGTAATGCTGGCAAAATATTGCATATATTTTCACCCAGTGATTCAGCAACAAAATGGCATCCTAGAAAACATTTCTTTGTATGAGAACCGTCAAACCATAGACCGAGACACCCAATTTTTGTCTAGTATTTCCAGAAATAAACCGCCAAGACGAATACATCTGTATCACCGCTGATTATGATAATATGAGCAGATTGAATCCTTACTGCGTGAAATATGTGGGCGAACATTCTTGAATCAGCTTCTAAATGGTTTGATTGTAATTCAAGTACCTCACAAATTGAAGACCCTTGCAACTTGAAACATTTAGTTGTATCATCGAATTCTCCACAAATATACATCTCGTAGTCTTCTTTTACTTGTGCATATTTTGGAGCATTAGCGCAAAGAAATCGAACGAGTTGCAATTTATTATGAGCGTTAGTTAGAAAAGCTTTACAATCAGTAGGAATCTTTGTTGAATCGTTGGAAATTATGATATTTTTAACGATCTGGTGTTTGCTCCGTAATTTCGTCTCCAAAAATTTTATAGAAATATCGTCGTATCTATCAAATATTAAGATGTATATTAAGATGTTAAACACAACGGTGACTTACTTCCACGACAAATGACGAAGCCGTCTTTACCAAAGTCATTAATTCCACCATGTAAATGTACTGCGGATTGTCGCACAATGTCTTGTAATTGTAAAAAATCTAAATTGTTTTGTATTTCATTATGTAAATGCACCAAATAAAAATGACTAATTTTTTACCTACTTTAAATACATTTATGCTTGGATTCGCTGGTTTTTCATGTACCTAACTTTAAATTTATTATAAAAAAATAATTTATTACTTTTATTTTTGATTTTTTTTATTATTTAAAAATCAATCCTGACTTTTACCATTATAAAAAACTATAAATTATTACAAAAATAATTTTATATCATGTACTCAATACATTCCCTTTACGCATAAGAGAAGAGGGGGTAAAAAAAATATGTAAATAAGTTATGATTCAAAAATAAAACATGTGATTTTGTACGTACTTCGCCTACCTCGTCATTCTTTCGGGCCAAGCGTACCATTAGAACGTTTGCCACTAAACAATGCCGCACAAACCTGGGTCGGCACGCTCCCCTGAATAAAATATTGACCTTACAACAAAGCCTGCTCTGCTGACAGCAGCATTGACATCTTCTTTGATAGTCTGCCAAGATTTAGAGCCAAAATCATTCAAATTGGCTTGTGATCGGCTGCCTACTTTTACTTTTAATTTAACTTTATTAATTTTTGCCAGATGATTATTAATAAAAAATATACTTTTATTTGTACACTTTATAAATCTGTGATTTAATATTTTAATTAATTTAGATAATGGATTTTTATATGTAATTTAATGTTATTGTGATTGATTAATGTATTAATAATGTAATACTAAAATTAGCTGCGTTACGGGGGCGCCCGCGCGGTCCCATGTGAAAGTGCTTCGTCGCGGGCAGCCGTGCCCTACGCCCGGTAAGCATCGACACGACTACATGCACATCGGTAAAGTTGAACTAAAATAACAATCCGGTTTCCGTTACGGGGACCGCCGCACACGACTCACCCGCGATACCAAGCGACGTGTGCACGCGCGGAACGTTGGCCCTAAGAGCTAAATTGACCCGACACTATACCGAAGACATCCTGGGCAACATGTTTTGTACGAGATAATGATGGCTCTGAAGCAGCTTAAAAACTATAAGGTATCGGGTGATGACGGAATTAAGATCAAACCCCTAAAGACGGGTGGAAAATCGGTTATTAAGGCCCTTCGGAAGCTATTTGATTCCTTTTTACTCGCGGTAAAATCGCCGGACATGGAGTAGGCGTGGGAGTACCACCACGCCGACAGCACCAGTGTACCAGCACAATATTATCGCCCTTTTTATGCTGCGTTTATGACACGTTTACGTGACATGTAAACGTGACTGGGCCCAGCCTCGGACAATCGCTATTGTGTAGCCATATTATAAGCGGTGAAATCCCTTTAAAACAATGACGATTGGCCGAGGCTGGGCCCACATGTAAACGCGGCATAAACGTAGTATAAGAAGGGCGATAATGTCGTGCTTAAGAATTACAGGCCTATCTCACTCCGGAGCCATGTCTACGAAGATTCCAGAATCGTCACGAACCAGCCTCCCGCACAAGCCAGATTCCGAAAACACTTCAGTACCGTAGACCACATACATGCGCTGTGGCAGGCTATAGGTTCAAAAGACCGCAGAGTATTATCTGCCTCTCTGCTTGGCATTTATATAGGTACTACGAGAAAGCATTCGATTCGATCGAGACTTGGTCTGTACCTACGAAGTACTGTCTCTTCAACGGTGCCGGATTGAGTGTCTGTACCATAGATATCCAGAGATATGCCTTCATTGCGGAATAGTAAGGAGACCTAGTGAGGACGCTTAAAACCCACCAAGATAATTACTACATTTACAAATAGTGTATTTACGACACACATGTAAAATTTGCACACGCACACTAAGAAGAAAGCACCTACAACAAATCAGTTTCTAATAGCACACATAAACAGAAAGCACTTGTAAACACGTATCATTCAATGCAAATCGTGCGTCGAACGCAATGGTCGATAATTTTATCGTTATTTAATAATAGGTCTTTACCTATGAAATTGCCGTTCTGCAGTACCTACTGGCCATTTCAAATCAAAATAATTTTTGGTTTCCAAAAGTAGTCATTTGTTTCTTGATTAGTGTTACATTTTCATCGCATTTCAATCTTTTTCGTCATCGTGGATACGTTAAAAATTCGAGTAATTATGGAATATGAGTACCGTCGTGGCAGCAACGCGCCACAAGCGGCACGCAACATCAACGACGTTTACGAAGCTAACACTACAAACCAAGGCACCACCTGTTATTGGTTTGCTCGCTTCCGTTCTGGAAATTTCGACCTGAAAAATGAAACTCGCGGTCGTCCGAAGACTTTGGTCGACAATGACGAATGACAGGACAAATGGCGATTATGGAAGCTGATGATACACAATCTACGGCTGAATTAGCAGCAGCTTTCGACGCTAGCGTCAAAACAATATTGGTCCATTTGCGTCAAATTGGCAAGGTAAAAAAGCTTGACAAATGGGTGCCCCACGAACTCAATGATCGCCAGCGCGAAGTACGCGTCGAGCGAGACGTGCCTTGCACTGCTCAACAGACACACAAATGAAGGAATTTTGAACCGCATTGTTACCTGCGATGAAAAATGGATTCTGTTTGATAACCGCAAGCGCTCAGCAAGTTGGTTGGATCCTGGTTCAGCACCTAAACAATGCCCTAAACGAAAACTTACCCCTAGAAAAGTGATGGTCACTGTTTGGTGGTCTAGCGCCGGTGTGATTTATCACAGCTTCTTACCTAACGGGGTGAGCATTACTGCAGATGTGTACTGTGAAGAAATGAACACAATGATGGAGAAGCTGGCACATCTCCAACCAGCATTGGTCAATCGCTCATCTCCGCTGCTCCTGCACGACAACGCGCGACCTCATACTGCACAGCAGACGGTCTCCAAGTTGCAAGAACTGGGGTTGGAAGCTCTCCGTCATCCGCCCTACTCACCAGACCTTGCGCCTACAGACTACTACTTTTTCCAGAATTTGGATAACTTCTTGGCGGGAAAAAAGTTCAATACCCGAGAGGCAGTACAAAATGCCTTTGAAGAATTTGTTGCCTCCCGTCCAGCTGATTTCTTTAAGAAATCAATTAACTGCCATTGCGTTGGCAAAGATGAATTGATTGCATGGGTGATTACTTCGATTAATACAAATAAAAAATACAGGAAAAAAAATAGTTTAAATTTTTTCATACAAAACGGCAATTTCATAGGTCAAAGACCTAATATTACAATTTTGACTACCGATCTTGTAATATAATTACTTCGTTTTATTATCTTTTCGTTCTATCCGAAAAGAGAGTTTACTTTTAATAAAAAAAAAGGATTTTATTTTTAGGTTCGTATTACCGATTAAAAGGGACGTTCTCTGTATAAGTATTATGCTGTATATAACTAGCTGTGCCCGCGACTTTGTTCGCGTGGATGACGAAACTTATCAATGAGTTTTTTGTGTAGAACGTTATCTATCTAATATCTATACGAATGACTAATCCTACCTAACAGTATTACAAAATAACCTACGGTCACTACGTACACTATCAAATATACTACCTATACTTACTTTAAAATTAAAATCTATACCTACGACTTATAAAAATAAACCTAAATAACTCTACCTTAAACTGTACTTAGTAAAAACTAAAAGGAATAAAAAGGTCGCACTGAAAAGCTCGGTACCCTGCGCGCAGGTTTTTCGCACTTCGTGGTACCGCGTTCGCAGTCGGTCCCATTCGCACTTAGTCCCATGCAAATAGTTTGTAAGGGAAGAGGTAGGTTTGTGGACCAAAGTGGGTTGGATTTATAAAAAACCGATCAAGTGCGAGTCGGACTCACGCACCGAGGGTTCTCTTATAAGTGACCTAAGTTTGATTCTAAGTCTAAAGCCGGATTAGAGCCGAAAGGGTAATAGTGCAATACTCACGCTAGTTATATGACATTTTTACTACGTTTGTGAAAAATAAAATGTGAAACTCTCGGTATTACCTATAGACGAAAGATTTGATAAAATAGATATGAATCGCGAATTTTCTAATTCAAACTTCGAACATTGACCGCTGCTCAGCCTTATGATTGACCAAGGTGGGCTTGCCTACTGGGTCAATAATATTAAGCAATATTTTAAGGCCTAGATATCTTTCAAAACCACCAAATAGCCAGATTTTTTAATATAATAATTGAATATTTTCGTATGTACAGTAAACACAAATTATTGTAACTTTTAGTAAAAAAAAAACTGTAATAAATTATATTTGTTTAACGTGCTAAGTACTTATCATATTTATCATCATCATCTTCCTGCCCTTGTCCCGTTTTATTTGTGGTCGGCGCAACACGTTTTTTTCTACCATTCTGTCCTGTCGCTCGTCACGTTATCACTAACTCCTTTTTCAATCATATCACTTCTCACACAATCCATCCATCTTTTCTTTGACTTTCCTCTCCCTCTCCATCCATCCACATGTAAATTCATAACTCTTTTAACATGCGTTTCATCTCTCCTTTTTACATGACCATACCAAGACAAACGATTCCCCGTTCAACTTTTCTGTCACCGGTGCCACTTTCAAACTTCCCCTAATATACTTACTCTCACTTTATCCATTCTCGTCACACCACACATCCATCTTAACATTCTCATCTCCGCGACATGCAATCTTTTTTCATCCGTCTTTTTCACAGCCCAACATTCTGATCCATACAGTACAATAGACTGTATCACGGATTTATCATATCGTACTATTAATTAACCCTTCAGATACCGTCAATTAGAGACACAATAGTAAGACAATAGATGCGCGGCCACCGGGTGTCGCTTGGGGATTCATGAATTAAAGAACTTTGATCATCTCTATCTTTAGGTATAATGTTAATTTAAGCTTTTACACATCACGAGTATTGTAATAACAATGTCTTACCTAACTAATTTAACATGTAATGAGACAGTATGTATCGAAATGCAAAAATAAATGATTGAACTGCAATAAAACGTATATCGATAAAATCAGCCACACGGACTCGTATTAGGTACACCTCTCTAAATCTTACACGATCGTTACGTTCGGAAAGATTCGGGATTGTTCGATTATTTCCAAAAATATTAACATTATCATGAAATTATTTCAGCCCCTATTCATTTTTAAATTCCTATCCAACAATATATCACATGTAAGGGATGAAATGCAAAAAAAAATCACTCTCCACTTTACGTGTAGGGGGGATTTTTCACTTTTTATTTTCCCACTTTGTCGGCGTGATTGATGTACATATTGGTACCAAATTTCAGCTATCTAGTGCTAACGGTCACTGAAATTATTCGCGGACAGAAGAACAGACAGAGAGACATGGCAAAACTATAAGGATTCCAAGTTGACTACGAAACCTTAAAAAGACTAAGAAAAATGACACTAGTCTTGATGGAAAACGAGTGTTTAGAAGAGGTAAAATAGATCCGCGAAAAATGAAAAACGTGAATACTGAGAATAAAAGAGTTTATTGTGGTAGTACTAGAGCCTAGCGAGATGAGGATGCGGCGCTTGGGGCGCGTGCGGCGCGTGGGGTGCGTGCGGCGCGTGGGGCGCGTGCGGCGCGTGGGTCGCGTGCGGCGCGTGCGGCGCGTGCGCGGCCGGCGCCAGCGCCTGCTCCAGCTCGCGGCGGCGCTGCGCCACGCGCGCCGTGAGGTAGCGCGCCACCCCCTCGCCGGCCCAGGCCTGCGCGTAGAAGCCGCCGAGGCGCTCCTCCTCGGGGTTGCCGGCGCCCGCCGCGCCGCCGCCCATGCTCTGCGGACACGGCACGGTGACTCAAGGGACAGGGCACACGAAGGCACACGCCAACACAAGACACTCACCTTGAGGTCCCGCGACTGGGACACGAGCCACTTCTGGATGAACTGCTGCGGGTCCATGCTGAAGCTCAGGAAAAACTCGCGGTTGGTCTTCAGCTGGTTGATAGTGTCCACCTGCAATGTAAAGTGAACGGGCAAAATAGTCAGCGCGGCGAACGTAAATCGTGTGCGATTCTGAAGTAGCCGACGCAATAATACTCACAGTCTCATGAATCTTGGAATCGAGTCCCTGGATCTCCTGTTGGTTGGCTGTGCTCAGCAGGAAATTATTCATCTGCGTCTTCAGCGTGTCATCCACCTGCAGCAGCACAAATATAACAGCTCAATTGAATTGGATGGTTGCTACACTACTTGATTAAACTTATTTTCTTTTCAGTTTTTATTTAAAATTATTTTTTTACACAGTGAGGGTTTTTTATTTTTTGTTCACCCGGTATTAGAGGATGTTTAAGGGTGTAAAAGCAAAAAATAAACATAATTAGGGTGGGCAGGTAAGTAGGGTAGGGTAGGCAACTAGGTGGGAGGGCAGAGTAGGGTAAAGTTGGGTAGAATACAATAGATTAGACACTTGACGGAAGCGGAGCCGATGACAAAAGCTTGTATGAAATAAATGCTTCGGTTTTATTTGTGCATGACGTGTGAACTCTATTTAGTGGGCAACAATAATTAAGACACTTTTTATTTAAAACACGACTGCAAAAGTAGTGATATAATAAGACGACGGCTTTGTGTTAAACTGTCCGCAGACTCTACTCACGATTTCGTTTACATTGATAATTATTTAAAAAATCTATTATAGTAATACTATTTTTTTAAATAGATTTTGTTTTTGTTAATGTTTTTGGCTTGGATACTCCTTAAGTCCTTTAAGCAATGTCTTCATATGTATAGTTCATTAGTTTACCATTACACTGCTGGTGTAACACATTCTAATGTTTTTGTAGTATTTGGCAGCAAAAGTATCGAGTCAGCCTTCTCGGCAAACTTCGCTGAGGTAGCTAAAACTACAATAAAATTCTTAGCTTCATTTAACCATCGCGGCTGTTTCAGTGATACTACACGTTGTCCATTTGCACAGACACTTGAGATACAAAACTACTTCAATTTTACATCACAATATCCTCTAAGAATAAATTAAAGAGCCACTGAATTTCACTCGAAGAAACGTCATTGATAATATTGAAATAGTGGTTACGGGTAGTGCTCACCTCGACGTCGATGTCGTAGCAGGCGGTCTGCTTGGTGTCGTGCGGCGGCTCCACGGCGATGACGTGGTTGATGACGATGGGGTCGGGCGGGTGCAGCAGCGCGCCGAGCCGCCCCGGCACCTCCGCCAGCTTCATGCGCGCCGCGCCGAAGATCTGCTCCAGGTACTTGTCGCACGCCACGTACTCGCGCTCGTGCACGTCCTGCAGGCGGTGCGTCTTCACGTACTGCCACAGCGCGTTGACGATGACGGGCCGCGTCTGCGTGTGCACGCCCAGCAGACGCGCCAGGCGCTGGTCCAGCTTGAACTGCAGCGGCTGGTAGTCCAGCAGCAGCAGGATGGTGCAGCGCACGTTCTTGTAGCCGGGCCGCTTCACTTGGAAGCCGTCCGTCTCCTGCGTGGTGAGCGTGCGGTGCCACTCCACCAGGTGGTTGTCGGGACCGTACAGTTCCTTGTCCAGCTCGATCACCAGTGACTTGAAGAACGACGAGAACTTGCGCTTCACCTGTAACACCTCCGCACAACTTTACTTACTCTTCTGTCTCCTAACTACTGCACTCTTTTCTCATATAATGTTAATGAAGGAAAAGGAAATATAAATATGGGTCAAAGTATACACAACATAAGATATGATATAGATATGTGCAATAGAAGCGAATTAAAAGAAGTTACTTTGTTGGGGTCATTCTTGGTGTCATCGAGCAGGCGGCCCTCCACGCGCAGCTCCCACGACGGCACGGCGTTGTCGCCCTGACCTGCACACACACGCCAGTCACTACACACTCCCACCCGACTTGACCTGACACACGCCACACGGCTCACAAAAATAACCACTTAAACGTATGGTGTCAGGTTCCAGATTGAATAGGTATAGACGTAAGTACATAGGAACACAACTGAAAATCCATTTTCATACTTTGGCATTTATAATGTATATGTCGCAGGTTTTTCACAAAATTAGGTTTTTGATCAAAAACCTAGGTTTTTGATGAAAAACCGGACGATGACAAATTTTAAACTCAATTTCATCATAAACCTGTTACAGTCCAGATTTTTGATCAAAAACCTGAACTAGTTTAGGTTTATGATGATTTTCTAAATTTCTAGGCAAAATTGCTGTGTTTTATGACAAAATCAATTTAAATGAAATAAATAAATCAAAGCTCAATAATCAAGCTTAGTAGAAAAGAAACAATTTTTTATTTATCAAAATTTTTCATCCTACAATTATGATAATGTTTCAATTTTACCTGATTTTTAGTTACTATTAAATACGACTAAACAGAGTCAAATTTTAAAAAAAAATGTAATAAAGAAAAGTTTATCACGTGCTTGCTTTTTTTATAAATCTCTTATTATAAATTATTTATTATGACAGTTTGTAGACTTGTGACATCTAGAGTTGCATAAAACATTTTTTTTTTGCATGCACACCTTCAGTCTTGCACGTCTTCACGCAAACTCAGTTAATTCATGAATCCCCAAGCGTCCACCGGTGGCCGCGCATCTATTGTCTTACTATTGTGTCTCTAATTGACGGTATCTGAAGGGTTAATTGGTCGATACAGGTTCGTTAATTCATGAATCCCCAAGCGACCACCGGTGGCCGCGCATCTATTGTTTTACTATTGTGTCTCTAATTGACGGTATCTGAAGGGTTAAAGGCAGATTGATCATAAACCTAAACTGGTTCCGGTTTTTGATCAAAAACCTGAACTTTTACAGGTTTATGATGAAATAGAGTTTAAGATTTGTCATCTACCGGTTTTTGATCAAAAGCCTAATTTTGTGAAAAACCTGCGACATATATAAATGCCAGTTTGTCTGTCTCTATGTGTTACGTTATCGCACTACACGGATAGAATTGGTATATGTATGCCCATTTTAGTCAGTCGATTATAGTAATAGTAGTTGTGGTGTTGTTTATTAGTCGCATAATTTCTATCTATGTAGATAGATACTTTTCATCCTGTGGGTATTCCAAAAATACTTCAATGGAAATCTTTAAAAATCAATTGCTGTTTGTTAGTCTCACTAAAACTTGAGAACGACTGGACCGATTTTAATAATTCTTTTGTTCACCAGCTTAAAGGGAAGGTATAAAATAAAATAAAAAATAGTATAAGTAGTTCTATTTTTTTTGCGTATGTAGGTAACTAGGTAGACTAGGATAGGTAATCACATGACGGGAGTGATGCCGCGTGTAAAACCTAGTAATAAAATATTTATAATGTCTATACGTGAGGTCTTGTAATGGATTTCTAATGTCTTCACAAAGGTGACGCACGAATCCGGGGCAGGAACCGGGAGTACTGACCATGTCCGGTGCGAACCTGCGTCATGCGGAAGGTGAGGACGCCATGAGGTCTTTCCAGACACGCATCAAAGAGGGGACTTACCGTCATAATTATGGCGTGCCCAGCATAGTTTTCTTTATTGTCTGGTTTTGTTAGCTGTAAGTTCTCCATGTATTAAAGTCTCTTGCATCCACCATCCTTTTGGCGAATAATTATATTCCACTTATGAAAACAAAAAAAGAACTACGACAGGTATTTTGTCAGACCTAGATTGAAATGACCCTAATGTACTTTTCTCGTTCAGATGTTGTCCCAGTAAAATATAAGATACTAGCTGCTCCCAGCGGCTTCACCCGCGTGATAGCAGAAAATTATCCCAATGGAACACACTTGCGCGATAAAAAAGTATCCTATGTCCTATTCCAGGACATTGTCTATCCGTGTACCAAGTTTCATCAAAATCGGTCTTGCCATTTAGGCGTGAAGACGTAACAAACAAACTCACTTTCGCGTTTATAATATTAATAAGGATTCTTCTATATTCTTTAGTAAAAGAGTTGAGAAATTGGAGGGCTACGGACTTAAGAGGGTCCTTTTCCACTCGCCTATCGTCAACATCGAAAATGGTATAAAAACTTGTTACTTCATCTAACGCAATCCAACGCGATGTTTGACGAAAAGGCATCGCAAAAAAAGTAAGGATTAGTAATACACAAATTTAGAAATTGATTTCTATAGAAGCCAAGATAATATCCACAAGATACTGTGTTTCCAAAATATCTAGTGAACACTGTGTGCGTCATAATCGGTTATGAGCGGTTGTATGTGAGAGAGTTTAGCTTGTGCTATATGGCGATGAACAAAGAGGGTTTCGGCGCGGCGCGCATGGGTAAACGTTAACCTTTACCCGTGCGCGCTGCGGACATAACAGTTTGCCGACCCTGATGTGGTTGTTACAGATTACGTGAACTTACACATCTGTAGATTTACATACCCGGATAGAACGTATTGGAGATGAATATCCTGAGCTTTCGCTTCTGCTTCATGGGCCGCTTGAGCGCCTCCTGAATGTCGAGACGCTTGCGCATGATGGTGGCATCCAGCTTGCGCTCGAAGGCCAGCAGGTCCATGTAGGCCTGCGACTCCGGCACCAAGTCGCGAACCTTCTGCGGCAGGATCTTGTCTGCCAGCCGCTTCTTTCGCTTGGAGGGCGGCCCACCCGCGCCCGAACCCGCGCCGTACGTGTCCCTGCAACACACTCGTTGACACAAGAGTCGCCATAACACGCAACACACGCTACAGGCACACGTGCAGGTACTCACGGGTTGTAGAGGCCCGGCTTGTGCTGCGGCGGTATGGCAGCCCGCGCGTCGGGAACACGCTTGGCGGGAGGCGCGGGCGCAGACGGCGCGGTGGCGGGCCGCATGCCGGGCGGCGCAGCCACCGCGCCGCCCGCCGGCCCGCCGCCGTACGCAGCGCCGCCAGCCGCGCGCCCTCCGCTCACGCTGCCGGGGCCGCCTACACCGCCTACGCCACCCACGCCCACGGGCGGCGGCGTGAACCCGCTACGTGCCTGTCAACATATACAACGACACGTTTTACGATTTCGATAAAATTGGAGACATATTTTGACTGTGGCGTGGTTGATTAAATTATCTAGAGGCCCATGACTAGGGTTGGCAACTATACTAAAAACAGTATTGTACTGTTTTATACTATATTCAACAGTAAATAGTACTGTTGAACAAATACAAAATACTGTTTTCAGCATCAAAATGCTTAACCTGATTCTCGTTATTCGTGTTAGACTTGGATGCTCACATGCCTGCGTCCAACCACATCATGAGCAAGCTTGCAGGAACGCAGTCAGAGGAAGAGGTTAATTTATTTTTATCAAAAACAGACATAGAAAGAAAAACAGTTCTCAATAATAGAGATTCAGAACGAATCGAATGAGCTCTTCACTTATTTTAATTATAGTTATAGGTTGTCATGAGGCATGTGAAGTTTTTTAAAAAGACTGTAAATTAATAAGTTGTGCGAAATGCTCCAAAAATATGTATCAAATAAATTAATGACGTTTTTAAATAATAAATTTTATGAAATAAATTAACGATGTTTTCCTTCACCGTTTTGAGAGCAGTAGTGATAAATTAAATTACACAAAGTAATACGCCTGGCTGGGTTCGAACCTGCGACCTACGACTCGTAAATCGGGACCATTACCACTCGGCCACCACTGATCTCAAATAAAAAATACTGTTCATTTTTACCGACTTCCCAAAAAGGAGGAGGTACTACGTTCGGCTGTTTGTATGTTTTTTTTTTTTGTATGTTTGTTCGTCGAATACTCCCCCAAATGTGGACGGATTTTCAAAATTCTTTTTTTGTTCGAAAGTAGATAGTTCTGAGGTGGTCCCATTATCACCAAATTAGGATCTGATGATGGGATCTTGGAGAAATCGAGGGCAACCTTCAAATTTTATAGGCTCACTTATTGATTTTCGCATATTTTATGAAGTATCTTGTGTATTTGCGTATGGTCGTCACCATCTCAGGTAGCTGGGCTGATGATGGAAGGTACAACTCCTTAAGAGTAAGAAGTTACTCGAACAGGCAAGGACTGTTTTAGTAAATTGTTTTGATGTTTGATAGGGCATTTGCCACATTTGGTCTCATGATCATCAAGTCATGACCTGATGCTGCAGTCAGGATAGTCTGCAGAGTACCTAAGTCCTCGACAACAAACAGCAGATATATCGAGTTTAGGCTCATTGAAAACGGCTCGACGTGTGGATAAACATACTGCTAATAAAGAACACCGAAGTACATAGAGACCTGATGCTGAAGTCAGGAGCATCAGGAAAAGTACAAACCTTGAAATTACAGCACCGTAGTCGTGTTTGGGCTCATTTTAAACAGGACTAAATTTTAAGTTCATTGCAATGTTGACATAAATCTGGCCTGATGCTACAGCCGGGATTATCAGCGTGTAGTCTAATGACTGATTGAAAGATTAACCTTTCGGCTTCATCATCAGATCAGTTCGATATATCCTTTCCCTCTCCAGCATCTAGTCTAATGACTGTTTGAAAGAAGAGGGGGAGAGGATATATCGAACTGATCTGATGATGAAGCCGAAAGGTAAATTAATGTAATCTAACCGTGTTTGGGATTATTAGAACCGTTATGAGATGCGCTCTGACTATAAGGTATTTAAGTTTGACTGAGGGGTATTTTTTAGTGGTGGTACCATAACTAAAAAGTGTAAAATAAAAAAAAAAATTTTACAAAAAAAATATAACCGACTTCAATGATAAAAAACACTGAAAAGTATCAAATACTTAACTTTAATTTTGGAAGTTGGTGTTAAATACCGAAGAGACTAAACTATTATAGAAACACCAACTTCCAAAATTAAAGTTATTTGATACTTTTCAGTGTTTTTTATCATTGAAGTCGGTTATATTTTTTTTGTAAAAAGTTTTTTCTAAAATACTGTTTAAAATTCTTCTCACATAAAAATACTTTATTTGTTGTTAAAAAAGTTGACATCCCTATCTACACCATGCTTATAGCAGTATTTCTGTAGGTTCTGCCATGAGTGTTGTAACCACCTCTTATTTTGGATAGAGCACTGGATAATTTTTCACAATCCAACCAGTACTTTCAGAGTTGGAATCTCCAATCTCTAAAAGTAATGGTTCCATTGCAAAAAAAAATTATGATAGAAACCTGCTTTATTCCTCAGTGACATAGGCTATATTTCAAGTACAAGCAAAGCCGCAGACAAAATCTAATACTATATAAAATATGGTACCAACTAAAGATTATCTCTATCTGCACTGTGCAGTGCACCCAAGGACAGCCTGGTTATTATAACCAAATGCCGTTGTTTGCGCTGTGGCCCTACTTAATTGACGGTTTTTGAAAGGTTAAATGGACTAGTTACTAAAAACTATTAGCTATGGCCATAATGACAATATACCTAGACAGGTCATAAATTCTGTCACATATTTAATATGAAATAATTGAGACAAGTTTATTCATTATGTAACCATTTATATATCAAAATGAACTTAACAAAACATAGATTCTTATGATAATAAAGTTTATTCAAAATGACCTGCGCGATTTTGAATACAGGCCTTTAATCTGTGCGGCCAGTCGTCTATCGCATCACGAATGAGGTCCATGTCAATATCAGCAGCTGCCTTAATCAAGTATGCCTTGAGTGACTCGAAGCATCCAACAGCAAGGATGGAAAATGACCTTGTTGGACATGCGGTATACGGTTCCTTGATTCTTCCCTACTATGTGCGTACACCTTATCATTATGTTTTCGTCGGAAAACAATAATTTCCCGATGTTTTTTCAATCACATACACACTCAATTTCAATCATATCACAATACACAATAATTACAGTTTCTAAGGTAAAAGTAGGTACAGTAAGCATATTGTGGGAGACTGTTGCCTAAACTAGGCTTGAGGCCTGTATTTCAGGGCATCAGGACTCCACATTTAGGTTTTATTAACATTTTTATATTTAGATTTTAGATTTTTATATTTAAGATTTAGAGCATAGCTGTATGTGTAATTTACTCTATTTATAACCTGAACTACACCGGAACATCTAGGATTTTTTTCAATCTCAAGATAGTTTAATTGCTGAATCCAACCAGTCAGTTTCATTTTGCATTTCATCTTGTTAAGGTCATAAATAGGTAGAATCCTGTTAATTTTGTTATAGATGTATTTACCAAGGTGACAGAAGAAAAGTCGAGAAAACTTAGTCAGAAGCTGGTTTCAGGAATCGGGAATGGGATTAAATCGGGAATGATTATATGTGAGCGCAAGTACAGGTTGTGCAGCACGATGTCGCACATGTGTGAGCTATGATGGATAGTGGAGTACCTAGTGAAGTTTTCCTATTTTGTTTTATGGCGAATGTAACATAATTAGTTTTTGAAGCATTTAGGGTGTGGATATTATTTCGTAATCATTCTGATACCATGTCGAAACCCGACTGAGCATGCTTCACACTCCATGAATCCGTGCTAAACATTACAGCAGTATCGTACGCAAAGGATACAATTTTGCCTTTGGAGAGAGTGAGCATTCCTAGATCAATCAGGTATATTAGAAAGAGGGTAGGATCCAGGACAATGTGAGATTAATCTGTGACAATACTTTTGACTTCACTAGGTACATTAGTAAGAAATAAGCATAATATTATCAACTATAGCCACAGCCACATATGATGTAGCCACAGCTAGGTTAGTTTACTATGCTTATTTCCACAATATTATGTCTTATGGCATTTTACTGTGGGGATCTGCAGCTGATGTAGACTCAATTTTCATATTGCAAAAGAGAGCTATCCAAGCTATTTATAGAATGGGTCCTCGCAAATCCCTCAGAAATAAATTCAAAGAAATCGACATTCTCACTCTGCCTTCTCTTTATGTCTTAGAATGCATTTTGTATGTTCGTAAAAACTTTAAAATTAGAAGCCATTTTCACAACAAAAATATGCGTAGTAAACACAAAATTGTATTACCCAAATGGAGATTAGCCAAGACCAGCAAGTCATTCCTAGTAAACAGCGTACGCTTTTACAACAAGCTGCCAAAGGCGGTAACTGAACTTAGTGAGGGAAAGTTCAAAACTCATATTAAGCGTGTCCTAACCAAAAAAGCATTTTACAAGGTTAAAGACTATGTCGAAGACACGCTTGTTTGGCAATTTTTTTTATTATGATTAATTTTGTGTACAGTGTTGACTGGTCTACACTGTTCTTACATAAATCAATCAATATTGTAATAAACATATTTTTTAAAAGAGTAACCATGGAGTTTCTTGCTGGTTCTTCTCCATAGGAAACAACCAATTTGGAACAGTGTACTAGCTTCTGATGTTTTATAAGTGTCCTTGTAGGCCTATATGAAATAAAATATTTTGACTTTGACTTTGAACTATCAAAATAAAACATATTTAAGACAAATAACATATCAAATTGTGAAGTTTGGCTGGCTTACTGAATTTGACCTGGTTTAGGAAGACATCTCAGAATATTCATTTTTACTTTAACCTGCAGAAAATAACATTGAACTATTTTCACTGTGTAAATTTTAAATAGCATCAGTACTGTTAAAATAGCTGTTTAAATAGCATGTGAAAGCCAAGTTAAAATATACACTGGTACATATATACTGGTACATGCAAAATGGATTATTATAATTATTTCGACAACGGATTCGTTCTAAATAAACACGGCTCCAAAAGAAAATGTATGAACGAAGTCACTGCTCGAAATATCCGTGTTTTACATGGTGTAGACGTTTGATCATGTAAAAGGTAGGTACTGTTTAACGTTATAAAACTTACAGGAAAATTAGGTCCTGGGTAAGGCCGAGGCGGCATTGGGGAGCCCTGCGGCTGCGCGGGCCCCGGGTATCGCTGCTGAGGCTGCATGGCTCCCGGTGGGGGCGCTGGACTTGGTCCACCGGTAGGAAAGCGTTGGGACATGATTCGTTCACTTCACTGATTATATTTAATGCTTAATCTTTACTACCAGATCATATTACTTATCAAATTTAACTAATTTCCTACTAATTTACAGTACATCTCCGATTCAAACAAATATTCAATAATTTTAATACTGATTACTTTCGTTCCATTACTACTGTCATCAATAAAATGTCAAACACAACAAAATATAGACGCAGGGTGCGTTCTGAATCGCCACAAAAGCGATGTTATTGCAAATCCAACAAACGCGCAACGTCACAATTATTACTGAATAGCCCTTGTATTTTGTGACTATTAAATTTGGTCAGGTTCGCGACATAATCACCTTTATCGCAATTCGGAACACTGGATGAGACGATGAGTGGCGACGAGGACATAGACGATAAATAGTAGAGGTCAGTGCCATAGACAATATTTTTTTCATTTTCTATATAAAATCTTTGATATTACCCAAAGAGTTTTTTTTCTATGGCAATTGTGCCGATTCGAGTCGATTGCGATTATTCTGCTAATGTCACCTTGAGACGGCGACAAGTACAAGTATATTAAACCATTAATTAAGAGTTGAAGTTTGAAGTTGAGTACCTATATTAAAAGTGAACGCACACTCATCCGAGCCGAACGCGTCGAACGAATCGAAAGAAACGAATTTTAGAATTCTTTAAACGAAATCCCGAACACCTAACCGCGTCGAATCGTCCGAATTTGGAACGACGCCAGATACCATACTTATTCCACTGGACAGGCTGTTCCATTCCATACGTTTGACAGCTAATATTTTATATGAAAGTGAACACTGGTCACACTGGTTTTTAGCAAAAAAATATCAGTTGTTAACAGTTTAGTTTTAGCAAAAATAAAAAATCAATTTAGTTGTCAGATTTTATTCTATACCTGCGGTTTAAGACCTTGTTTTATATAAAATTTCATGATTTTTGGTTATTGAGAAGTGCCAATTAGCATTGTCGGATCTACATTTTTCCAATTTTTATTTTATTGCATTATAGGTCTTAGAATAAGCTTATAAATATCCCCGCAAATCAAATTAACCGATGGATGCAAGACACACAGGAACGTTTGTTGTGGCGACGCTTGGGGGAGGCCTATGTTCAACAGTGGACGCATATCGGCTGAAATGATGATGATGATGATGATTAGCAGGTAATGAATCTTATTCTAACTGCATTTCAAGCTGCCACTGCAAGGCATTCGGTGTCCTCCGGGCGTTGCGCACAGTGGCGACACCCGGGCGTCTCTTCCGCTTGAATCCGATGCAGGAACCTCCCGAACTTGCCATGTCTGATGAGGACCTGCGTCATGCGGAAGGTGAGGACGCCATGAGGTCTTTCCAGCCACGCCTCAAAGAGGGGACTTACCGCCATAATCGTGGCGTGCCCAGACAACAAAGGGTGTTTATGATAAATTTAATAGATACAAGTAGAGAAAGTTTGTCATTGTGACCGAGGTTTAGTCTGAAATTCAGTAAGTATCTCTACTAATACTCTACCACAATAAAGTAACACAAAGTAAGTTAAGTAGTCACAATACTTATTTTTTTTCATATTTTTACAACTTGCATGAACTGTTTTAATTTCTATTGTTGGTTATCAAATTTATTTTTTAACTCTCAATAATGATGAAAATACCTCAATATTAAGGGATTTTTTTGCATAATATTCTTTGTCCTAATATACTTTGGCATAACAATTTACCATAATATGTTTTGCCATAATAATACTTTCCCATATTTTTTTTTTGGCATACAGTTTATGTTGGCATAATCATCTTTAAGGCTAATTTGTTCTGGCATAAATTTAATTCGCATAACGTTACTAGGCCTAATGACTATTAGCATAATAATGTTTAGGCATACAATGAATATAACATAACATAACATAACACCACATAGCTATAGTTTCTGTAACAATTCAATAGTATTGTTGGTTAAAAATGTAATATGTTGTGCTACAAAAGTTAGTGACAGAATCGAATCGCTGCAAAACCGACTTCACGTAGTCTTGTGTGCCCTACCCCTAGAGTGTAATATAAAATCGCGTAGGCGCGTAGGGGCAAGGCGGCCCGTGGGCTGAGGAGCAGGCGGCTGCGACGATTAGCACACGTGGGGCTGCCGGAGGCCCGCAGCGCCGGAGCCGTGACAGAAACCATGCCTGCTGCATGTGGCATGCTCGCTTGAAAGCTGCATGCTTGCTTGCATGCGGCATGTTGCATGTTTGCTTGCATGCTGCATGTTGCATGTTGCATACTTGCTTGCATGCTGCATGTTGCATGCTTGCTTGCATGCTCCAATTTAATGCCTGAAATAGGTAGCGATATCGGAGCATACCCGTGGTCAGTAAAATTCATGATATATGATGCAAGTAAAAGTTATTATTACAAGTATGTTTTTATATTTTTTATAAGTTTCTGTATAACCACTCAGAATAATATTTTCAGTATAATGTTACAGTTAAAATAGCACCACAGTCTATGAAATATGAAAGGTAATTTATGAATTAATAGTCGGCAAGTAAAGATAAAAATTACAAAGCATAGTTTTCAGTAGAACGTAATTTATGCTGGTAGAAAATATTACAGCAGTTTATTTTTCGAAGATTTCAGTATCTCATTCGGTCGTTTCGTCATTTTTATTCGGACAAAAGTAGTCGGAAAGTTAGTATTTTAGGCAATAGACTTAATATTTTGAATAAGGCTAATTCTTCTTTTTTTGTCGGAGCTTGTATTACTACCCGTTTTTTATATGTTGATTTACAATTTCCCAGATTTGTTGTACAATTGTTGTAAGAGTACTTCTAAATTCTGTAATTATTATTTTTTTGCTAAAAACCAGTTTAGTCCCTCAGTTCACACGCTCGTAATATTGTGCCTTGTGCCTATTTGAAGCGCCACCTGCGAGCGTCCAGAGAACTAACTTTGGCTTGAAATCACTGACCTCTGCTATTTATCACACTGGACTGGAGGTTGTCAAAGTGCGCTTCTGTATGCTTGTTATTCGCCATTTTGGCGCTGTTGGCCGTAACGAAACGGAACGGTACTACTACTAAAACTAGTTATGGTGACCTCAGTGAAAAAAATTTTATGGTGGTAAAAATCATCCAATGACAACCCCCGCTCTTGGGCGGAGCGGGAGATAGTGTCAGACTCTTACTGAGTAAAAGCCCACTCCGTTCCTTCGTGCCTTTCGTACCAGAACCGAGCTTCTCTTTCGGATAACCCCGACCCCAGTAGGCTTCGACCCGGCTGGGCCCCTGCTATTGCCAACAGCTCCCTAAGGCACCTTTACCAAGGCCCGACGCGAGAGATCGCCGCCACCGATCGCTCTCACGAGGGCACGGCGATGCTCCGCCCAAGCAAGGCACACTTCTACTGTGTGGTCCACCGTGTCCTCCAAGCGTTCCGCACAGTGGTGACACCCGGGCGTCACTTCCGCACGAATCCGGTACAGGAACCTTCCGAACTTGTCATTGTCGGTGAGAACCTGCGTTATGCGGAAGGTGAGGACGCCGTGAAGTCTTTCCAGCCACGCCTCAAAGAAGGAAAGTACCGCCATAATTGTGGCGAAAGCACCAACAGCTGTTGGTGCTGGCGCTCCTGTACAGCACACCATCCATGGCGGTCCGTCTGAACTCCGCCTGTGTGCTCCTCTTGGTCTGGTCTCTCCTTTGAGGCCTTATGGCATGAGTAGCCCTACTGGCATAGCGTTCAAGATCACAGAGACACGCAAGCCCCACCACGACGACAACGTGGGAACACGGTTGGTTGGGTAACAACTTAACCTGACGATATGAGATGTTTGGCACAATGTTAAATAATGACCTGGATTAACATACATACTGAAATCATTATTTGTCAGTTAGCTTCGAAGTCGTGGAATAATGAATACAGTAACAAAGTCAAAAGGTTAAATAAAATGCATTGTATATTGTACTAGCTTTTGCCCGCGCGGCTTCGCTCGCGCTCTTCCCTACTCCACCCTACTATACCCAACTCTACCCTACTCTACCCTACCCTACCCTACCCTACCCTACTCTACACTACTCTACCCTACTCTACCCTACTCTACCCTACTCTACCCTACTCTACCCTACTCTACCCTACTCTACCCCTCTACTCTACCCTACTCTACCCTACTCTACCCTACCTTTAGAAGTCCGGTTGGTAGTTTTCATATTCTGAAACCAAACTTTCCTTTCCTCAAAGTTCCGATTTTGCATAGTTATCCAATTAAGGTTGAACAATTCATATAGAATTTGGGAAAATAAATTGACTGCATCAGCTAAAATAAGTAAATATCAAGGAAAAACCGTGTTATAATCCTATATAAATCTGTAGAAGTGAAAATTCTGTACGTTGAAAATATCAAAAAAATAAATGGCTGGGGGTGTTACTAGACCAACACCGAACCCAAAAATGTGATTATTTTTTTTTGTCTGTCTGTCTGTTTGTGCAGGCATCACGCAAAACTACCGGTTCGATTGCGATGCAACTTGGTATATTTATTCCAGGGATGTTGCGAACATTCGCATCCGCATCCGCATCCGCAAATGCGGATCATCCGCATAGGTTTGGACATCTGTATCTGCATCCGCATTCACATTTAATCAGTGCGGATGTTCATGCGGATGCGAATATCATGCAAGTAGCGACATTTATTTACGATACAATATCGGTCGCCATACAATTCAATGGACTATCACACACGACGAAGATAATAAATAATATTTCATATTTTCGTATCTTAAGATGAATTTGTATGGCGAGCGATATTGTATCAATACATATTATAAAACACAGTCCTCCACCGTGTCTGTTTGTCTATATGTTCGCGATAAACTCAAAAATCACTGCACCGATTTTCAAGTGGTTTTCACCACTCGATAGCGTGATTCTCGAGGAAGGTTTTAGTATATAAATTGTTAAGTTTACGTATGTATTTATTTCTGTGTACATTAGCGATATTTGTTGAAGATGTCGGGAAAAAATAAGCCAAAAGGGGAACCGTGTTACCTCGAATCTAACGCAAGTGAAGCCCCGTGCAAAAGCTAGTTAGACAATAAGTATATTTCATTACTTCAGTGTTTTTTGTTTTGAAGTATATTTTTTGACCGTGGATACAAAGTCCTTCAGGTGGAATAATAAAGATTAATTTGAATAAATTATAGAAATAATAAACATCCAAATATGTTTTGGAGATGAATAAAAGAACTTCTTCGATAGAATTTAGGCGTATACATTCAGTCAAAAAAGTATCGGGAATGGATGATTTGTTTATGGTTCCAAATTCAAATTTTTGTTTTTTTTTTTGTAGTTGTTAGAGTGGCACAACTGTTTTCTATTTTGGCGCGGAGTTTGAGTTGCATCTGTTATTTATATTAAATACAGTGCTGGTTTTAGTAATATCATATATAGTGTGTATTGCGAATTTCATAATGGACAAAAATATCGAACAAAGAGTTTGTCTTAAATTTTGCATCGCCAATGGAATTTCGTGTGCGGAGTCACTGAAAATGTTACAGAAGGCTTACGGTGAATCGACTTTATCAAAAACTCGTGCTTATGAGTGGTTCAAAGCGTTCAAAAGCGGTCGAGATGTGATGGAAGATTTGCCGCGCTCTGGTAGGCCGTCAACGTCTGCAACTGAAGTTAACATCGCAAAAGTGAAGGAAATAGTGACTAAAAATCCCCATTGAACTCTGAGAGAAATAGCCGCCGAACTTTCTGTATCTCACGAGTCGATCCGTACCATTTTAACTAATCATTTGGGTATGAAACATGTTGCTGCTCGGCTAGTCCCAAAAGATCTGAATTTTCTCCAAAAACTCAATCGCATGAAAGTCGCTGAGGACATGCTAGAACGAGTCAGTTCGGACCCAACATTCATGAAACGCATTGTTACTGGTGACGAGACGTGGGTTTACGAGTTTGACATGCAAACTAGTCAACAAGCTTCGGAGTGGCGCCTTCCAACTGATCCGAAACCGAAAAAACCACGCCAAAGTCGATCAAAAGTCAAAGTCATGTTGACTGTTTTCTTTGACTATCGCGGTGTTGTGCACTCTGAATTCTTACCGGAAGGTCTAACGGTAAATAAAGAATATTATTTGAGCGTTATGCGGCGTTTAAGAGAGCAAATTCGGCGAAAAAGGCCAGATTTGTGGAAAGAAAATTCTTGGATTTTGCACCACGACAATGCGCCTTCGCACAAGGCTATCATTGTGAACGAATTTTTGACCAAACACTCAACAAATACCATCCAGCAACCACCATATTCACCAGATATGGCTCCTGCTGACTTTTTTCTTTTTCCTAAACTCAAATTACCACTTCGTGGCACCCGTTTTCAATCGATAGAAGACATAAAGGAGAATTCGCGGCGAGAACTGAACTCAATTCAGGAAGCAGCGTTTAAAAAATGTTTTGATGAATGGATTATTCGTTGGCGCAAGTGTATCGTTTCTAAAGGAGCATACTTTGAAGGTGATAAAATAAATTTGGATGAATAACAGACATTTTGTGTATTATTGATCTTTTCCCGGTACTTTCTTGACAGAGTAGTATAAGGGTCATACTCAAAAAGTGAACATTTCAAAATATAAATAAAAAATTGCACGAATTGGTATGAAACGTTATATTTATTAAAAGTTAGATAATTATATTCTTACAATAATATCACTAGAGATCAGTCTTGGATATTTTAGGCATAAATCACGTTTTTAGTTTTTTTACGTCTACAGAAGAGATCGTATTGTCTACAGAAGAGAACAAAACGGATCTAATATAATCATATCAATAACATAAGGAATAGAACAAAATAAAAAAGAACTTAAAATGGAATTCCCTCTAACCCGTAAAAAAAATCATAATAAAAGATTTTTACCAATTAAGCGTAAAAAAATAATAAAAAATGTCCACAGAACAGACATTATGCTTCTGTGGGCATATAAATGAATAGAATATTAAAATATATTATCCTCGTCTGAATCGTCCCACATGAAATTTTTGGGCCGTTTTTTCAGTGGTGAATTTTCAGAAGCTTCAGAGTCGTCTGAATCAATCCTTATCTTCTGGGGTCTATGTCTTTCGTTAAATTTTTCAATAGAAAGATCTGGTGTCAGTCTATCTGAGAGTCCTGGTGAATTTGGCTCAGTTGGAGCCTCGGGAGTAGCCGGAGCCATTTGAGAATCTCGAATAGGCAAACACTCAGATGAAGAGTCTAGTGATGCTGATCTTTCAGGAAAATCCGATGATAAATTGTACAAGGATGAATCAGGAGTGGCCATGGTTCTAGATGTACTAGGCATTTCTGAATCTCGGATGTGGTTTATTTGAATTCGACCCATTTCGTAATGAGGATAAACTCTTTGCTTAAGTATGATGCTATCAAGTGAAACATGGTTTTGTTTCGATATTGTGTAGAAGGCCCGTCGCTCAAAATGTGCAGATTTTTCAAATTTGGAGATAACTCCTTTATCCTTTTTACCAACGCCTGTAAATGAACACAGATGAGAACTGGATCATGCCTTACATTTTCTGACACTGTACAGAAGGATGTACTTTCTGTATAATTGCGTGGAGGTTCTAATTGGGTGGAGTAGTAGACTGAAATGTGTAAGGATAATTGTATCTTTGAACCTCCAAAGTGAGCAGATTGTATTTCTTGACCGTATTTGCACTGATAATTTTCTGAAAAATCAATGTAGAGAAGTCCATCTATCGGCGTTAATTGCGATTTTATATTTTGAATAGCCTTGAATTGATGCAACACATATGCAACATGTTTCATAAAAGTAGATAAATTTGAGTTTAATAATTCCACAAGAGCCTTTTTCGTAGTTTGAACTTTTTCTTTAATAGTTTTCTTGCACTGTTTTTCTTCTCCTTTTATAACGACAGTTACAGTTTTTGTTACCCATCTCTCGAAAGATATAGTATCGTTATCAACAAAACCATTACATTCAATAGTCTTTTCTTTGCAATCAGAGCAATTTCGTTCCAAGCAGATTACTGCCAGGGCATTATTGCAACACAAAGACTTCATCAAAGAAGAAGCAGAAACATATGGAATTATTTTTGAATGATATAGTGCTCGAATAATATAATCATTATTTGTGTGTATGGCACATAGACAAGTGTTCCTAGCATCGACTTTGGGGAATAAAACCCAAAATGGTCGATTTCTTCGGAATGTTTCATAGGAAATAGACACACCAGTCTTATTCACAAACGCCTTATGTAAGGTCAAAATGACTCATTTAAAAAGCGTATTTGTTTCTTGATATTTTTTCTTGTGATTGTGTCTTTTTTTCCAGATATCAATCTACTGTGTTCATCTTGCAGTAAAAAGTCATGGATTGCTTTTCTTATCTCTTGAGTCTTCATCGTTTTTATTCTTCTTTTAGGACCTTCTTTTTTCTTTTCCAGTTTACTTCTTGTTCTGACACATCTCATTCTATATTTGGCTATTTTAGACTCTAACTCAAGGACTTTTCTCTTTAAAAAATTATTTTCTGCCTCAAGTCTTCATCTATTCCGTGTAGCCACCGCTCTGCCAACAAGTATACGGAAAAACGAAGGACTTGATGGAGGTGTGTTCTCTTGCATATAATCACGTTCCCTTTTCTTAATTTTTTCCTTATCACGTGTCTTTTTCGCTTTTTCTCTCCATATTTTTCTTATCTGCCTTTGTTCTCATGGTGTGTAGTCTTTAATAGTTTTAATTTGACCTAGCTGTTTTTTTTTTGTATCTCTCCCTATCCTTTCTTCTTCTTTCTTCGAGTGCTGAGTCATCCATTTTTGCCCGGGCACGCCGTATACTAAGTTTTTTCTGCTCGCGACTTCGTTTCTTTTTTTCTTCTTCGGATAGCTGCCCTGATCGACTCGTTCGTGGCATCGTACCTACCTGGAATAAAAGATCCCAACCTTCATGCGCTGTAAGCAACCAAATTGAAAAAAAGCGGCAAAAAAACAGAATGCAAAAAAAAGCGAAAGGTAAATGTGAGCATATCTGGTGTGACAGACAAAATGAATAATGTAATGATATAAAAGTTATTTATTCAACTATGAACCCCTAAAAGTACACAGAGAAACCAGAGAAACTCTTTTTACAAAACCTATTTAAATATCTACGAAATCCATCATCAGATCTTTACAAAATTAATATGGAACCGCACTAAAAGTATGCCCATGAAAAAACACAACAAAATATTCATCCAATTCGGTTAAAAAAAAGGATTAAAAACACACACACCATCACACACATTCTAATTAACAACCACCTTTTTTTAAAATCTGTTAAAAGGTGAGTAACACCACTTTTATTTTCTTCAAATACAGTGAAATTGCATCACTAATTCATTTCTGTTGACATAATTCCCTTCTGTAGACACAGTCCACAGTAAAGATGTCTACACGAGAGACACATTTTAGTAAATCAAAGATGGCATCCTGCATTATGAGGTTAGAATTTAAGCAATATGATATTTGTATACCACGCCCCAACGCATATACTGTCTAGATCTTTTAATATATTTGAAGAGGCTACTTACTCAGGTATCCTTGGCACAGGAAAGAAACACTGAACTCGACCGAAAACTTGTGTAATTGAATAAAATTGGGATTTTTCACTTCACACGCACTTTACGCCAAATTCACAACCGAGCAAATGACAGAGAATACAGTACTACCAACACAAAAAACAAACTAATAACGTTGCGTTCATCTTTGGCAAATTTTGATTTATTTTATGTGTCTACAGAAGTAGACCTTAAATCTGTGAACAAAATGTTTATTCGTTTTATTTCAAAATTTAGAAATCATATATTTTTAAAACGTTGTGTTATGTGTATTTGATAATATAACTGATATAATGAAACGAAATAAAAGTATCTCAAGCAATGACTCTCAAGTATGCAATATATTTTTAACCATCACTTGAACTCAAATACTTGTCATCCGAACAGTCAACAGGAGATTTTTTCACTTTCAAAAGGATAAAATATTATGTAAATTTAAGTAAAGCGCTATTTTTTAATAAACGGTGATAAGTTTTCAAGACAAAATAAATATTAAATGTATTTAATGTTGATATAATATTAAAATAACGGTTTTATGTTGCATGAACATATTTTTTTCGTTTTTTGGGTATGACCCATAATGAAGCATTTTTGGGTTTACAAATTTTATGCGTGTGCGTTTTAATGGATATAAGAAAAAAAATCATTTATTATAACTACCAATATAATATGCATTTGGTCCTTCGATAAAAATGCGTACCAAACACTATTATTATGCTTTTATTTTAAAAAAAACCAGATATTGACAATGAATGATATTTGTTGATAAATAAATAAGCTTATACTTAAGTCACTTAAATAATGTTTTTACACCACCTGCTCGATGATGTCATTTTATACATCATACAAATCTCACTTAAAGCAAGTCATTATATCCCTAGCGAGATAATACAGTACGGCCGATCCCTAGGGAATAATGAGATTTGAATTTGGAACATCACATCAACACTCTGTTATTTGACTATTGATTTACTTTCGATTTTTGGCTAATCGTGTTTAGCTTTGCGATTTGGTGTGAGTGTCTTGGTTTGGTTTTCCGAGTTTCCGAAAACTAACTCGGTTTCGGATGCGGTTTTACTAAGCGTCCCAGTCATGCTTATGCGAAATTTGGAGCTTCGAGATTATGTAATGAGACGAGACTTCGTGTCACAAAACTTGGCCGCAATATCGCTAGCACCATTATTTTAACCGGCGTAGGAAAGGATGAAAATGTCATGATCCCACGAATCCCCTGAAAGAGGCGTTGTGGTCGACCTCTTGGAAAAGAGACATTTTGTGAAAGAAGCGTTGTGGTTAAAGCGACCTCTTGAGGATGAGACATTTTGTAAAAGAAGCGTTGTGGTTAAAGCGACCTCTTGAGGAAGAGACATTTTGTAAAAGAAGCGTTGTGATTAAAGCTACCTCTTGAAGGAGAGACATTTTGTGGAAGAAGCGTTGTGGTTAAAGCTACCTCTTGAGGATGAGACATTTTGTAAAAGAAGCGTTGTGGTTAAAGCGACCTCTTGAGGAAGAGACATTTTGTAAAAGAAGCGTTGTGGTTAAAGCTACCTCTTGAAGGAGAGACATTTTGTGGAAGAAGCGTTGTGGTTAAAGCTACCTCTTGAGGATGAGACATTTTGTAAAAGAAGCGTTGTGGTTAAAGCTACCTTTTGAGGAAGAGACATTTTGTGAAAGAAGCGTTGTGGTTAAAGCGACGGTTTTAAGAGGGAGTTTTTTTCCCATTCATCAGTCTTTCAAAATAGTCCTAACAGGATAAGAGATGGAGCTGTAATAAGCTCTGTAGAGGCCTACAAGCCAGTCAAACATCTCAAAACAAATCAAAATCTGCTGTGTGGCTGTTCATTTTTTTGCTCCCTTAAAACTGCCCAGGGTTGTTCTACATACTTTCGCTTTCTTTAAAGTTAGTGGTAAAGTGGTAAGGTATTATATGGGTTATTTGTGTAGATAAGAATAATATAAAAGGTGGCGATGGCGATCCATCTTTTGATAATTCGACACGTTAAAATCTCAAAAAGCAAACCGGAAAAACTGCATCAGATCTTAATGAAGGCCTTTACAATTGCAGCGTTTCGGCCAGTGTTTGATCAGAAATCGAGATGACGACTTGTAGTGTTACACACCCTCTCAGGTGTACTCGCTCTCGGTGTACAGGCGAGTTAACATTTCACTCCATATTGAGGGACGCAGCCGACGGGTAGCAGGGCGTCATAAACATTGCGTCAAATGCCACTAATCATTGTAATTAATGCCTTGATCAAACGTACCGAGTAAACGGGCGAGACAGTGCTTTCGACCGGCTACTCGGTACGTGTAAACATAGCACCGAGTGCTCGGCCAAGCGCTCGGCCGAGTAAAGCGGCGAAACAGTAGCTTGGCACCCGTTCTATACTTACTTAACCCATCCTCCCGCTTCCCCGCACTGGTCCACTCGGCAGGTCTGAACGTGCACCGTCTCTCCACACGGCTGTGGTGCGGTGCGGTGCGGTGTTACTATACAATGGTCAAAGCCATCGCCCATTGTATAGTAACATAATCTGCTTGGTTAGTCGCCAACAACCGTGCGCGTCTCTGACAAAGGTTAGGTTAGCTACTTGATCCTAAACCCAATTTTTCAATGTCCGCACTCTTCCACCTCGTTCATTACAGAATTGTAAGAGTTCACAACAAAAGACTCACCGGGATGTGCGTTGAAATCGCCAAGTATGTAAATCTTTTCAACGTTTCTAGTGTCCGTTGGCATATAGACACTGAACACCAATATGCGTCTGTCTCCGAGCAAAATTTTAATCGCCGATAAACGTGCACTAACGCAGCTGATTACCGTCACGTCACTGATTCAAAGGCTCACTTACGCCACAGGATCGCAACACCATCATACGGGCGTCCCCTCAATATTCCTGCTGAAGTGTCAACAACTGACTTTCCTGAGCCTTATGAATTGGCCCAAGATAGGGTATATCATGGGAAAGGAGTCATGCTTCCTGCAGAGTAACTATGTCCATTGACTGACACAGAAAATTAATTGCTTCGACAGACCGCTTCATCGATTTGCAGTTAAAACTTACAAACTCACTTATTTACTATGGCTAGACAGACTAGACTACCTATCTAGACTACTTACTATAATATGAACTTTTCTTATGAATCAATCTGTCTATTGGCAAAATCTATTAATTTATTTTAAAACTTGTATTTTTTGAGTTTATCGCGAACATACTGACAGACACGGGGGGACTTTGCTTCCTAATATGGAAGAAATTTAAAATAAAAGAATAAGCGTTTCAACAACTAACACTCCTAGTTGTGTGTCAAACAACGCAATTGACTAACGCAACTGACGTCTCTTCAGTCACAGGTGTTCTCACCTTATACATGACACAGGTCCTCACTAGACATGGTCCTTCGGGATGTTCCTGCACCTGATTCGTGCAGAAGAAACGCCCAGGTGTCACCATTATGATGCGAAGCAGAAATGCTAACGAAATTAGCAGTCGCACACGTGAGGGAACGGCCCAGCCGCCGACACCACAACTCCGATTTCTAGCCACTGTAGGCGTGGGCTTGCGGACGACGAGCAATGGGTAGTTTGCCGTCCGGCCGAAGCTTTTATTTAGTATTTTACAAGCTTTTATTTAATTTCACTTGTCCCAAATTTAATAATTTAATTTAATAATGTAATTTGATTACAGACAATATGTTGCTTGGGAGGTTACCGATTGAGCTGAAATTTTGTATGTATCATTACAAAGCAAAATTATTATGACATGGAGTTGATCTGATGATGGAATCGGTAACTGACCAAAGAAACTCGAAAGTTATGAGAAACGATACAACACCATCGAGTTTGGGCTCGTATGCTTCTTCTTGACGAGTTTTGTTACTAGATAGTAAACCAAGGACTGATGCTTGAACTGGAAGATGGCTGATTGGCTGTAGAAACTCGGTAATAAGTGCAATAATATAACCCTATCGTGTTTGAACTTTTTGGAATAGTCTTGATGAGTATTCATTGTATAGATGTATGCCACGCTATAAAAGCTTGCTATTAAAAAAATATTGTCGTTGAGCACCTTCATTGTTCGTGGACTCTATGTCGGACTTGCATTCTACGTGTGATTGCGTCAACCACTTTCGAGTACCGGTAAAGGTGTGTCGTGCTGAGGGTACAGCTCATAAAGACTTAATAATAAAACAATTATTTTATTTTCACAGTATGACCGAATATGTGAAGTAAATAAGTCAAATGTAGGACATTGTAAATCAGAGGTCACACTTACATAAAGCTGGGTTATCGAGAGTCAGCGCACCACATGACGCCAGGAGTCACCGAGGCTTCGTACAGCGATAACGAGAGATAACGTTCTCGTACTCAATTCAACTACAAGTGAATATTAGATTTATACCTATAGTTACGACAACACCTAGAAATAGTGTTAGATACCATCTATATAGGTACCTATTACTTGTTGTTGACATTCATATACGAGTATTTAGTCCTCAGTGACGCTGTGAAAAAGATGAATAAAAGATTACATGTAGATGAAAATGTTGAGATGGAGCTTGTGATGAGAATAGATAAAGTGAGAGAAATGTGTATATTAGACGAAGTTTCAAAGTAGCTCACGTAACTGGGAAGTTGAAGGGAATAGTTTGTCTAGGTATGGTCACGTGAAGAGAAGGGATGAAACGCATGTTACTAAAAGAATTATGAGTAACTATACATTTTTGTTTTTTTTTTTAATGAGGAAAAATTATCCAGTGTCTTCTTCTGCTCTAAGCGCAAGGACGTGTCAGAGTTTTATTTACCAACTAGCTTCTGCCAGCGACTTCGTACGCGGATCCTGTTGCTTATGCCAGCGACAACGGGGTCGTCAAAATCAAAGATCTGAAACGTGTGATATCGAATTCTAAGAGCCGGGGGACTGGATTCAGTATTCACGCGCGATGGCTTATTAGCGTATTTCATGTATAACTTTGGTGTTTCTATACCGATTTCTATGATTCTTTTTTATTGAATAGATAATAATATTAACTTTTTTAAATTAGGTATGAGTGTTATAAACGTAAGAGTAGACAAAAATAAACAGAAAGCTCCGAAGTGCTAAGCTATCGGGAGTTACACGTGTTATTGTGAGTCAACCATAAAAGATAGACATATGCTGTCGTGGGATATTTTTTATATAATTTTAAGGAGAATATTTCCGTGATACATAATTTCTGTGTAGCTTTAACCATTAAGGCTGCAAACGCGACGGAAGCTTACAAAATGGAGTAATTTCTCCCGTTTCCCCAACATTTCCCTTTACTGCTCTGCTCCTATTGATCGTAGCGTGATGAAAAGTATACTATAACCTGTCCAGGAGTATGAAGAATGATTGTACCAAGTTTCGTTAAAATCCATCGCGTAGTTTTTGTTTCTATAAAGAACATACAGACAGACAGACAGACAGACAGACAAAAATTTTACTGTTTGCATTTTTAGCATCAGTATCGATCACTAATCACCCCCTGATAGTTATTTTGGAAATATATTTCATGTACAGAATTGACCTCTCTACAGATTTATTATAAGTATAGATACTACACCTACGTTCCTTCTTTGCCTAGTTCTTTGTCTTTGCGTTACAGGACTTCGAGCCTGCTGGACATGCGGTGAAAACTCCGCATTGTCAACAACTCGGGCTCGGTCCGGACGATTACCGAACGGCCGGACGGCAAACTACCCATTGCTCGTCGTCTGCAAGCGCACGCCTACAGTGGCTAGAAATCGGAGTTGTGGTGTCGGCGGCTGGGCCGTTCCCTCACGTGTGCGACTGCTAATTTCGTTAGCATTTCTGCTTCGCATCATAATGGTGACACCCGGGCGTTTCTTCTGCACGAATCAGGTGCAGGAACATCCCGAAGGTACCATGTCTAGTGAGGACCTGTGTCATGTAGAAGGTGAGAACACCTGTGACTGAAGAGACGTCAGTTGCGTTAGTCAATTGCGTTGTTTGACACACAACTAGGAGTGTTAGTTGTTGAAACGCTTATTCTTTTATTTTAAAATTCTTCCATATTAAGAAACAAAGTCCCCCCTTATCTGTCAGTATGTTCGCGATAAACTCAAAAAATACAAGTTTTAAAATAAATTAATAGATTTTGCCAATAGACAGATTGATTCATAAGAAAAGTTCATATTATAGTAAGTAGTCAAGATAGGTAGTCTAGTCTGTCTAGCCATAGTAAATAAGTGAGTTTGTCGAAGCAATTAATTTTCTATGTCAGGTAATGGACATAGTTGCTCTGCAGGAAACATGATATACCCTATCTTGGGCAAATTCATAAGGCTCAGGAAAGTCAGTTGTTGACACTTCAGCAGGAATATTGAGGGAACGCCCGTATGCCCGATGGTGTTGCGATCCTGTGGCGTAAGTGAGCCTTTGAATCAGTGACGTGACGGTAATCAGCTGCGTTAGTGCGCGTTTATCGGCGATTAAAATTTTGCTCGGAGACAGACGCATATTGGTGTTCAGTGTCTATATGCCAACGGACGCTAGAAACGTTGAAAAGATTTATATACTTGGCGATTTCAACGCACATCCCGGTGAGTCTTTTGTTGTGAACTCTTACAATTCTGTAATGAACGAGGTGGAGGAGTGCGGACATTGAAAAATTGGGTTTAGGATCAAGTAGCTAACCTAACCTTTGTCAGAGACGCGCACGGTTGTTGGCGACTAACCAAGCAGATTATGTTACTAAACAATGGGCGATGGCTTGACTATTGTATAGTAACATAATCTGCTTGGTTAGCGGTTACTGAAATAGGTAATGCATAATGTATTTTGGTCTGATCACTGTCCTATATTTGCATGTAAGTTAGATAGAATTAAACCTAAGTTAATTGATCACAAATCAGCACATGACAGAGTTATTTAGGGAGAGAGGGACAGTGATCAGATAAGAGTATACTTTGATTTATGTAATAGTAAATTATTATGATCAATTATCCCCAGGAATTTAATCTTCGCAGTAATGGACACTGTAGCAATGTTGAACAGCAAATCCTGGATAAGCTGTTTGAAAGTATTGTTACAACTTTATCAGAAGCCACGGTACAGAGCCAAGTGGAATTTCGGCCTCGTAGGCATGTTGGTTGGTTGTTATCTGGTGAAATATGCACGTGCGATGCGACGGTGCGAGTCGGGCACGCGACGCCAAGGCTTAATATCAGCTGTGGGTATGGCATAATAAACCAACTTCAGGTGATATCTACGAAGATATGTCTTACACGAAAAATATTTAAAAGTAAGTTAGTGTGGTGTCAGACTCATCAAGAACAAATTAAGCTTGATATTATACCTTCTCTCCGTTAGGCCAACAATTTCCAAAAGTTCTGGAAGGCCATAAAAAAAACTGGATGTTAGGCCTGGCCTTCCTGTCAGTGTCACTGGTGCTTATCAGCAGGACAGCATCGCCAACATGTTTATGGACCACTTCAAAGTGGAGTCACTGCTGCATGGGCTCATCGTTGCGAGTGCTCGATGACGGATGCTGTCGTGACTCGGCGATCGTATATAATCATCCTTGATACTTGCTTTCCAAAAACCCAACCAGATGTCGGATTTTTGGACAAGCAAGCATCAAGGATGATTAAGAAAATGACAAGAGGGAAGTCGCCGGGTCACAATGGGGCATTGATAACTTGCAGCATGCTGGTTCTCACATAGTAAGGGTGCATGCTATATTTTACTCATTGTATATGTGTCACTCGTACTTTACTTGTGCGAAATAATGTCGTTCGTGTGAACGACAATTCCACCCGCCAATCACCAATCACCAATGTCGCCCGCTTTTTCCTTTATAATGGTATAAAGGGAAAAGCGGCTGACATGGTGATAAGTGTAACTATCAACCCTTAGCTCTGGCTACTATTATCGTGAGGGTACTCGAGAGCGAGCTGGTTAGAGGGTTTACTTGAATTACACGATGCACTGTTTGGGTTTCGTATGATCTTGGCACTGTAAGTGCCATTCTCGGTTTCAAACATACGAAACCAATATAATATAATATTATACGAAACATCGGATACCTGTGTATGCTTGCTTATAAAAAAAAGGATATAGTGCAAGTGTGCAAGTTTAAGTACTTGGGCCATTACGTTACCGATGACCTTAACCTTTCGAATACGGTAATAAGAAAGGCGATGAGAGAGCGAACGCTTTGCTTGGGGTTTAATGAATTAATCACCAAGAGGATATTGAGAGGGAACATGGGGCGCTGGCAGTCCGATGCAATATGTCGGCTCGCAGGTTTGCACGGTGTTGTTGGCCTGTTAACACTATTTAAAGCATACTGTCGAGTGTTTTACACGTGCAGCCTGTGAACCAACTATACTCGGTGGACTATCAGCGTCTTGTGGTTCCAATATAATAGCGGGTTCAAGATGTTGATGGGGCTACCTTGTTTCTGCAGTGTAGTGCAGAAACAAGGACACTATCACCACACTATTGTTAGACAGAAATCAGCTCAAACTCCATCCTGAAGAACATAGCGGGGAGGTACGATTCTCCTTTGTTAGGTGATGTTGAAACAACCACCTGGTTTTAAAATAGATATGAAGGTTACTAACATAGGTTATAAGTTTTTCTCAACTGTTTAGTAACCCATTTTTTTTTTTTTACAGTGGGCAAAAATCATCTTATGACAACCCCCGCTCTTGGGTGGAGCGAGAGATAGTGTCAGACTCTTACTGACTAAAAACCCACCCCGTTCCTTCTAGGCTCTTCATACCGGGGCACGAGCTTCCTTTCGGATAACCCTGGCCCCAGTAGTCTTCGATCCAGCTGGGCCCCTCCTGCTGCTGACAACTCCTTGAGGCGCGCGGGAACAGTGCGCGCCGTCGACGTCTTGGGCTTGGTCCGGACAGTTACCGAACGGTCGGACAACGAGCTACCCAGCATGGCTCGCCGTCCGCGAGCCCGCGTCTACGGTGGCCGGAAATCGGGATCGGAATCCCGGTGGCGGCAGCGAGGGCACCGTTGCCTGATGCGGCCGGCCTCCTCCTTTGCTAGCATTACTGCTTCGCAGAAGGACGCGACCGCCTGCCATTCCTCCTCGCTCCGGACCATGGCCTCGACCATAGCCCGGCGCAAGAGGTCTCGGCCGCCGATCGCCCCCACGAGGGCGCGGCGATACTTCGCCCAGGCAGAGCACACCTCGACTGTGTGCTTCGCCATGGCCTCCGGGCGTTTCGCACAGTGGCGACACCCGGGCGTCTCTTCCACTTTAATCAGAAACAGGTACCTCCGGTGAGGACCCGCATGACGCAGGTCCGGTGAGGACCTGCGTCATGCGGAAGGTAAGGATGCCATGAGGTTTTTCCAGCCACGCCTCAAAGAGGGGACTTACCGCCATAATTGTGGCGTACCCAGCACTGGGTTGTGATAGTCGCTGACGCCATTTCACCATGAGATCCCGCTGGAGCTCTGTCCATCATGCCTTGACATGTCGCGGCAGTGGACTTTCACCCCGGCGTTGCATCTCCACGGGCATATCGTGCATGTATGCAAGGACTGTTGCCTCCAGATCCAGGCTGCCGTTGGCCAGCTAGAAGGCCGTCCGCTTCGCGGGAGATCGTGCGGTAACCCCGCACCATCCGTGTTGCCATGATCCTCTGGTAGGCGTTCAGTATGGTCACCGGTCGCAGCGACGGCGCCCACACCGGCGCCTACCCGCACTGCCTACGCGCACGACCTGCACGTCCTCCCCCAAATGTCACCACAATAATCATTCGTCTTGCATCCATCGGATTCCCACATACCTAATGCGGGAATCCGTTGATCTACTTGGTTTACGTGGTCGCCACTCCAGAACTCTATCCACCATCTGTTTTGCGAGCAATGTGCCTTCGTGCTATGTCGGTAATTTTGATTCTCCTGCGGATATCCTCATTCCTGACTCGATCACGCAAATAAATTCCAAGCATAGCTCTATCCATTCCTTCTCCTAGAGTCCTCTCTGCCCTGCTCTGTTGGCCAGAGTCCCAACAGTAGGAACATTATAAGGCCGACTATACTATATAGCTCTGTCCATTGCCCTATGGGTGACTTTAAGCCTTCTGATGAGGCCCATTATATTCATACGGCTCCTTATTGGCTCGAGGTCCTAATACCTAATACCTACCTAAGGACCTGGCCTTATAGGTAGGTATAGGGAACGGTTTTCGTAACTGATAGTTTCTGAATTTCCTACCGCCTCAATTGCATAGGTGCATATTTCTTTAAAAAAAAAAAACAGAATTACAAGTACATGTATATAACAATCTATCTACGAGTCTTGTACAGATTTCAACTGATTATACCAAATTTTTGATTTGGAAGTGCAAATTTTCAAAACTCATCTTCAACTGCTTGCTGGTGGTTGGCCAAAACTATACCACTGTACCTTCTTTTCTTTTCAATTCGTACGGAATGTAATGGTACCTTATAATTAAAATTAATATCTATCCTTTCTGAAATAACGCTTTTGTGCAAGTCACAAGACGCTCCATTCGTTAGTACTGTCAGTTGGGAGCCGGCTCTTCGCTGATGTGGCTTGCGTGGTGCGGGCGGTGGACCCGGGGTGGCTGGTGCTGGAGTGGTTGTGTCGCGTGGCAGGCTGAGGAGGTGTCGCGGGCGTGGGGCGTGCGGCGAGGCGGCGCCGCCTCCGCCGCTCCCAGCGATCGCTCGGCGCGCGGGCCCGGCGACCGGCCCAGTCCGCGACTAGCAGCGCCGCCGTCCGCACGCGCGCGCCCGCGCCCCGCGCCTCGTGGCGCCCGAGCGACCGCGACGGACCTTCACCGATACACCATCCAGCACTGTCTCCGGCCGGAGTGGCGGTTCGCATCTTACCGGGCAGCATTAGAGTGAAATAGTTATTTCTAATACTGTCAGGTAAAGATGTCGTCCGCGCTCCACGTTCTACGTTTGGCTTCTGGAATTCTTCGGAACCGGTCCTGTAACGACGTCGACATCTACCGGGTCCGGCTGCTCACTGGAAGCTCGCGCTGCATCAGGTAACCGGCCGGCGCAGACGACGAGCCCCCGCACGCGCACCTCAGCACCGCGTGCGCACTACACTTGTACGTTAACGACACTCGCATCACCTTTGGATCCTACGGTAACCTACAACAAACGTGTTATATCGTCGACCTCCGTCGCGATTTAGCGATATGTCGCACGCCATTACGTCACATGTGTCGGTTTAGAGTCCTCGTTGCGTTTTGACGAAGTCTTGTCTTTGGTGACGATACCCTAGTTCTTTGTCACGAAAGAATACTATGTAGCTTTACTCAACGTCGCCTGATAGCTATAACCTTAGTTCAGCGATCGCAGCATGCGCCGCCATGCATCGACTTCGTAACCGTACAACCGGTTATTGGCTAAGAACTTCTACATATTGCTGTCTTGGTTTTTAATCGTATTCTTGTAGTCTGTAGTGTCCAGTAATGTTAGTATTCGAATGACAACAGTGTCAGCAGCGCCCTCTGCTCGTACCGTGCACGTGCCGGAGCTGTTGGCGGCAGTCGTGCCGATGTAGCCACTTGTAACTAATGAGAAACGCGTAACAGTCGGGTTGGTCGGAGCAAGAAACGCTTCCCGAACTCGATGTTATCAACATAATCCGCGCACTGTTGCGTTTCCTCATCGTCACTCACGTAACCCACTTAACTAATTAAAATTCCTCATGGCCGGCAATGAGCACGCGTTTTCAACTCATTAACTGGGCGCGCGATAGCACCGCCGCCGCCACGCCGCGCCGCTCGCCGCGCCGCGCGGCCGCGGCCACGTCTGTTCGCCTCACCGTCTGCTGCTAGCACACGTCGCTCTTATTGTTTACACAAGTTCGATCAGCTGCTGCACTCTGTCACTACTGTCACGCCGCTTCCAATCAGACTCTATCTTTGTATTGAATTATGCAGCTGTAAAGCAAAGAGCAATGAAGAATGTGTGAAAATGAAGCGAATTGGAAGTAAGATGACCCTCAGTGGCGACTTAGCATCAGCAGTCTGATGCATAACTCTTTGTTATATATTGTTTGTTATTAGTTGGATATAATATATTATCTAGCGGAAAGTGTCGAGTTTTGGCTCCACAAGTTGGGGTGTAAAGCTTTGGTTTCCTAGGAAAGCGGTGCCGTCATATAGCGGCCGTTTTAACACATCGTCAGTCATTTTTTTCAAAACAAACGTCACAAACGTCATACGAAAAGTATCCAAGATAGAAAATGGACGACCTTGATTTAGTTTTAGTAATTTACTTGAAGGATGAACTATCATCAAAAGAGGAAAATAGTCGTTGTTCCGGAAAACGGCCGCTATAGAATGGCACCGCTATCCTAGGAAACCAAAGCTTAAGTAGATCAAAGCTTTGGGCCTCACCAGCTACTCTTCTGTGCACCAACAGATTAAGGCACCCTAGCACCTTAGTTACTGTTCCTACAGATTTGTTGTCGAATCTAAAGCCGATCAGTATTAAAATAATTACATTTTGAAGCTTCTTAATGAAGTAGAGAATAATTTTTATTAACATTTATGACATCCGAATCTAAAATTTTAACATGAATCGACGTCGTAAATTAACAATTTGTTCTTTTATATACCTATTTGAAAAGATTGTTCAACAATATGAAGACATTTTTTTTTCACTTGAAAATATTTGATCCGTTGTATCAACGTAGGTATGTCATAATTTGCACTGTCATTGATTTTTAACAATAATGCAAGTACCTACCTACCTAGTTGTTTGTGTTTCGTTACACAAAGCTAAGTTTAGCACTCAAACACTAGAATGTTGAGGTAACAATTAGTAGAAATGCGGCGAGAGTTTGTTTCTAGGATTCCGTAACGACACATCACGCCAGCGACAGCGTCTGGATAAACTTTAAAAAATCAGGAATATGACATAGGTATGTTCCTGAGCGGAGAAGATGGTTGTATAGACATTGTATGAAATGGCTGTGGCGGATGTGGACGTCGGCGCCACGCGGCCGCCGCGTGCCTGCCACGTCCCCGCGCATTACAGTTCCGTATCGAGGCCTGAAGTTCGCCTACGTTCGCGCGAGACTCGATAACGCGACCGGTGAAAGCCGCAGTAAATTAATCGCTCAGGTGGATTCCGCTTTCGAAATGAATTTTTATCGCTATCTGAGTGTCGCCGCGGTTGGGACCGGTTCTTAATTTCCTATAGGTGCGCGCGTTGTGCATCTATTTCGGGAGTCGTTGACCGCGGGTTTGGCACTACCGGCGGCCGGTTTTATTCTGTTCGTGTCAGAGAGTCGTTCCGGGAGCGCCTGGCCCGCCGATCGGCGATTTCGTGTAAAACTCGGGCGTATTTCAGGCGATGACGTAACGCGCGGGAGTGCGTCGTCCCCAGGCGCCGGGAGGGACATGCCTAATCGAGCATAATGTTATTAATAAGCCGGGGGCGGGCCGCGACTCGCCCTCGCATAAAACTACTATTTATCGGCCATCGAGCGCATGCAATCCAACACAAATATGATACGGCACACAGCACACCGCAGTGACAGGGCGCGCTCGGTGCACGCAGCATTGTTGCGCTATTTATATACACTTCTAAACTCAGACGTGTCTGTCCCAGCCTGTCCACCGTCCACAAGCCCAGCGTGCGTCTCTAACACAACAGCGCTTCTTCTTACACATTGAGAACTGATTGCACATCATCGGAGTAGCCTGTATTTGATAACGCATGTTTGTAACATCTAATCTCTATCAATGATATTTATTTTTCAAATAGGTTTAAAAAAACACTTTTACACGTCAATTTTTTTTTGTCAGTTTAAACTAGATGAGGCCGGTGTTTCCTATCTGACTACCCTGAGAAGAAACACCGAAACAACTCAGAGGTCAAAGTCTCTTTTAAAGTCCATACAGTAAATATTTATAATATGTAATGGTCAAATCAAATGAGAACCATGCAGATTTGTCTGAGATGGTCTTTTGAAGAAAGAACCATACCAATTTGAGTGGACCTGTCCAGTCAGTATAAGCATTTGTCAGTATTCGCAAAGCTGAACTCAGGACTACTAAGGAACTCAACGAATTGACGAACAATACCAAAGAAAAGACATTTGGGTAGGCCGCAGAAAATACCCAAATTGCCAGACACGTTAAATTACTGAAAAGAAAAGGAAAAGCAATCAACATAGTCCTCACATTATAATAATAAAATGAAATATTTATTTTATTAATGTTAAAAAAACTTAGCGACTAATGATGAGATACTATTTTAACATCTTGAGCGGTATGAATTTGAGTAAGCGACACATTAACTAAACTAGCGACAAATATCGATTGACAATAAAATCCAGAACGAGCTTACTAAAAGAGGGTATATTGAAATCCTAGTTAAATGAATAAATTAGTAAGTGAGTGACGAAATTAATAAGTGAGCGACTAAATTAGTAAGTGAGAGACAAGAAGTAAAATTGAGGTTTTACATAAAGAACTACTAAAAAGTTAACTTTGACAAATATTTTCAACACGGTCGGTCTAATTATCTAGTCGCAGGTAGATTCATCATTTTGAACTGGCTTAAATAGATTAGGTTATGTTAGAACTACGACCTACCTACCTACTACGACTAAGTTGCATGCGGATTTTATTTCACCATTTTCTAATTTCCCGGGTATTCGCAATATCCGATTATTGAATTACCATGTCACGTACATAATACATAAATATCGATATTTAGGGCATTTGATACTGTGTACTTTGATATTTAAGACATTTGGAATACTTCATTTAAGATAAAATGCCGCTCAATATAAATAAATCATTTTTCAAATATTGAAAAAAATGCAGGAACTAACGTTGACACTCAGACAAATATTATATAAGGTCGCTGAAATATTATGAAGCTTCTCATTTTTTATTTTAATTAATTCAAATTAAAGTTTGTAAGTCGCTTTTCTGTTGATTTCTCGTCACTCGCAGATAGTCGCTCACTTATTATTTCTATAACCCAAAATAATGATTTTTGTCACTTAAAATTTTAATTTATAACTGTAAATTAAACAAAAATTTACTCGTTTAAATACTACCCTAATAATAGTACCAGACTTGTTACCGGTACTTGCATTAGACAGATCACAGTTTTTTGCTTGATAAGATTTAGCATAAAGTAGAAAATAAAGGGCGACTGAAAGTATTCAAACAAATATCAACTTTCACTGGGGACCAGACAAGAGAAAAAAAATCAGCTGTTATAATTTTGTTTAGCCATGCAAAAATAAATGGACATCATCGAGTAAAAATTTTTAAATATTGATTTGGGATGCTTTCTCACCACCAATAAATAACTAATTAATAAAAAGAATATGTTTTTTTGAACAATTCTTAGTCAATCCGAAGATATCACAGTTCAAAGTAACCCGATATAAAAAACAGCAATATCACAGTAAGTGCCTATTATCATGAAGTAGCAGGACTTTATTACAATTGTGATAGCTTGTCCACTGCGTCGTTTACTCGTCCATCGCTCTTTACTTCCACAATACGTAATTTATAAAATTAACAAGCACAGTATAATGACCCGTGATTATTTATCAACTGTCGACTGCTACTCTGATAGTAAATGTTATAGTACACATAGTATAGTTCACAGCACAATCATATTACAATGAAATTAATTGCATTCTTAAAAAATCTCAACTTGTCCGAGTGGCATGGGCATTTGACACCAATACACAGCATTGTTACACAGTGATGTAGTTTCAGCATATACTGCCAAACATGACTTAGAAAATAAAAAAAAACATTATCTTAGTTACACAAATACTTTACATTAAAACATTTATTATCTTCTACGCCGCCCTTGTTAGACAAAAATAAAACGGTCAAGTGTAAAACGGTCGGGTGTGAATTGAACTCGCATGGAAAGGGTTCCGAATGAATTATATTTATTAACATGTTATTGTATTGGTACTATGTTATGGAGTTCTTATTGTAACCAATAAAATCTTCACATATAGATTACAGGATAACTTCAGTTATCTTCAACTTAAGAAATATTTTCTTAATTTATTACATAATTTTATGCTTAGTAGTTTTGAAGCTAAGTTAAGAGTAAATTTTCATCTATCTGTACTAATATTAGTAAGTTCGTAGGTGGTATTTTTTAAATCTTATGAAACTTCTGAACCGATTCTTAAAATTCATTAATTAATGTATCTGCACTATCCAATCCACCTTCCAATCCTGGACTATGCTGCTGCCAGCTATCTTGATCTCACCCAAGACCTATTGGATAAGCTTGAGCGACTTCAAAATCTTTGTATCAAGTTCATATTTGGCTTGCGCAAGTATGACCATGTCTCTGAATTTCGTAATAAGCTCAAATGGCTTCCTATTTGCCTTCGTCGGAATGCCCATATACTTTCTTTGCTCTATAATGTGCTATTTAATCCTTGTACCCCGTTTTACCTCAAAAAACGTTTTCAGTTTCTTAGTGACACACATAGTAGGTCCTTGAGATCATCGGAAAACCTAAAATTAAGTATTCGCACGCATTCCACCTCCTTCGTTGACAAATCTTTCACAATTCAAGCTGCACGTTTGTGGAATGCGTTACCCCTGGAGGTGAGGCGTGCTCAAACGCTACCAGCATTTAAAAAAATGGTGAAGGAACATTACCTTTCTCTTTGATATATATATATTTTTCATCTTCTCCTGGTTCAACTATATATTTGATATTTATTAGTTTATTTATTTTTTTGTGTTGTATGTATCTTATTAGTATTATTTCTGATGTTTGTACACCGACAACCCTAAATCTATCTCCCTTCTTTCAGTCCATCCAAAGGTTGTCTGTAAGAGATCGCCATGTGCGATAAGACCGCCCATTGTACACTTTTTTTTTTAAATGTTGGCCTATATATTTGTTTATGTGGTGTACAATAAAGAATATAATAAATAAATAATAATAAATAATAAATATCCTTGAGTGATATAATAAATAAGCTATAAATTATTTTCAAATCAGGAGTGTTTGCTGGCAGCTAATTTGGTTACATAACTTTGAAACGGTTTATGTTTAAATTATGAAGAAATATAATATACTAGCTTTTGCTCACGGCGTCGCCCGCGTACATAAAATAGCCCATATCACTTAGGTATAAAACTGATTTATCGGTGAAAAAAAAAAAATTATCAATCGGACCTAACTTCCAGAGATTACCTCCTACAAACAAAAAAACAAAGAAAAAGAAACTTTACCTCTTAATAATATTATAAGTTTAAAGATATTTTTCCTATTTTAGAGCTGCGTCGAAGCAATCGCGTTCGCGATGCAATATCCACTGCTACGTAGACGGAGCTAACAGACCTGCGATAGTATCGCGTTTGTAGCGCAATTGAACTGCGATTGAATCGCTACCGAATTGATTCAAAAAGTCGGGGGTGACTCCTCCCTAAGTGTTTCCATTTGATTAGTCACTCGGTACTGTTTGAATAGTTTCGTTTGTTTTTTTATTTGGTCCTCGAACGTTGAAAAAACAAACAAAACTATTCAAACAGTACAGATTAGTTAGTAATAATGATATTTTAAGGAAGAGAAAAATCGTAATTTTTATCGCATATATCGAAGGGCTGGAATAATTTGTCTGCTATGGTCGTCCGGTCAGATTATAATTCAGGTATCTTCAAGGCTAGAGTGAATATATGCTCTTAATAAACTAGACGTTAGATTATATCAATAAAAAAGTTATTCTTCATGACTTAAAATATTATACAACTAGTAAATGATGTGACAATATAGTGCGATGAACGCTATCATTAACAGCCTTATGTATTTCAAATACGTTTCCATAAATTGTTAGTCCGACCGGCTGAAGCTACAGCAAGGCTGATACAAGACCGACAAATGCAGATACCTACAATGTTCAACGAGTTGTGTATACATCAAAATATAAAAGGAGAAACGGACTGAACTTGACTTCTTGTATGATGCAAGCGAGCACTATAAATGTTTTTGAAAACACACTTTCTTGAGTGACTGAAAAAGGGGAATTTTGTTTCTATGCAAGATTTTATTTCTTAGGCCATTATACTCGTACTTAAAATTAATTATTATTGACATTTTATTTTTTGACTTAGCTCTAATTTCTCAATTAAACTGATATTATTGACATTGTAATTGTATTCGTATTAAATTAATTATTATTGACATTACATTTTTTGACATAGCTCTAATTTTTAATGAATCTGATAGTATTGACATTATAAATGTAAAAAATTCATTATTATTGAAATTTAATTTTTTGACATACCTTTAATTTCTCAATTGAATTTATGGTATTTGACATCATAGTTATATTAAATTCATTATTATTAACATATTTTTTTTGACATTATTGTAATTACTCAAATGAATTGATAAATAATTAAGTAATAATAATGTTTACTGCATGTGAATTAGGACGAATAAAAATTGCAATGCTTGTAAAAGGTTGCTAAGTAAGTCAAAAGTTCTGACATGATTTATGACAACAACATTGAACACTTAGTTCGCAATAAATGTTTTGACTTTGACTTTGAAATTGGGTACGAATATCTAATGCAATTCGAGTCATTTAAAAAAATGAAAGTTTTTAAATTGAACTACGATATATGTTAACTTGGTTAACTTGAAGCTTAATATTTTTTTTTTACTGAAGTATATATTAACAAATAATTTATTAATTTTTCATAACTACCAAAACATGATTTGAAGGCACTAAAGGATCATGGCGAACTCCCGAACAAAATTTTGCTGACATATTTTATCAACGTATAAATTTTACAAAAGTATATAGATTAAATTTCTAAACAATTTGTCTTAAACATAACTATTAATAGAAACCGAGTATTAAAGATATTCCAGTTTAAAGTTGATGAGATTTTAAAAACCTTATGAATTTTAAAAACGCACTTTTAAACGAACGGCAAGTTGTCATGACAAATGTTATGTTGTCTTTTTCTACAAGCTTGGATGGCAGTTGAAATGTCTATTGCCATGACTTTTTTCTGGTGATGTGATTCTCGACATTGTATTTTTTGTAGTGAATATGTCATTTTGTATCATTTTAGCCATTGCATTTTAAGCACAGTTATTTTTATTTTTTTGTTTAGTTTCTAATTCGGAAACGTATTTCCTTAGTATTTATTATCAATAAGCCAAGTATATTAGTTTACTTGATCAATACTTAGATATATTAGTAGCAACATTAAAAGTTCAATTAAGCCAAAAGTCATGAAGTCAAGCCAGCAAAAAAAAAAACCTAAGTTATTTATATTCTTAAAAAATTTAGTCAATTCAGTTTCCAATTAAAATGATTTTTTTGACTGGCCATAATCTTCATTAGTTAAAACTAAGTCAATTGTTTTGTTGGTATACATCATGTTAACTTATGTAGACACTTAATAATTTCAACAACAATTTCCTCGCCGTTTTCTTTTGTATGTAAAAATACGCGCGATTCAACTTACATAACCTCGTCTTCAATATAATATAAGTGCCTTCAGAAAAGATTGTGATATTAAAAATTGGTATAAATAATTAATCTTTTAACCCTTCAGATACCGTCAATTAGAGACACAATAGTAAGACAATAGATGCGCGGCCACCGGTGGTCGCTTGGGGATTCATGAATTAATCAAATAACAGAAATAACCGTCACTCTAAGATTATAGAGAGAATGATAGAGTTAATGCCATCAATTGCGTGAGACTGACGCAATTGATGGCATTAACTCTATGATTCATCAGCATCATCATCATTTCAGCCGATAGACGTCCACTGCTTACGTAGCACTGCGGCTTCCCCCATTTGTCGCCACAATGAACGATTCTGTGCGGCTCGCATCCATCGGATTCCCGCAACCTTTACCAGGTTATCCTTCCAACACTGCGTCTTCCGGTACGCGGTCGCCACACCAGAACCCTTTGGCCCCAATGGCCATCTGTTCTGCGAGCAATGTACCCTGCCCATGCTGCTTTATGCTGAGCGTTCGACCGTTTTGCGCGGATGTGGCGCATATCTTCCATATTTTGTTATCTAGCTTTAAGATTGCGTCTTATTTCGCGTATATAAACTGTTTTTCTTTCTTTCCCGTTGCACATTTTAGTAATTCTTCGTGCTATGTCGGCAACCTTAGTTCTCCTGCGAATATCTTCATTTTTGATTCGACAACGCAAGGAAACCCGGAGTATAGCTCTTTCCATTGCCCTTTGGGTGACTTTAAACCTTCTTAGGAGGCCCATTGTTAGCAACCACGTTAAGGAGCCATATGTCATCACTGGCAAGTCGCATTGGTCATAGACTTTCATCTTGAGACACTGTGGTATATTGGACGAGAAGATATCCCGTAAAGAGTAACCATGGAGTTTCTTGACGGTTCTTCTCCATAGGAAACGACTAATTTGGAACCGTGAACTAGCTTCTGACGCTTTATAAGTGCCCATGTAGGCCTATGTGAAATAAAATATTTTATTTATTATTTATTTATTTAAACTTCATGTACAGTAGTGGTACATAGGCGGACTTAATGCAACAAGGCATTCTCTCCCAGTCAACCTTTGGGTTAAAAAGACAACACTGTGGTAGGTTTGCACAATAAACAAATAACAAATACAGTAAATGAAAACAAAAAGCAAATTATATAAAATAAAATACATATATATGTTAAAATAATAAACTAATAAATACTATGAAAAATAACAATAAAAAACCAAACTAACTAACTCGTTATTTTGACTTTGACGTAGCTTTCCGAACGCTGCCCAGCCGAGTTGGATTCGACGGTTGACCTCTTTCTCAAAATTAGTTTTACCCAACTGGACTGTCTGTCCGAGGTAGACGTAATCGTCCACAACTTTGAATGTAGTTTCTCCAATCTTGATAGGAGCCCACTCCTATCAAGATTGGAGTAGTAACCATGTAGCATGGATGGATTTGGATCCACCCATGCTACATGGTTGTTAATCATGATTTTGGTTTTATCTATGTTCATTTTAAGACCCACTTTTTCGGAAGCTCTACTGAGGTCATTCAGCATTGTGCTGAGCTCCTCCGTAGTCTCAGCTATGACTATTATGTCGTTGGCAAACTGAAGGTGAGTGATGTACTAGCCATTGGCATTAATGCCTAGTCCATTCCAGTCCAGAACCTTGAAGACATCCTCAATTGCGGCCGTGAACAGTGTCGGAGAAATCACGTCTCCCTGCCTCACACCCAGCTGCTGGAGGATAGGTTTCGAGGTCTGGTTCTAGAATCGGACTCACATGGTGATGTTTTCATACAAAAAATTCAGTACTTCGATATACCGATAGTCAATTTGGCACCGTTGGAGAGACTGCAGCACAGCCCAAGTCTCGATCGAATTAAAGGCTTTCTCGTAGTCCATAAACGCTAGGCAAAGAGGCAGATTCGTTCTTTGGTCTCCTGTATAACCTGCCTTAACGAATGTATGTGGTCTACGGTGCTGAAAATTCTTCGGAATCCAGCTTATTCGGGAAGCTGGAAGTTGTCAAACCTGTGCGCTCTATGATTGAACTATATACAACGTGTAACGTTGAATGCGCAAAACCTCAGACACCCCAAATGATTTTAAATTTGATTGACCTTATTATGTATTAATTTCAGGTTTTGCGCATTTAACGTTACACCTTGTATAATAGATTCCACCAACTGCGTCAGACTGCTTGTGAATTGCAAGTAACTTGTTTCGATATTTTTTTATTGTGTTTCGAGGTCGGTTTTTTTTAACACTGTCAATTTTTTTTTCGAGAGAAGAAAGAATGATGTTTATTTTTGCCTCACATAACTTATTAAAACCAAAAAAACAACTTGTAGATCATGTCACGTACGTTATTAAAATAAAGGGCTCGAGGAGACTAACCCAAAAAGTATTACTCATTAGAATGTAAAAAATAAAAAGAGTTAATAGTGTCAAACAAGTTGGTGTCAAACATATGATAAAATTAATTTCACCAACTGGTTTCGAATAAAGTCGGTTTCCGAGGTTGGGTTGTTTGATACCGACAACTCTTTTTATATTTAAAAAAACTTGGCTAGGATAATTAAGAAGAAATCCTTAATGATATAGTTACTAGATAACTGACGGTAAGGGTGCTGCTGTATATTGAGAGAGATGGCGAGAAATCTTCTTTCTTACGAAAGCCAAATATGAAACGAATGCAGTTTTTGAGAAGTTGATCCAATCTGTTAAGAAGTTCTTGTGAAAGATCAGAGTAACAAACATCAGCATAGTCAATTATAGGCAACACAAGCGACTGGACCAAAGTAGTTTTAGTGCTTGACGGGAGGAAATCTATAGAGGGACCGCAGCGTGAAGGTGACTCTCTGGCTAACCTGAGCAATCTGTTTATTCCTCCTCTAAAACCTATCGTCAATATATAAACCTAGGTCATTAACGTGAGGCGAGAGAGGGATGACTGTATTGCCGAAAATAAGCGGCAGTAGTAGTTTTGGTGATAACATATCAATGTTTTGAAAAAAAAAAAAAAACTGATTCATCAACGTCCATGCTCAACCATGGGACATGTACTAACGCTGCAACTTTACACAGAGGTTTGAGGTTTTAGGTATGATGTAGGTAACCAGGATTATATTCTATATATATAAGAATATTTCTAAAATCAACCTCTTAGGGCGTGGTAAAGGACGGCAGAGTTGGTTTGAAATAATCTACTAATAACATTTCTTTCTCCACTTTCAATTTGATGAAAAAGTTTTTTTAGTTTATTGTTTTTTATATGCAGTTAATTTGTTAGCAGTACACCACAGACTACCCCTTGTATTATTTTAAGTTCTTGTCTATCCTAAGGTTGTCTGGAAGGTATCTCTTTCAGCGATAAGACCGCCATTGTACCCATAAATTTAATTTTATGTATAAGCTGTGCTACTTTTTGGTGTAGAATAAAGTTTATTCTATTCTATTCTATCAAATTATTTGTTTCCAATAAACCATTTCCAGACACTTTTGAATTGTCAAGAAATCAGTTAGTCAGAAAGATGTTGGTGATTACACATTACACATGCAAGAAAATCCATGAAACTCTTTAAATCATGTCATCAATATGTTTAAAATATCGGTTATATATTTCTTGTCGCTTCTATTATGTGAGAACAATGTATCTACGTAAATTAAAAAAAAAACTATGTAAATTAACAAAGTAAAAAATAGCGTCCGTTTACGGACAAGATGCGTGTATCAGCCTTATCCCATGTTATTTGGGGTCTGTGCAACACGTTTTTTGGTCTATTCTGACACCAATTGCACTCCTTTTAGGGTTCCGCAGCCAAATGTCAAAAACGGAACCCTTATAAATTCGTCATGTCTGTCTGCCTGTCCGCCTCTATGTCACAACCACTTTTTTTTCCGAAACTATAAGAACTGAAGAACTATAAGAACATTCTTTAACTTTTATATTATGTTACTTGCTGCTAGTCCGACTCGCACTCGGTCGCTTTTTTTCCTTATCCACTCACAATCCAACCATTTTTTCTTTTGCCTCATTTTCCTCTTCATCCTAAAAATACAAATTAATTTATGGTAGGTACTAAAATTTACAAAATTTTAACTTATTATTTTTATTGCCAAGAAAAATTTCTCTAAATTTTAATATTAATCGATTACTGTACTCAGTAAACATAGTACCTACCTAATGAGTGCATAATGTTTCGGTTGCTGGGAAGCCTTTTCTCTCCGCGAGGGTGTTGGCGATGTGTGATTGCCGGACCTAGTGCAGGTTGCTGGATGCCACACTCACATGCCCTGGATTTACGACAGAAAGACAGCTTTTTCTCTGTTTTTTTTTACGACGCTTTCCTTTGTATTGTTGAGTACCTAAAATACTAAGTATCTAATAATTAAGTTAAAATGCTTTCTGAATTTTTTTCCACCGAAACAATATAATGCAAGGTTTTAAATTAAAATGAACCTCCATTGGAGGAACATCTACGAGTGTATTGTTATTACTAACGTTTTAATAACTCGCTTCGTTTGTATTGTATCCGATTACAACATGTATTTAATCTATTGTTCAAAAACTTCCTGTGGTACGTTTCAGCGTAAACTAAGAATACTTACCGATATTACTTTTAATTTTAGTATTATTTCTGGTAGCTAGAAGTGCTAACACTGGTTTTTAAATATATAATAATGTATTTATTCAAAGTCAACTTTTGGTCCACATTATATGTTAGTATCCCTTATTACTGTGTTAGTTCAGACATGGTTCAGACGCTCAATAATATTACACTGTTATACACTCTTTCCATAAAATAACATTTAATTAAGTTGTGTGTATACTAACCAACTATGCAGTTTGTCCGAAATATAAGATTTTTTAAATATATAAACTGTATTGTAATTGCACGAAATTGGATTATTGAGTTCTGGAGGTGTTGTCGCGTTGAGATTATTTTTCGGTCTTACTTACAGACAGACAAACTGGAGAATTTTCGAGTGTTATCCCTAAAACCTTCCTACTTCTTACTAAACTATGGATATTATATGTATAGATATTATGTTTAATGTGTAAGTTTATACTTTTGGATGTCTGTTAATAAACCCGCTTCTTCTGCTGGATTTGGACTAGGGATCTGCGCAGTAAATTCTCATGGGAGAACACTTAATTTTCAGAACCATGTCGGTTTGCATTGTTCAGTTACCGTACAGCTCAGCTGACAGTGTGAGGAGCCTAATGTTACGAAGAACAATACCATAGCAAGGACATTCCCCCCGGGCCCCGCGCCCCCCGCGTGGCCGCCGCGAGCTGCGCCTGTAAAAGACATCAACGGCGCCGCTCGTCGCTCCATTGCAGCCGCGCCGCCCCGTCCAGCGCGCCACAGGTACGAGCTACTTGCTGCTGTTAGCTGTAATCGGCTGCCGAGTCAGCGAAGCATGCGAATTAGCTTGTTATAAATTAACAAAATACGACAACAATGAATTCTCATAAATGAACAGCGTCAAATATTTAAATTTGATAATCGCGGTCATATGATGAGAAACCGACGCTAAGCCATTATTATGTAAATAGTCAGTTTCTTTACAACATTAACCTTATTATGAAGAACTTCCGCTAGCCGAAGGTGGCTCTATCGCCGTATTAAATTGTTCGTGTAGAATACTTTAAAGTGGTTAAATCATTGGATTCTTGTCGATGGCCCTGTTTGTTCAGCTGGCGTGCGAAGGTCGTCGCTCGTCGCGCCAATACACTCGATACTCATTGGTTGGGCAGGTTGCACATAAGTGGAACACGGTTCACTTACAAAACGTGCGTTCTAAAAGGAAGATTGATTAAACCTGAAATGCCTCAAAAAAGGAACGCTTGAAGAATATTTGTGGTTAGCCTGATCGGACAAATAAACTCACATGTTTTACATTAATGAATGGAAAACGACTGCCTCATGTAGAAGCCCAGCGCGAGCGGTAGCGCGGGCTAAGGCGGCATCTTCTCGCAAATTTGACAGTTTTAACGCGCGATGTTGAGATGATAATAGCGTATTATTAATAGACAAAACCGTTTTGTTGTGTGCGTTGACCGTGCATGTTTGTTTACACGTGTGCGTGCGTGACGTGGCGATGTCGCGCGCGCCGCCGGAGCCGAGCGCGGTGCGCGCGCGACTTCGGCGGCACGTCGCGGCGCTGCTCCTGCGCGCGCGCACTATAAATACCAATCTATGCCATCGAACAAGAACAAATGCTCGTAATCTTTTCTTAATATTCAATTATTTCATAAATACTATCGCGCAAATGAAGTTCATTTCAACTAAACGACCAAAATGAGACAATTTTTCGTCGTTGCCATGTAAATGTCATTCTTCACTATGTGAACTTTTTTTTTACGGCAATAATTCAGCCCTAAGTCCCAACATCAGTGGTTCAGTTCATCCAAAGCTTGTACATGTGTAAGAGATGGTTCGGTGCGATAAGAACGCCTACTGTGCACTTATTGTTATTAAAGTTGTATGACTGTGTTAATTTTAGATGACAGAAAGCAATGGAAGACGTTAGAGGAGAGCTTTGCCAAAAGGCACACTGAACTCCGGGATATACTGTAACCCAAATGTAAAGCACAACATCAAAAGTACTACAACAGAGGAGGTTTCAGGATCAAAAGATTATTGAAATTTAATTTAAGATGTACTATACAGTGATAATGACAATGGCAATTCATGTCAATATTTATTTTTAGTAAAAGATGTCCTAGTTGTGTTATATTATAATTATGAATAGTATCCTATCCTACTTCTTATGCAGGAGTTCTCAATCTGTAGGCCGTGACTCCCCGGGGTCGGGCGTCGCGAACCGGTTCTTTAGCGTCGCCGCCGCCAAAAATCGCAATCATCATTTCAGCCGACAGACGTCCACTGTTGGACATGGGCTTCCCCCAAGTCAATGATCGATTCTGTGCGTTCCGCATCCATCGGATTCCCACAACCTTCACCAGGTCATCGGTCCACCCTGTGGGAGGCCTTCCGACGCTGCGTCTTCCAGTACGCTTCGCCACTCTAGAACCTTTCGGCCCCAACGGCCATCCGTTATGCGTGCCATGTGCTCTGCCCATTGTCACTTAAGTTTGGCGATTCTTCGTGCTATGTCGGCAACCTTGGTTCTCCTGCGAATATCTTCCTTTAAAGAAACTCCGAGCATAGCCCTTTCCATTACCCTTTGGGTGACTTTGAGCCTTCTGATGAGGCCCATTGTGAGCGACCACGTTTTTGCGCTATATGTCATCACTGGCAACACGTACTGGTCATAGATTTAGTCTTGAGACACTGTGGTATACTGTGGATACCGCGCAGCTTCTCGAACGCTGCCCAGCCGAGTCGTATTCGACGGTTGACCTCTTTCTCGAAATTAGCTCTACCCAACTGAATTGTCTGTCCGAGGTAGACGTAATCATCCACAACTTCTAGTATAGAGTCTCCGATCTTGATAGGAGTGGCTGCTACATGGTGGTTTATCATGACTTTAGTTTTGCCCATGTTCATTTTAAGACCCACTCTTTCGGAAGCCCCACTGAGGTCATTGAGCATTGTGCTAAGCTCTTCCTTAGTCTCAGCCATGACTACTATGTCGTCGGCGAACCGAAGGTGAGTGATGTACTCGCTATTGACATTGATGCCTAGTCCACTCCAGTTCAGAACCTTGAAGACATCCCCAAAAATCGCAATAGTTGGAATTAACCTTTTGGATTTACTCAAGGGAGAAACGACCCTAAAACTGCATTTCAATTAAGACAAAGCATCCATTTGCGCATTTTGAAGCAATGTAACCCAAAAATATTGTGCTCTGTATACGAGTAGCAAGAGTCAAGCCAGCTGAGTAGCTTTGAAGATACTATTAACTGGCGAATGTTGTACTTGAGTGGAACTCGCTTTTGTGTAGTTAATAGGGAATCCGATCCCGCATCAAAACGTGATCCATGCATGCCAGCAGGATTGGGATTTTTAATTTTTTTTTTTGTATTAAGTAGTAATTAAACATAAAAATCGATCATGTGTGAGTCGGACTTGCACCCAGAACATTATAAATTTTTCCTACCGTTCGATTTCAGAATTGAGTTTCGAAGAATGATTTCCGAATCGCAAAAAATAATAATTTTGTAATGAAAACTTAGGATTTCCAAATAAACAGTAATTAACTGCTTTTACAGAAAAATATAATAAGATATTTAACGGACCTTAATCTAGGAAGGTAAATTCACCTGCTTTGGGGAATCCCGGGTCATCGAGTATCTTAATAACCTACCCTAACATGAATAGAATAGAAATACTTTTATTCGGTACAAACACAGCACAACGGTTAAACGAGTACGAGTATACACAAAGTAAACAATAATAAAAGTAGCAAGTATGCCGAGCGTGCCCGCACCCAAAGAGTGACCACCTCAGCATTTGCTGGACGTTGATTACGTTCCGTTCCGTTCCAGTTTCGATACAGAACTCACCCTAACAATATTAAATTTTAATAGAAATTCAAAAATTATTTAAGTGCAAGGTAAAATCGAAAACAAAATCATTATTTTCCATATAAATTCTATAAAAAATGTCACGAGTTCCATGTAAAGTTGTTTTTATATCTTTTTAATGACGATGAGCTGGGTCTAATAAATAATCAAAACGGTGGCAGGTCGTCGGCATCTAATTTTCTTATATAAAAGTTCAATCCCGCAGGCGTGCGGGATACCGCATGAGTAATCCCGCATTTCTGATCCCGCAGAAAAGTACTACTAGTTAATTAGTAAAAATAAATTATGGCAGCTATTTTAAAACTTCAGCCCTCATATGAGAATTTATGCTCAGAAAAGCGAATTGATCTGTCTCATCGATTGTAAACCAAAGTGTCTACATTACTGGATAATATGCGGCATCATTGAGATATGCCCGAATAATGGAGTAGAGAATTTTAATTATAGTATTGACCGAACAACGCAGTCGTGAAGCCTAACTCGATAGATTTACTGTCAAAGATTGCAAAAGCAACAGAATGTGTTACATCCGCATTCTAATGGAACACAAAGTAAGTAGTTTGTATCAAAAAGTAAATATTTTCTAGACTTGATACTGTTCGATTGGCATTTAACTTTAACGAAGTCATAAATAAAACAAAAAAAATACAAAGGACAATTAAATTATTTAATCTTCAGGCAACACAAAGTATGTACATCGTTCTCTACCAGTCAGTCTAAAATAATAATTAGGTATATTACACTATAATCAAGGCATTCATTTTATTGTAGATGAATCCTAAACTATTTATAAAAAATGCGACTCATGATGCGATATTTTAGTATCACCATTTCAGCCGAAAGTCGTCCACTTCTGGGCATAGGTCTCCCACACGTGTCGACATATCGACCGGCTCTGTGCGTCTCGCATCTGGCGGTTTAAAATTTTAAAGTCAATGAATAATAACATCTAATTACAATAATATTATCTATAATGTCAGATGGCTGTTTCGAGTAAAGTTTGTGTCGTGCAGATCTAACTGAAGCGCCCGTTCCTTCCGTACGCTGAATACGCTCAAGGTCGCTAGCGCTTGTCGCCTTTAACGGCTGATTTGAATGAAAGGGCATTGAACCACATTTGCATAGTAACGAATCCTGCAGTGTTTTGAAACGTTTGACGTCAATGTCCCTAAGGTCGACTGGCAGATAACGCCTAAGGCATTAAGTCCGCATTTGTACAACTCTGCGCATAAAGCTTTAAATAAATAAATAATGTTGGACCAGAGCGTGTTCTCAGTGATGCAAAACATTGTGATCGGCATAAACATTAATAAATAATCGGCGTGACAAGGTATCTCAATATTGCTAAAGCCACTAGTCGAAGAGTTGTATGTGATAGACTTCGTGTCTGTGTCTTGCAAACTCCAGCACAAAGTCGTATAATATAATCCTTTCGTAAAGAAAGAGATGTAACATTGTAGGTAAATGCAGTTTTCTGAATAAGTCGATTAAGGTGGTGCATCATGACTCACATTTTCACAGTTTTTTCATATAACCGCTCATAACTGATTATGACGTTATTACACATTTTTCATTAAATATTTTGGAAACACAGAACTTTGACACTTCATAATTTGCCTAAAAATAAAATAAAGTCAAAAAAGTAATCCTCTAGGGACCTTGCAAATTTTATGAAGATTCTAAATGACGACTACTTTTTCCAAAAACTTTTAAGGGTTTAAAAAAAACAGCTATTTCCTGGAGCAAGTTTTGTGAAATTTTCGAGTAAATCTCGGAATTACCGAATACTAACAGAGTTTCCAGGCGTTATCTCTCTTTTTTTGCGTTGCCTTTTCGTCAAACATCGCGTTGGATTGCATTAAATGAAGTAACAAGCTTTTAAACCATTTTCGAAGTTTACGATAAGCGAGTGGAGAAGGACCCTCTTAAGGTACTAATTGAGGCTCAGATGTGAAGAGAATGCAAGTGCAAGAGAAGCGAGCAACTTCGGCTTCACTTCCAAGTAACCTGATAAGCCAAGTACAAAGCCTGTAAATAAGAGGCCTATCTTGTCTTTCTTGAGATCTAGCTTGAACCATATTTGACACCATTCTATCTTCATCAATAAGGTCGTTGATAAAGTAATTAAATGATTTTTTTTGGTGAGCGGCAGATTAGGTACTGTTTGTTCAGTAAAAAAACAGATTTGGTTAGTGGAAAATGGTTGTGTGATCAACAGAAAATTATTGTTTAGTCGGGATTATACCGGATGTAAGGGAAATGGTGGCCATATTCAAGGTTAAAGTGCATTTAAACTGGACGTCTCCAAACTTTTTGACCATTTACCGTGTTTTCTGGTGGACCCCTTTTTACAAGCTTTTATTTAAATAAAATTTGACCCACTTCCCGGTTACCGATTGAGCTGAAATTTTGCATTTTTTATTAATCATCAAATAACTCTCTTCTTGGAGTGTCAGAATTTGACTGAATAAAACCTTCCTGTGTTCTTTAATTGGCCATTGTCACTGTTGTAAAATACAATAAAAACGCTATTTTTAATTTTATTGATGAAATTGATATGAAATCGAACCAAAATATTATTATTGTGTAAAATGAATGAGTAAAATTAAACGCTTTATACATTTTCAATCTTTATTTTAAATCTTCTTGGTGATGATGTCCGGTTTGTTTCTTTATTTTGTTAAAAAATCACATTTTATTTTATTTAGTCCCAATGAAATAATAAATATATTTATAAACATTTAATTACCGGAACAGCGGACGTCTTTCAGCTGATATGATGATGATGATGATGAATTAACGGAAATTAAAAATTAAAGTGGCGACCTATTTTATGAGCTCGTCTATCGTAGAGCTCCATTTAATTTTACATACTTATCACAAACCCCTTACTCAAAGCCAACAATGTGTACAGGAAGAGGATTTCAGAATAATATATTTAGAGCCTTACTTTCTTAAAAAACTTCTAGAAGATTTACAAACATTATATAAAACAAGTTCGTAAAGTTATAAGTACAAATCGAAACGTTTTTTTACACAATAGTTAATTATAATAATTATTGTTACATTTTAATAATATCACTTTAAAGAATGAAATGAGTGGCTCGACATCACACCGATACATCCTGAGAGGTTTTGTTGTATGGCAATAAAAATATTGTAAAATAAATTTAAAAATTTGAAAATAGATAAAAAATAATATTCTTTTTTTCGCTCACATGGAATCTTTGTAGGTCTATATCACCGCCTGTTTGGTATCACTGTTTTGAACTCGACTGCAAACAGTGTGTCGACTTATCTTTGATACTAACGGCTATCGTCAGCAGTTCAGCACATTACCGGCTGAATAATTGGCATTTTATACAATGCCTAGGTAACATATAAAAATTTACTTTTTGTTTAAAAAAATAAATATAAATGCAAATTCAAGTTTGATAACCCTGAATCTAGATTTGTTGCTCTATTAATTTAATCGCTGATGATTTTTTTTATTTCTTATGACATTTATTAATAGGCTTCTCAAGTAAGTACACAATCTCACATTCGCGAACCGGCGCCCATTTATTTTTGCCGCCTAGTGGAAGTAGCTCAATTCTCTTTATTTACTGAACAAATATATTTTATAAAATAATTAGTTTATTTAATCAGATATCAATATTGGTCCATTCATTGCAAGAATATTGCTAGTATGATCTTAAAAAAACTATGTTAGTAACTAATGACTAAAAGTGACTTAGTCTTCTGGGTAGGATTCCACACCAGAGGGCTGATAAAATGATAGCTAATAAGTTTGATACTTACTAGCTATCATTTTTAGAATGCAGTCGCTGCCGTCACGTATCAGATGCAGACAGCATCTCTACTAAGTAGATTGCTTAGTAGAGATGCTGTCTTCTTGCGCCACGTGGCATCAAAGCCATCTGTGCGTGAGTCAGCGAACATGCCGGAAGCACTGCAGATGCGTGGTAGATGCAACAACAACCTGTAGGCATTGTTAAACTGGATGCGAAAAGCGTCGTAAGCCCTTTGGGTTAGATCCACCGGCTCGCCGAGTACAGATATGTGCAATAAGCTTTGAATAGCAATACTTCTATAATAGCTGATCAAAATTATTATTTTATTAATGAATGTCAGTAATCATTTTCTGTTGTTATTTAGGGTGCTGTAGCCAAATGGGAAAGATGACATTTTTATAATTTTCTTACTGCCCGGATATCTCACGATCATTTTAGCGTTACCCACGTTACTGGGTATTTAGAAGATATTATTATGATAATATGCGTAGTACACAATATGTATAGTTATATGTACTACCGATATAGTACTTACAAGTAGATATCTACAAATATGTACATAGCAGAGTTCTGTTACAACACCACCTCTACTTATGTATGTTCTGCATAGTGGTCCTATCTTCATGTATTCGTCAGCTTGTCTGGGAGCAGGCCAGCTCGTGGTCGTGGTGTTCTGTAGTGTCGGCACAGGCGAGTGCACATTTTGTGTTTTTGTGTCAGAAAATTATTTGTTTGCCGTGAAATTGTTATGTCTTCGTTCTTATCTTCCGTATCTATGACCTTAGAACAAACCTTAATGATCTACCTCCATGAAAGCTTCCCACGTGTGACAGCTATTCCTCCAGCTTGCGCGCGGCATGGAGACAGCGCACTAACTTATGATACTAATTATGAGGTTTTTTTTGTTCTGTGAGCTGTATATTCAGCAAGATAAAACATTTATGGTTAGTTAGCCGTGTATATAAAACGTGGATTTTAAAATACAGTTTGCCGGTAACGGTCACTCTCGCATACGAGAGGTTTCATAACGGGCAGCGGCTCAGGCTGCGGCCGCTCGGCTCGGAGAGCGGGGCGGGTGGGGCGGGGCGGGGGGGGCGCTTGACGCAAAGGTCAGCCGGCGTGCACCTGCGGCGCGCGTTGTTGGAGCATTTATCACAATCGCCACCACACCACCACATTACCTATATTATATTTAATTTCATCGACGAAGCTTACCGCTGCGCATGAGCATGCGCATGCAAGTCGCACGATATACTATCGCATCAATACCGTGTTGTCATTTTGTAAGTCACCTTGAACGGAGCAAAGAATACTCTACATAATTATACTGTTCTTCATTCCTGACGTGTGCGCTCTTGACGTCGATCTCATCTGGTGTTAAGTGATGAATGAGGTCTACGGTAGAGCGAGCAAGGCCACAAGATGCCAGTACCCACGCTCTTGCTTTGAAAGCTGATCTCTGCTAGTATAATGGACAGAGTTGCAGAAGTTGGCAGAGAGGTCTACACTAGGCTGCCCGCAGATAAAGCTGTATGGAGGGTAAGTGCGTTGTTACTGGTCGATTAGTCGATCTAGTTTTTTTCGCGGAAAGTAGGTACCTTCCGTCCGTCTGGTAAGTAGTCCAGTAGAGGGACATGCCGGCGTTTCTGCGTTTGCTCCAATAGTCTGTCTTGATCGTCTCCAAAATAACCTAATGGTATTCGTTGGCAGTGTAAGTACAAATAATGTCTAACAACAATTTATAGTATTAGATAATTTTTTTCAATATTAAAAGACGTCAAAATAGTTGGTAAAATATCTACTTACACTAATATTATAAGGACGTAGAGTAGTTTGTGAATTTATTCTTAATTCTTTATGGTACACAAAAACATTACATAACTTATGGAGATACAGTTTAGTTTCTGTTTGTAGGAGCTAATCTCTTAAAGCACTGGTCCGGTTGCAAATTTTTTTTCACCGTTCGAAAGCTGCATTACCTATTCCTGAGTGGCATAGGCTATATTTTATATACACGGGTGAAGCCGCAGGCAAAAGCTAGTCATTAATATTTATGAGTTCCATGACACCTTCAAGTATTGAACATTATCATTGTCAGGACAGTGTATGCAGAGAGGAGCTGGTACCTGACTTCGTCATTTCCTTGTACCGCTACCAGACATCCAGACATTAGCTGATGCGGCACTACAGGGTCGAACGTCGAAACGTCACTCGCCGATCTATACACATACCTAGATAGGTAATTTATGCGCACAAGCAGTGTGCAACCTGTACCAGCATCGAGGGTTCCATTCTGTCACCTTTATAATTACATCCCGTCGCATTGTCCTACTATCCACTCAATACTTAAACACAGTTTTTTTTTTTTAATTTTGCCATATTTCATAACAAATATTTCATTATAATAAATATAATATAATAATAATAGATGTTTACATGATAATAAAGTTAATGAGCTAGTATGAAAGAGGAACTACTACGTTTGTCTTCAACGTAGTCTTTATCGCTAGATGTGGGTTTTGAACTTTCCATCAATAAGTGCTGTGACCGATTTTTGCAACTTGTTATAATAGCGAATGCAGTTATGATAATGGTCTTGTTTATCTTATAATCTCTATTTGGGTACTAAATACTATGAAAATCGCTACCTACTAATCTTGTTCCTAAGTCCTAAATTTTTACAACATAAACTAAATACCTACTTTCTAAGATGTGTTAGGATCCCTATGAGTGCACATCCTTGAGATTGAGAGTTAAGTCTGTAGTGTTGGTGGCGTGTGTCGGCGCGGCGGCGCTGCGCTGGGCGGTGCGGCGGCGCGCGGTTGCGGTAGCCGCGGCCGCGCTCGCGTATCTCTGTGTAATCGCCACGTTATCGCGCTGAGCTGCCCGGTTTAGGATAATGTGTGTTTCGATAGCGTTCGATAGCGGCCGCTGGCGCCGAGCGCCCCACCGAACAATCCCACGTTGTGATTATGACGCGGCCATTCTACGCAAACCACAATTACAATCACGTTCCTTTTCATTTTTTAAATTTATCGATATTAATTGCTTTATTTACATTGGGAAGGCAAAACATTTTAAAAAGATACATTCGCAAACATCGGAATTATTTACCTTTTTTTTTTTTTTTTTTCTGTCGACGGGGAAAATCATCATTGACGAAACCCGCTCTTGGGTGGAGCGGGAGACAGTGTCAGAGTCTTACTGACTAAAAACCCCGCGCCGTTCCTTCTAGCCTTCATACCGGGGCTCTAGTTTCCTTTCGGATAACCCCGACCCCGGTAGGCTTCGACCCAGATGGGCCCCTCCTGTTGCTGACAACTCCTTGAGGCGCGCGGGAACAGTGCGCGCCGTCGACGCCTTGGCTCGGTCCGGACAGTTACCAGACGATCGGACAGCGAGCTACCCATGGCTCGCCGTCCGCGAGCCCGCGTCTACGGTGGCTGGAAATCGGGATCGGAATCCCGGCGGCGGCGGCGGGGGCGCCGTTGCCTGATGCGGTCTGCCTCCTCCTTTGCTAGCATTACTGCTTCGCAGAAGGAGGCGACCGCCTGCCACTCCTCCTCGCTCCGGACCATGGCCTGAACCAAGGCCCGGCGCGAGAGGTCTCCGCCGCCGATCGCCCCCACGAGGACACGGCGTTGCTCCGCCCAAGCAGGGCACACCTCAACTGTGTGCTCCACCGTGTCCTCCGGGCGTTCCGCACAGTGGCGGCACCCGGGCGTCTCTTCCGCTCGAATCCGATGCAGGAACCTCCCGAACTTGCCATGTCCGGTGAGGACCTGCGTCATGCGGAAGGTAAGGACGCCGTGAGGTCTTTCCAGCCACGCCTCAAAGAGGGGACTTACCGCCATAATTGTGGCGTGCCCAGGAATTATTTACCTCTCGCATTCAAAATGTCGGGGAGTGTGATTGTATGTACAGACCTACCACATTCTTCCCTTTATATCAAAAAGTTGGTAAAAGCAGCAGGCCGCGGCCGAGGCAGTGTCCAGAAGAATAGCTAGGTACCCACTTAAACGTACTTCCGTATACCTTGACGAGGTAGTTATCTTAATACACTCCATGGATTGTTTTGCCTTGTTAATGAATCAGGAGTACCTAGGTAGGTATAAACATAAATATTTTCATGCTATGTACTTAACTACTTAGTTTGTAAGTGGAATTTATCAAAAATGAGCATTGGTGGCTGCGTGTACGTACATGTGTGCCGCAGGTCGCGGGGTGCGAGGGGCGCGGGGGGCGGCGCGGGTGCGGAGTGCGCACACATGACAACAGTGCACACGGTCTCATGTCCATTTGGTGGATGGGCGGTCGGCGACCCCGCGGCCGTGGGCGCCCGCCGCGATAAACTTTATATATTCATACGTACGCATGTGAGCTGTGCGCCTGTATCGGTGGAGCGCTGGCCGGCTGGTTATGTCCGGTACCGTTACTTTTCTTGCTTTCAGATCTCGTTCGGTGTTTAATTCTTGTTTTAAAACTGGCCGCGCGACAGCGAGCCGCCGCGCCGCGCTCCGCTAATGAATGTAGCGCATTAACATGCGACGCCGAGCGCGGCCGAGTGCGGCCGAGCCCGAGCGAGCGCGCCGCCACCTGCCCGCCTGCACCCGACGACCTGCTTGCGGCCTCTTCAGGAACGGTCCACCGGTGCCATCCCCGAAGTGGCTGTGTTCCATCGAGTCAATTGGGTGAAGGTAAACAGTACTTGCAGTCGTGCGAACTTCTGCAGATGGGATCGTGTTGAAATTTTAAACAAAGATAGAACAATCACACAGTATCGATAAATGTAAATCTAGTACCACAGTCATAATCAGAACTAATCAAACCTCAATATTCATATTCGCCTACCTACATCGTTTTATGCAAAAGTACCTTTTCACTTAAGTATTCGGTTCTCTCCAATACAGCAATCGAGGGTCGTGGTCGCGGCACACTCGCGGAAGAAGGCCAAGTCGGATGGCGCAGGATCGGGTCACGGCAGTCCGAAGTTGGTTTTTGTTTATTTTAAAGGTTCCGTACCTAAGTCGGCAAGAACGGTTACCTATAGGATCAGTTTGTTGTCCATCTGTCCTTCTGTGAAGGCTTTTTTTCTTATGAAAAAATGGTGTGAAGCTAAAATTAATATTAAATAGGTTAGCTACCTTCTCAAGCTTCTGTTGTTTGCACTAGCGGCAGCTAGTACGACATAATCAAACTTTTGGTGATAAATGATAAATGATCTTTATTTTGTAAATAGGTTTTAAAAAAACACTTTTACACGTCAATTTTGTTTTCAGTCAGTTTTAACGAGATGAGGCCGGTGTTTCCTAGCTGACTACCCTGAGAAGAAACACCGAAACAAACTCAGGGGTCAAAGTCTCTTTTAAAGTCCATACAGTTAACATGTACTGGTCAAATCATATGAGAACCATGCAGACCAGTGTCTCAGATGGCCTTTTGAGGAAAGAACCACACAGATTTGAGTGGACCTGTCCAGTCAGTGCAAGCATTTGTCAGTATTCGTGTAGCTCAAACTTAGGACTACCAAGGAGCTCAACGACTTGACGAACAATACCAAAGATAGGACATTTGGGTAGGCCGCGTCAAATACTCAAAACTGCCAGACATCATATAAAAATACAGAAAAGAAAAAAGTAATCCACATAGTTCCCACATTCACAATAATAAAATACTAGTATTTACAAAATGTAACACTTATACACATATATGTCGATATATAAAATAAAATAAAAAATATTATTATCAATATTTATCAAATCATTAAAATATGATCAAATTAAAATAAAATAAAGAACCTTCTAAGTTCTAAGTCTAATTGTAAAATAAAGTTTTAAACAAGAATCATCAAATGTCAAAATGTAAATAAAAATAATCATTATCTATATCTATATCTATATTTATAATAAATCTGTAGAGAGGTCAATTCTGTACATGAAATATATTTCCAAAATAACTATCAGGGGGTGATTAGTGATCGATACTGATGCCAAAAATGCAAACAATACAATTTTTGTCTGTCTGTCTGTCTGTCTGTCTGTCTGTCTGTCTGTCTGTCTGTATGTTCTTTATAGAAACAAAAACTACGCGATGGATTTTAACGAAACTTGGTACAATCATTCCTCATACTCCTGGGCAGGTTATAGTATACTTTTCATCACGGTACGATCAATGGGAGCAGAGCAGTGAAGTGAAATGTTGGGGAAACGAGAGAAATTACTCAATTTTTTAAGCTTCCGTCGCGTTTGAAGCCTTAATAGTTAAAGCTACACAAAAGTCATGTATAACGGAAATGTTCTCCTTAAAATTATATAAAAAATATCCCAAGACATCATATGTCTATCTTTTATGGTTGACTCACAATAACACATGTAACTCCCGATAGCTTAGCAGTTCGGAGCTTTCTGTTTATTTTCTATGGCACCATATCTAAGGTGTGTGCACACTGTCACGCGCGTAAGTGTAAGGGAGAGATCTGGAACGTCTCGAATCGTCTCGCGCATCACGTTGTTTTCCAGGCTCTTAGAATTCGACACCAGACGTTTCAGATCTTTGATTTTGACGACTCCGTTGTCGCTGGCATAAGCAACAGGATCCGCGTACGAAGTCGCTGGCAGAAGCTAGTAATATATATAGTAGTAATCAGAAAATACTTATATAACAACTAATATAGACAGTACTGGAGCAGATCAATCCCAAGCTGTTTTGTCTTCAAGATACTCTTTTACAGTATAAAAAGCCTTCTGACAAAGTTTCCGCTTTACAAATGATTTAAACTTATTCAGGCTAAGTTCTTGAATGTGACTGGGAAGTTTATTATAAAAGTGTATACATTGGCATCTAAATGAGCCTCCTATTTTTTTGAGCCTGGTTGCAGGAACTACAAATTTGTGTTTGTTCCTAGTATTTACACTATGGATATCACTATATTTTTTAAACATGTTTTTGTTTTTATGAACATACAAAATATTGTCATATATATATTGAGAAGGTACAGTCAAAATATTAATATTTTTAAATTTATCTCTGAGCGAGTATCTGGGACTCAATTTATAAATTGCACGAATAGCCCTTTTCTGCAAAACAAAAATTGACCGGATATCGGCGGCATTTCCCCACAATAAAATGCCGTATGACATAACACTATGAATATGGTGAGATAGCAATTATGCTTATGCTTAGGTATTATGCTTATGCTATTGGTGAAATTGCAGAATATGTGATGATACACAAGAGAGGGGAGGACGAGAGGTACAAATCCTGGGATCCATGTGAACTATGTTAGTCTGTATATGTGACTAATGTATGGATAGCCTCTTATTAGCTTAATTATTCATTTTTTTGAGGAAGTGTCGATTGAAACTTAACCTCAACCGCACAATGCCGCTAACTAAATAACTACTAAGGCCTCGCCTGTATCAAGATAACCAACCTTATTGTTTTATTGCTATTTAGCTTATAGACCTTTATTATGATTTTAGTATCAACCAGCTTTTGCCCGCGGCTTCGCCCGTATACATAAAATGCCTATGTCATTGTGGAAAAAGCTGTTTCTATCGGTGAAAAAAATTTCACAATCGGACCAGTACTTTCAGAGATTACCTACTACAAACAAAACGATGAAGGTTCCTACGGTTGTCTGTAACAGATTGCTCTGTGCGAGAACACCGCCCTTTGTACACTTTGTTTTTTGTATGTTTATCCGGGGTTTATCCTGTCCACATTATGAAGCGTACAATAATGTCTATAATCTATACTTATAATAAATCTGTACAAGTGAAAGAACACTTTGTTTTTTGTATGTTTATCCGGGGTTTATCCTGTCCACATTATGAAGCGTACAATCTATACTTATAATAAATCTGTAGAGAGGTCAATTCTGTACATGAAATATATTTCCAAAATAACTATCAGGGGGTGGTGATTAGTGATCGATACTGATGCTAAAAATGCAAACAGTAAAATTTTTGTCTGTCTGTCTGTCTGTCTGTCTGTCTGTCTGTCTGTCTGTCTGTCTGTCTGTCTGTATGTTCTTTATAGAAACAAAAACTACTCGATGGATTTTAACGAAACTTGGTACAATCATTCTTCATACTCCTGGGCAGGTTATAGTATACTTTTCATCACGCTACGATTACTAGGAGCAGAGCAGTGAAGGGAAATGTTGGGGAAACGGGAGAAATTACTCCATTTTTTAAGCTTCCGTCGCGTTTGCAGCCTTAATGGTTAAAGCTACACAGAAAACATGTATAACGGAAATGTTCTCCTCAAAATTATATAAAAAATGTCCCACGACAGCATACGTCTATCTTTTATGGTTGACTCACAATAACACGTGTAACTCCCGATAGCTTAGCAGTTCTGAGCTTTCTGTTTATTTTTGTCTACTCTTACGTTTATAACACTGAATGTCGCTGGCATAAGCAACAGGATCCGCGTACGAAGTCGCTGGCAGAAGCTAGTAATGTCTATAATCTATACTTATAATAAATCTGTACAAGTGAAAATTCTGTTCATTGAAAATATCAAAAAAATAAATGGCAGGGGGTGTTACTAGACCGACACTGAACCCAAAAATGTGGTTAATTTTTTTTTTGTCTGTCTGTTTGTTCAGGCATTATGCAAAAACTACCGGTTCGATTACGATGAAACTTGATATAATTATTCTTTAATATCCTGGGCACACGACTGGGTACTTTTTATCCCGAAAAAGTATATACAATAAAAAACAAACTTAACTTTGCGGTTCGATCCCTGCAATGTCCCGATTATTGCACCAACTGAAAATAATAAGTTTGTCGTAGGTTACGTCACCCGCAGTGGAGTTCACTAAGAAGCGCTGCACACGGCTAAGATATTATAATATTTTATCTTAAAATACAATATCGCTCGCCATTCAATTTAATGGCCTATCATACACGGCGAAGATGACATTTCATATTTTCGTATCTTAAGATGAATTTGTATGGCGAGCGATATTGTATCAATACATATTATAAAACAAAGTCCCCCGCCACGTCTGTCTGTTCGCGATAAACTAAAAAATTACTGCACCGATTTTCAAGCGGTTTTCACAACTCTATAGCGTTATTCTGGGCAAAAGCTAGTAAATAAGTGAATAAAAAAAAAATTCTATTTTTTTTATAATATTATGTAGGAGAGTTTTAGTTGGGAGACGTTGACAAATAGGGGCCACCAGCCACCATTTTAAAATTTACAAATATATCTGTCACGTGACCAGTTTGACCATCGCAAGCAATTGAATTGAAGAAAGAAGATCATCAGCAATGATGCATTCGTCGAATCGAAGCCTTCGCAAGAGTTTAGGAGCCTCCGTGCCCAGTTGCTGGCCTGCCGGTTTTCTATCTACTACACGAGTAGACCATATCCCAGATTAACACATAGGATACTTTTTATCCTGGGATTATGTACGCGGGTGAAGCCGCGGGCAAAAGCTAGTCTACAATAATAATAAAGAGGTAAAGTTTGTTTTTTTTGTTTGTAGGAGGGGTAATCTCTGAAGTACTGGTCCGATTGCTAAAATTTTTTCACCGCTAGAAAGCTGCTTTATCTCTAAGTGAAATAGGCTATATTTTATGTACTCGGACGAAGTCGCGGGCAAAAGCTAGTCGACTTTATTTCGTTGAGAATGCATCTAATTCTCTCAAGCGTTCCATCATCGGACCCGTCGAGCCACCGGTACATGGTGGGTATCCCACCATACATACTAAACGTTTTCGGAACACATTTATTGTCCGTACGGCTAAGGTATGGAATTCTCTGCCGTCTGTTTCCTGATAGTTACAACCTAGTCTTCAGGATCTTTAAATCATGTGTGAACTGAATAAGCGTGCTCCAAATCCAAAGTCGATCGTCGCTTATCATTAGGTGTTATGATTTCTTCCATTGATATTTTATTTATATTATTATTTATATATTGAATGTGAAGCCATTCGTTTCATATTTAATAATTTCACATTCATCATCCTGGCTGATAGATCATAAGCATCGCAGTATTTGTCTAAAAATATAAAAAACGTAATATTGCAAAATTATTGATGAAAATGTTTAATAAATAATCCAAATTTTGTATACTTAAACAATATTGTTTAAGAATAATTTAGTTAATGCCTCACAAGTATCTTTATAATCTAGTTATGAACTAATTTGTCGGCGAAAAATAATTAGGTAATTGTTTCATAAAAGCAATCAAACTTTTGGTGATAAATGATAAATGATCTTTATTTTGTAAATAGGTTTTAAAAAAACACTTTTACACGTCAATTTTGTTTTCAGTCAGTTTTAACGAGATGAGGCCGGTGTTTCCTAGCTGACTACCCTGAGAAGAAACACCGAAACAAACTCAGGGGTCAAAGTCTCTTTTAAAGTCCATACAGTTAACATGTACTGGTCAAATCATATGAGAACCATGCAGACCAGTGTCTCAGATGGCCTTTTGAGGAAAGAACCACACAGATTTGAGTGGACCTGTCCAGTCAGTGCAAGCATTTGTCAGTATTCGTGTAGCTCAAACTTAGGACTACCAAGGAGCTCAACGACTTGACGAACAATACCAAAGATAGGACATTTGGGTAGGCCGCGTCAAATACTCAAAACTGCCAGACATCATATAAAAATACAGAAAAGAAAAAAGTAATCCACATAGTTCCCACATTCACAATAATAAAATACTAGTATTTACAAAATGTAACACTTATACACATATATGTCGATATATAAAATAAAATAAAAAATATTATTATCAATATTTATCAAATCATTAAAATATGATCAAATTAAAATAAAATAAAGAACCTTCTAAGTTCTAAGTCTAATTGTAAAATAAAGTTTTAAACAAGAATCATCAAATGTCAAAATGTAAATAAAAATAATCATTATCTATATCTATATTTATAATAAATCTGTAGAGAGGTCAATTCTGTACATGAAATATATTTCCAAAATAACTATCAGGGGGTGATTAGTGATCGATACTGATGCCAAAAATGCAAACAATACAATTTTTGTCTGTCTGTCTGTCTGTCTGTCTGTCTGTCTGTCTGTCTGTCTGTATGTTCTTTATAGAAACAAAAACTACGCGATGGATTTTAACGAAACTTGGTACAATCATTCCTCATACTCCTGGGCAGGTTATAGTATACTTTTCATCACGGTACGATCAATGGGAGCAGAGCAGTGAAGTGAAATGTTGGGGAAACGAGAGAAATTACTCAATTTTTTAAGCTTCCGTCGCGTTTGAAGCCTTAATAGTTAAAGCTACACAAAAGTCATGTATAACGGAAATGTTCTCCTTAAAATTATATAAAAAATATCCCAAGACATCATATGTCTATCTTTTATGGTTGACTCACAATAACACATGTAACTCCCGATAGCTTAGCAGTTCGGAGCTTTCTGTTTATTTTCTATGGCACCATATCTAAGGTGTGTGCACACTGTCACGCGCGTAAGTGTAAGGGAGAGATCTGGAACGTCTCGAATCGTCTCGCGCATCACGTTGTTTTCCAGGCTCTTAGAATTCGACACCAGACGTTTCAGATCTTTGATTTTGACGACTCCGTTGTCGCTGGCATAAGCAACAGGATCCGCGTACGAAGTCGCTGGCAGAAGCTAGTAATATATATAGTAGTAATCAGAAAATACTTATATAACAACTAATATAGACAGTACTGGAGCAGATCAATCCCAAGCTGTTTTGTCTTCAAGATACTCTTTTACAGTATAAAAAGCCTTCTGACAAAGTTTCCGCTTTACAAATGATTTAAACTTATTCAGGCTAAGTTCTTGAATGTGACTGGGAAGTTTATTATAAAAGTGTATACATTGGCATCTAAATGAGCCTCCTATTTTTTTGAGCCTGGTTGCAGGAACTACAAATTTGTGTTTGTTCCTAGTATTTACACTATGGATATCACTATATTTTTTAAACATGTTTTTGTTTTTATGAACATACAAAATATTGTCATATATATATTGAGAAGGTACAGTCAAAATATTAATATTTTTAAATTTATCTCTGAGCGAGTATCTGGGACTCAATTTATAAATTGCACGAATAGCCCTTTTCTGCAAAACAAAAATTGACCGGATATCGGCGGCATTTCCCCACAATAAAATGCCGTATGACATAACACTATGAATATGGTGAGATAGCAATTATGCTTATGCTTAGGTATTATGCTTATGCTATTGGTGAAATTGCAGAATATGTGATGATACACAAGAGAGGGGAGGACGAGAGGTACAAATCCTGGGATCCATGTGAACTATGTTAGTCTGTATATGTGACTAATGTATGGATAGCCTCTTATTAGCTTAATTATTCATTTTTTTGAGGAAGTGTCGATTGAAACTTAACCTCAACCGCACAATGCCGCTAACTAAATAACTACTAAGGCCTCGCCTGTATCAAGATAACCAACCTTATTGTTTTATTGCTATTTAGCTTATAGACCTTTATTATGATTTTAGTATCAACCAGCTTTTGCCCGCGGCTTCGCCCGTATACATAAAATGCCTATGTCATTGTGGAAAAAGCTGTTTCTATCGGTGAAAAAAATTTCACAATCGGACCAGTACTTTCAGAGATTACCTACTACAAACAAAACGATGAAGGTTCCTACGGTTGTCTGTAACAGATTGCTCTGTGCGAGAACACCGCCCTTTGTACACTTTGTTTTTTGTATGTTTATCCGGGGTTTATCCTGTCCACATTATGAAGCGTACAATAATGTCTATAATCTATACTTATAATAAATCTGTACAAGTGAAAGAACACTTTGTTTTTTGTATGTTTATCCGGGGTTTATCCTGTCCACATTATGAAGCGTACAATCTATACTTATAATAAATCTGTAGAGAGGTCAATTCTGTACATGAAATATATTTCCAAAATAACTATCAGGGGGTGGTGATTAGTGATCGATACTGATGCTAAAAATGCAAACAGTAAAATTTTTGTCTGTCTGTCTGTCTGTCTGTCTGTCTGTCTGTCTGTCTGTCTGTCTGTCTGTCTGTATGTTCTTTATAGAAACAAAAACTACTCGATGGATTTTAACGAAACTTGGTACAATCATTCTTCATACTCCTGGGCAGGTTATAGTATACTTTTCATCACGCTACGATTACTAGGAGCAGAGCAGTGAAGGGAAATGTTGGGGAAACGGGAGAAATTACTCCATTTTTTAAGCTTCCGTCGCGTTTGCAGCCTTAATGGTTAAAGCTACACAGAAAACATGTATAACGGAAATGTTCTCCTCAAAATTATATAAAAAATGTCCCACGACAGCATACGTCTATCTTTTATGGTTGACTCACAATAACACGTGTAACTCCCGATAGCTTAGCAGTTCTGAGCTTTCTGTTTATTTTTGTCTACTCTTACGTTTATAACACTGAATGTCGCTGGCATAAGCAACAGGATCCGCGTACGAAGTCGCTGGCAGAAGCTAGTAATGTCTATAATCTATACTTATAATAAATCTGTACAAGTGAAAATTCTGTTCATTGAAAATATCAAAAAAATAAATGGCAGGGGGTGTTACTAGACCGACACTGAACCCAAAAATGTGGTTAATTTTTTTTTTGTCTGTCTGTTTGTTCAGGCATTATGCAAAAACTACCGGTTCGATTACGATGAAACTTGATATAATTATTCTTTAATATCCTGGGCACACGACTGGGTACTTTTTATCCCGAAAAAGTATATACAATAAAAAACAAACTTAACTTTGCGGTTCGATCCCTGCAATGTCCCGATTATTGCACCAACTGAAAATAATAAGTTTGTCGTAGGTTACGTCACCCGCAGTGGAGTTCACTAAGAAGCGCTGCACACGGCTAAGATATTATAATATTTTATCTTAAAATACAATATCGCTCGCCATTCAATTTAATGGCCTATCATACACGGCGAAGATGACATTTCATATTTTCGTATCTTAAGATGAATTTGTATGGCGAGCGATATTGTATCAATACATATTATAAAACAAAGTCCCCCGCCACGTCTGTCTGTTCGCGATAAACTAAAAAATTACTGCACCGATTTTCAAGCGGTTTTCACAACTCTATAGCGTTATTCTGGGCAAAAGCTAGTAAATAAGTGAATAAAAAAAAAATTCTATTTTTTTTATAATATTATGTAGGAGAGTTTTAGTTGGGAGACGTTGACAAATAGGGGCCACCAGCCACCATTTTAAAATTTACAAATATATCTGTCACGTGACCAGTTTGACCATCGCAAGCAATTGAATTGAAGAAAGAAGATCATCAGCAATGATGCATTCGTCGAATCGAAGCCTTCGCAAGAGTTTAGGAGCCTCCGTGCCCAGTTGCTGGCCTGCCGGTTTTCTATCTACTACACGAGTAGACCATATCCCAGATTAACACATAGGATACTTTTTATCCTGGGATTATGTACGCGGGTGAAGCCGCGGGCAAAAGCTAGTCTACAATAATAATAAAGAGGTAAAGTTTGTTTTTTTTGTTTGTAGGAGGGGTAATCTCTGAAGTACTGGTCCGATTGCTAAAATTTTTTCACCGCTAGAAAGCTGCTTTATCTCTAAGTGAAATAGGCTATATTTTATGTACTCGGACGAAGTCGCGGGCAAAAGCTAGTCGACTTTATTTCGTTGAGAATGCATCTAATTCTCTCAAGCGTTCCATCATCGGACCCGTCGAGCCACCGGTACATGGTGGGTATCCCACCATACATACTAAACGTTTTCGGAACACATTTATTGTCCGTACGGCTAAGGTATGGAATTCTCTGCCGTCTGTTTCCTGATAGTTACAACCTAGTCTTCAGGATCTTTAAATCATGTGTGAACTGAATAAGCGTGCTCCAAATCCAAAGTCGATCGTCGCTTATCATTAGGTGTTATGATTTCTTCCATTGATATTTTATTTATATTATTATTTATATATTGAATGTGAAGCCATTCGTTTCATATTTAATAATTTCACATTCATCATCCTGGCTGATAGATCATAAGCATCGCAGTATTTGTCTAAAAATATAAAAAACGTAATATTGCAAAATTATTGATGAAAATGTTTAATAAATAATCCAAATTTTGTATACTTAAACAATATTGTTTAAGAATAATTTAGTTAATGCCTCACAAGTATCTTTATAATCTAGTTATGAACTAATTTGTCGGCGAAAAATAATTAGGTAATTGTTTCATAAAAGCAATCAATTTAATTCATCATTTTATCTTTAATTCATCTTATGTCTTTTAAAAATTTAATAAAATAATGTATAAACCTTTAGAGCTGTCCGTTTGCTATAAAATATTTGTTATTATTCTGATGGGTTTATTTATAAAGTAAACAAGGTAGGTGCATCATCATGTAGGTTAGTAGAGTACATGTGCTAAGTGAGCGACTGTAATCAAGGTGGACAACCGTACTCTAAAATAGAAAATTGTACTCTATATCATATAGGTGTACTATATAATAATGTATAACACTAATAAATTATAGAGTAACACCAATAGAGGACTCTTAAATGCTTTTTTTACACAGTGTTTACTATTATTATTAGTGCCAGTCACACATAGGTATAAATGATGTACCTACCTACCTGTTAATCGTAACCAAATAAAGTCAACTATTTTCATGAATGTGAAGTGGCAAGAAAAGAGGAACAGGGCTTCATTAAAATTTATTAAAAATCAGCTTCTGATCTTAACAGAATGTTTGGAGCCATACCATTCTTTAAATTAAAAATATGTGCTGCAAAAAGTACCAAAAAATACCTTCTTATAATTCCATATCACACATCTTTAATGAAATGAAATCTACTCTATATCTTCTAACAAAAGTTGGCGACCCTAAATATTAGTTTATCGAGCTCGAGAGATATGTCATAAAAAGTTTGATGAGAGGTGTGTGTGATTCATTCGAAGTGCGACGGTTTGTCTGTGCTATTATAGCGTAATACAATTGTGACTGCACTTCAGTACCTAAGTACTGTAGTAAATAACCTATACCTTGCATAAAACCCTCTGTCTGTTAGAATACAGAGTTTCCAGAGAAACTTGCATACTTCACCACCTTCTACTACCTTTTCCTTGCCTACATACTAAGTTTCTTTATTTTTGGGTTTGAAAGAAAAAAGGAAAAATAGTGTTTTGCTTTGTTATAATTTAGGATTGGTAAAAGGTAAAACTGAGCTCATAAGTGATACACGTCCGAAAATTCGTTGTAAATTATTATTTTCAGTGATATGAGTTGGAGCATTTAGAGCAGTGCAACTAATGTGATATATAGTGAAATATGGCTGAGTTCGAGTGTTCCTCATTCTTTTCTTTTTATGGTTAATTTAATAAATGTTGCAATATTAATGTTTTCAATAAGTACTTTCTATATTGCTGTCTTCGTCGTTTTTTCATTCAACATACCTTTGGTCGCTGCTCTTGGATTGACGCAGTTATTTGTTATTCTTCACCTTTTTTTACTTAATTACATTAAATATTCTCAGAACAGGCGACAGGAACGTCGTCTTTATTAAAATTGAGATATTTATAACAAGTACATAAAATTATTGAAAAAAGTTTCCATGGAGTTTCTTACACATTATTCTCTATAGAGTTTTGGATTGTGCAATTAGCATCATTTATAATTCGCTGATTTCTCCACAATTCAAAAGTGCCTATAAATAAAATAATCTTTAAATAGACACTTAGATTCTTAATTCCCAGTTGACAGGGCTTTTTTTCCTTTTTGGCCCGTATCCCTATGGCTTCAGTCGTAAAACCGTTCTTAAGTGTCTGTTGCCCCTAGGAGATGTCTGGAAATGATCGTCATGTGAGAGTCTACTACTAGCAGTGAATATAGGTACCTAAGGCAAGTGTACAGTGATGTCGCTGTTTGGGTTGTCACCGCTTTAAAGTTCATCTCATATCCGGCACTCGTGGTATAACCAAGCTGCTGCAGCCGAAGATTGCCGACCGTTCACGAAGATTAGAAGCCGACGTGCCAATATTTAGAACAGAAAAACGCACCATCAACTCAGACATACTGCATATTAATGTCAATGGTTACACCACTTAATTACGTGAGAATATCACTTAAAACAATTTTGGAGGAATCTTTCTTTACTCGAAACTCATAAGTCGCCATGATGACGGGAAAAAGCCTTAACTGAGGTTAGGTCGCAAAAAATTACTAAAAATATGGGGTAAACCTTTCACCTAAGTCCTGTTAAAATCTAAACAAAGTCAGTTAACCGCTGTTATATAAATCATCATTTCAGCCGAATGACCTTCACTGTTGAATAGAGGCGTCAACCAATTGTTGCCGTGCCTAATGACCGGTGTTGCGCGTCTCGCATCTATCGGATTCCAATTTAGATTCAAATTCGGATTCGCAAGCCTCATCAGATCATCGGTCCATCTGGTGGTAGGCCTTCCAACGCTGCATCACCCGTCTTTGTAAATCATTAAAACTATATCTTGTTCCGCTCATAGGAGAGATGCGCGATAGAATTTGCAATCATCAAAATAGGAAAAATAACCCGATTCGTTGCCAGACGAGGCAAAAGATGAAAATGCAACTGTTTAATGTCTTCAACGCTGCAGTAAATCTGGAAAATAAAGTAAAGAAGTTGAACTTTTCAGAAAGAACATTGTAAGTGACAATTGGCAGGAATGTATTTTCTCTTCCGTATACACGGTTATTTGTTAAACACTAACAAGCTTGCAGGACTATATTACTCACATCATAAACAACAACTTTTGTTCTATGGCTTTTTATAAAACCTAAATCATTTCCCAAAAAATAAACCATCATGATTTCGTTGTTCTATCTAACACATTTCAACTCTGTATTTTGCTATAATTAGTCTCTACATGTTGTTACTACATTGTGTGTACCTACGAGTGTGTATGCCAAATAAAATAGTTCTCTTTGTTTCTTTCTATACCCCGTATAGCACCCCTGCCGCCAGAACCCCGCTCCCCTCCACTATTGTACTATCGCTAGCTTCGCATAGACTTCGTAATATTTAGAACGTTCAATTTAAATATTTTTATTTTGGCATGAAAATCTGATGAACTTTTTTATGCTAAATTTTAAAGTCATAGAACAATATTGTTGTTTATGATGTTAGTAACATAGTCCTGGGAGGTTGCTAATGTTTGACATATAACCATGTACATATATATTTTTCCATGTAAAATTATTGTAAATCATAGCAATTGACCAGATACATGTTTGTTCTGGCTAATCTCCGAAAAGGCTGGTCTGATTTTGATGGGGATTAGCCACTAGGAGTAATTTTGCTTTTATTAAGGGAGGAAAAAATAATTAAATTGACATTTGCTTTACTAATTTGACGCGGCTAAAGTTGCCGGCAACAGCTAGTAATCATAATCATGTTCCCACTGACAACGAATGGGATTATTTTTTTCATTTGTCATCAGTGATGATTGTGTCGGTGGTCGGTGGTACAACTGGGAGTAGACGCTGAAGCTCGACTGTCCTCTGTGGAGTAAGCAGCTGAATAGTCAATCTTGCTATAATTTACTTGAATTAGGTAACAACTCTTTGACTATACATACATACATATATACCTACCTACACAATCAGCCTTATAATGTACAAGAAGGAATGGGCCGTATTGCACCACGCAGTGCGGTTTGGATGTCACATGTTTTTGAATGTATGGTTCTAGGACATGCCGGTTTCCTCACAATGGTTTTCTTTCACCATTTTGAGAGCAGTGGTGATGAAATTACACAAAGTAATGCGCCTGGCTGGGTTTGAACCCTGGACCGGGCCGGTAAGTCGGGGCCGTTACTACTCGGCCACCACTGCTCTCTCTCTTAAAATATAATAATATATTACTGCATACTGATCGAGTATTTTCGTACTGTTTTGTGATAACTTTATCGGTCCAGTGGAGTGGTAGCGTGGCGGCGGCACCGCTGGCCGCTGGCCGCACGGCTAGCGCGGTACACGGAGCTACATTGCTCGGTCGCTGTAAACACCGAGGTATAGTTATTTATAACTAGTTCATTAACTCAAAGCCTAGATTTATTTTATGAAAGATGAAAGCGGAGACTTAATTAGTATGATGAATTTTATTTGGTAGGTATGTGGGCTCAATCATTTAACAGAGATAGTAATAATAAATACATTGCATATTTATACAAAACCCTAATTTAATTATTAATACTGTATGGACTTTAAAAGAGACTTTGACCCCTGAGTTTGTTTCGGTGTTTCTTCTCAGGGTAGTCAGCTAGGAAACACCGGCCTCATCTAGCTTAAACAGACGAAAAAAAAAATTGACGTGTAAAAGTGTTTTTTTAAACCTATTTGCAAAAATAAATATCATTTATCATTTAATACCTTTTTACCAAAGGCGCGGGCGGCTGAAGGTTTGTATAAAAGAAGTTTATAACGCGGACCGAATAGCGTCCCGTATCTATAGGATTCCCGCAACCTTCACCAGTACCCCTAGCCAAGTTGCTTGTCTGCAATCGTTAACGCTAGTAGAAAGCTTCAAATGTACGGGAATGACGTCGCCTCAACGCTCAGTCACGTGGTCAGAACAAAAAAAATTGCGGCAAGGTCAACTCGAAGCGTTCGACGCAAGCGAAACGGTTGTAACTTGGCTAGGGGCAGGTCATCGACAAGGCCTTAGAACATACCTTGTAGTTAAATGCTAAGCATCAGACATGTATCGATGCTTCGGTTGGTGTCGGAACTCCGCCTTTGCCTCTGGAACTTTTGTATGGTGTTAGTGGAGTTGGAACCGAGTACTGATCACGGTCCACTGCCGCCACCAGATCCGGCCAAATTAACAACATCCTGGGTAATGGAGACAGCTGTTATTTGATAAATTACATTAAGAAATCAACAAGGTACACACTACCTGGAAAATGCATGGCCAAATCTTAGAATGGATCACTTTATGATATACCAACCATTTCATAGAGACGGTTGCATTTCCTGACATTGGCGGCTAAAACATCATATCATGCACCATATCATGAAATGGCTGAATAGATCATGGAATGAATTCTATGATCTGGTCTCGAAATAAAAATTGTTTGCCCTTCGATGACAATTTGTAAATACGTAGATAGGTAAATCAGCTATGGTAATGAATCCTATTTCTTCAAACGTCTTCAAAACGTGTCCGAATAATAACTATTGTTATTATAGCAGTTCCGAAGCCAACAATAAATAGTGTGCTGCGCGGGCGCATCCCCCCTGTGTGCAGCTAATGCTACTTACAGACATATACTAACGTAAGGTAAGTACTTGTACTGTATTGTTAGACATATTGACTTTACTAAAGTAAGCACATTCATTGATAACTTATGTTAGACGTGAGCTATTTAATAATACTAGTGGGTGAATTTCCCAAACGACTTTTTTTTTTGTCTTCATTGAAATTAGTATTTGAAAAAAGGAATATTGTTCTGTACTATTTTTTTTGTATTCATTAGGTATTTATTGGGTTGTGGCATAAAATATTATTTGTCTAAGTCTATTTACAAAGGTAGAAATAAATACATAAACCTCTATTTTTGTCACATCGGTGCTGTCCCTCTACTTTTTTTACAAGCAAAAACGCTTATATCGTTATAAAAATAAGTAACTTAAGAATATAACTTATTCTATTTCATAGAATATTAGTTTTATTATTAATATGTAGCATATTTTATTACGTAATTCATAATATTTATTACTGAGAGGCATAAATGTACTTGTCTCGCAAAATTTTGTCATATCGCTGCACAAAAGTAATTTAAACCTAACTTTGCATCGATGAGTCCGACAGTGTCCCCACCCCAATTTTATTTCCCTCGTTAGTGTGTGCTAGTGCGCAGTCAGGACGGACGTGTGTCAAATCGCTGCATATTCCCGCCAATTACGTAAGTACGACATTTCAGTTACTTCCAAGCAATTATTTTATATTATCGGTGGTTGCATTTTTCTAGTGTAATGTGAAGTTTTATTACGATTGTTTGGTTCTAACAGACATAGTAAGTAAATTAGCATCATTATAGGTACTTGAATTTAGCCTAAATATTATACATTTTTCATAATTTTCAAAAAAGTCGATAATTTCTCACGTCGCTGTTCTCATATCGCTGTAATCGGTGGTCTTTTTTACCACCGATGTGATAATTTACACCGATGTGATAAGAAAAATCAATCGGTGTCTTAAATATCATATCGGTGTTTTGATTCATGATCGACGCATAGTTTTGTCACATCGGTGGATTGTTTTATCACATCGGTAGATCATATTATCACCTCGGTGTAATTTTATCATATTGGTAGACATAGTGTCATTTCATTAAAGTAAACAAAAAAACAATGGAGCATACCTACAACCATACATTATATACATACATATACACATATTATATTTTTTAACTTTCATAAATATTAACTTGTGTGCAGCTCGTGCCGCACACAATTCGTTCGAGTAATTTTGTTTAAGATTAATTTTGTTTAAGAATGCTGAAATCAAAACTAAACGAGGAGGAGAAAAAAGAGAGAAAGAGGTTGATGGAAAGAATAAGAAAAGCTAAAATCAAAAGTGATCCTGTGTTAAGAGAGCAGCATTTAAGAAAAGACAGAGAACGCTTAGCTAAAAGAAAGGCAGCTGGACTTATCCTAACCCGAAGCCAAATGACTGCACATGCACGTCGCAATGCACAAAAGAAAAACCGAATCAGTGCCCGTGCATATTATCAGCGGAAAAAAAATAAGGCAAATGGTGCCCGCAACAACCCAACAAGTGTTTCAGAGACCAATGACGCAGAATCGCTACCGAAAAATCAAGATAATGAGCCCGGTATTTCTCAAGAACTAATAGGACCTCATAGCCCACGGCTATTGCGACAGAATGTTCGATGTAATAGTCCTAATTTGCGTATTGATGCCATAGTAGCGAGTAGTTCCCACTATTTACGTACAAGCAGTCCCCTAGATTTATCAATAGCATCTCCTTTACGAACGCCAAGTATTAGTTCTATAAATTCAGAAGAATCAACATTACGCCCAAATAGTCCTAACTTAGACACATCCTTTAATACTGTTAAATTCAAACAAGACATTAAAATGAAATTTCGTAAATATCAAAACGTTAAAACTCAGCAAATACACGATTTAAGAAAACAATTGGCAAAGGCTAATAAAGAGAAACTAATGTACAAAAAGAGATACATGAGACTACATCAAGAATTTAAGAAATTAAAACAGAGTAATTTAGAAGTGAGACGAATCCCAACGAAGCCAAAAAATATAGACCTGCAAAAACGTATCCGTAAGATTGTTGTTCAGTTTTTTGAGGATGATGAAAATTCAAATCTTTGCCCAGGTAAAAAGGATACTGTCACACAAAATGGAGTAAAAAAACAGAAAAGGCTGATGAAAGACACAATTAAAAATTTACACAAAAAGTATTTGACTTCGGGCTACCCTCCAATCAGTTACGTCACTTTTACAAGAATGAGGCCGTTTTGGGTCACGCAGCCAAAATTAAACTTGAGAAATACATGCCTATGTGAGAAACATGAGAACATGGATCTTGTTATATCATCTTTAAAAAGAAATCGTATCATAAAAGAAAACACCACGACTGAAATTCTAAGTAGTATTTGCTGTGATATTTTTAAGGTAGAATGCCTGCAAAGAACATGTCCTGTCTGTAAGAATCGTCATTTAAATTATCAAGAATTTGATAACTCCAAAGATGTTATTTATTGGAATTGGAAGAAGATAAAAAAGAATTACAAAAAAAATGGAGTCGATAAAATAGCCGTTAATGTAGAAAAAGTAAAAATAACCGTTAAACCATTACAACTAATCAAAATATTTGAAAACAATCTGAAACCGTTCTTAACACATTGTAGTAATATACGAAATCAAAGTCAAGCTTTTAAGCACTACAAACAAAACATGACTGAAAAGGATTGTGTCGTTCACATTGACTTTAGTGAGAACTATAGCTCCAAGTACGGGTCCGAAATACAATCTATGCACTTTGGTGGCAGTCGTCAACAATTCACATTACACACTGCTGTAATTTACTATGAAAATAAGGAAGAGAATATAACAACTCAATGTTTCTGCACTATTAGTTCTTCACTGCGCCATGATGCTGCCGCCGTTTGGGCTCACCTTGTTCCAATATTAGAAGAAATTAAACAGGAAGCTCCAATTGTTCAGAATCTTATTATTATTTCTGATTCTCCATCAGGCCAGTATCGGAATAAGAAAATTTTTTATATTATGTCCCAACTCAGTATTTACTGCTCTTCTCTGACTAACATAATATGGAACTATAGTGAATGTGGTCATGGAAAAGGTGCGCCAGATGGAGTAGGTGGGCTACTGAAGCGAACGGCGGATCGATTTGTTGCACACGATGGTGATATGAATAATATAGACTCTTTTGTAAACTATTTAAAATCTGCTGTCCAAGGCGTGAAAATTAGTACTGTAGAAGAATATGAAGTTGAAGAAAAGGACTGGCTTCTCCCTACAAATTTGAACACATTTCGTGGAACATTGCAAGTCAAACAAGTCATTTGGACTAAAGAAGCTAAAAATCGTATAGTTTTACGTCGACTTTCTTGTATAGAAGATGAATGTATGAAATATGTTGTTAAATGTCCACATGGCAAACATCTAGACTTCCACAATTTGTCAACCGAACACGAAATTAAGTCTAAACCTCAACTTTCTACTTCGAGTAATAAAAAATCCAGAACTAAATCCAAAATAGATATCACTAAAATGCGACCAGTAAAGTTAACTGACAAATTAATTTTGTTCCCACAGCCATCACATTCAAAGTATTTTACACCATCAAATACATTAAAAATCTCGGAAAATGCGGCACCCAGATCATCCTCTTCGACAAAAATGTCTGAAAATTTGCTATTGAACTATGTAGATCTTGATCAAAGTACTCCTGCCTGTTCATTTTTAGAGAAAATTGACACGAACATTTTAGTTGGTTTAGAGGAATCAACTCAATTCGTAAATAAAGAGGATACGGTAAAAGCATCTAATAGATTTTCAAGTCCTACCGTGGAAGACAGTGACACCGATGAGGAAATATTTAGAATAAAATCTAAAATTAACTTTAAAAAAGAAAAAAATGAGCCACGTAAACCAACTCCTGACATCAAACAGAGATTTAATTATATATTTGGTTGCAGTGACACTGATGATGACTTATTTTGATCTGGGCTGATTTGTTTTTAAAATTTTTATTTTTATTGTTTTTAGTTTTAATTGAAAAAAAAAGGTTTAATTGTTGTAACAGATAATAATTATAAAAGTACGTAATTAAGTGCTGTGATTAACTATAGGTATACTACATAGTCTTCTATGACTTAATTCATGAATCCCCAAGCGACACCCGGTGGCCGCGCATCTATTGTCTTACTATTGTGTCTCTAATTGACGGTATCTGAAGGGTTAAAAGTCTAATTATGGTGCAATTTAATAAAAGTGGAGTACGAAGACGGTTCAAGTTCTGTAGTGATTTATGTTGAACTTAAAGGCTGATTAACATAATAACCAAATTATACTGACAGATTTAAGGGTAAAGATTATTTGCTAGATGTAAGATATAAGCGATCTCTATGTAATCTATGATACTTACGCACTGAGAACAAAGATTTTAAAAATATTAAATTAAGTGATAATTAAAGCTGTGATTATTGTAGTGTTGTTATGATTAAGGTTAAACTTAAAAGGCTGATTAATTAGGTATATAAAGTTTTCTTATATAAAGTTTCTATTCTTAGTATTGTTGAACCTAGAACGCCACAATGTTTTAAGTGTACACATGGCAAAACAATTAGCTTGATCGCCACATTAATAAATGTGTATTGTACAATAACGTACAAGAAATTTTTGTTTTTTATACTTCTTTTAAATAAACACAATGATAATAAAAAAAAAACATTATTTTTTATTCTAAGAAAATAATACCCTTAGTTCAGGTATTCAGTTTTTAGTCACTCCTTCAAAAATGTATAAGCCTACTATTTCTTTTTTGATGTTCAAAGGTGGATAGATTATCATATCGCTGTATATGTATATCACATCGGTGAATAAATTTATCATATCGGTGTACAGAAAAGATAATCGGTGCCGGATTGTCACATCGGTGGAAACCAGAATTCAAACTGAATTTTCTCCATAGTTTTAAAAGATACGTTGATGGTTACCAATAAGGGAGTATTTAGTATCCTAAATATTACATTAAACATGAAAAAAATAAAAAATATATATAAATGAAAAAGTTCACCGATATGATAAGAAAAATGGCATTTGTTGAAATTCACCCTAGTAATAGGTATCGAGCGTGTGACGAGACTACGGACGTTAAAGCTGCTATACGAAGCAGGCCCGCTGAGCATGCCGATCTCACCTCTATGTCTCGGTGATACAGCTCATTATTGGATTGTAGGTTTATTGTGAACAACACGTAATGGACAAATATATTATTCTTCTATAAGAATGGTAAATCAAGGAAACGTGGCTATGTTTTGTAAGTTAAATATTGTATAGGTACTGCATGGACTGCTTGAATAGTTGAATCGCTCTACAAATGGAGCAAAGGTCTTTTATTTAATTATACTAATTAGTGTTCGCAGCGAAACTGTATGGATTTATTAGTTTGGTAGTTAGTCGAACATGTTAATAGGGCATAGCTATAGCTTTCACATAAAGACATATCCCGGTCCGAAAATGTACAAAGATTAAGTACCTACTTATACCATAGTTTATATGTAGCATTTTAAACACCAGTGTTTTTCATTTAGTACCTAAATTACACATTTAAAAAAACAACACCACGCAAGGTAATCAAGTTAAAAAGGAGTTTTGGTCAACTACAAAATAAATTTTATCAATAAACAAAGTGAATAGAGTTGCTTCTAGCGATATGCAAAACCATTCTAGTGATATGAAATGGGCACCAGTAGGTATAGGTGCTATGTCCCTATGATATTAGGTGCTATGTCCCTATGATATTAGGTAAAATCAAAGCAATCGTACTTCACAAATTCGACGTGATTCTGGAATAATACTTGTCAATAAGACTTTTCCAGGAATGGTAGATTGAGAGCATTATAATACTTCCACGATATAGTGACTCTGACTAGTGTACTTTAGGGTACTGTTTTGAACAACTGATATATTTCGCTGTCATATACACTGCAAGACTCAGCTCTAGTAAGCGTCCTGCAGCCACCTAATTTCAGAACACTGCAAAAAGCCCTCACAAAAATCCAAAACTGAATAAATTCATGTATAATTTACGAGTAACTGTTGCTGGAACTTGCGCACTGCCGTGCGCTTAGACATCAGAAGATAAAACTGATCACCAGTCAAAGTCTGCGAATAACAGGCTGCGCACTGCAACTGATCAAGACTCTGGAAATGCCATTAGACCGAAAGGCTGACTTGGAGAGACTACGTTAGAGCCAAGAGAGGTGCACTCGCTCGATATAAGACATCTGTATTTGCTGTTTGTGTTTATTGTACTTGGCAGAAACATTAAGCTCTTGCTGGACAATAAACTCCTATTTTAATTCATGAATCCCCAAGCGACACCCGGTGGCCGCGCATCTATTGTCTTACTATTGTGTCTCTAATTGACGGTATCTGAAGGGTTAAAGAACTAAATTCTAAAATCATATAGGTACATGACCAGATAATTAAATACTATACCAGATATTAAACTGCCTAATACGAACTAAATATAAGGTCGTTATTAAGAACCAGTTTGGCATTTTTAGATACCTGTTAACTCTTTTCTGAAGGTACCTAAGCATAATGAACCATTTCAATTATTAGACTCGTTAATACAATTGATGATGTGTTATTTTGTGTGTAATTATAAAACAAGATATCAAGACATCTTTGATTGGGGCTGCTGTCGAAAAGTTATGTTGTAACTTAAGAATCAGATAAATGTTTGCGAAATGTTTATTTTCATAAAATAGAAAAGGTACACGCTAAATTGGTTTTATTATTTGTCCCTTGTGGGCCTGCGTAACCGGCTTCTGTCCTCGCCACCTCGCCAGTGGTCGCCACTCGCCACCGCCGCCGCCACCGCCACCAAGTACTAGCAGTAGCGCGCGAGTGTCTGATCAAGTGAGCTGTTGAACCTGACACGGCTGTCACGGTCGCCTTGGGGTAGGTTAGAAAATTTGGTATTTACTATACTAAAATGTTACGCCATGTATTTCGCTGTAACATAGAATATGATGAGCCACCGTACCTATCTTCATCTACGAAAGAGGTCGGTTATATTGCAATTGTACTTTAATGTTAGATCCCAGACTATACTCGTAATAGTGAGTTCGATATCTGAAAGTACAGTTGCGTATGTTCATGTAATGTAAGAACACGTCACGGCGCGTCCTCGGAGTGGAGCGCACAGAGGAGCAGCGGCAGGGAGCGGGAATCAAATTCCTTGCAAATAGAAGCGCCACTGACTAAGCACAACCAGTCGGTTAGCAAGTGTCGTACATCGACTACTATTAATAGACGCGGCGCGCTCGCGTGTGTGCGTGCGGCCGCAGGTGCAGGCAGCACTGTGGAGCGGTCCGCGAGCGACGCCAGCCTTGAGCGAGCAAGTGTCGCGACGAGAAATTATTTGATGGCTGCCAAGCTCGCGGCGCGCCCACTACATTACCATAGCACAATGTGCGATACACGCAGAAGCACAACTTTGCGGAGCATGGTTTCGTGATGACGTCGAGTCGTGGCTCACAACCCTATATTCAATGCGATACCTTTAAGATATGGTTATATATTGACAACTTTATCCTAACTACAGATTGTATCAAAAATAAGAGAGATCCATCCGCCTTCAAATCCTCATTCTGATTATGATTCGGAAAATGACATTGTATTAATAAAAAATAAAAATATATATACATTTAACATTATTTAGACCACTAACTTAATTAATGACTTCGTTTGTGAACATGATTTCCATTCTATTTTATTAAAGTTATATAGTCAAGTAATTTGTTAATACATTTATTTTGTATAAAGGTGCTTCAATTTTTTTGAATGTTTTAAAATGGCAACACTGTCGATTCCGCAAACTGCTTGACTATTTTCTTTTATGATATATTTTTTAATATAGTGTTTTGGTTCTCGAGGAGCTCGTTGCTACAGCGGCACAGCGAAAGTTATAGAAAAGGCTTGCCGAGGTCAGTCTGCGGATGGGTGACCAGTTCAATATTACACTCAGATTCATCCGTGCGTTGGAAAGTACGTTAAGCTATTGGTCCCGGCTCTCATATATCTTTGGCAATCAGATTGTTACCTCAGGTAGATTAGGTACAATCTTTTTATACCAGTCACACAACATCAAGACGTTACAGTGTGGCAGCCTGAATAGTATCGAGCTATAGCCCTTAATTCCTTATCACCAAAGTACAATCTTATTATCGGTGGATCTTGGCACCTTCTTCTTTAAACTCAAGAATGAAACCTTTTTGAGGATGACGATAGTACCTAATGTCAATTTCTTAGTAATACAGGGTGTAAAGGAAATCTATGGTTGTGTTTTAAAATTGGTCAAGGAAGTCAGAGTCAATGCCAATGATATGGCCTGAGTTAGAATGTCACACAGTCTTGACTATAGAATAATTAACAGCAGGCGTCGGTGTTTTACCGAACCCTAAAAACGACACTACGATAATTTACGCACATCGAAGTCACAGATCGCAGCGACAGACACCTTGTCTGTAACCAATTTGTACTTATTACCAGAATATTAAGAATTATTTGCCTAAATTTAACATCATAGTATGAGCTAACATGAATGTCTTATCGCAGTTTTTAATACCTACAGCTGTTAGCGCCTTTACTTCTGTCTGCTGCGAGCACTTTATAGCGCAGTGGTCTTGCTGAGCTATGAGCGAGCATACCATTCCTGTAATGTTCTGCCTGGCTGTTGCCATCTTCTTGCCTCTTTCATTTGGGAGTCCTGTACGCAAAATTATACATGTGTTTATGTCATTTGAAATTTCAGCAGATGAGACCCGGTTGTGGGAGGCCAACTGGTATGTGCAATCACGCAATAGATATCTATAAAATGGGTCTCAGAAGGATAGACCAGTGTGCATAACATGCATAGACATCACACACGTACTCGTTAGGTGCACGGGCGTCACGGAAGCAGCGCTCTAGCAACTCTAGCATCACTGATTCCCTTATATCACTGATGACCTGTGTATTTATATAAACTAGGAGGCCTAATTTGCTCCTGGAGAGATGGACTGGATGGAATGAGGGCCGCTAAGGTCCATGTTATCACGTAAGTACAATAGTCCACCATAGACTAAGTGCGGACATCAAATTCAGATAGATAGATATACAACAGAAAATCATTCGTCATACACAGGTGGATACAGTTTGTGTTTATTATCTGAGAATACCAAGTAGAAAATAAATTGAACAAGACAGTACCTACGCCGGTTTCTGAGGCGGGTAACCATCAAATATTTTCTCCCACTCGAGGTGGAGTGAGAGGGCGTGTAAGACTTTACTAACTAAGCCCACTTGTGTTCCTTTAACATGTCCTTTAAAGTCCAGGGCCATGCCTATTCTTTCGAACGTTCTAGCAGGTAAATAGAGTATCCGTTGACGTTACGGACGTAAACGTTAGAAGGAATATTATTATCTACGTGGGTATAGATGTATGAGACAGCGCCATCTAGTCATCGGCGTGAAGTTGCAAAATTAATGGGATAGTGATAGATATTGGCCACCGCTGCTCTAAATGAATGAGGCTCCTAGTGAGCCGCGAGTCGGCACTGAGCGACACAGCGTCGCTATCTGGAAAACACACGCGCCGCGCCCGTCGTGACCCCGAGCCACGCATTAACATTCAAATTTATGTCACCATTAACGCTCCGTAAACACTGCTTTAGTCGAATCACTGTCTCATTTGAATTTTTTAAATAAAATCAAACGGTCGTTGGAGTTTTATACTTTCAATCATCGTCACGATTGCGCGATACGCACTACAACTCGCTGAGATAATGAAAAGTTGCCCCAGAACATAATCAACTTACTTCTTTTATTTACTCTTCATGTGCACTTATTTCAACCACCAAAAAATACATAGGTATCTATTAAACGGTCAGCTGGTCCATCTCAGACTTATAAGACGATGTTACGGATTCGCACTTAAGGAATCAAACTATGAATGACCATAATATGTAATTTATGATAATTTTGTGTGGATCATCGTAAATATGGAATCTGAGTTAGTGCACACAGTACAATCGTTACCAAAACGGGTTGCGTCACAGCGTGCGCCGGCGCCGCCGCCGCCGCCAGCCGACGCGCGTGCTCGTGCAGAACATCCACTCCAACCAAGTATTGTATCGCTTAACATATTCTTGGAATACTCGAAAACATACTGATATTAGCTGGTTACCTACCAAATTAAGTGTCACTTTACGTTGCATAGGTGCTTTTGAAAAGATTTTGCACACCGACCGAGTTCTATAACTTTGTGCTATGCTGTGGTCTCTGTAGCCTAACCAGGTAATAAGGCCGGCAAATTAGTTTGCTCAATAATTTTTGGCAATTTATATTCATTGTTTTATTTTATTTCGGGATCTGTTTACCATTTAATAATTTTTAGTTATAAGATTAATGGGTGCCTCTTCCGAATAGAGCCATTAAATTCCCTTTACCCGACTGCCAGAAAAGGTTTTTTTTTTACATGTTTGAGTTCGTTCGGTTCCTGGTTTGAGACAGGCGAGTGTCCAAAAATGTTTGAGTAAAGCGTCGCGTCGCGCCAACATTAGACATCAACGCACACGGCGGGCGCCGGCTTGCTACCTTATTTCCACCTGTGCTGTCCGTGGAACCATATAGCTGCAGTCAACTTGAAGTCAGAGCTACGAATCCCTCACTTAAGGTAGAATGAATGTTCACCCCCGTCATCCTCGTTCAACAAAATAGTCCATGTTATTGGAGTCGTTAGTTATAGACGAGTTACGTGGCGCTCGAACTTAAGATTTGCATTTTTTGTAATAACAGAAATGTAAATGACTTGGTCAGCTAATCCAGTGGAGCTCAAAAATTATAAGTACGCTATTGCATAGAGAAAAGTGACTACAAAAAAGTTTGTACTCTATTGGATAGATTAGATTTTCTTTTAGATAGAATATACTTCCACGACTTACAAGTAAAGTTCTAGAGACTAGCTCTAAAATGTGCAAACAAGCAATTGTTATGAGTTACTTTGTCGACAAAATCAGAAAAGTTAAACTAAGCGAAGCAACTTGAACATTATATTGTTTCCTCTAGGATTAAGTACCTACATTTCCTCACACGAAACGTGACCAGCTCCACGCTCATGTGATTGGGCACGCCACGATTATGGCGGTAAGTCCCCTCTTTGAGGCGTGGCTGGAAAGACCTCACGGCGTCCTTACCTTCCGCATGACGCAGGTCCTCACCGGACATGGCAAGTTCGGGAGGTTCCTGCATCGGATTCAAGCGGAAGAGACGCCCGGGTGTCGCCACTGTGCGCAACGCCCGGAGGACACGGTGGAGCACACCGTCGAGGTGTGCCCTGCCTGGGCAGAGCATCGCCGTGCCCTCGTGGGGGCGATCGGCGGCGGAGACCTCTCGCGCCGGGCCCTGGTCGAGGCCATGGTCCGGAGCGAGGAGGAATGGCAGGCGGTCGCCTCCTTCTGCGAAGCAGTAATGCTTGCAAAGGAGGAGGCCGACCGCACCAGGCAACGGCGCCCTCGCCGCCGTCGCTGGGATTCCGATCCCGATTTCCGGCCACCGTAGACGCGGGCTCGCGGACGGCGAGCCATGGGTAGCTCGCTGTCCGATCGTCCAGTAATGGACCAAGTCCAAGACGTCGACGGCGCGCACTGTTCCCGCGCGCCTCAAGGAGTTGTCAGCAGCAGGAGGGGCCCAGCTGGGTCGAAGCCTACTGGGGACAGGGTTGTCCGAAAGGGAGCTCGTGCCCCGGTATGAAGGCTAGAAGGAACGGCGCGGGAATTTTAGTCAGTAAGAGTCTGACACTGTCTCCCGCTCCACCCAAGAGCGGGTTTCGTCAAAGATGATTTTCCCCGTCGACAAAAAAAAAAAAACGCTCATGTGATCATTCGTAAAGAGTTTCCTTCGGAACATGCGCGACTGAACTAATATTGATAAGTATGTTTGCTAATCAATAAGGAGCCGATCGTAATGACGTGCTGATAACTGTGGCGCTGGGATTGCTGCGGTTGAACATGATGCATGTGTCTTTACACGTTCGTGATCTATCTGTGAAATAATGAGTTAGGTTCCTGTTTTTTTTTTATCTAGACTTTATGTACAGAAAAGTTCACTCAAGATTGCCTAAAATGAAAACTTATGCTGGTAAATGAGTCCAGCTGCAATCACTGGTCACTTAGCTGTTCTGCCTCTAAGATATATTCGAGCGCCACCCGCAGTGCCGTGCGAATGCCGGGGGGTAGTGGTGGGGGGGTACGCAACCGCATCGATGCGAGATCCCAATCAGGAGCCACCGCTGATCGCCGACTATTGAACTGGAGTGGCTAACTGTACCGCGTCGACTCAGGCATAACTGAGCTTCTGCAGAAGGTTCAGTCCTTACAAGTTTAATAACTACGATACAACACATGGACACAACTGCGATCGTGACATATTATCACAAAATATCTAAAAACAAAGTTTTGTTCATGAGTTAAGTTAGTTCGCATGACTAGAACAAATTAGGAAACAGCTGTTTTACGTCAGTTCAGGATTCCCCCCAAACTAATAATCTTTTTTACCTACAGATACATTTTTTGTATTTTATTAATAAAATAATTTTCTAAATCATTGATTAAAACCTAGTCTAAAAGAATATTGCCTTTTAGTTTAATTATTGACTTTAGATTATGGACCCAAGTTTATGAATGAAATATTATAGAACGCGAACATAGTTCGCGTTCTATAATGTAATGACGCGATTTTTTTTTCAAATGATTGCATGGAAATCGTTAGTTCGGTTCAGAGCAAACATCTCCGAGGCACTACAGAAACGAGACCGTTTCAACAGCATCCTAAACCTTATTGAATTGAATGTACAAAACATTCAGTTTTTTTTTTCGGTGGGAAAATCATCCCTGCTCCGCCCAAGAGCGGGAGATGCTATTGGATCGTGCCAGACTTTTCGACTTTTACTGACTAAAAACCCACCCCATTCCTTCGTGTCTTCATACCGAGTACCTGGGCTGCCTTTCAGAGCCAACCCTGGCCCCAGAAGGCGTCAACTCAGCTGGGTCCTTACCGTTGCTGACAACTCCTTGAGGCGCGCGGGGACAGTGTGCACCGTTGACGACTTGGGCTCGGTCTGAAAAGTTTTCGGACGGTCAGACAGCGAGCTACCCATTGCTCGCCATCCGCAAGCCCGCGGCTACGGTGGAAAACATCCAGTGATAAACTGGTGTAGTTGAGCTATAGATCCCAGCATACAAAACCTTGACAAAATCCATTGAATAGGATGATTTTGACTTGGTTCGTACAACGTGAGGACCTACGGGTTACCCGTAATTTTTGATCCTCATTGCGTATGCTTGGTATTAAAATCGCAGCCTAGGATAAATCTCGGACCTAAACTATTACATTATTACGTTCTTATCTTGTGTCTTGGAGGAGAGTACGGGGCAGCTAGACACGTGACAAAATTTGGATTTAACAAATACAGTCATACTACATCTTGAATGTCTAGCTCTTCATACTTGCACTGCTCGTAATTTATACTAATATTAGGTCTTTACCTATGAAATTGCCGTTTTGTATGAAAAGCGATTGACCGATGCTGGTTGGAGATGTGCCAGCTTCTCCATCATTGTGTTCAGTTCTTCACAGTACACATCTGCAGTAATGCTCACCCCGTCTGGTAACAAGCTGTGATGAATCACACCGGCGCTAGATCACCAAACAGTGACCATCGCTTTTCTAGGGGTAAGTTTTCGTTTAGGGCATTGTTTAGGTGCTGAACCAGGATCCAACCAACTTGCTGAGCGCTTGCAGTTATCAAACAGAATCCATTTTTATCGCAGGTAACAATGCGGTTCAAAATTCCTTCATTTGTGTGTCTGTTGAGCAGTGCAAGGCACGTCTCGCTCGACGCGTACTTCGCGCTGGCGATCATTGAGTTCGTGGGGCACCCATTTGTCAAGCTTTTTTACCTTGCCAATTTGACGCAAATGGACCAATATTGTTTTGACGCTAACGTCGAAAGCTGCTGCTAATTCAGCCGTAGATTGTGTATCATCAGCTTCCACAATCGCCTTTAATTCGTCATTGTCGACCAAAGTCTTCGGACGACCGCGAGGTTCATTTTTCAGGTCGAAATTTCCAGAACGGAAGCGAGCAAACCAATAACAGGTGGTGCGTTGGTTTGTAGTGTTAGCTCCGTAAACGTCGTTGATGTTGCGTGCCGCTTGTGCCGCGTTGCTGCCACGACTGTACTCATATTCCATAATTACTCGACAAAAAAGATTGAAATGCGATGAAAATGTAACACTAATCCATAAACAAATGACTACTTTTCGAAAAAAAAACCATGTTTTAAAATAAAATTAATTTGCAATTAGAATTCTTAGCCAAACAAAAATTATTTTGATTTGAAATGGCCAGTACTGCAGAACGGCAATTCCATAGGTAAAGACCTAATATTTTCGGAAATAATCGCTCCTACAATGTAAAAAAAATGTCCCCCCCCTCTAACCTATGAACTTTAGAAAATTAGGAAAAAAATCTCAAAAGTAGAACATTATAAACATTTTCTATAAAAATTATTATGAACTTGTTGGGTTAAACAGTTTTTGAAAAGGTGTACAAGTTTCTGAACTAAGTTTGTAATTTAACCGTTATACGGTTAAATTACAAACGTTGTATTGTTTAAATATATGAATAAATGTATTCCGTAACAATACTTTAACTATTCACGTATCTAATAAACCTGGGTTTTAATATAAATAACCGACAGATTTTTGTCAATGGCGTCTAATACACATCAAGGTGATATGTGGACAAACACGGTAATGAAAGATTTCGAGGTATAATTTTTTTTTTTTGGAGCCTCTGTTAATCCTATTTAACGAATATTTAATGCTACACTATTTCACCTAACCAGAATTTTTTTTTTTATAAACTTATAACTATGTCTTAAAGTACCGATTTCATTGATGCCATGTAATTTTTGTTCCCGGGAAATTCACCCTTACAGACAAAATCACTCACACATTTTCGTAGACGCTGAGCCTCATCTCCTACATTATTTTGATTATTGTTTTGACTCAGGAGTAATGTAAAGAACCCAAATTTCATCAGTAGTAACAAATCTCTCTAAAAGGTTTTGTGGATCGGCTTTAAACAACTCCAAACAAACGCGCGAAATCGAAACACCAATAAAAAAATCACTTTACTTATCGCTCAATAAAACACTAAACTCTTAACCAAAAGTAACAATAAATAAAACTTTACACAATGACAACTAAAGTGTTACTGAATATAATGAAGGCAGAATAACAATAGTACATTGTTACACTAGGGGTGAAGTATGAAGAAGTTACTTATTTCGTCCCGAGAAGGAGTTGGCGCTAATTCGAGGGACTAAATAAGTAACTTTAACCCCGAGGTAAGCATTGTGCTTTTCATTACGAATACAAGAAGATAGACCTAGTTTTTTTTTAACAATTTAACAGCTGTTAGTTGAAAGTAAAACTCCCTAGGGATGAAAAGTGAAATACTTTTCAGCCCGCTCCTCAGGCAAGTTCAGACCTACTTTCAGAGTATGAGTAATGAAAATGAATTTTGTATCATATCTTATCAGGCCACAAACTTTTCAATCCACCCTAGTATCAAGCTGAAGAGATTGTTAGTTTGAACGAGTTAATTGAACAATTATTTTCCTGTTGGATGATCCGTTCATCGAGGAAAGTTATATGCTATATATCATCACAGTGTGATGTTATGACTGATCAGTGTAATCATCACATTACAATAGACAGGAATGAAACAGTTAAACACAGACGCGGGTTAAACAGCTAGTGACTAATATTATTAGATGTGAGAATAAACATGCAAATCTTTATTGTAATTTCTTGTGTTTTACAAGATGCCTAGTGCCCTGTAGCTAGTAACCTGTGGCATAGTGCCTTGAGGCATGTGCCTTACGGCTAGTGTTCTATGGCTATAGTGCCCTGTGGCTAGAGTCCTGTGGTAAGTGCCCTGTGGCTAGTTCCCTATAGCTAGTGCTCTGTGGCTAGAACTATGTGGTGAATGTCCTTTGGTTAGTTCCCTGAGGCTAGAGCCTTGTGGTAAAAGCCCTGTGACTAGTGCCCTGTGAGTAGTGCCCTATGAGTAGTGCCCTGTGCGTAGTGCCCTGTAGGTAGTGCCCTGTGGCTAGTGTCCTTTGTTTAGTGGCCAATGTCTAGTGGCAAGTGCCTGGTTTCTAGTGCCTAGGGGTTAGTGTCCATTGTCTAGCAGCAAGTGCCTAGTGCCCAGGGGTTAGTGTCCTTTGTCTATTGCCCGGTGGTTAGTGTCCGTTATCTCTTGCCGTTATCTTGTGCCCAGTAGCCACTACTTATACACTAGCCAGTGTCCATTGTCTAGTGACCAGTGCCTAGTGGCTATAGTGTCCTTTGTTTAATGGCTAGTGTCTAGTGGCAAGTGCTTGGTTCCTAGTGCCCAGGGGTTAGTGTCCTTTGTCTACTGCCCGGTGGCTAGTGTCCGTTATCTCTTGCCGTTATCTAGTGCCCAGTAGCCACTACTTACACACTAGCCAGTGTCCATTGTCTAGTGACCAGTGCATTGTCTAGTGGTCAGTGCCTAGTGGCTATAGTGTCTATTGTCTAGTGCCCAAAGTCCGCGCACGCCGAGCGCACCGCCAGCACTCGCGGCACACCCTTTACACCCAGCTCATCACGTATTCTTCAACTTTATGCTAATATTTTATTTAAGTATATCGGTCGAACAACATATTATTATAATGAGGATAGCTTAGATTACACAGCTGATAAACTCATCTATCAGATCTGAACTTGTTGGTATTTGTAGGAATCAGAGGTATTAAAAAGAGTTTATAGGCATTTGGATGTATTATTTATTTCTATAAAAAAATGACTTTGCAAGTCATTTTTTTAATTATATTAATTGTAAAAACCACTCGCCATTCTGCCTGGTAGAGCTGAGAATTAGGACGGCTAATTGTTTTTGATCATATTAGTTAATTTTAAAACTCAAATCAGTGTCTACTTATTTTATTCGTAATGTGCCTTTTTAAACTGGGAAATCATCAAATAATTTCTCTCCATTCTGAGTGGACCGAAAAAGAATCTTTAATCTTTATAACCCACCTGTGTTCTTTCAGTAGGTCTCTGCATTCCAAGACCGCGGACACTCTTAAACAATCTCGGAACTTATAATGTGCCAGAGTTCTAAACCATCTAAAGAGTTCCGTATGTAAAAGTCTCTACATCTAAATATGCTAAGTTGCTGTGAAGATTATTTCCTGAATCTGACTTTCTGAATTTACTTTCGGCATCAAATATATTTATTAAATATAATAATCTATTTTTAGCGCGTACCCTTAAGGAGAATGTTTTCGTGAAGCTTATAAAACCTGCTCCAGACAGATCTAGCATTTTATTTGTACAGTTAAGCCAGTACAAAAAGAAAGCTCTCGAATCACCTGCAGCCTGCAGCCAGTTCACACGGCCGCGGCGGTATGCGCAGCGGTGTCGCGCCAGCACCGACACACAGCCGCGACCGGTTCGACTCCCGCGCAGCGCTCACACCTCGACACACTTAACTGAATACCTTTAACAATATAGCTAAGTAGGTATGTAGATTATTTGAAAGTAAAACAGTAATATTATGTGATCCTCAATTCATTTCTATTATAGTACTCGTAAGTATACCGCGCGTACATCGAGGGACTGGAACAATTTATTTGCCTGCTGCGGTCTTTCCGTCCGATTATAATTTAGGTGTCTTCAAGTCTAGAGAGAACAGGCTCTTAATAAACTAGTGCGGCTCACTATCAACCATCAGGTGGGATCGCAGTCAAGCACTATTTTATATCAATAAAAAAAAAGTAATACTCGTAATTTGGTTCATTACAAGCTGATGCTAGTTATCAGAAATATCCAGAACGAGAAATGTTGTTTATTCGAAGAATCATTAACGAGTGTCCACAAAAGTGGTTCATTATCGATCACGGTGCATACTTACTAGTACATAATTTATTTATTAGGGAAAACCAACAATGACACATTACATTTTGTTGAAAACAATACAAAGGAGTATGCAACCAATGCTATGTAAATTCTAACGGATGATTTGTGTTTTTTTGCAATGGCTACACTAACTGACAAAGGTTTTCAGACATCGGCTTGTAGACGGCGAGCAATGGGCCACTCGCGGTCTGACCAAAACGTGATAAAGCTCAAAACAAGCATAAAGTCTAAGCTTCAGCGTTGTGAGTGGCAGCAAAGAGGCGGCTTAGGTATCGGTGTTGGAGCATTTCGCGTGCGCCACGTACAAGGCAAGTGTGTTGTGTATTGCTGACGCTCAGCCTCGCTCGCTCGCTGCAGCCGAAGGTCGCGCGTATCATGGGTCGTACACTGTGACAGACTTTTAGCGGACCTTATCTTATCGCCACCATGGAGTTGCGATTCCTTTCCTCTGCGCGCTCACCGCTAACAATTGAGCATTGTTTTGTTTCGAACACATACCTCACTGAATACATATTGACATTATTTTATTTGTTTACTGTGTCACGAATCAGAACAGTAAGTACCTACTTTAGTAAAAGACGTAGCTGTATAAGTGATAGCAAGTATAAAGTGCTGTCACAGCAAGATTCAATTTTTAAGAAAAGTAATAATAATTATGCTAAAAGTACAGAAACTAGCTGAAACTAGTTATAGAAGTAACTGTTGAACTCGATAGAGTTACTACATCAACAACACACTTCTGATAAAATGACCAGCGAAGAATGCAGAATCATGTTATTTAAGATGACCGCCGCGGAAGAGTTTGAGGAGTTTCGTAGTAGTAGTACTACAAAATACGGTGCATAGCATACTACAAGACATGAAGCGTAACATGCTACGAGAAGAACTGCGCAGCATGCTACCAGACGAGATATGTAACTTGCTACGAGATGAGCTGCGTAGTATACTACGACGTGAGGTACATAGCATGCTACGAGACGAGGTGCGTAGCTTGCTACGAGACGAGGTGCGTAGCTTGCTACGAGATGAGGTGCGTAGCATACTACGACGTGAGGTACATAGCATGCTACGAGACGAGGTGCGTAGCTTGCTACGAGACGAGGTGCGTAGCTTGCTACGAGATGAGCTGCGTAGTATACTACGACGTGAGGTACATAGCATGCTACGAGACGAGGTGCGTAGCTTGCTACGAGACGAGGTGCGTAGCTTGCTACGAGATGAGCTGCGTAGTATACTACGACGTGAGGTACATAGCATGCTACGAGACGAGGTGCGTAGCATATTACGTCGTGAGGGGCGTAGAAAGTTACAAAACTAGGCACATAACTTACTAAGAGTTGTGGTGCGTACCATACTAAGACGTGAGGTGCGTAGAATGCTACGAGATGAGGTGCGTAGCATGATATAAGATGAGGCGCGTAGAATGTTACGTGTAAACAGTTACTGTACTTTTTCTGTGAAAGTTTTATGATAAACATAATTATTTATCTTGAAAGCTGTTTCACAAATTCAAAATGCAATTTGTGCTGGAGAGGAAAAAAGACTGAAAGACTTTAAAAAACTAGGAGGGCTTTAAAACTGACGAGCACGTGCCCTGTGCTTCGGTGAGGTACTGCGGCGTATTCTGCATCTTCGGGGTTGCAACGGCGTATTGTACAACATTGTGTACCTACGCAGCGTCCGCGTCCGTCCGACACTGATAACGTAATGAGATAGCACGTACTAATGAGTCACAAGCGTACTGTTTTGATATTCGGTATACAGAATATTTGTGTTTTTTCCTCAACTTATGTACTTTCCCAGTTTTGAATTAATTCTCCATAAGGCACAAATAGGAAACATTTGTTAGGCATGACCAATAATAAACGAAATACTAAAAAGAGTACATTGAGAATGAGAACCACTTGAAACAATCCATCATAACATGAATTTCCAATAAAATAATTTTTCTTTGGTTTGGTGATATTATACCGATAATCTGGGGGCACGGCAGTGCCCCCGCCAAAGACGAGCCAAGCGAAGCGAAAGGGCACTACCTATCTTTTCTGGAACTGTTTCGTCGTTTTTTTGAACCCTCATAGAGTTGGTTTCCGATGTACCAGATAGTTCATATTCTCAGGATATAATGTCAATAATAGACTAATTAAACATACAAAGTTTCAATTGAATAGCTCTCATAATTTAGATTTTATTGATATCTAAAATACACCGATTTCGTCACTGACACACTGATGATCATCAAAATATTTGGTTACTTCCTGAAGTGCTAGAAAGCCGAAACAAAGAAGAAAAAAATAAAGACTGCCTAGAAACTTACAAAAAGAACTGAAATCCCACCAAAAACATTTCATGTAAAATGTTGCCAAGACGACCACATAAAGTTTGCCTTGTGAAAAAGATATCAGATCTCATGTAGAGCCAAGCTTCTGAATCTACACGGCCTAACTCTACCGAGCCTAACTTCGCAAATTCTACATATCAGTAAAAATGTACGGCTTGGCTGTTTCGTTACTTACTTCAGAAATAAATATTCGCGTCACCACCACGACGGTAGCGAAACGGCGGAGCCATACTTTTTTACTGATATGTAGAATTTGTAAAGTTAGGGTTATCTGCTGAGATGAACGTATTAATACGTTCATCTCAGCAGGTACGTCAGGCTGGGTTTTGCTGTCAGTCGGTGGTCGATGGACTTTGACAATGCTGAGTCCATTCATAATCAGTAGGTCTGTCAATTGTGGCGAAACTTTAGGTTACAGACGTTCATTGTATTACTGTTAGATCGCTCTTAGTGCTAAGCTATTATATTATATTGTCTGCTGATCAAAACTGTTATGAAAGTAGATGGCTACCAACTTATGATCAGTTTGTAAAACTAAACCAATGTTGCGATAGTGGATTCCCCGAAGAGCTAGTTTCTGGAACCTTTCATGTCAAATGAATGTGTTGTATGTGTAGGATAGGCGATGTGGGCTAGACACGGAGACGTAGGGTACGACCAATAGGCGTAATATTGTAAATTCACTGCCAAAAATTCATGAGCACTTGGACATAATTTAATGGGCAAGTGGGCCGTGCAGAGGAGTGGCCGGGTGGTGGCAGGCGTGCGGGCGCGCGCGGGGCGCGGGGGCAAGAGGGTGTCATTTCACTAATTAACTCGTTGGGCGCGCCGCCACTCCATTACCGACTGTTTATTGTGACAATTATTCCACCTGAGCCGGCCCCGCGCCCTGCGCCCGGCACACCGCACCCCACACCCCGCACCCTCCAGCTCATCATTCACGAAGCTGCCCCGCCTACGTTTTCAACTGAAAATTATTTTCGTAATAAGGAAGTTTCTACTGAAAGTGAACAGCGCACATCTGAGGTCAAGTGAGGCCAGTTGCGGTCACCAGCTTCTTTTTATTATAATGTCGTCACAATGCCCACATCGACTAACCGTGGCGTGTCGCCAGTCCCGCCCGGCTGGCATTCGATAAATCTTCGACAGTCGTCACGGGACTTATCAGTTACCGACGCGTGGTAGGAAGAAAGTTTAGTAACCAGCGAGCCCTCGCCCACCAGCCGCGCGCCAGGGTGACCATCCAGCTGGTACGCCGCATACTCATTTTAGGCAAATGTTACCACCACCAGTACATAAAGACCGCCTTCCCTGCAGTGTGCAGTTCTATCGATATCCATAACTCAAGAAACTAGATAATATAAAATAATGAACATCGGCCATCGGTCGGAAACAATAAACAGTTTCTTGCTCTAATTACATGTGGCGACATACGCGACCCATTTCATACACACATATGCACGTGCGGCATGCGCATGTGTGTGAGCGTGCGCGTGTGTGCGCGCGGGTGATAAGAGGTCGCGCGATAACCCGCGTGAGGCCGCCGCCGCCGATCACTCGGGAACTTTAGCGCTACCAATACCAAACTATTATCAGTTGGGATGTTTACATCGATGTGACTCTTAGGGTCTGTTTCACAATGTACCGATAAGTTCTGCACAAGTTTCGAATAGGCTATTTGTTACTTATTCGTAGGATAAACACAATTGTTGCGTTTCACGACTGTCAAATAGCGGTATGTGTGACATAAAGTCCACCATAAATTATAGGTCAGACGAAGTGGCAAATAGCGCATTTATCTTAAACATAAGTAGTGTGTTTAACAGTAAAAATTTAATAACGGTGTCTTTCTTTCGTTCGTGTCGTGTTGTCTATTCACGTAAAACACATTTGTCTTTCTGTCTGTATTATCCACGGATATCGATATTATCAGAAAGGAATCAGCGTGGTGTTTTGTTTTAATTAATAACCGAGGTAGACTACTTATAACAACAATGGAGATTTTTGAGACTCTTGAAGATGAGTTTGATGAATATTTTGAAAGCCTCACAATACCACGCAGGAATCCTGTGTATCGGGAAAGAATAAACTATATGGAGACATTAGACGAAACGGACTTTAGGGCGCGCTTCAGACTTACTAAGAAAGCTGTAATGTTTGTGCATTCAATTATTAAGAAAGCAATATCTGTAACTACAGAAAGGTAAGTGTTTAACCTAACCTACAACTTGCATTATTTTATAATGGTACGCCTCCGTCTAGCTTTAGATAGGTTATCTAACTCAAACTATGTCTTTTTCAGGAATCGCGCTATAAGGCCAATTACTCGTCTACTGTTAACATTGAGGTTTTACGCGACGGGAAGCTTTCTCACAGTAGTAGGTGATTTCTCTGGTGTCAGCAAAGCTTCTGCCAGTCGCATTGTCTACCTGGTTTCACAAGCTATTGCACGATTGTGTCCGGAGTTTATCAAATTTCCAACCAACACTCAAGAAATCCAGCAAGAGTTCTATAATGTAGCTAAATTCCCAAGACTCATTGGTGCTATCGATTGTACCCATGTGCCTATAAAATCTCCAGGTAAAAAATAAATTACTTATATAATATGAATAAACCTTCTAAATAGTATATAATACCTACTTATGTATCCAGTAGCTATCTATCAAACTATGTATCTATATTATATGATTAAATAAAGCTCCTGTGTTTTATAAATTCTGTTTTCATTATTTTCAGGTGGAAACAGTGCAGAAGACTGGAGAAACAGGAAGTCACAATTTTCTTTTAATGTACAAACTGTAGTGAGTGCAAAGTTAAAGATTTTGGACATAGTGGCTAGATGGCCAGGAGCAGCACATGATCAAACTATATTTAATAATTCTTTTATCAAGCAACGATTTCAAAATGGAGAATTTGGTAATTGTATGATTGTCGGTGATAAAGGATATGAAAATACTTCATACCTACTTACACCACTACAAATTCCCATAACTCCAGCAGAACATCTCTATAATGAGTCCCAGATAAGAAGCAGAAATGTAGTGGAAAGAACCTATGGTGTTTGGAAAAATAGATTCCCAATATTATCAAAAAAAATTTTGTTGTCTGTATCTCGTGTACAGGCCGTAATAGTGGCATGTGCAATATTGCACAACATTGCAATAGATATGCGAGATGAACATTTTGAAGTCATCCACCCAGTAGATGAGCCAGATGAACATGATGTGAATCAAAGTAGACTAGAAAATATGGGGGATGCAACAGTGCGAAGTAATTTAATTAATGATTATTTTGCTTCGTTACTATAATAATAATAGTCATTTATTTCAGAATTTTGCATTTCATTATGGCAGCAAAAGATTTAAAAATATGGCAGCTTATAATTTTATTATATACTATTATGTATTCTGTGTTAAGTTATAAAATAAAAAAAAAACGGATTAATTTTCAAATTTATTTAAAAAGTATTTTTTTTCCAATGCCCACATTTCTCTTTTGTGCTCCCTTTCTTCCTCTTCAAAGGCCCATTGCCTTCTTTTGCGCTCCCTTTCTTCCTCTTCAAAGACCCATTTCCTTCTTTTATTTAAGAATTCTTCCTCCAGAATCTGCTTTTGCACCTCTGCAATAACTAATTTTGAATCTGCTACTCTTTCAAACGGCTTTTTCGTCTTTTCAGCAGCTGAAACAAGATTTTTTATATACTTTTTGAATATTGGTAAAAATTAAACAAGCTTGTATCAATATCATTCTTTTGACTCATACATGTCTCACTGCAGGACATGTAGGTCTCCTTTAGTAGGTAGTTACATTGCTACATGCTAAGACAAATTAAACCCCAAATTTTTCTAAATAATAACATAATCTAAGCACTTCGTTCATCTTAACGCTAATATAAAAGAACTTACATAAAGCAGGATGTTTTTTGGAACGCAGAGATTTTGGTTTCCAATTAGTCCACTTCTCGTCATTGGCAACTCTTTTGGGTGTAATATGTTGAGCTGAAATTAAAAAGAAAAGATGAGATCATGTTGAAGGTATGCTTATCTAGTATTGTAATACTGAGTCACATCAGGAACACTACTTACTTATCTTTTTACTTGATGCCTGTTCCTCATCAGAATCTTCAATTTGTGTAGGTTGGTCTTCAACTGTAAAGCAAAAAGTAGGAGAGTTTAAAATAAAAAGTTAGTTGGTGGTAGTAGAACTGGCCTTTACATGTAGAAAAATTAACTTACTTATGTGATGCTCATCTGCATCCACTGGTTCGACACATTTATTGTCTGCGACAATCTCTGTTATTTCAATATTTTCTGAGCCTACAGTAAAACATATTTCTTGGCTAGGTTGTATTTGTATAGAATCTGCAACATAAAGAAAATTATATAAGGTGAGAAGGGGTGGGACAGATGTATTCTGTTCACCACAAGGCTGAATAAGTTAATTCACTTATATACAAATTATTGATTGACTAGTTAAATTGATACACTAGTATACAACTAATAACAATTTAAAACTTAAGATCTTACCAACATGATCGGAATCAAATTCACTTTGAGTTCCATCAACAGACAACAATATCATTTCTTTAACTTTCTCCTCTATAGGCGTCAGAGGAGGAGCAGCACTGGGCCCCCCTCCCGTGCGATATGTTTCAGCACGTATTAAAGCAGCCTTTTTTCTAGTTGTCCGCTTTATCCCTTCGTATTTCGCTTTTAAAGTTTTAGCACTCCGAAAGTTCGTACCGCTTGTGCTATTAAACAATGCTTCCAGTGTCTTCCAGCACTGTTCTTTTTCGTGCCAAGTGACTGCGTCACTCTTCTTATTTTCAAAAATATTTTTATGTTGAGCAACAAGAGAAGTTAGAAGCTCAACTTCTTCCCGGCTGAAGTTAACACTTCGTTCACGTTTTGGTGTGGTCATTTTTTTTTATAGAATATTAACCGTTATGTGAATAATAAATAATCATACAAAAATATTAAAGTAAAACCATACTTCTAGTGTAAAATAAAATAAATTTATAAATAGTTTGTGTTAACTTTCTTTGTAACTAATAAAATTACATCAAAAAACGGAACGTATGTATATGGTGTTGCCACCGCGCTTCCATATAGGTCCCAGATAGTTAAGTGTCAGATAAAATATGTTTGTGAAACGCAGAGTTTGTTATTCAGAACTTTTATCATCCGAATAATTTATGTGTAACATAGGTATGTGGCACTTTATCCGTACATTGTGAAACAGACCCTTAGCATGGGACGATATACTTGACTCTAGCTCTAACTCTACAGTGGCAAGCTGATTCCTAGAGCAGACTTTCAACAACTCCCGTTATATCCAAAGGGAAGGAAAGGTATTCGCAAGTGCAAACCCAGTCGAGAGTCGTGACCCAAGTCTGCGTGGCTCTCCACGACAGGCTGGGAGTTATAGTAGCTCAGCGCGTACTATCCATCAGTGTACTAATTCCAATAGTCGCGGCACATCGCGCTCACTCGTGATGACGTCACACGAGTGCCGCACTCGGAGACACGTGGTCGCACGCTGTACCGCGGCTCGCGAGCTAACGACCACTTACCCACATTATTTCAAATATGAGCTCGTTATCGGTAGGTACGCAAATATAAATTATATTCAAGGAAAACAATGTGATATTTTATGAATGAGCGTGTCCGCACTCGGCGTGGTAGCGCACATTGCGCACGGCGGCGCTTGCTCCGCGCTGCTAACTGTATTTTCACTAATTCGAATTTCATATCAGCGCCGCCGGCGCCGCCACCGCGCGCCAAAGGGGGAAAGTGTCCACAGCGCGCACCGCGCTGGCACACATTGTATCACAATCGAAGTAAAACCGATCTACATGCCGTGATACGGCGGGCGTAACATTGACCGGCGATAACAACTGATTAGAACGACAATCATGAGCCGGCTCGACTGACTGCCATAATGAGCGGCTGATACCGCGCACGACATATCGCGCTACGTGGCCCCATTGTGCGCTGCTGACCAGAGCTGCTGCTGACCAGAGCTGCTACCGTATCGTCGTGCTGCCCTACCCTAGGTGACTGCTCCATGGAGGTATCAGCGGGCATCAGAGGTGGCCAGAGAATCCGCAGCGCAGAGATCACTGTGCAGTATACGACGCGATGTCCTTCTACTTAGATAACGTTTCATAATACTCTCGCGCCTTGGCGCCACATCATAGGGTTATTTGATATTTCATACATACCTACGAGTAAGTACATACCCTGTACGTACAACATGGGGCATTGTTGAACTTCTGCACAGTCGGCGCGGTGGCGGCGCGCGCTGCCCGCGGGTACCGCACAGTCTGTGAGAACGGTGCCGAGCTCACCCGCCACTGTTCTGTTACGTTGACCGAATTTATTATACGAATTATTGGTTTTCATTTCATGTTTGATTGAGGTAGAAGTAAAAGGCTTATATCATTCACCTTCAGCTACGAAAAACTTCCTATTTAATGAATTGTCACGCTGTCTAAATAAGAGATAAATTTTGTCTATGTAACGAAGTAAGTTAGCAGAACAAGGTATTTGTGGGTGTGTATTAATAATGAGTAATAATGAATATCATCGCCGCAAGTACAGGGACAGCTCGCCATAATCGCCACTCGGCCGTCGGCAGTTGGGAGGCGCTACACCGCATGCGTTGCCGAAATACCGCTCTGTACGCTAAGTACAGCACTTGTGGTGATACAATGTTAGTGGAGCCGGATGTTTGAGAGTCGTTCTGTCGCGTGCCAGGCAGGCTCGGTCCACTCACGTGTGGTGCCTCGCTAAGCTGTGGTAACAGACTCCGCACGTCAGACGCGTCGCTGGCAAGGTACCTGCCTGGTTTGAGTCCAGTATAGGGTTCCGGCTAATATATTATGTAGTTACGGATCCAAAACAGTAAACATTTGGCTAATATGTTCGATGGTAAATCGAATATTGTTGTAAGTAATATTGGTGCGCCAGGCGCGCGGTGAGGTGCGCCCGTGGGCCCGGCCGCCTAATTAGCGGAGCGCGCAAATGAATTAGCGGCGTCTCCCGCTATCACACAATTAGAAGTGCGGCTCGCGTCCCCCGCGCCCGGGGGCAGCCCCCGTGACGTCACCCACCACTCACAGCCATCGGTCTTCCAAGACCTCTCTCTATTCTACAACTCATAAGTTTGAAAGATAGTTCTCGAGTGCGGTCTGCATTCTGCATCGATTATGTAACTCACTTGTCGAGCAGTGGAGTAGAGTCTCCTCACTACTTATACCTACATTCCATATAATTAATCATAACTTTGCGTGTAGTTTAAAGATTTGTATAACAAATTTTTTTTTTTAATTTGTTATGAATAAATTCAAAAACTACTGGACGGATTTTAAAATATTCTGTCATCTGCTGACATAGGCTTATATTTTAGGCAGAAGCTAGTTAGAGGATTAACCTCTTTCCCTTATGTCTAAATTGAGTTGTTTAAAGATTTTATAGTATAATCTCTCGATTTTAATCGTCGTGGCAGATATCTTAGAATATTCAGATTTACAAGGGATCCTAGTTGCCGTAATTTTATACTATCTAACTGAGAACTTCACGTGGGCTCTCCGACTGATTTTGTTTGACAACACAGACAGAAGCAGCGCGTCGCCGTCGACCGTGGGCTGGAAACTATTAAATGATATGTTCGCGTTCTTTGAGTTGTTGTATTAGCGCAAAGCGGCGGAGGTTATGTCAGTAGACGCAGACGGTCGGAGACGGAGAGAACAAACGAGGTCGGTACTATAAATAATGTTCGTGTAGCTGTACGTGCACACACAGGGGTGGGCGCCCGGTCGTGTGCGGCCGGGGTGCGACGCGGGCAGCGCGGTGACGTCACGCTCGCCGGCTCTTCGAGAAGGTAGTTCATGACATGCCACTTAGTAATGTTACAACAGTTATCATTATGGCTCTCACTGTTTCATTGTGGTACTTTAGAATATTTATAACAGATGAGAAACTTACTAAACAGTCAAATCATAGAGATAGTCAAAACTGAATCATGAAACCATAATCAGGATAAAGATAAATATCTGAGAGCTTACTACAGTGGCAACAGCCTACTGCTGCTGCGCTCACTTAAGATGATCTTACCATACTGATGGTAAAAGAATCGTTAGCTGCACTACGTTCAAATTATTAGAAATAACAAGGATTAAAAACAAAGTGATTTTTATTTTTATTTGTAGAATGATATGTATTGGTGCTGGCATTATAAACCCGTCGTGGTCTCATTCCCCGTGCGACCGTGGAACAATTTATGATCTAGTTCGGCCGTGAACTTGCCGATTTCACAAAACGTGTCTGTTTATAATATTAAATGTTATTCCGACTCTAATACATACAGATGTCGTACAAGGAGGTTAATATTACTTTATAATTTACATAGCCACGCTGTTGCTACGAAATTTACCAATGTTTTATAATAGGGCCATGAATTCCGTCGTGTATAAATTAGAATTGGGAATACATAAGTATGTGTTGTGGGCTGCGTCGTCGCTGCCTCACCTCAGGCTTCAAACTCCAGGACATGAGATGGTGCGGATGTTCCCGCACATGCGCCGTCTGGCAGCTTCGTATGTTGTGACGTGATTCAGGCATTCTTGTTCATCAGAATAGACTAACATTAATACATAATTGTGCTTCGGTTCTCCTAAAGGGATCACTTTTTATACAGGGTGGTTCGTATCGGTGAGTCTAGGCCCACCAAGTAAAAACTCTTGCGGCCGAAACGTTGAGATATCGTGAGATGAATGAGTAGTAGACGTACTAAACGTAACCGATACGGCTATTAAGGTAAATGTCACCAGTTCTCGGTTAGTACCGAATTGTATAATTTCCTCAACTGCGAGCTGTTTTAAATACCTAGTCTATAGTTGTGGTAGAAAGTTGATTTCACCACACGATGTCCACCGTATAATTCACTTTATTAGCATATTTAAAAATAATAATGGAGGGATATGACAGGCATGAGAGGTTCCGTATCTCTAAAGATCAATCAAGAGGGTGAACGATATCGAGTCCAATCCGAAGCGATTCCATTTAAGGTTTAGGTATTAGCGCTTAAAAACACACGAAAATGTCAGTAAGTATAAAATATTCAGCATAATTTTAATATTACTTTCAACGTAAATGAGCCCAGTTAGCTATTTAGTTAAAAATATAGAACCATTAAAATGTAGAGGATGTCATATACACGTGATGAGTGTAAAGGGCGCGCACGATGCTATTGACCTCCAAACCCCCCGGCGGCCGGCCGGCGGGGCTCGCGGGCTCGCGGGCCGGCGAGGGTGGCTCGTGGCTAATGCGCGCCATTCGTTAGCGCCGCGTGCGCCGCGCCCGCACACTAATCATCGTAATGACTACAACTGTGGGACGTTTAACAACCGCGCTGCATGCATGTCCCTTCACTGTGCAACACTTCCTAATATTGAGGCCTTACTTGGTGTATTTCTTTAAATTGGATTCAAAGCATTAAGTTCACAAAAACCACTACAACTTTGTTTGCCAACCATAGAACCTGCGACCGCAATATTATGTTAGTTTTCGTTACTTTACTAAAGAACTTAATCCTGAATTGCAAGTGAAGCCTGAGCGCGCTCCTCTTACTGGAGTTTCGCTGAGTGCGTGAAGAGCTCACGTGACGTGTGTAACCCGACCAGCCATAGTATGCGCTCAGCACACCATTGTACTGGGTATTGATAGTCTAGCTAACTGCACAGGTTTCATGGAAATTGTAATAACTTAATGTGTGTTCGTTATGACAGCAACATTTGTGTGTCATGTCATAGTCACTCGGTAGGTGCCTACTTCATGAACGTACGTCTGAATGTATCTACTGTAATGTACCATGGTAGGCACTTAGTAGACTCAGAAACCATCAACATAATATCAGATTTGTCGTATCATAAATCGTAGAACTATCTAGTTCAAGCTCTACCTCCTCGAAATGTACCGGTAAACACTGAGCCCGGAGACAGGAGAGGTTGTGTATCGTGCTGTGTGGACTGCGTGGAGCAGGCGGAAGGGGTTGTGTGTCGCGGAGTGGTCGTGGGGCGCGCCACAGGTCGCCGGCCGCGCGCTACAGGTGGGGTGGCTCCCGGGGGCGCACCACCCGGCCCGTCGCGCGCACCCTTCCCTTCACTTACACGTTTATCATAATTGGTGACGAGCCCTCACTAATGGTGTCACCCGAATTGTATCGCGACACAGTGACAGAGTGCCGCGCAGTCACACACGTTATGGCTTTGTTGTCGCATAAAGGACTTGGGCGTAGGTACTTGTAGGTAACATTCGATAGTTTTACGTTCCCCAAATAATTTCAAGATGATCATCCGGTTTGCAGCAGTCAGTTCATTGAGTAACAGTTCAAAACACTGCGAGTGATAAAGTCAACTAAAACAGTATTTATATTTGTCACGTGATCACGCTGCTGGCCGCACCGGAAGAGGTAGGCGTCGGCGTATTTTCCAGCCATTCGACAATGTCAATGCGTCCTCTCTGCATACTGTACACTGTACACTGTAGATACCTATGTGAAGTTATCGCCATAAGTGACACAAAGTCATTTGGTTATATAACATGCCATATGCATTTAATATGTTTGATGAAGAAATCAGCAGATGTCCGCTACTGAAGTACGTGAATAGTACACAACAGAACAGAACAGAATTCCCGCTTTTAAAACCAACTTTGAAAACAAATCAATATGTAGGTACAGTGTCACTGTTGTTTGGAGCAGGTTGAGGCTCAGCGCGCCAGTCGGGTGGTACAAATGGATGTTCCAGGAGTTGACTGACCCAAGTCAAAAAGACAGCATGTTTCTTATGATTAACAGCGTTATAAGAAAATATTGCAGTTGTCCAATATGTGAACGCGGTTTAAACTCAATATAAAGCTTTGCATAGTTTAAGAACTAAATCATAAGTAGTATAAAAGTTAGTGGCCGTATTGGCTGAAAATACAAATTGAATAGAATATATTTTATTGTAAAACTTCAAATTTGAATAAAAAACCACTTCTACAACTTGACAACGACTTGTGATCGTTGTTTTTGTTAAAATTTGAATGACGAATACTAGCACTCATATACAGTACATCATAATCATCCATCAAGCCGGAAGACGTCTGGGCACGCCACGATTATGGCGGTAAGTCCCCTCTTTGAGGCGTGGCTGGAAAGACCTCACGGCGTCCTTACCTTCCGCATGACGCAGGTCCTCACCGGACATGGCAAGTTCAGGAGGTTCCTGCATCGGATTCAAGCGGAAGAGACGCCCTTGTGTCGCCACTGTGCGCAACGCCCGGAGGACACGGTGGAGCACACCGTCGAGGTGTGCCCTGCCTGGGCGGAGCATCGCCGTGCCCTCGTGGGGGCGTTCGGCGGCGGAGACCTCTCGCGCCGGGCCCTGGTCGAGGCCATGGTCCGGAGCGAGGAGGAATGGCAGGCGGCCGCCTCCTTCTGCGAAGCAGTAATGCTTGCAAAGGAGGAGGCCGACCGCATCAGGCAACGGCGCCCTCGCCGCCGTCGCCGGGATTCCGATCCCGATTTCCGGCCACCGTAGACGCGGGCTCGCGGACGGCGAGCCATGGGTAGCTCGCTGTCCGATCGTCCGGTAATGGACCGAGTCCAAGACGTCGACGGCGCGCACTGTTCCCGCGTGCCTCAAGGAGTTGTCAGCAGCAGGAGGGGCCCAGCTGGGTCGAAGCCTACTGGGGACAGGGTTGTCCGAAAGGGAGCTCGTGCCCCGGTATGAAGACTAGAAGGAACGGCGCGGGGTTTTTAGTCAGTAAGAGTCTGACACTGTCTCCCGCTCCACCCAAGAGCGGGTTTCGTCAAAGATGATTTTCCCCGTCGACAAAAAAAAAAAAGCCGGAAGACGTCGGCTGAAGATAGGCTTAAGAATCCTGATGATTTATTTCAGCAACTCAAAGATTTTCCGTAACAACTGGGTCTGTGTGTACTCTGGATCAGTGTGTGGTCTTTCTGACAGTGACTGTGCAGTGGTGAGTGTATGACGTCAGGGCGCGGGCGGGCTGCGCGCGCGACGCTTGATTAATTGCCTGCGCCGGATTGTTTGCCGCGAAAGTGAATAGCTTGCACTGTTGCGTCGCGCGCACCACATTACGCTGATGTCTCGCCAGCACTATGCGAGACAACACGGACGACGCCGCGGCGCGCCGCCGCCGGCGCGCGCGCAGCTTGTGCCGACCACACTTGTCAATAGACAGTTGAAACGTTTGTTGATTGACGTCGCCGAGCACTCTGTACACACTTACAAAGACGCTGTTAGAAACCTATTATTGTTGCTTTTCCAAATATTGAAATATGATTGTTTGTCAATCAATCACGCAGCAGTCGGTAAACAGGTTTTGATGAAACTTGGCCCACGGAGGTAGATGTAGATACAGACCTGAATTCTGACTTAAGACATCTTTTTGTCCCTGTGATACGTTCCCTCAAAGATGCAAAGCTCCTTGGGATAAAGCGTATTGATGCTCCAATACCCGCATGTTCACGGCGCGGTGTTTCGATTTCGAAGATTTTGACTGGCAAGTCAAAATCTTGGGCAAGATACCATGCTCCGAAAGTTATTTAACCATTTAGAAGCGAAAACTTAAAAATACATTAATTGAATTAAACATTTAGCTTCTGAAGGCCCATTTCTTCAACAGATTGGTAGTTGGAAATATAGACTAATTTGTTTATTTTAATAATGTTGTAGAACTCGTTTACTTGTGATAGAAAATAATAGTTCGTAGCAAGGACGTTGATCGCGTTTGTAAATTGTGTACCGTCGTGTAGCTGGAGCTGTCGTCTGCGACATCAGCGTGAAGTCAATGATCTGCTTGTGGTAACCGTAGGTCGTACTCATGTCTACACAAATATAAAATCTTATTTTAATTCTTTAACAATGTTGAGACTTTTATAACGCACAGCGTATGTCAGTCCCATCGTATCCTAAGGCAACTATTACCTAACAAACGAGATCAATGGATCAGGGCTATAAACACGAACAACTTTCTCGCATCATCGGAAGTCGGCTTACTTAATATTTGGTGGAATGTACCTATATTGTTCTTGTTCACCTTCAAAACCCTGAACAACTTACTCCTATCAGCCTCATACTGGAAACATTCCATTAACAAGTGATGCATATATTCTATAATCCACACACCTCACAGTTGGGAGAGGCTATCTTTTTCATCAAGACAGCGAATTTGTTACATGGAAAATGTCTCGATTCGAGTCTGTGAGCTGTAACTACTAATTTTCTACTTAGGGTAATATTTACAAACCAAGTTATATGAGCAGGCTGGCAATGTATGGTAAAAAGAATAAAATCTTGTACTTAGATCATGTATTTGTCATGGTCACGCCACAATTGCAGTGGGAAGGCCTCTGTTTGAGCAGTGAGTGACTAGAGCTGAGGCATCACAGCGTCCTAACGAAGGTACTTACCGGATATGGTCAATTCAGGTGGTTCCTGTTCCGGATTAAGATGGGAGAAATGCTGGGGTATCACCACTGTGTGAATCGCCCGGAGGACACGGTGGGGTATATGATACGGTTTTAGTCTGCCCCACATTGGTAAAGTAGCAGTCCATGTTCTCGTAGAGACCCGCACCCGGCCCTGGTGCATGCCATGGTCCGGAGTGATAGGGAATGAGAAGCAAACATCTCCTTTTGTGAAGCGAAGAAGATGGTTGCAACCGTGAAGAACCATTGTAGTACTATAACTCACCTTCTGTTCGCAGCCGCAGTATGTTGCGACTCGTGCGTGTAACTAAACAGCGGGTGAAGCGTACGTATAATGTTAACAGTGTGCGGCGATTTCATTTGAGCTGTTAAGTAAACACACAAACCAGATAAAGTGTTGGTTTGTGGCTTGTCTGCGCTTCATGCACTTCCACTCACTACGGTCATACTCAAAATATACAAGCCTTTATAATGTGTGTAAAAACACGTCTATTGTTTAGCTGAGACATTTTTGTTTTAGATTGTCAAGTATGTTAGTTTAATTGATATGGTATTACAGTCATCTGTCTGTATTCCTTGGTAGAGTCTGTAGAGACGGCCTAACGCTGCGGTCTCCTCACGAGGGCAATCGGTCACGGTCATTGCTATCTCTTGCCTTATTTTACACCAAAATGTTCAAAAACATATTTTCCGAGAGCAGTACCTTTAATTCATGAATCCCCAAGCGACCACCGGTGGCCGCGCATCTATTGTCTTACTATTGTGTCTCTAATTGACGGTATCTGAAGGGTTAATAGCGTAACACAGAAATACATAAGTTCTTTAATAGAACTATCTTTTGGCAGCGGTATCACCGCGTGTTTCTCCTTTTATTGATATGGAATTTAATGAGAAGAACTACTTAGTATTTACCTATCTTTTTTCCTATAATTGTGTTATAGTCATACCAACCGAATCGTTTAAAATCTAGACGTAGTTAAAAAAAAAACAATCTTGTTCAATAAAAAAATATTCACTTACAAAGGATAGAAGCTTCAGTGATCGAATATTTGATTATATTTTTTGTGTCGTTTCTCGTGAAGTCTAGTGAGCTGATTTAAATATCTTTACACTACGAAATAGCTCAAGCCTAATAAGTTTTTGCGAGCTCGCCGCCGACGGCTCGTTGAAAAAACTCATTCCATAGCGGCGAGGTCGCAGGGCAAGCGTGCAGGACAGCGAGTGCTCGTAGCCGCTCCTAGTGACGCGGCACTCACTGGGGACTAAGGGCCCTATTACACTACGCGTTATTCAGCAGTAGCACACGATATACAGACTCGTCCTATTTTCATTTCGAGAAAGACAGTCTGACCCTTATCACATTACGCGCCATAGACTAAAACTGTCTGAATATCGCGTGGTGTAATAGGTCCTTTACCATGACGTCTGTAAATGTTAGTCGTGCGAGCGAGAAACAGGGATGGAGATAGCTTCATCCAGCTATGTACTCATAGAGTAGGTATAGCCAATAATTATACAGGGTTAATTGTAAAACACTGACAACCTCTCAGGACTATGTTACTAACATCATCACAATTTTTGTTCTATGAAATTTAAAAATGTATCATAATTTTAGTTAAACATCCGATTTTCATATAAAAATAATAATATAAAAATAATCCCTACGAAATGCGAAATGCGAAAGTAACTCTGTCTGTCTGTCTGTCACGCTTTCACGCAAAAACTACTGAAGGGATTTAGATCAAATTTGGTAGGTAGGTAGAAGAGACACTGGAATAACACATAGGCTACCTATAATTCCACTGCTGAGCTCGTGCCCCGGTATGAAGGCTAGAAGGAACGGCGCGGGGTTTTTTTTAAAACGGGTCTCTGCCCGCGCGATATAAATTACTGTAGTCCACGCGGGCGAAGCCGCGGGCGGAAAGCTAGTAATATATAAAAATATTGATATTTCTAAATATATGTAGATTAGAAAGTCTGTGCGAAGCAAGCGATGGGGAGTGGAGGTGCTTGATGCGCTTGCGTCACGTCATATTCGTAGGTCGGTACAACAAAATTCAGAGTTGAAATGTGTTAGATAGAACAACGAAATCTTGAAGGTTTGTTTTTGTAAAAACTCATGGAACAAAAGTTGTTGCTTATGATATTAGTAATACAGTCCTACAAGGCTGTTAGTGTTTTACAAATAACTCTGTATAGATAGGTACTCACTACGCTCTTTATAGCTCCATCCCTTTAACAATTCAGTGTAAGTGATAAAATGGATCGCGTTGAGAGCTCGTGGTAGCACTGCTGATCTCTGGTTACGAGACGCTGAGGTGCGTGTAAGGGCGCTTGTAGACAATTATTTCAAGTTTTTGTAGCTATCTATCTATTCTCAGTTTTTCTAAAAATTACAGTTACTAAAAAGTATATTGAATGAAATATTCTGTGATAACCTTCGCACTTTGTCTCATTCAAGATTTGTTCTTAACGGCACCAATACCTATTGACATATTGACATCACAGTCGTAATCTCTTCAGTTTTTCATGTGGCAGCGCTGGTTGGACTGGGCGCGCAAATACGGAATAAACAGGAGTTGTTTGAGTGCTATGTGCCGCCTAACACTTTACGCAAATTGACTTCGTTTGTTCCGATACAATCATTTTTAATCGACTTCCAGAATAAGAGTAGGACTGTACCTCATTCGACTAAATGTTTGTTTAGGGATCCGTCCCCAAAATTTGCTAACGGGACCCTATTTATTACTAAGCCTCCGCTGTCCGTCCGTCTGTTAGCTGAATCTCATAAATCGCAAGAGTTGAAATTCGTCTGTTAGCTGAATCTCATAAATCGCAAGAGTTGAAATTTTCACAGAATGTGTAGTTGTATTACAAACAACTACAACAAACATAGGGGATTTTAGTATTGTAGTACGGTACCTTTCGTGTGCGAGAGGTACGTAAGTGCGAGTCCAACTCGCACTTGACGAGTTTTTTAGTATCATGTTCATCGATGTCTTCGTCAAATGTAAACCGATTTTGATGTATTTTTTTTGTTTGGTAGAGCGTTTTCCCCAGATAAAGATCCGAGGAATTTTGGAGATGGACCTTGGAATTCTTTAATTAAATAAATAAAATACTCTGGAATAGCTGCAATCGCCAGTCTGTGTATTAATAACAGCATTCCCTAACATGTCATCACGCCACTACGCTCTGAAGGCGTACGCAGATGTGTAAATCTCACCCTTATTTCATCCATTACTTATGTTCGGATTCAATTTATAGGGAAACGAAACGAAATTACATACACACAATAACGAAAAATATTATTGTGATAAAAGCGAGGAGCGTTTTGTGCCATATTTTTCGTAAATCGAGCACCCCACGCTTTCGTTTTTTATTTTTTTTTAACTATATTTATTTTTCACTTTTTAGTTAATAGTTTTTCAAATAATTAATATTTTAATTTAATTTTAATGTTTTTTTTTTTTAATCCTGGTGAATCTAATCAGGATAATCGAATATTATATTCGGATTATTGTATTGTCATTCAGTCTTAAATGGGTGGCATAGTTTAAAGAAAATTTGGTCGCCTAAAGTTGGGCAAAATCGAGCTCAAAGGTGACGGTGAGGTGGTTACAAGCAAACAAACAAGCAAGCAAACATACTAAAAACTGAAAGTAATAAAAGCGTGTTTAAAAAACCAACCATCCAAGCTGGGCCCGCGTAATAGATTATTATGAAAAACGCGAACCTACCAACAATAAAAAAACGACCCATTATCTTCTAGAAAGGAATCCTGAGTTCCAGCAGTGGAACATTAAATTACGCTATTGCTTTGCTATAAGTTCCGAAATGAGAACACCTACATGCGACGGCCACCAGATCTCGATAATCCTTGCTTCCTGTGTGGCGCACATCTGGCGCTCTGGCGGCGTGAGCTGTGCTGTCACTAGTGCCTGCCAACGTGCACGTGTAACTACAGACACTCGCCACAGCACGCCCGCATGTCCTCAAGTATTATACCTATAGGCACAGTAAATACTTCATTATTTGTTAGCTGGGCAGTCTTAAACTGTTGTTGAGCGATGTTGAAAGAAGAATCTATTATGCTATTAGCAGCTTTAGACTCAGTGGAAAAGCTTGCGAAAAGATTTCTCCCTAATAAGCATTTACAAGATGTACTTGGTAATTTCTATAATTTATTTATGTATTTTTATTTACAGGAATTATGAACATGATTTGATTCCGTCATCAGCTTTTTACCATCCGGACAATCTGAGCACCCTTACTTTGTAAATACCTCTATTACGGTTCAAACTAAGCAGTTCGCTTTATCGTTTATACCCTGTATATTGATGGACTGGAACGATTTGCCTGCTGCTGCTTCTTCCCATCCGGTTTTAATTTAGGCGTCTTATCCACCATCATCGATTACATCACTGCTTACTACTATCAGATAGGATTGTAGTCAAGCAAAAGTTCAGGAAATACAGTCCAGTAACGCTCTATAATCATAAATAGTTAGAACAGAACAATTTGTGTCGTTTGGGACGATTGATAAAATATCAGTATTGTAGTGACAGATGCTAACGCTCAGCTTATCAGTGAGTAGGTCATCGGTGCAAGGGGTGCCAGATAACAATGAGCTCAAGGGCTTGGGCGTACGATTTACGACTTGTGTTCGTAGACACAGCACAAGCGTAGTTAAGAGGCACTAGGTACGTACCTACACCTATGTGATTATTTGAAGAGGGTGGAAATAGACGTCTCTGTCAGAAGTAAGTATATCAAATTCAAGCTCAGCAATCTTTGTAGTTATCGATCAAACCAACTAAAAAATAGTTTCTTCGTCATGCCATGTATCAGTTAACTGAGCGGTTGTGCGATTTAGCGAATACAGCGGTGTTGTGATGGACGTTATAGTCGCCCAGGGCGGCCGCGGTCGGGGCTCGGCCGCACATTTGTGAGTCAATGGCGCCGGACAAGCTGTCTCATTTGAATCGACACGTGAGCCGTGCATACTTATGAGCTGTGAGGGCATAGCATCGCTCATCTGTATCAGGTCTACATCTAACCACAAAATGGATAATGATCATAGAATCACCATCTTGTTTAGCAATATCGAAGGGGCTGAAGAAAAGAGCTTCTATAGTCCGCAGTCTCTCAATAAGACTTTTATCATATTCGGGACCTTTTATAAAACAATGCTGTGGAACAGGCAAACAACGGAGGGACAACGGTGTAGTGCCGAGCCCGCGCGGCTGTAGCGAGCCGATGTTTGCTCGGCAAAGTGGAGTAATGGTGTGTGGGTATGTCAGCTCTGACACACTTCCAGCTGTTTGGTCAAGTGCACACGTGTGACCCCTGCCCCCTGCCCCCTAACCTCCTCGGCGAGCCCCTCGGGGGAACTGAAACTCATAAAAATGACATAGAGTAAGACCATCTTGATAGTCTCCACACTCGACATTTTACCATTTGAATTCAGATGACATCATTATTTATAACATGTTTCGTGACACTTTTTCCATAAAACTGTTTAGGTACTGCACTCGGTAGTAGCCACGAAGCTTTACAAGTGAATCTGTATAGGTACCTAACTGATCAATAAATCTTATATATAAAATTTCCGTGTCACACAACATGTTAGTTACCAGGAGTACGGTAACTAACATGTTGTGTGACACGGTTTTACCGATTTTTACCAAATTTTATATGCGTATTCAGTAGGTCTGAGAATCGGCTACTATTTATTTTACATACCCCTAAGTGATAAGGGTTGTTCACCCTTAAATTTTATTTTATTTATTTTTGGACGATTTTTTTTGTTTTTATTTTTTTATAATGTGGCATTCAAAATACATACAACCCTACACTTTTACTTTTTTAGCAAACAATAATTTATAAGGCAAAACAACGTTTGCCGGGTCAGCTAGTATTTTATAAAGATAAATAATTTGTTTCAAATATTCTTGATTCAATTAAGTACAAACATTTTTTCACCACCCAGTAGAAAATTACACTTCTACCGCATTCGGCGTTCATCATCATTTCAACCGATAAACGTCCACTGTTGCACATAGGTCTCCCCAAGTGTTGCCACAATGAACTATCCTGTGAGTCCCGCATCCATCGGATACTCGCAACCTTCATCAGGTCCACTCGGGTCGACGATGAACTATCTGGGACTCGTCCTCGACAGCCGGTGGAATTTCGGAGAACATAACCGACGTCTGGCTCCCAAACTTCTCCGGGCTGGGGCTGCTCTCAAGCAGCTCCTGCGGCGATCGGCGGCGGCGACCTCTCGCGCCGGGCCCTGGTCGAGGCCATGGTCCGGAGCGAGGAGGAATGGCAGGCAGTCGCCTCCTTCTGCGAAGCAGTAATGCTAGTAAAGGAGGAGGCCGACCGGATCAGGCTACGGCGCCCTCGCCGCCGCCGCCGGGATTCCGATCCCGATTTCCGGCCACCGTAGACGCGGGCTCGCGGACGGCGAGCTATGGGTAGCTCGCTGTCCGATCGTCCGGTAATGGACCGAGTCCAAGACGTCGACGGCGCGCACTGTTCCCGCGCGCCTCAAAGAGTTGTCAGCAGCAGGAGGGGCCCAGCTGGGTCGAAGCCTACTGGGGACAGGGTTGTCCGAAAGGAAGCTCGTGCCCCGTTATGAAGGCTAGAAGGAACGGGATGGGGTTTTTAGTCAGTAATAGTCTGACACTATCTCCCGCTCCACCCAAGAGCGGTTTTTGTCATAAGATGATTTTCCCCATCGCAAAAAAAAGGTCATCGGTCCACATTGTAGGAGGCTTTCCAACGCTGCGTCTTCCAGTACGCAGTGGTCACTGCAGAATCTTTCAGCCCCAACGGCTATCTGTTCTGCGAGCAATGTGCCCTGCTCACTGCCACTTAAGTTTGGCGATTTTTGGTACTATGTCAGCAACCTTGGATATTTTCAATTCTGACTCGATCACGCAAGGAAACTTCGAGCATAGTCCTTTCCGTTGCCCTTTGGGTGACTTTAAGCCTTCTGATGAGGCACATTGTGAGCGACCACGTTTTGGAACCATATGTCATCACTGGCAACACACACTGGTCATAGACTTTCGTCTTGAGATACTGTGGTATATTGGATGAGAAGATACTGCGTAGCTTCCCGAACGCTGCGCAGCATTAGATCTACCCAACTGGACTGTCTGTCCGAGGTAGACGTAATCGTCCACAATTTCGAGTATAGAGTCTCCAATCTTGATAAGAGTGGCTGCTACATGTTTGTTACATGTTAGTTTATCATTTTAAAACTCACTCTTTCGGAAGCTCTATTGAAGTCATTGAGCATTGTACTGAGATCTTCCGTATTCTCAGCCATGACTAGTATGTCGTCGGCAAACTGGAGGTGAGTGATGTACTCGCCATTGACTTTAATGCCTAGTCCACTCCAGTCCAGAACCTTGAAGACATCCTCCATTGCGGCCGTGAACAGTTTCGGATAAATGACGTCTCCCTGCTTCACACCTCGCTGAAGAAGGATAAGTTTCGAGGTCTGGTCCTAAAGTCAGACTGACATATGAGCATTTTCGTACAAACACTTCAGAACATCGATGTGCTGATAGTTAATCTGGCACCATTGGAGAGACTACAGTACAGCCCAAGTCTCGATCGAATCAAAGGTTTTCTCGTAGGCCACAAACGGTAGGCAGAGAGGCAGATTATACTCCTCGGTCTTCTGTATAACCTGTCGTACCGTATGTATGTGGTCCACGGTGCTGAAGCCTTTTCAGAATCCGGTTTGTTGGAGAGGCTGGAAATCGTCGAACATGCGCGCAAGACGATTCGTGATGACCCTGGAAAAAAGCTTGTAGACATGGCTCAGAAGTGAGATGAGCCTATAATTCTTGAGCAGGGCCTTGTCGTCCTTCTTAAAGAACAGTACCACCGCACCTCCGCTCCATGCCTATGCCGTTTTTCCCTCGAGTATAACAGAATCAAACAGCTTCTGAAGAAGATCATTCAATGTTAAGATATATTTTTATTTAATGATATAAAGTAATGATTGAGTGCGAATCGTTGCTGGTAAGGTACATTAGTAAATTAAGAGCATATTCGCTTCATTCCAGTCCTTCGATGTACGCGGTATAAATGACAAGGCGGAATACTTAGTTCTGCCCGTAGAGGTTTCAACAACGAGCAGACGAAGTCGCGTGCAGTAGTTATGTTTGATCTATAATATATTGGAGTAGTACTGGGCTTGCTGTACCTTGCTGTTACGTTTTACTAATGTATTAGATCGACGCATACAAATATTCGGCTCGCCACTGTTTGCCGGCCCGGCCCGGCCTGGTAACAAGCTGCAAACAATCCTCACGACCCAACCGCTCTTGTTGGAGCGCGCCCTGCGAGGTGACGACGATGACGTCACGTGGCACGTTCCCTACGTAATGCTCATTTTTGTTATGTAAGTGAGTATGTACCGTTTCATTTGGTGGCCGCTTTTACGTCGAGCGGATTTTTAGAAAATTGCGTAAAATAGCTACTATTTATATAATTTACTATAATATCGATAGAAAATAATATCACACTGGATACCTACCTATAGATCTGAAAATAATGCTGGGCAGGTAATGATGAATAGAATTTATAGGATATATATATATATATATATATATAATGTTTGCATATATATATGTATAGGCCCACATTATTTATGGCATACTTACCGAAATGTTACAGGTAAAATCGAAAAGAAAAAAAAAAAAATTTGATAATTTAATATCCATGTCAGAAGAAACTTCTCTGATGCCACATCGGCGCCGGCGCCGCCGTCGCAGACTTTGCTTTAAGAACTACCGCGAGCTAATCTGCTACGGTACATTGCAGATTGAAATGTTTGAGAAATGTGTAAGAGTGATTTTGTACAAGCACATTATGGCTGCAGCCACGCGGTCACCGCGCTCGAGCGTGTGGTCTGTCGAGTAACACGTCAGCGTCGCGTGACTACCAGCTGTTTAGTTGCAGCTTTTAATTTATGTAGTTTATGAAAATTCATGAAAATTGTTCTTACGTGTAATGCATTAGCTAGCCGGCTCATTGGGCTAATTATAGCACGCTTGGAGTGCGGAACTATGTTGTAGTACCAGTTCAGACTGAACGCAACATTTTGTGAGGTTTTCATCTTCACTAGTCACTGTCGAAACCTGGAGGTGTGTTTGAATTGATGAGAAACCTTTATCTATATTTTATTAACGAGTATTTACATTGATAAACGTCAGACCTCAAAAGGATCTCCATAAGTGACCACCTTCAGAGTCCAGGGATTCGCTAACTTTTCTCAATCTCGGTAGGTATGGAGATGTGTTTGCTAATTAGTGTAAAATAATAAGTGCCTATATAATTTTCCTGTTCGTCGGTTGTACGTCGTCCAGAGCATGAGGCATGTGATGCGGAGCAGTGTGACCCCGCCACGATACGACAGAACGTTCTTGAGATACGGCCGCTTCGAGAAGCGTAGGTCAGGGGGCATGTCTTATCACTGCCCTGCACCGCACAACCAATACAATACTTTAATATAATCAAATAAGGTCGGTTTTTAGTCGTTCAGGCACCGGCCACATTGAGAGGTCGAAGTGTTATCGGAGTGTCTCTTCGTTATTTTCCGATTATAGTGATTAAATATAAATATTCGTTGCTCTATTTCTGTAGCGGTGACAGCAGATAAGGCGCCGATACGTTTTTATGGGGCTGCGATAAACTTGGTTATCGCGATGTTTGTCCTGCCGGCTGGCGCTGGTTGCTCCCATCGTGACTCGAGGACCGAGCCCCCTGCACTGCACTGTGTTCCACAGTGCTGCTCCATGCCTCTCGGGAATTATTGCACAACATTTTATTTCTTTAATTAAGTCCGGTGAGTATCTACCTAAATACAGATTGTTTATTTATTGTAATCAACACACAAATATATACCTAATACCAAGACAAAAAGAAATAATGCATGGATTGTGTGAGAAATGATATGAAAGAAAAGGAAGTTAGTGATAGCGTGACGAGTGACAGGACAGAATGGAAGAAAACGTGTTGAACGGACCCCAAATAAAACGGGACAAGGGCAGGAAGATGATAATTATGACCAAGACAAAAAGAGATAGAAAAATTTTCAAAAAATTAATGATCCCCGCTATAAAAGGATACATTTGGATTGTTGGCTGACACACGCTGCGTTTCCTACATTCACTGCTGGTCGATGACAGCGCAACATAAGTTAAATTTCCTTCCAAGCACTCTTTGCTACGTCTGCCGCAAAATCGTTGAAACTATTTAGAAGGTGTTTATCGCAGAAGTGGTAGCAGTACGCCATTACATAATAATATTATTGTTGTTTTATTGCTAACAGATGTTTCGGAAAGTTGAGGAAGCCTTGCTCCACGAGTAGATAACATTAACAATTAATTGTTTTCCTAATCTCTATCTAATCAGGAAGCGATAAGACACTAACAGATACCACTAATACAATGCATTACACGAATCCGTTTAAATTTTTGTTCAGAAGTCGTTCCTTGTACACAAATAATAATATTTGCGTACCTAGTAATATTTTGTTTATTATAAGTAAACGAGTTAAACTGTTTCGGATGAGCAGTAGGTAATCTAGTTGATCGGCCGAGCTACATCGCAGTCAGTCACGCGCAAGGTGAACATATTCCAAACTATCCCGCTACATATCTACTATCGAACATGCTACCATTATAAAATGCTATGTTATCAACCATTTTAATGACTTGTTAAACAAATTGCCTTTAACAAATGTTCGACCTTTTTTGAATCAGCACAACTTTTTGGCAAATAAAAGTTGACAGGTACAGAACAGATTCTACTATTTAGAAGAGACTGCGAAATAGGTACTTCAGAAAGTATCATTGTAGAAGAAGACAGTAACACAGAGAATTGTAGGATGTTTAGGGCATACAGCAGACAGAATTAGAGACAGGTAGGGACCTACGTAATATATAGGCTTCTTACTGAACTGAACTTCTTAATAATTGATCAACAGAACACAGTCGTTTCTTTATCTCGCTACGAGTCCAAAGCACAATCAAACACAATGATCTGCAAAAATTCTTATCACATTATGAAATATGGGTGTACGTGTAATGTCGAACATTCCAATACTTAGCGACTCGCTGACGAAACACACAGAACTTTCTGTATTTTGGGTGTCAGTAGCACGGAAGCGAGTCAACAGGTTGTAGTGAAGTAGCGCGACTCGCAAGTGTGTGAATATCTCGATCAGCTTTCGGTAAGTAGGTGCTAGCGCTGATCCCGAGTGTTCGGCGGCGGGTCAGGGCCACGCGCATCTACCGCCACCAGACAAATAGTGAACAGAGGACAAACTTGTAGCCACAAGTGTGTCCTACAAGGCCGTCCGACATCAGCTGTGCGTTGTCTGATACATGAATACTTGGATCTTACACCTGTCTGGCAAAACCTTACGCATTTCTTTCAATCATTGCTCCAGTGCAAGTAGCCAGCTAGTTAAGGTCGTCAACTATGAGTTATCATAAGCCTACAAAAATCCAGCTAAATCAGTCGGCTAAATAGTTTTGACGTGTTTGGGTTGGCTCATATCAGTGCGCCTAGTGCCAGTTACTAAACTTGCAACAGCTGAATCGTTTTGAAACGCTGTAATGAATATACCTTCTGTAAGTACCTGCCACGTGTGATATCGAACTGCTGCCCCCCTCTCGTCGCGCGGGCATCCACCGCGTTAGACAACCTGATCGGAACTCGTTTCAATTAACATTGATATGATTGCAGCACAGCACATGTTGTGGTCCCCGGTAGCGCATTGTGTGTGCACTCGCTGCACACTGGCGCAGCCGCACAGGTTGTTGCGTAAAGGGCGGCCGCTTATGTAAGGAGTCCACAGTTGGTACTGTGCGACGCAGTTGAGATTTTTAATTAAATATTAATTAGATAGATTAGCCAGGTATGACTGTAGGAAATAAAGAAGGAATAAAGAAAGAAAACATGTTTGTTTATCACACAGACACACACATACAACAAGAAACAAGTACATGGAAACTTAAATAAAAATAAAATAACAACAACATTGTGTGCCAGACCACTACATAACAGTTGCCTGATGTTGGTTTTCAACTGAACCTGCTTTGAGCGTGCGGATGTAAATAGGATCATTGAAAAAAAATGTGAATCGATCATTATCAGTTGCATTCTTAATAAATAAATAGAAAGGTTCTAAAGAATAATTAATACTATATACTATCTTTTTGTTTGTCAGTTTGTCAAAAAATTCAGGAACACTTGTAAGCGATCATGACATTCATATTGAAGCACGTACTGCGTTGCTGATGCCCGGGAGTAAACTCAGGATCATACTGACGATGATTAAACGTGAGCATAAAAAAACTTGTAAAATCTTGTGTTAGTCCGAACAATCGACCGATTAGCTGCGGATGAAGAGGGAATGGTGCTCAAACAGCTTGGTCGTGACCTCTGCAATATAAAACAAAACGCTAGAACGTGCGCTGTTCGCTAGTAATTACACTGTTATGTTAATCTGAGTAACAGCGGATAAACATGCAGATAACCTAACAAAAAAATACGAGTATTTTTAGATTGAATAAAAACCAAAATTGATATGTAAGTAAAGGTTTTTTTGTTTATTTTTCGTAGCAGAATCTTATTAATCGTGCAAAGTCTATGAAGGAATGTTACTCATTGTAGGCACCTACATACGTCACGCAGGTCATTCATATAGTAATGACGTTGGTATACGCTGAAGAGGTAAGACACAAGTGTCCTGATTGTCACACATCCCAAGACACACAACCTACTTATCTCCTGAGATATCGGCGTTTGTATCAGGGTGACCTTGAATTTCTGATTTCTAAATCTTGGTATAAATTATTATCTGAGCACGTCAAAGATGGTATAGGTAACTATTAAAACAGAAAGATATTAGGAAAGAAAATAACTCAATCCTATCTTTCTCGTCCCTATCCACTGTCGATATAGGCAGATCACCGATTTTATTATAATCAATTAAATGGCGTTTAGTATCTATTAAGTTGATAGTCGCCGGAGGCGCGTGGCGGGCGGTCATGAGCGGTCTGATGGCGCTAACAAGCGAACATCGTGGGCAAGCCCGCTCGGATCCACAGCAGCGGCCTCACATTCATTTAAGGCTCTTGCTCCCATTTAGTTCCTTAAAACAGTGACTATCTGAAGCCTACTCCTCGGCAACAGCTGGGCCTTTATCTCTGGCGCTATGCTCAAGGTGCTTAAAATATATTAGGCGATATAGTATCTCAAATGGCTGCATTTTGTTTGGTTAGAACACGATTGATATCGATTTAAAAAATATGTTTCAACATCTTGTTTATCAATTTTCTTTAATGTTAGAGCGATAGCTCTTTGAGTGATTAGTAGCTTGTTATTATGAGCTACTCATTAGGAATCTATTTTAGGAAATGGTTGTTTATACAGTTCCTAATTACAAGGAGAAGTCTTTTATGTTGTTGCTAACAAATCATTCTATTATTTCTGATTCCTTATCCCCCTGGCCTTTTCCCAAATGTCTAACATTGAAACCGATTTATGCTTCTAGTCTTACAGGATTGTGCTTGAATGCTCATGAACCCAATTCTGATAGGTTTAGTTAACTGGAGGTAGAGTAGTACCTCTACAGCCCAGTTAACGGGCAACACGATACTTACTTCTTGGATAGACGAATAGTCAGACTTTCTGGCCTGACCTGTAATGACGGTCAAAGATCAACTAACGGCTTTACGTGCTTTCTGAGGTCCGTGTCTCCGTTGCGCCAGTAATGTTTTAGATATACTTACAAAAATACATAAGAATTAAAAATTCTCATTGGTTCCTTTTTGAAACCCCAACGACATAGATTAGAGGCGGATGCTTTAACTACTGGGCCATCACAACATCCACTATTTCGGATCGAATGTTTCTGATTATATCAATGTTATCCTCCTAGTTTGTTACCCAAGCTCATAAATGTGCAGCAAGTTGCGAGGACTCGCTGCGTCCTCCTCGTCGATATCGCCCGTTATCTGCCGCAAGCAAGTCGCGACACTTGACGGTGGGCAGAACTATTAATATATATCGCGCAGTTTACGAGCCTGCTCGACTCGCTTGGACTGACTCGGTACCGTCCTTACACGGCGTCACCGCTCTATACCGTGTCATAAACTGTGTAGCAGGTATCGCAGCTCGAGGGTTTATGACGCACTCACTATCAAGCTGTATAACATGATTAAGGATACGCTCGTTTTTGTTTCTTTCCCTTTATAATGGGAAATTATTAAAATTAAGCAGTCGAAATCATAAGCCACAATAATACTGTGGGATTTTGAATGTCACAATGGTTGTTATCGAGTGACCACTTCCGACATGTTTGACAAGCTCGGCTGGATATCGATGGACTGTTTGACTTCTGCAACCGCACCATACGGTACCAACTATACGGTGCTATGAATGTGGTGACTCTACTCGCAAATATATTTTCAATTCAATCAATAAATAAGTACCTAATATAAATCTGCTAACAAAATGATTGACCTATACACAATAACCAGGTTTGTGGTATTTTCAATCTCTTAAAGTTACAAAATTATGGTGGCTGTGCTACAAAGTTAAATAGATTGTACACTAACTATGGTATGATCATTTTAAATGCTGGGCCCCTTTCCTTATTTGATCTTGATAGTGATACAACGGAACATTGAATGTTTGACTTTGGTCCATGCCAGGCGATAGTCAGAGCCTAGCACAGTAGATACGTGCAATGAACTTTTTATTGTTATTATGGATAGACTCGCATTTGACCACTATCTCACCTGATGGTCCATGGGATCTATATTAATGATTTACCTGACATTATTAACAATAAATGTATATTATTTGCAGATGACATTTCTATCATATTGACATGCGACAATATAAATAGTAATAATTTTGACATTGAAATAAATGACACTATTGATTTAGTTATAGAGTGGTTGATAAGAAACAATTTGCAGGTAAATATTAGCAAGACGACTTTTATACAATTTCAAACCCGTGGATCTAAGATCATTCCAAGACACATTTTATATGACGGTACAAAGATCAACGAATCTACCAACGTCAGATTTCTAGGATTCACCATGGATAAGTATTTGGATTGGAAAGCACATGTTGATGGAGTCTGCAAGAAAGTAAACTCTTTCGTATACGTTTTAAATAGGCTAAGAACTACATCAACCCAACATACGGTATTGTTAGCTTATCATGGTTATGTATCTTCAGTATTACGATATGGGTTAATATTATGGGGAAACTCAACAGACTGCCAGCGGGCATTTCTTTCTCAAAAGCGTTGCATAAGAGCTATTGTTGGCATTCCTCCATACAACTCTTGCAAACCTCACTTTAAAAGACTCAAAATATTGCCCCTACCAAGTATGTACATTTTTGAAATCTGTGTGTTGTAAAGTCTAATCCTAATCTATTTGTGAGGGCTCGTGATACGTATATACGTGATAATCTACATCCTCGTAGTGCAAGACATGGACAGCGACTGGTATTGGAATTTGTGCCAAAGACTGCGATGTTTAATAAAAATTGTTCAGCTATGTGTGTTAACCCTTCAGATACCGTCAAATAGAGACACAATAGTAACACAATAGATGCGCGGCCACCGGTGGTCGCTTGGGGATTCATGAATTAAGATTTATAATAAATTACAAACAACCATCCAAGAGCTTCCTCTACCAAAGTTTAAGAAAGTTCTTAAAGAGCAACTTCTAAACAAAATGGTTTATTCGATTAATGAATGGTTACAGGAATAATATTTATGTATTTTTTGTATGTAAAAGTGTGACATTGTAATTTGGTCTTTATTGGTATTAGAATGAATTTCCCCAGGTATTATTATTAATATAATTGACATTGGATATGATGAATTTTTTAGCGATATTATGACTGATGATGATATGATGATGATTCTATTTTAATAATATATAAATGTATAAAATAAAGTTCACATGCCATGCCACAGGCTAAATAGAATTTAAGAATATTATAATGTAACGTGACAAACCATCAATTGTAATTACTCTATTTAAATGTGAATAAAATGATTTTGATTTTTTGTAACTGATGATGTCACCGATGGTGGAATACGCTTGCCTAGAAGCAATCTATTCACTCTTGACTTAAAGAAACTTGGGTTATAGCTGTCAAGAAACACAGACTCCGGCAGGGAATTCCACTCCTTAGCTGTACGCATACCTAATGAATGTGTTCCCAAAACGCTTTGTACTTATGGATGGGATGTCCACCATGTACATGTACATCAGTTTTACCATGCACCAATTTTATTAGAATGGAAGATGGTGGTCAAACGCGAGCTTATCAATAATAAAAATAATAAAAAAATTCATATTGTCAGCCTAAAAATATTGTAAATAATATTCCATAACTATAGGACACTATACTACAAGGTACAAGAGACGTGTGGGTTTCACAAAATCCACAGACAAACATAGACGTTGAGTTGAGTAGCCCATGGCTTTACACTATTAGTACCAATATGAAGGAGATTTCGCCAAAATCATCGCTGGATCTGCTATTGAGATGATATTGGACTACTGCAGGTCGTCTCACGAGCCTACTCACGAGCTAAACGAGAACATTAGGTTTTGTTGTTAAGCAGTTAGCCGGGCTGAGTGTTCAGAATGCGAGTCGTAGGTGGATACTGGAGTAGGTAATCCAATTTAAAGCATTTTTCATTAAATCGCTATACATCAAGAAACGTTATTAGGTTTTGAATGGCATTGGCGTTTACCTACATGGTCGAAAACAATATTTTCTTGTTGACTTTACATATTTAATTAGTGAGAGTGCTGGAAGCCCAGCGGAACCTGTTATATACCTGTTTTAACACTAGCCTTAGTTATCATACTTTACACTTGCTTATGTGGCCCGTAGTTACCATGACTTTGTTGTAGAGGTCGTAAAGCAAGATCGAAGGTCCGGGAGGCGCTTGAAATCATAAATGATTGTTATTTCATAAATAATTGTTTTGATACCAAAATACAATCTGTAATGAGGAGTGTAGTTGACAACACTCCCGTAGGTATATGTGTGTGTTGCAGAGTGTCGAGTCGCCGCGCTATCGCCACTGATAATAAATCGTGTGATAGCCCCTGAACTGTGACATCTCGCGGACTGACAGCGCAACACACATCACTACATGCTGCAGGTAGATGCAGAAGATCCACTCTCTATGTGGTCATAGAGAAGATATAATACCAGTGTAAATATGACAGCCAGAACAGAACTAGTAAACTGAATCGCATGAGATGATATAACTGCAATGGACCAAAACTTCCTCTTCATGTTACCTGTGATGTAGTTTGTGTTGTCCATTTAAGTTCCTTTTTGCAGGTGGTCCTTCTGGCCGGAGCTGCGTGGTGTGTGTCCCAGTGTTATAACGACACTCGCAGTGGAGCTCATCAGGCGGTCAGGCCGCAGATAATGGCAGTTTGCGCGCCGGCCACTTAGTAGGTTAATTTATAATGCAAACTGTACGGAATAATGAGCAACCTAATAAATATGGACGACCTGATTTGCTAACTTATTTATATTCAACAAAAATGTATGTCGCACCGGTTATGACCTTTAAACAATGCTTTGACGAAATTGTCACCACAATCAAATCACAATTACTTATACGACAAAATAGCTTCGTAGGCAGGCCTTTTTTATCTTCTTCGAGAGACAATAGACTGATGTAGCGATCTTCTATAAGTATTAATAGAGTACTTGACACTGGACACTACTTTCTAATAAAACTGATTTTAAGTACGAAGTAGGACTATCTTTGTGCCTAGTTTTTAGTGTCAAGTAATGGGTCCTAAATGGCCTGATTTTGGGAAGGCCTTAGAAGAAGTGTTTTCAAATCTGACTGACCAGGTTGTTGTGGGAGTCACATATGGTTAGATAAGTAAACCTGTATGAGACCCGTACAAACCAAGAAAGTGTGCAATAAAATAATGAAGTCCCATAATATTAATTAGAAACTCTAATTTTGTTATGATGTTATTCCAAAAAAATAGGTACCTACTATTTTGACAGTTTTGTGTTATTTTTTTTTGTCCTCAGCTATACTATCGCCATCTGTGATCTATTGTATGAAGTATTTGGTTCAGTATGCCACACAGATTCATTCATTGCTCCGCTTCTACGCACGTTCGTGTGCTGAAGTTATTACAAGCAAACTAAAACAGATGGCGCTGAGTTAAATAGTACGAGCATTTTTTGTACGAGTATTTATTTTAGTACTTATGAAAATGATGTGGTTTTGATAAACATAATTATGTCTATGAGTTTTGCCAGTACTAAAGAAGAGGCTATTAAAACTGTAAACGGGAATGCCTATAGGAAAATTTGTTGAAACATTTGTAAGTACCACAAAGAAAACAATTTGGTAGAGGGGAAATCGGTAGCCTTTGTGTTAACTCTTTATCAAACGTCTCTCTTTTGTTTGTAAGTTATATCTCGAGCTCGTTTATGTCATACTTGCGAGGCGTGTCAATGTCTGCTCAATAAGGTTGCTCTTCTACCAGAGATGTGCTATGGCTATGCTACGTTGCTATGGATGCGTTTGATCCACCAATCATATTCATTTAACTTCATGTACAGTAGTGGTATATAGGCGGACTTAATGCAACAAGGCATTCTCTACCAGTCAACCTTTGCTTAAAAAAGACAACACTGTAGTAGGTTTGCACAATAAACAAATAACCGATACTACAAACGGAAAAATATAAAATAAGTTATTTGGATAATAATAAAATACATAAATATGCTAAAATAATAAACTAATAAATACTATGATAAATATCAAATCATTACGTAGTTGAGAGGACTTCAAGTAGTAGTTCCGAATTTTAAGTTTGAAGGATAATTTACTTTCAGATTTTTTGATGTCAAGGGGAAGCACATTCCAGAGTTTTACGGTGGAATTCATTGGTGCACATAGCTTAACACTGTTGGAAACGAATTCAATTAAGATTTTTTTTTGTTATATGGAAATATGCGTGCTATGGATGCATGCTACAGAAGTGTGCTATGGATGCCTGTTATGTATGGTCGCGAGTGGTATATTAGCTATGTGCAGAGTAGAGTCCCTACAGTAAGCCCTTTAATGTTTACACTATCTATTACGTGCCCTAGGTACTATCGATAGATTGCATAGCTGCTCTCGCAGCTACTTTGTGGCGACGCATTTTCTTAGCACATCTTAGTGGCACCGCTACATAATTTAGTATTAGTGGAAACGGTCACATAGTTTCAAAGCTTAGCTAGTACGTCCTCGCGTCCAGCTATGTTAGCTGCATAGCACATCTCTAGTGGAAAAGCAGCCTAAGAGGTCGCCAGAGCTTTCCGGAGGTCGAGAGGAAGCAATTGTTTTGTTTGAAAATGCGTGCGCCTATTGTAGTACTTAGTTATAGCTTCATACAGTTGAGTTGGTATTCGTACACAAGAGATAATCACAACAGAGATTGAGAATGCCTACAGCTTAGCTTTACTTGATGAGTTAACTTTCAACTAACAACGAGGCAACTACTTAGGCACCACACATGCGGCCGCGTCTCAAGAACATCGCAGATCAGCAGTGTGCTGATTGCCGACAGATTAAAATTATGCTTTCGCGGTCACGGCCTGAATTCGTCGATTTCGGAGTGACCAAGGTCTATTTTTGGGAAAACGGAGTGAAAAGTTTAGTATAATGATGCCTACTATGTGTGTGAGGCGTGCTGTCACCTCGCTGTACACCACGCGTATAGTAATGAAAAATCATCTATGAAGCTACGCGACCACGGATATCTATGTACGCGACCATGGTCTTACAGGGCTTTTTTTTTTCTGTCGACGGGGAAAATCATCTTTAACGAAACCCGCTCTTGGGTGGAGCGGGAGACAGTGTCAGACTCTTACTGACTAAAAACCCCGCGCCGTTCCTTCTAGCCTTCATACCGGGGCACGAGCTCCCTTTCGGACAACCCTGTCCCCAGTAGGCTTCGACCCAGCTGGGCCCCTCCTGCTGCTGACAACTCCTTGAGGCGCGCGGGAACAGTGCGCGCCGTCGACGTCTTGGACTCGGTCCATTACCGGACGATCGGACAGCGAGCTACCCATGGCTCGCCGTCCGCGAGCCCGCGTCTGCGGTGGCCGGAAATCGGGATCGGAATCCCGGCGACGGCGGCGAGGGCGCCGATGCCTGATGCGGTCGGCCTCCTCCTTTGCAAGCATTACTGCTTCGCAGAAGGAGGCGGCCGCCTGCCATTCCTCCTCGCTCCGGACCATGGCCTCGACCAGGGCCCGGCGCGAGAGGTCTCCGCCGCCGATCGCCCCCACGAGGGTACGGCGATGCTCCGCCCAGGCAGGGCACACCTCGACGGTGTGCTCCACCGTGTCCTCCGGGCGTTGCGCACAGTGGCGACACCCGGGCGTCTCTTCGTTCCTTCTAGCCTTCATACCGGGGCTCTAGTTTCCTTTCGGATAACCCCGACCCCGGTAGGCTTCGACCCAGATGGGCCCCTCCTGTTGCTGACAACTCCTTGAGGCGCGCGGGAATAGTGCGCGCCGTCGACGCCTTGGCTCGGTCCGGACAGTTACCGGACGATCGGACAGCGAGCTACCCATAGTTCGCTGTCCACGAGCCCGCGTCTACGGTGGCTGGAAACCGGGGCTGGAACCCCGGCGGCGGCGGCGGTGAGGGCGCCGTTGCCTGATGCGGTCGGCCTCCTCCTTTGCTAGCATTACTGCTTCGCATAAGGAGGCGTCCGCCTGCCACTCCTCCTCGCTCCGGACCATGCCCTGAACCAAGGCCCGGCGCGAGAGGTCTCCGCCGCCGATCGCCCCCGCGAGGGCACGGCGTTGCTCCGCCCAAGCAGGGCACACCTCAACTGTGTGTGAAGCACACAGTTGAGGTGTGCCCTGCTTGCCGTGTCCTGTCCGAATCCGATACAGGAACCTCCCGAACTTGCCATGTCCGGTGAGGACCTGCGTCATGCGGAAGGTAAGGACGCCGTGAGGTCTTTCCAGCCACGCCTCAAAGAGGGGACTTACCGCCATAATTGTGGCGTCTTACACGGCTTAGTAAAACCTCATCAATGTTCTGAACTTTATTAAGGCTGACGATTGGCCGTCGGTGAGCCCACCACCTCAACTCTCTGGACTACGAATTGTGGTCTGTGTTAAGGGTCATAATAGCTTATTCTGACGTCACAGTCACAATATATTTAAAGACTATTATTATAGTTAAGGGCATTTTGCTACAGGTACCTACTTTGTTTTTCAGTGCGATGGTACTCGTAGACAAATTCTATTAAAATTAACGAGTGCTCACGTTTGCATACTAATGCCCAAAGTCTAGATTTTCGTAAACAGAGCTTAGTAAATTACGAGCTTTGCATGAAGCTGAACTATGTTAGTTTGTGTTTGAATATTTTGAATACACTGTCGTAGAGTGACGTTAGTATAAATTGCATTTTACTATGTATTCAGCAGGAATTTAGCGTATTATGAACTTTGTGTTTCAAGCTTTATTAATTGCGGTAATTACTCTCTCAGAAATACAAATAGAAAAGTTCAATTAACAAAATTCAAAAGTATATTAACATAATTTTAATATCCGGGGTCATAAAATAATATAAGATAATTGTAATAAATCACCTAATAATATTTTATTTCAATGACCATCAATTCATTCAGGACAGAATGGAAGAAAAAAACGTGTTGCGCCGACCCCAAATAAAACGGGAAGATGATGATGACCATCAATTCATTCAACTTGAAAAGAATTAAAAAAAGCTATACATATACCTATATCCTCTTTTTGGTGGGAAATCATTAAATAACTTCTCAAACAGTTCTCAATTACGGTATAACCACGTCGCGGAGAACGCACCAGACAACCATGTTGTGGCTTGAAAAGGTTCAGGAACTGGTTTCGTAACTCGTTTAGAAAGATTTCAGACTTCCAACTTCTCTTATTCTCAGTGAAACAGTTGTTCAAGCTGTAAACAGTTCTAAGGAAACCCTTACTACTACTCCCTTACGGCTCTCAGCCCCGTCGTGCCAACGAGAGTCTGTGAGGCTGAGCGCTGCAGAGGAAAAGCGGTTTAGAAAGGAGAGATTTTACAAAATCAATTTGGTTTTACCCCAGTTGGGGTACCACAAATGCCATTATCACTAGGTATACGCCGACTGTGCGATAAATACAAAAGGATGCAAAAAGAAAAAACGTTCGTGTGCACAATATTTCGCTTTAAACTTTGAAAATTATAGTCACACTCTCAGTCAACTTTACTTTTTTAAAGACAAACCATGGCGTTCCTTACCGGTTCTTCTCCATAGGAAACTATTAATTTGGTACCATGCAGCGTGCACTAACTTCTAACGTATTATAATTGCTTATGGCCTACATAATATGTATTATAAGTAGGCCGTAAGCACTTATTAAACGTCGCATATCATGTGAAATAAAAATATTTGAATTTTGAAAAGGCAAAAGTTAGAAAGTGTGTGTGTGTTTGTTAATCCTTCTTGCCCAAATGGCTGAATGGATTTAGATTAAAGGCACACGGGTAGACCTGATCCTGGAATACTACATAGGATATTTTTTATCCCAACAGGGGTACTCGTATGTTTTCTTGGGATAATTTTCTACTTTCACGCTGGCATAGTAGTTGGCGGAAGCTTACTAGCTTCTGCCAACTTATATAGCCTGTAACATTATTTTGTAATGAGCAATTAGCTTTATAGAAATTCTGACTGTACAACTTCTTAACAATTCAAAAGAGACCGTTAATGGATAATTTAAATCAACTGTTAATGAACGTAACCTGAACACACACTTAATTTATTCATTATTTTCTAATCAACTTCAAAATTAAAAAAAATCTTTTCATTTTGTTCTTAATTGCTCTTTTCCATTAATTTGCGGTAAGTTAGCAATAGTAATTAGTTTGTTCAGGAGGCTGACTTGTGATTATTATTTTAGTACCAAAATAATTAAGAGGTGCTAAGTGTTTTGCAAATTGGAACGATTTTGTTTTCGAAGTCTATTTGAAACAAACAGTTATCACCACAATATTCAGTCGCAGAATATCCACTCCTAACAGCATCTGTACTCTCATGTCTTAGATTACTTACTAAAGTAGTGGAATGAGATTAACAAAATTAATACCCAATGCATAGCCGTGGGATACAGGCTGATAATTTATATTCTAGTGAAAGTGTGACTGTGTCTCGTCATCTTCAGTTCAAATTGAACCAGTTTATTTATTTATCTTACCAGTTGCATTTTAATGGAACAGTTTTTTTTTAAATATGTTTGTAAAAGTCAGACAGATCGAATTTTACTAAAAGTTGGTGGTTTTGACTCCTGTCTAGGGCCTTTATTGGCCCTCAGTTAGTACAACTAAATGTGATGATGAATGTTGCTTCCTTCTTTAAATATAAGCTTTCTACGTGTCCGGTAATGTGAGCCTGTGGCGGAAGGTGTCCGGTCCAACCAATACGCACACGTCAATTAATTTCTTAATGTGTGTCGAACGAAGTAGTGCCGCGGTGACAACTCCATTCCTGTGACTCTTATAACACACAGCACAACTGCGACCTAGGATACTATTCAGGTACTGTCAACAGCGAGGAACATATGAACCAACTAATCGAAAACTATTTGGTATATTTATATAGTTACTGGTTACTTATTTATTTTTTATTGGTCATGCTCTAGAAAAATGTACCCAGTGTGTCTGCAAATCTACGGTTCATGTTATGATACGAATAGTATCGTCATTTTGACTTATGAATAACATCTTAGCGCCATTCACTAAACTGATCGTCGCATGCAGACTGACATTCCCTACTCTCAACACCCGGCCCGTTAATAATAATAATAATAATAATCTTTTTATTTCGGAATAAACTTCCATAATAAATTTGTTAGTATCATAACTTACAAAACTATGTTAGTAAACAAAAACAAATACAAAAACAAAAAGAACATAGATGTTAGTAACACAAAAACTTAACAACTATATTAGTAGACACTATTTACAGGCGCATGTAGTTGGCTTAAATAATTTGTTATTGGACAATCCAGTTTATTAGCAATGACAGTCAGGTGGCCGTTGGTACTGGCACGCACCCTGCGCAACAAGGATGCTGCTCGCTTGCGCCTGACCGCAGCGAAGCCGTCCGTCTGGGCCTCCGCGAACATCCCTGAGGCACTACAGAAGCGTGGCAGCCCCAACAGCATCCTGAATGCATTGTTGTACTGGACGCGAAGAGCATTAACGGCTTTTAGCGTGAAATTAGTCCAAAGGCTACACGTGTAAAATACTTGACAGTATGCTCTAAAAAGGGTGATTTTAACTGAACTTGTGCAGCGAGAGAACCTCCGTATCAACATATTACATCTCACCGCCAACACTCTTCGCTCCCGGTCCACGTCCAGATTGTCCTTCAAATCCTCCGTCACAATATGCCCAAGGTATTTAAATTGACGAACACGGTTCAAGACACCCCCGCATAAAGAGACAGTTGGGTAGCTCTCAGCCGACTTGTGAGCCGCTTTAAAGATGAGTAACTCACTCTTACCCGTGTTATATCTCAAACCGTGTCCCTCAGCATAACACTCACAAACTCTTATTAACCTTTTAAGGCCAGCCATTGAGGGACTCAGCAGCGCCATGTCATCGGCGTAACTAATGTTATTAAAAGCAACCCCATCTATGTAACAGCCGGCATGCAGGCTGCTGAGCTCTACAATGAGGTCATTTATATATAAATTAAACAGGGTAGGGGATGTCAACCCACCCTGCCTAACTCCACATTCCATGACATACTCATCTGACAGGACATTAGCCCACCTGACACAATTAACTTGGTGCGAGTACCAATATTTAAAAATATGTATGACCTCGTTAGGTACATTAGCGTCACAGAGCTTAGACCACAACTTGTCATAAGACACCATGTCAAATGCCTTTGACATGTCTAGGAAACAGGCAAAAACAGGAGTTTGATTGCCTGTATAATAACTCACAGTCTTTTTAAGACACAAAACTGCTGTCTCAGTAGATAGGCCCTCTCTAAAGCCATGTTGCGCATCGTGCAATTTTATATATTTCGTTAAGGGCGGGATTCTGAACTGAGTATTTTGAGTTAGTATTGTCTTTAATCTTACTTTAGTGTCAATTTTTGTCAAGTTTTCTGACTAAAATAGAGTTTGAGAAATATTCAATTAGGTGGCAAACGTGAGCAGCCTACTAACACAAATCGATGCATGTGATATGTACAATTTTGTCTGATCTCGATTTCAATTCAAACACAACAATAGTAATATAATTATATGTACAACAATATGTATTCCCAATACGTCGAAATACATATTTCGTATTTATTTGTTAGGAGATGGACTTTATCTCGCCCATTCCTAGACCTCGTGTGTGCCACTGTGCGGAACGCCCGGAGCCACTGTGCGGAACGCCCGGAGGACACGGTGGAGCACACAGTTGAGGTGTGCCCTGCTTGGGCGGAGCAACGCCGTGCCCTCGTGGGGGTGATCGGCGGCGGAGACCTCTCGCGCCGGGCCTTGGTTCAGGCCATGGTCCGGAGCGAGGAGGAGTGGCAGGCGGTTGCCTCCTTCTGCGAAGCAGTAATGCTAGCAAAGGAGGAGGCAGACCGCATCAGGCAACGGCGCCCCCGCCGCCGCCGCCGGAATTCCGATCCCGATTTCCGGCGACCGTAGACGCGGGCTCGCGGACGGCGAGCCATGGGTAGCTCGCTGTCCGATCGTCCGGTAACTGTCCGGACCGAGCCAAGGCGTCGACGGCGCGCACTGTTCCCGCGCGCCTCAAGGAGTTGTCAGCAACAGGAGGGGCCCAGCTGGGTCGAAGCCTACCGGGGTCGGGGTTATCCGAAAGGAAACTAGAGCCCCGGTATGAAGGCTAGAAGGAACGGCGCGGGGTTTTTAGTCAGTAAGACTCAGACACTGTCTCCCGCTCCACCCAAGAGCGGGTTTCGTCAATGATGATTTTCCCCGTCGACAGAAAAAAAAAAAGACCTCGTGTGTGCATGATACGATCAACGAGCTATCTCTCAACTCTTTGCATTGTGACGAGGGTCCCGCTATCAGCGCGGTGCACGGTGGCGGCGATCTTGCTGTAACGCCTGCCTGTCACCTGCACACCTGTAAAGGTATTTAGAAATAACAAGTTTAAGGCCGTTTCAGTACTTCCGATCGTGCACCGCCATCTAATTAAGAAGTGAACTGGAACCTAAATACATCCTACTAATATTATAAATGCGAAAGTTTGTATGTGTGGATGGATGTATTGATGATGTATAGATGTTTGTTACTCTTTCACGCAAAAACTACTGAACGGATCTCGATAAAACTTGGTACACAAATAGACCATATCCCAGAATAACACATAGGATACTTTTTATCCTGGGATTATGTACGCGGGTGAACCCGCGGGCAAAAGCTAGTATTTCATAATCAAATCGTGTATCCTACTCCTAACTAATTACTTTAAAGTTATAGAGCGGAAGTTTTTGAATATGACGGTGTATTATTTGTTATTTCTTCACAGTCAAACGGCTGAACGTATTTTGATGAAAAGTTTCAGTCCATTTCCAGGAATAGCATGTAGGATACTTTTTGTCCCGGGAGTATGTTCCCTTGAGATAATTTTCAACTATCACGCAGGGAAAAGCCGCTGGCAGCAGCTAGTACCGATCATAATAATAGTAAGTTTGTATCAGGACTTTTTGCATAAATTAATTATATGTTATGGACTCGTATTGTTATGATTGATTACATTATTTTATTGATTCAATTCTCGTACATCTAATAATTATAATAAATAGGTAAGTAGTTTTTTATTTTTATTTTTTGTTGTTAATTTCCGAAAGAACTGGCCCGTATGCTATTTTTTAACCCTTATACTTAAAGCTGTTTTATTCCTAAGTGACATAGGTTATATACGTGGGCGAAGCTGCGGGAATAAGCTAGGATCTAATAGAAAGGCATCTCAATACAACTGTAAACTTTTCAAGTATCAGTGATCGCTTCAGCAGACTTTAATGTTCTGCGATTAACTGGAACTCCGTTAAGTCCACTATAAGTTCACCTCCTACTTTGAGAATCAGATACCTAATGTGTTAGTTCGAGTGTAACAAGCACAAGTATAAGGACAGAACACTGTTTGATCTGCGTCGGACGGTTTGTTGATGTGTAAAGTATCAAGGAGTGTCATTACATAACCACTTTATAGAAAGCAGCCATTCGTTTTTTTCTGGAGATTTTCCACAACACTTGAGTGATCTGTACAAAGAATTATTTGAGTTCTAAAGATGGTTTAAATATAGCCGTAGGCTTCAAGTGAGAGTAAGAGTAAGATTCTTTTATGTTAGGAATGTTAAAATATGACCCTTGTCAAGTCAAGTTTCGTTATTATCTTCAATAAGAACATTACAAGGGACTCTGAAACACGGTTTCCCTTTTTTTGACTGAAAACAAATAATTATAACTTCTAGTTGTTATAAAAAGTATAGCCCTCGTTTGTTTTGATGAAAGTACATCAGACGAGCTTGATCCAAAGGAGCTATGAAGTATTTGTCGATTAGGTGGATACGGTAACATTAGTTCAAGAAGTAACTCAAATTACTACCTCAATTTAGTTTGTGTACTTTTCGAAAGCTCGTAGACTCTATAAGATCAAACACTTATTAAAGACTCTCATTAATATTCAAGCAAACATCAAGGAAATGTTTTCCCTACCAACCACGCGACCAGTAACGATATTGGATATTTCCATAACGCTACCGTGATGTTTGTTACGAAGGAGATGTAAGCTTAGGATTTATTATATTCCTAGGAAGTGAAGATCAGGAAAGGCGTCAAATACGGCTTTAAAAGCTTTTTCAATACACTTGCTCATAAAGTGACTCTGATTGCACTGCCCTTAGGTATATAATGGCAGTTGTTACTAAACTGTAACATTTTGATTACCATTACGCACTAGTGCTATAATGTGGTTCAATTTCTCCACCGCCATAATTTTATTACATTTATCGTATCAGGATGGGCGCAGGTCGTCCCCCATGAGGAAAAGAAAAAATTGTGAGTGAACACGTGAGTAATTAATGATTACCGTTCTCGGCTCTCTTAAGACCCTCGCCGTGGCTCGGGTCTAAATACCGCCTCAACAGTAATCACTATCATTACACACTTATATCATAATGTACTATTACTAAGATACCCTATCCTGTTTACATTTAGCTATTCTTACAATACGTACCTTTACCACGTAGATACCTGGAAAGCAAAAGATTTCAATTTAATCTTATGTTGTGAGCGTGTTTTTACATTTTAATTGATGTGTTTGTTGTGTAGTTCTGGAATATTTTGTATCCTACAAGGGATTCCAAACATCGTCCTTATAATAAGTTTGAAAGCTATGAAGAAGAAATATGTATGTACAAAGTGTTTGGTATTTTACGTTGAAAAGTAAACGTTTACTTTGCAGCGTATGTAGTTAATCTTGTTCAAAGTATGTACTTACTCAAGTAGGTAATTAGCTTTAAATTATGATTTCGGTTTTTACTCCTATTAGTATTGTATTGGACCTTATGACTGTTACTCCTCTCATTTTTGTTAATACTTTTTGAAATCGTTTTTGCTCGCATCATGCAAACGCTCAGGCGCTTGTGTTGCAACGCATCGGTACCGGTACTGCTGCAGTGAAACTGTTGACAGCTCCCGGGCACCACGGTCCATCCTGCTCCAAAGATATTATTCGTCGAGTTCTTGTTACGGCTGGCGTACCTGCCGTATTAGGACTTAGTGGTTTTGTGATGTTTTGACCAAATGGACTGTCGTTGGTGCCATGAAAGGTGAGTAAGTCTCTTCTGGTATTGGACGCATCCTGTGTTGATACCCTAACGCCCTCTCATGTTTCAAGTACGGCGGGCTTTGCCGATGCTGCTGCTGCGGCTACTGAGGCCTTTCGGTTTCGAAACGCTTGAGCCTTCGGGACCAAGTGCACGATTCATTTTCAAGGATAGTTTAATGATTGTTTTTAACATTGAATTAATTTATTCAAATCAACCCTGTTCTTCATCATAGCACAGAGCTATTGATATTTATATTATTGAGAAGGCACCAGTCGCAGCGACAGCTTACAATTTGTTTCAGACTTCAGCGTAGAGTCACGCTGAAGTCTGAAACAAATTGTATTTGTAGACCCCGACGCGCAGTAAGTAGGCTACCTGTTCTTGACTAGATAGGAGAAAACTTTTAGGCGCAGAGGTAGTTACTAGTCCGTACGAGATATAAGAGTATGTCTCAATAATAAAAACAAAGAAAAAAGGAATAGTAGAGCGTCGTCAGACTTTTGCTGACATTCAGTGATGACTGGCCTGTTGGTCTAGTGGTTAGTGGCCCTGACTGCTATGCCAGAGGTCGTGGGTTCGATTCCCACCCAGGACAAATGTTTATGTGGTGAGCATGATCATTTGTTCTGTGTCTGGGTGTTTTTTTTTTTTTCTCGACGGGGAAAATCATCTTTGACGAAACCCGCTCTTGGGTGGAGCGGGAGACAGTGTCAGACTCTTACTGACTAAAAACCCCGCGCCGTTCCTTCTAGCCTTCATACCGGGGCACGAGCTCCCTTTCGGACAACCCTGTCCCCAGTAGGCTTCGACCCAGCTGGGCCCCTCCTGCTGCTGACAACTCCTTGAGGCGCGCGGGAACAGTGCGCGCCGTCGACGTCTTAGACTCGGTCCATTACCGGACCATCGGACAGCGAGCTACCCATAGCTCGCCGTCCGCGAGCCTGCGTCTACGGTGGCCGGAAATCGGGATCGGAATCCCGGCGACGGCGGCGAGGGCGCCGTTGCCTGATGCGGTCGGCCTCCTCCTTTGCAAGCATTACTGCTTCGCAGAAGGAGGCGACCGCCTGCCATTCCTCCTCGCTCCGGACCATGGCCTCAACCAGGGCCCGGCGTGAGAGGTCTCCGCCGCCGATCGCCCCCACGAGGGCACGGCGATGCTCCGCCCAGGCAGGGCACACCTCGACGGTGTGCTCCACCGTGTCCTCCGGGCGTTGCGCACAGTGGCGACACCCGGGCGTCTCTTCCGCCTGAATCCGATGCAGGAACCTCCCGAACTTGCCATGTCCGGTGAGGACCTGCGTCATGCGGAAGGTAAGAACGCCGTGAGGTCTTTCCAGCCACGCCTCAAAGAGGGGACTTACCGCCATAATTGGGTCTGGGTGTAATTTATCTATAATATGTATGAATTTAGAAATATATAAGTATGTTTATCAGTTGTCTAGTACCCATAACACAAGCTCTGCTTAGTTTGGGACTACACGGCGTTGTGTGATAGTTGCGGAATATTATATTTGTCGAAGCGTTGGCGCATATCAGTCGGTCTGCATCAGCGCCACCTATCTTTCACTGGAGGAACTATGTAGTTAGATTGAACAGCTTTTTTTTTTTTTTTTTCTCGACGGGGAAAATCATCTTTGACGAAACCCGCTCTTGGGTGGAGTGGGAGACAGTGTCAGACTCTTACTGACTAAAAACCCCGCGCCGTTCCTTCTAGCCTTCATACCGGGGCACGAGCTCCCTTTCGGACAACCCTGTCCCCAGTAGGCTTCGACCCAGCTGGGCCCCTCCTGCTGCTGACAACTCCTTGAGGCGCGCGGGAACAGTGCGCGCCGTCGACGTCTTAGACTCGGTCCATTACCGGACCATCGGACAGCGAGCTACCCATAGCTCGCCGTCCGCGAGCCTGCGTCTACGGTGGCCGGAAATCGGGATCGGAATCCCGGCGACGGCGGCGAGGGCGCCGTTGCCTGATGCGGTCGGCCTCCTCCTTTGCAAGCATTACTGCTTCGCAGAAGGAGGCGACCGCCTGCCATTCCTCCTCGCTCCGGACCATGGCCTCAACCAGGGCCCGGCGTGAGAGGTCTCCGCCGCCGATCGCCCCCACGAGGGCACGGCGATGCTCCGCCCAGGCAGGGCACACCTCGACGGTGTGCTCCACCGTGTCCTCCGGGCGTTGCGCACAGTGGCGACACCCGGGCGTCTCTTCCGCCTGAATCCGATGCAGGAACCTCCCGAACTTGCCATGTCCGGTGAGGACCTGCGTCATGCGGAAGGTAAGAACGCCGTGAGGTCTTTCCAGCCACGCCTCAAAGAGGGGACTTACCGCCATAATTGGGTCTGGGTGTAATTTATCTATAATATGTATGAATTTAGAAATATATAAGTATGTTTATCAGTTGTCTAGTACCCATAACACAAGCTCTGCTTAGTTTGGGACTACACGGCGTTGTGTGATAGTTGCGGAATATTATATTTGTCGAAGCGTTGGCGCATATCAGTCGGTCTGCATCAGCGCCACCTATCTTTCACTGGAGGAACTATGTAGTTAGATTGAACAGCTTACGTTTGGGAACGTCAAGTATTAACTTGGGGATGGTTGGCGTGGAGTAATAGCAACACTGAGCGAATAGTCGAGTCAAATGTCGATCCGGAGGTATAATCGATTATTTGACATTGACAGGTACTGACGTTGACAGGTAAATTGGCTACCCGGAATGGGGGTAGGTTCACGTGTCGGGTGACGGTTGATTTGGAGGGCACTTTGAATCGTTCCGTCGGTCCGAGCAGACGTTGGTTACTCCACGCTAAATTTCCCGCGTTCCTAAATTCTTAATCAAGCCATATCTCAGGCATCCTTGATTATTTTGTACTGAGTGTGTGTTACGAGTAATTAAAGGTGTGATAACACCTTTAATTACTAAAGCCCTTGATCCAGCCGCCTAACGAGAGCCTCCTAAGGTGTTGGTCGAGGCTCTTGGCTATTAAGCCATTGGCTGAAACGACTATCGGTACAATAATCGCTGAATCCACTTCCCACATGTCGACAACCTCGCGAGCCAAGTCAATATACTTGATTTGTTTATCTTTCTCGGCTTTCACGAGGTTCTCGTCATGTGGAACGGATATGTCAACAATCATTGCACGCCTCTCGCTTCGGTCCACCACCACTATATCAGGCTTATTGGCTACAATAGTCCTGTCAGTGATGATGGACCGGTCCCAGTACAACGTGATATCGCCATTATCGAGAACTGGGTCGGGCACATACCTGTAGTATGGCACCTCCGATTCCACAAGAGAATACTTCAGAGCAAGTTGCTGATGGATAATCCTGGCTACAAGGTTATGTCTATGCAAGTATTCCCCGTTAGCTAGACGAGAACAACCAGAGATAATGTGGCGGATTGATTCACCCGGTCGGTGACATGCCCGACAGATGTCAACCGTGCCGTCCTTCACAATAAATCTCCGGTAGTTATTCGTCATGATAACTTCGTCCATAATTGCACAGACAAAACCTTCGGTTTCCCCAAAGAGGTCACCGACGCGCAGCCAGGCTACGGACGCTAGTTGGTCTACATCGGGCCCATGAAGGGCCCGGAAAAAGCGTCCGTGAAGTTCCTTACTCTGCCATACTTCCTTGCGTTCGTTAGTGTCAAGCACTACAGGTTTGCGCCAGTTCTCGTTAGCCAAGGAGAGCGGGGTGAGTCCCTTGTCCACTGCCACTACATCACGATGCATACCCACGTCGGCGGCTAGGAAGTATTCCCTAAGACTGCATACCTCGCGATTGTGCAGGGTCTTAGCGTTTAAAAAGCCTCGACCCCCACACTTCCGCGGGATATACAGTCTCATTACCGACGACCGAGGGTGATGCATTCGATATGCAGTCAGCAGTGTACGAACCCTCCTATCCAGGGCATCAAGTTCCGTTTGAGTCCATTTGAGTACACCGAAAGCGTACATCAATACCGGCATGACCCAACCGTTGAAGGCACGCACCTTGTTACCACCTGACAGAAGGCTATTAAGTACCTTCTTCAGGCGGCCAAAGAAGCGATCCTTCAACGATTGCTTCATGTCAGTGGCATTGATGCCTAACGCTTCCGACATACCCAAATACTTGTAGGTTTCGGTTGGGGAGAGGGATCTCAGGTTTATGGAATCCGAGAGTTGGGTACCCATGGATTCCACTATCTCCCCTCGCTTTATATGCATGACCGCACATTTGTCCACACCAAACTCCATCCTGATGGCACTACTGAAGGTTTCAGTTACCTTCAGTAGCTCCATCAGTTGCAGATTGTTGGGGGCAAAAAGCTTTAAGTCATCCATATAAAGGAGGTGAGATATAACCTGACCACCTCTCTTCAACCTATAGCCTAGGCCTGAATTCTCCAGCAGTGTGCTCAGAGGATTCAAGGCTAGGCAGAACCAAAGCGGACTCAAACTGTCACCCTGGAATATGCCTCGCTCAATCCTTATCGCTTCGTTGTTCCTCTGGGTATGTCGACATCCTGGATAGCGAAGGACCGTCCTCCATTGCCTCATACATGATATCAGGAAGGTGCGAAGAGTTGCATCAACTTTATACAACTCCAGCACCCTCATGAGCCATGTATGAGGAACTGAGTCATAGGCCTTCTTATAGTCTATCCAACATGTCGACAGATCCTTTCGGGAACGCCGAACCTGTTGGCTAATGGCCATATCAATGAGGAGTAGCTCCTTAGTACCGCGGGACCCATTCCTACATCCATTTTGAGAGACAGACATGATGGTGTTATTATCTACATGTTGGTTAATTTTTTCTCTCAAAATGGATGTAAGAACCTTGTAAACTGTCGGCAAACACGTTATCGGCCGATAGTTTTTGGGTTCCGCGGTGCTACCAGATTTGTGGAGCAGGTGGGTAACTCCTGTTGTAAGAAACTCGGGTAGCGAACCAGACTCTAAGGCGGTCTGATACTGAGATGCCAAACGAGCGTGCGACCTTTGAAGCCACTTTATCCAAAAGTTGTGCAGCCCATCCGGCCCTGGAGATTTCCAATTAGGCAACGGACGGACTGCACGGGCCACATCCTGGGGGCTGATTGTGATTGCCCCCATTTCTGGTATCGATTCGCACGCTCGTTCGACCTCTCGAGTCCAACCACCTTCAGTATGACTGACAGGCACCGACCAGATGTTGCGCCAAAACGAACACATGGCGTCATCATCTGGTAGGCACGTGTCAGTCACACCTAGGTCCGGTTGCTCCCAAGCCCTGTATACCCACCTTTCATTACTCCGGAATGTGCTGTTCTGGATGTACCGCTCAACCCGCCGCTTATACCTTCGTATACGGTTTGCCCATGCATACACCTTCTGCTTCAGGAAGTCGATGCGCTCTGTGACACGTGACATATAGTCTCGGGGGCTTATGTCAGTCCCCGAAAATGCCCGTCTCACAAAGCGCATCACTCGTGGGCGAGTGTTGCCCTCCCTGAAGCAGATCAGCTTGCCGATGAGTGCTCTGGCCCCACCAATACGACGCTCGATCCTGCACTGCCAGGCCGGCACAGCTGATTTTGGTCGTGTAGCTACGTCACTGTTTGGAAATTTAACGTGAGCTACACGACATGCCGCTACAGCCGCGCAGTACATGATCGAGTGTGTATCGGTGAGATCTTCGCAGTTATCAAAATAGTTTGACAACTGCGAATCCAGAGCAGCCACCAGCGCCTTATTTTTATTATGCATGGGCAAACGCGGTAAACGCGGTCTAAGTTCAAGCGGCATATTGCGATACTCGTGAATAGCACACTCCAAAGCACTCCTCAATTCATTGTTATATTGGGTACTTACATGTGTAACCATGTCAGTGCTCTCCTCGTCAGCGTGGTTGGGGAGATGGTTGGACTGTGATACCAGTAAAGGTAACACCGTCTGCGACGAGGAGGCAATGGCATGGCTACCCATTTCCGTTCGGAGGCGATCAAGCACAGTATCGTCCAACATATGATTACGCTGGATGACCCGCACCTGATCCGACAGTCGTTGGGCCGAAACGTTGACGGCTGGCTCAAGCACCTGAAACAAAGAGAGCATCCGAACACGGTACGCGGTCAGGTTGTTTCCTCCCTCTGTAGCCCCATAGTATGAGCGCATGACGTTCTCGTTGATAGATCTCGTCCATCGCATGCGCTGCACACTTCCGCCGGGAGCTGGGACCCTGTCAGAGGCCGGTGGGCCTCGAGGTCCTAAGCCGCTCGGCGGCCGGCGTCCTCCCCGTCGACGCGCAGGTGGTGGAGTCGTCGGCGGAGAGAAGTACTCGTCGCTGGAGCTCGACGCAACTGCCGCAGCCGATGTCACAGCACTCACGATGGGGCTGGGTTCCGGCGGCGGCGAGGCGGAGCTGAGCGACGAGGCCGGAGATGGTGGGCGTGCTCTTCGAGCTGCGGCTCTCGTCAACATTTTTCTCAATTTCCCATTTTCACTATTGTAAACGGCATGTGACAGCAGTTGTCACTCACTTTTTTCTCGGTTTTATTGGTATAAAATTTGTATTTTGTCATGATCTATATTTTATGAGGATCTTTATTTATTTTATTGTTGGCTATTGTACTTGGGGTTTGATAAATTGCTATGTAAAATTTTAATTTGTTGAAAATGGTTTAGGGATTTTATTTGGCACTTGACGTTGTTGGTGTTGCCGCGTTATTTTATTATTATTATTATATTATGCCACACTGGGTTTCCACATCTAGTTTACTGGTTGGTAGAGCTGAGCTGTATTTTATCTTCTGTCATCTGTTTGATACGTTCCATACAGGATTCGCTTTTTTAGTCACCATATCTAGAGAAGCCCTCCTTGAATCTTCTATAGCTTTCGCTTCGGCAACTAAGCTGATCTTTTGTTGGACCGTCCACTTCGCGTCGAATCAGACAGTGTAAAACTTATCTAATACTCGTACAATCGAAACTAGAGTTTATAGTTAATTGGATTATTATGACAGGCGAAGGTTGTCGCCGTCCTTAGTCAAATAAAGCCTTACAAGAAGGTAGCTAAATTACATTAAATGCTATAGAAACTGGCGCCTACGATAATGCTTTTTTATTTGTTTAAATATTCTCAGAATGGCCATATTCCAATATGTACACGGAAACTGTAAGTAGGTATACCGACTAGCTTGGGTTACAGTCCTCTGTGTGCTAAGTTGTGGGTCATTCAGTTTACTGCTTATTGTAGTTAATGAAAGTACGGCGAGCCAATACTTGGAGTGTGTTCTGTATATTTCAGAGACATTTTAATTTAATCATATAGTGACATAATGTAATCAACAGCTCGAGGTTTGCGATCCATTGTGTAGGAGTGACGCGGTCCGACCCGGATGTGTGTACTTATGTACATTTATGTTTCTTGGATTAATCAAGGGATGTTTAGATAACTAATAAATCGGTACAGAGCAATCAGTTTCGTAACGATAGCGATCCTGCTGGGCCTGACAGCTTTATGTTTATCGCATTCATTGATAAAAACAACAATATAGACAATAAATATATATATAAAAATAACGGTGCCAATGGTAATAACAAAATATAATTACTATATTTACACATTGTTTTAGCATTAGCAAACATAGTATCAGTGATAATGCGATTACCACGGAGTAATAACTTAAGTCAACATAAAAAGAATCATCAAGATCGATCCATAAACATAAAAATTATGCACGTATTAACAACCCCAATAACATAGAAGGAATATAAACATAATAAGAGTAATGAAGGAAAACAAGTGTGACTTGGAACTCCTTCACAGAGTGAGCATAGAGCAAGTCAGCCTTATTGCAGCCTAAATTTACAATAACAACGAAACTTATTAATCAGCATAATGGATTAAATGTTTTTATACCAAGATTGTGAGACCCATTGCCATTTCATACGTAATTAGCAGCATCACTTCTAGGATCAGCCAGGATTAAATAAAAAAAAATCAATACCAACCAACACCACCAATAACAACCAATATCGATTTTACTAATCTTTCGTTAATTGGTCAGTAGCTTCCTATTCGTCTGATTTTTGATACATTCCAGTAACATAATATGTTGGACATCGTCGATAACTCCACACAGGCCACAATGTAAGGAATCTACTTTTTTCATCATGTGGTCAAATTTTTTGATAAGATAGTGTCGAGAACGAATTCATTGGAATTGGTTTTAGTCGAGCCTGTCTGGCTGCGTGACCCGAGCCGGGCGCGAGCCGACGCCGGAGCCTGTTGTTTAGTAATTGGCTGTCACTTGGAAATCCTACGCCGGTCACCATATTGATGGCTGCTTCCATCGCACGGATCGATTCTGATTCGGGTTATATTATGGATGAAGATGTAGCTGAGACATTTGTTATTGCCTAGGTATGGAATTAGGTTTCAAAACTAGTTATTATATCTTCTATTGCAAAAAATCATTGTAGGGGTACTTACTATTTGCTATTTATCAACAAGCAAATCGTAATCGTAGCAGACATTATCTTTAATATATTAGATACTTAGGTACTTATAGTTGTGCAAAAAACTTATCACGTTCATAACTCATGTAGAAGTTTTTTTCATTATGCAGAGTACAATCTTTCTTTTTTTGTATACAAAGGTAAATATTTATGCAATTTAATACCTGTAATCTGTACATAAGCGTCATCCTGCAAATTCTTTCCAAAATCATAAAGTTTGTATGTAATAAAGTCGCGCGAATTGTTTCATTTAAGCGGACAGGTAATTTATAATGGACCTATAACATATTGATTTATGTGGCGCATGAGCTTAAATCTCTGCGATAGTAAAACTTTCATTAAGAGATCAATCAAGCGGCTCTGTTTACGACTGCAGACCATGCGCCGGACGACGTACACAAATACCCGCGGAATCACAGTGCAACAGAGAGCGCACGGCCCTTCAGTCTTTCACTGTGATTAACAAATATTTAATCAACCGGTTATTTTGGTATTTAAATGTTATTTTTTTATTATTGATAGGGTCGCGTTTGACCACTATCTCACCTGATTGTAAGTGATAAAATTAAGAAATGTTGGTGGACACAGACTTTTTCGTAATGACGCGCCGAGGAACTAAGGGAATGAACTGAGTTTTCCAAAGGGTAAGGCAGAGGTGTTCCTTTATTTTGTCCGGCAAGTTTAAACTTTGTTTAGACAAATATAATTTAAATTTGCCTGACAAAATTATGGGCAAACTAAGAATTAAAATATACTCGTATGTAAAGAAAAACTAAAATGTAGCCTCAGAGAGTGCTTGTTCTTTTTATTGATTCTACTGGATGTGTATGTGTATACCGTTTGAATTCGAACGACGGAAAGTTACCGTATACCGCCACCATTCTTCTAAAACCGATTGGCTATTGGACTGTTCTTCGAAAGAACGACTCATTTGTTTTCGTTTCCAAAGCTGTGTTAAATGTTAATTAATTTCTATTGACGGCAAATTCTCTGTGAATTGAAAGGTCTGTAGTAATAGAGAACTCTATTACTACAGACCTTTAATTTTATATGTTCAAAGTTGATTCGGTGGCACATTCTTTTGCTGGAAAGGTTGTCGTTGAAAATGATGTAGATGAAAGTTTCTGTCATCGAAACGTCTGTAGGTAGGACTCGGCTGTAGAAACGGAAATAAATTATGAATTATACTGTCGATGAGCATTCCAATGGCGAATCGATCTTAGGAGAACGATACACAATAATAATGTACGTAACTATTACAAGTTCACGGCGTGGTTCTCGTATATTGTGCGTTATTTAAAGTTTCTTCGAAGCTCTGCTATTCTCGGCATTTTGATAGATCTGCCTATCTGCGGTTAAACAAGTTACAAATAAAATTGAAAAAGTATACAAGTACATAAATCATGTACGTGGGCTATTCTTAGGTTGTTTCTCATAAAACGCGCTAGAAGCGATTGTTTTACAGATAACAGAAGCTGACAGCTTAATACTAGAGCGATCAAAATACTGCAAGCGTGCCAACAGCGGTTTGTTGCCAGTTCTCCGGCAATCGAGTCAGCTTTCGGAGAAGCTGAGCGGCTGGAACAAATCTCATGGAGCGCCTTGTGTTCTCACTATAATAGTGTCTTGTGTTTTACTGCATTATTAATTTTGTATGAAATCATATTTAAGGAAACCGAAGTCTCATCATCATCATCATCATATCAGCCGAAAGACGTCCACTGCTAGACATAGGCCTCCCCCAAGCGTCGCCACAACGACCGACTTCAGTTAATCAACTAGATTTTTAGTTAAATGAAAATAAATGAGTAGAGATAAAATAAATAATATTATATATAGGAATTTCACAGGCATGCCCTTGATTCTCGATTATGATATTAGTGTATTTAATTTAAAGAATTAAAATGATATAGCAATGACAAAATATTCAGGCAGTAGTAATAAATGGAACAAATGAATCTGTCCTGGGATCATTGCATGTAGCAATAAAGTTCTTGTATGGTGGCAGTATCGCAACGACTGTGGTCCCCCAGTTCCAGGGCGGGGTGCGGGTTGGCACAAGGGGGGTAACACAATTTATTATGGTATTCGGGTTAGTGCAGGCTGTTGACAAAACACCACAATCAGTAACTCTTCTCTCGAGCCGGTCAACCCGCGCCACGCAATAATATTTACTACAGAAGTTCCTACATAACGCTTTTCAAAAAATAATGTTCTTTACATTTCGGTCCCTGAAAGAAACTGGGTAAAAATCCTTCCATATTACAAAATACGTCCACCGCCACGTTTGTCGGTCTGTTACAGATAAAATTTAAAACAATTGAACGGGTTTTCATGCGGTTTTCACCAATACATTGAGTAATTTGTGAAGAAGGTTTCAATTATTGTTTTACACAATTTATTGTTTTTAAGAAATAGCAGGCGTAGTTCTCACATACAACAAGAAACCAGCGTGCTTCGGTACAACATTGTTTTACTTAGCGACTACCGCAATCGTACTTGTCGCACACAGCAAGCAACCAGCGTGCTTCGGCACAACATTGTTTTACTTAGCGACTACCGCAGTCGTACTTGTCGCACACAGCAAGCAACCAGCGTGCTTCGGTACAACATTGTTTTACTTAGCGACCACCGCAGTCGTACTTGTCGCATACAGCAAGCAACCAGCGTGCTTCGGTACAACATTGTTTTACTTAGCGACTACCGCAGTCGTACTTGTCGCATACAGCAAGCAACCAGCGTGCTTCGGTACAACATTGTTTTACTTAGCGACCACCGCAGTCGTACTTGTCGCATACAGCAAGCAACCAGCGTGCTTCGGTACAACATTGTTTTACTTAGCGACTACCGCAATCGTACTTCTCGCACACAGCAAGCAACCAGCGTGCTTCGGTACAACATTGTTTTACTTAGCGACTACCGCAGTCGTACTTGTCGCACACAGCAAGCAACCAGCGTGCTTCGGTACAACATTGTTTTACTTAGCGACCACCGCAGTCGTACTTGTCGCATACAGCAAGCAAACAGCGTGCTTCGGTACAACATTTTTTTACTTAGCGACTACCGCAGTCGTACTTGTCGCATACAGCAAGCAACCAGCGTGCTTCGGTACAACATTGTTTTACTTAACGACCACCGCAGTCGTACTTGTCGCATACAGCAAGCAACCAGCGTGCTTCGGTACAACATTGTTTTACTTAGCGACCACCGCAGTCGTACTTGTCGCATACAGCAAGCAACCAGCGTGCTTCGGTACAACATTGTTTTACTTAGCGACTACCGCAATCGTAAATGTCGCACACAGCAAGCAACCAGCGTGCTTCGGTACAACATTGTTTTACTTAGCGACTACCGCAGTCGTACTTGTCGCACACAGCAAGCAACCAGCGTGCTTCGGTACAACATTGTTTTACTTAGCGACCACCGCAGTCGTACTTGTCGCATACAGCAAGCAAACAGCGTGCTTCGGTACAACATTGTTTTACTTAGCGACTACCGCAGTCGTACTTGTCGCATACAGCAAGCAACCAGCGTGCTTCGGTACAACATTGTTTTACTTAGCGACTACCGCAGTCGTACTTGTCGCATACAGCAAGCAACCAGCGTGCTTCGGTACAACATTGTTTTACTTAGCGACCACCGCAGTCGTACTTGTCGCATACAGCAAGCAACCAGCGTGCTTCGGTACAACATTGTTTTACTTAGCGACCACCGCAGTCGTACTTGTCGCATACAGCAAGCAACCAGCGTGCTTCGGTACAACATTGTTTTACTTAGCGACCACCGCAGTCGTACTTGTCGCATACAGCAAGCAACCAGCGTGCTTCGGTATAACATTGGTTTTCGGCTCTGTGGTTGTATGATGTCGCTGACCTACATAACCAGGTCGGACACGTGCCGGACCGGCGCCGTAAGTCGCCGAATTTGCCGGATGGAAGCCCTCAAAAGCAAAGTATCCAACTTTTTATTCTCAGCTTATGATCGAATGACGGAAAGTTTCCGAGGGTAACGTTAGATACCTGTTTGTATTTGTGTTATTTCCTGTTGATATGTAACGTAATAAGTATTATTATTAATGGTTTATCCTTAAAGAAGGCCAAAATCTCACAGATACGGATCCACGTGTTCGAAATTGAATGGTTTCGGACGGATAGACCGCGAGAATGGAAGGAAACAAGCTATGGCCCAAGCAATAAGCAAGTAGTGTTATAAATAAAGCGGTCTTGATATTTGTTAGCGTAATGCTATTTGCTATGAATGTGCAGTAATCTGCAAGCTGGTCGCGTCAGTTATTGTGGTACATGCCTGCCACGGATTTATGAGATTCACCTCCTTGATACCGTCGCACCCAGGAGGAAACTATCAATCGGACTCTATTGCAATGCGTCAACTTCGTGCACACTCTTATAAGGTTTATGATTAGATCGGGGATTATAACAATTTAGCTATATTATGCCACTCAATTGCTTCTTTAGTACCGGAACGGGGAAACGCCGTGACGTTGTTGAGGAGTCATGTGAGCGGAATCGTTTGAAGATCCGATGGTTACTTTTTTAAGTTCGTCGGACGTTAAGAAGCAGTCTGGAGCAATCCGAGTATTTTGGACGCTCAGAACGGGATTAATGGTTCAGTCGGTAAACGGCAAGGTTGTAATTAATTACCTAATTATGAGTGTAACTACTATGAAATAATCTATCTATAGGTACTTATAATAAATTGTTCCGGTTCCGTATGGTGTTCGGACGTAAAGAATATCACCATCCCATCACTTCCCGTGGGTGTCGTAAGAGGCGACTAAGGGACATTTTCGTGACCGTGCGTAATATAAAGCACTGGAGGTCACCGCATGGTGGTGCGTTAACCACCAACAATAGCGTTCCCAAGGAGGGTTGGTGTCAGGCTGGCGGCCGACTATAAAACAGTTGCCAAATCCTCTGTAACATGTTAGTTAATGATAGAATGCGCGATAGGATTAGGGCGTACCCCACAGGCGACGCGCAGGGGCAGCACCCGGCTCCTGTGGGAAATGGACTAGGGTTGTTGCACCATCCCGGGCGGGTGCAACGAAAGAAGCAAGCTCGGGAAATGAGATTGAGGTATGCTAGTTGGAATGTTGGGACCATGACTGGAAGGGCGAGAGAGTTAGCGGATGTATTGAAAAGAAGACGGAGAAATGTAGCATGTTTGCAGGAGACTAAATGGAGAGGAACAAAAGCGAGAGAAATTGGTGAGGGATACAAGTTTTATTATTGTGGAAGTGATGGAAAAAGAAATGGCGTAGGAGTAGTCCTAGATCGTAAATTAAAAGAAAGTGTGATGGAAGTAAAAAGGATTAATGATAGATTTATAGTTGTGAAAGTTATGTTAGAGAATGTGATGTTGAATGTAGTTAGTGTGTATGCGCCACAAGTAGGATGTGATGAAATAGTGAAAGAGAAGTTTTGGGAGGATTTTGATAGAGCTTTAATGGCCATCCCTGTGCATGAGGAATTGATTGTTGGAGGCGACTTTAATGGACATGTGGGAAGAATGAAAGGTATTTATGAAAGAGTACATGGAGGATGGGGTTTTGGAAGTCTGAATAATGAGGGAGAGACGCTACTGCAATCTGCTACCGCATTTGACTTGGCAGTAGCCAACACTTGGTTTGCAAAAAATGAGGAACACCTTATCACATACAAAAGCAGTCACCACAGGACCCAAATCGACTACTTTTTAGTTAGGCGCAAAAACTTAAAGCACATCAAAGATTGCAAAGTGCTTCCAGGAGAAGATCTAGTATCACAGCATCGACTCCTGGTAATGGAATCAATAGTCGAAATAAAACGCAACAAAGGCAAAGAGCGTCCCCCCCCTAAAATAAAGTGGCATATGTTAGAGAAGAATGATTGTGCGAAGAAGTTCAGAGAGCGAGTGGTTGACAAAATGATAGAGATGGGTGACATGAATGACCGAAGTATAAATGAAAGCTGGAATGAGATGGCAGAGTGTATTAGACATGCAGCGAAAGATATTTTGGGAGAAACGAGAGGAAAGGGCACAATAGATAGGGATACATGGTGGTGGTCGATAGAAATTCAGAATGTGTTGAAAGAGAAGAAAAGAAAATTTAAGGAATGGCAGCGTGTAGAAGTGGGAAATAGTAGTCTAAAAGCTGAAAAAAAGAGTGAGTATGATCTTTTGAAGAAGAAAGCTAAGAAAGCCGTGGCATTAGCTAAAGCAAAAGCCCAGGAAAAACTGTACCACACACTGGACAGTCCTGCAGGCCAAAAAGACCTTTATCGGCTTGCAAAAACAAGAGAGAGAATGACGAGGGATGTTTGTCAGGTAAGATGTGTAAGGAATGAAGCTGGAATGGTCTTATCAGATGATGAAAAAATTAAAGAGAGGTGGAAGGACTATTTTGAAAGACTGATGAATGAGGAAAATAATTGGAATGGAATTTTAGAAAATAAACCAGTGAATGTAGGGTTAGTGAGAACGGTTAGTATGGATGAAGTCAGAATAGCAGTGAATGGAATGAAGAATGGTAAAGCCATTGGTCCAGATGGAATACCAGCTGAAGTGTGGAAGTTATTGCGAGTGGATGGTTGGATGTGGTTAGCTTTATTCTTCAATAAGTTGTTGCAGGAAGAGACCATACCTGATGATTGGTGCAGCAGTTCCTTGGTGCCCATCTTTAAAAACAAAGGTGATGTGCTTGAGTGCAACAATTATAGAGGAATAAAGCTAATGTCACACACTATGAAAGCCTGGGAGAAAGTTATTGAAAGGCGACTGAGAGAAGAGAGTGAAATTTCGCAGAACCAATTCGGTTTTATGCCGGGTCGGGGTACAACGGATGCCATTTTTGCTGTACGCCAATTATGTGAGAAATACAGAAGTGCGCATAAAAACTTGCACATGGTATTCGTTGACCTCGAAAAGGCATACGACCGGGTACCTCGTGAGGTTCTGTGGTGGGCCCTTAAGGAGAAAGGTGTGCCTGGGAAGTATGTGCAGTTGATCCGAGCGATGTACAGTCGGTGTAATACCCGGGTCCGGTCTACAGGTGGCACCACTGACAGCTTCAATGTGGCTGTCGGCTTACATCAAGGGTCGGCTCTCAGCCCTTACCTCTTCCTGATGATAATGGACGCTCTGACGTCGGACATCCAGGAAGAGGCTCCCTGGTGTATGTTGTTTGCCGATGACATTGTTCTGGTTGCCGAGAGTGGCCTAGAGGTCCAGAACAGATTGGAGGTGTGGTGGCACAGACTGGAGAGTGTTGGCCTGAAATTGAGCAGAACCAAAACCGAGTACTTGTTCTGCGATTTCGGCGGTCTCTCCAATCCTGTGCCTTTAGCTCTCGCCGGAACACCCATACCGATCTGTTCCGACTTTAGGTACCTAGGGTCGCTCGTCCAAGGGGATGGTGAGGTAGACCGGGACGTAACACATCGGATCAACGCAGGATGGATGAAATGGCGACAGGTCACGGGAACCACTTGCGACCCACGGATGCCCCTCAAGTTGAAGGGTAAAATCTACAAGTCCGTGATAAGGCCTGTCGTACTGTATGGATCAGAATGTTGGGCTGTGAAAAAGAAGGATGAAAAAAGATTGCATGTAGCAGAGATGAGAATGTTAAGATGGATGTGTGGTGTGACAAGAATGGATAAAGTGAGAAATGAGTATATTAGGGGAAGTTTGAAAGTGGCGCCAGTGACTGAAAAGCTGAAAGGAAATCGTTTGTCTTGGTATGGTCATGTGAAAAGGAGGGACGAAACGCATGTTGCTAAAAAAGTTATGAGTTTACATGTGGATGGATGGAAGGGGAGAGGGAGGCCAAAGAAAAGATGGATGGATTGTGTGAGAAGTGATATGAAAGAAAAGGGAGTTAGTGATAGCATGACGAGTGACAGGACAGAATGGAAGAAAAAAACGTGTTGCGCCGACCCCAAATAAAACGGGACAAGGGCAGGAAGATGATGATGAGGTACTTATAATAAATCTGTAGAGAGGTCAATTCTGTACATGAAATATATTTCCAAAATAACTATCAGGGGGTGATTAATGATCGATACTGATGCCAAAAATGCAAACAGTAAAAGTTTTGTCTGTCTGTCTGTCTGTCTGTCTGTATGTTCTTTATAGAAACAAAAACTACTCGATGGATTTTAACAAAACTTGGTATAATTATTCTTCATACTTCTGGGCAGATTATAGTATACTTTTTATCACGCTACGATCAATAGGAGCAGAGCAGTGAAGGGAAATGTTGGGGAAACGGGAGAAATTACTCCATTTTTTAAGCTTCCTTAATGGTTAAAGCTACACAGAAATCATGTACAACGGAAATGTTCTCCTTAAAATTATATAAAAAATATCCCACGACAGCATGTGTCTATTTTTTATGGTTGACTCACAATAACACGTGTAACTCCCGTTAGCTTAGCAGTTCGAAGCTTTCTGTTTATTTTTGTCTACTCTTACGTTTATAACACTCTCACTCATCCCTAATTAAAAAAAAGATAAAATTATTATCTATTCAATAAAAAAAGAATCATAGAAATCGGTATAGAAACACCAAAGTTATACCTGAAATACGCTAATAAGCCATCGCGCGTGAATACTGAATCATGCTATAAGGATTATTTTTGTGTAACGGTCGCCGCGCTCGACGCGGCTCGCGGCGGCAATATTTGGCTGTTGATGCGAATAGACGTTCAGAGTGTTCGACCTTATTGACAGACAATAATTGATTTTAACAAACCGTGCTTATCAACGCGACTTTTAGTCTACTCTTACGTTTAATAATTTATTTATAGATTTCTTTGGTTGTTATTTTATATGAAGTCGGTTAAAAATAGGTATTAGTTATTTTGGTAGTGTTTAAATATTTCTTAGTATTAGCTTAATTATAAATTATTATTTTTTTTTAATTTATTTAGCTGTAGTTTAAATAGGTAAGTACCTGGGTATCAAATAGGTTATTTCATTCTATTAGACGTAGTTTAGGTACCTACTTATACTTATAATAAATCTGTAGAAGTGAAAATTCTGTACATTGAAAATATAAAAAAATAAACGGCACTACACGTGTTACTAGACCGACACCGAACCCTTAAAAGTGATTAAAAATTTTTTTGTCTGTCTGTCTGTCTGTTTGTTCAGGCATCACGCAAAAACTACTGGTCCGATTACGATGAAACTTGGTATAATTATTCTTTAATATCCAGGGCATCGCACTGGGTAATTTTTGTCCCGGAAAAGTATATACAATAAAAACAAACTTAATTTTGTGGTTAGGTTAGGTTAGAGCCCTAGACCCGATTACTGTACCAACCGCAAATAATAAGTTGGTCGTAGGTTACTTCACCCGCTGTGGAGTTCACTAAGGGGCACTGCACATGGCTAAGATATTATAATATTTGGCTAAATAATATGTAGTTACCTATTTCTAAACGTTTCGTAAATGGCGTTGGCGTCGAGTTAGATCACGCTATGGGAACATTTTTTGGGAATAAAGAAAGGAGCGCGTTTTCCTATAACCCATTTATTAATTACATCGAACACGGAGACATTGGCACCATGTCTAAGGTGTGTGCACACTGTCACGCACGTAAGTGGAAGGGAGAGATCTGGAACGTCTCGAATCGTCTCGCGCATCACGTTGTTTTCCAGTCCCCGGGCTCTTAAAATTCGACATCAGACGTTTCAGATCTTTGATTTTGACGACCCCGTTGTCGCTGGCATAAGCAACAGGATCCGCGTACGAAGTCGCTGGCAGAAGCTAGTAGTGTAAATAATTCTCTACGAGAGAACTTTGCCGATAATTTATATACCGCAAATTTATTGGACCTGGTTTACCTTGCAATAAAATACCACCTACATTTTTCATAGTTTTTAGGGTTCCATAACTTAAAAAAAAAAACCAAAAGGATCCTTACAGACCGGTGCACTTTGTTATCCGTCGTCTTTGTTACCCATCGGGAACACGTGGTCAGTATTAGTCAAGTTTGTGGCCTTTTGAAGCAAAAATCAAACTTCGATGTTAATGAAAATATATAGTTATGGGCAAAAAACAAAAAAAACTTTTTTTTATATTATTATATTATGCACACTTTTTTTATATTTTCTTTATTATTTGTTAGTCTTTAGTAGCAAGAAATAAAAGGCTTTTTTATTTTTTATTTTATTTATGGGCAAATGTATGTCGCAAAAAACGCATACTTTGACACTCTCAAGGAAATCGAAATTTCTGTTGACTCATAATTCTGCAATTTGGCATAAAACAAAGTCTTTGAGCACAGGTATAGGAATATATCTGAAAAAAAAAACCAGTAAATTTGTCGTTACGTCATACAAAAAAAAAGCAATTCGGGAAAATCTTCGAGATTCCATTCCGGAATTGAACTATTTACATAGGTAAGTTTGTACGGAACCCTCAATGCACGAATCCGACTCGCATTTCCTCAGTTTTATTTTTTATTTATCACCCTATAAGCACTTAAACGTGAAAGTTTTATATATTATATATTGAGATGTATGAAGTCATGAGTCGCGCACTGCGGGATGTATTAGAGAGAGTGAAGTCAAGTGTCCTCTCCGCCCTGGCTGGTTAGTATCTATCTATATTGATCAAATACCCGGCACACACATTTCCTTTCAGCCGGAGTAAAGTTGACATAGCGACCTGGAATGTAGGTACTTTATCAAATAGCTAACAAGGTGATGTTGGTTTGGGAATCGTTTATAAAATATTTTAAATAAAGAATCTAGTTGGGTACACAGTGTACCCACCCTGAACCTTTAGACCTACACTATTATCGCCATTATCGTCCGTTTATCAAAATCAGAATTGTAAAAAAGAATCTGGCGTGTGTGACCTATCAACACTTGAGCCGTGCTCGGGCACAATTACGAAAAGAAACTAATAATAGCTTGTATTTTTTGTCAGTAGGTTGTTTGTTATAGGTAAATATTTTCTACCGTTTATATCGGGCTTTTGGCTGAACCTTTTTACGCGTCAAATGTAATATTGTCACAACGGTTGATGTGAGCGTTCGTTGTTTGTACTAGATCCCAGTACAGTCCTACAAGGCGTGACCCCACACGTGCCTGGCAACCATCGATAAGCTTTGTTAATAGACGCTACATTACATTATTTGACCCTAACTACAGATTTCCATTAACGTTTAAGTTGGAGGGACTTTGAAAATCACTAACACGAAGGCATAATAAATAATGGAACTGACGATAGCTAAAGTTGGTTGGTAGTGTCATGTCGGGAGCCGGGACACCTGTACAGCTTTAGCTTCTCTTTGCTTAAGTCGGTCAAACTGCTGTGCATCTGTTTGATGTTCAATCAAGTTGTCCTATTAGCATGAAAAATGGTAGGTCGACTCATCTATCACCAGTCGTAACCTGTCGTAGCTTTAGACTCAGCTTAGCCTGGGGCTCGATGTATGGGGCCTGGGGGCTAGAGAATAGGATAGGGCTAGGGTCTGAGGCCTAGGGAGGTTAATATCTCATGGTTATTCTGGATGCAATGGTTAAAGTGCTCAACAGTTTCTTCTATGTCTTGATCGATTTTGAGTACCTACTGAACCTGCGAGGAATAACTAGTTTTATATTATAATTATAAATATTAAAATATGTCTTACACACGCTTATTTCTAGGAATTATCGCTATAAAAACATGAGTGTTAATAAGATTCTAGCTAACTAATATTTTAATCAGAAATTCTAAATAGAATTTGTTTACCTGCGGATAGTAATTAGTGCCTCAAGCTAATTTATTTAGCGAAGAGACGACGCGACGCAAACTGCTTAATTAGCGTTCGGGGCAGCCTTGACGCTTATAGTATTGAAAAGAGTGAATAGGTTACTTCTAGGCAAGCGTGTTCCATCGTCGACCACATCGTCGCTTACCATCAGGTTAGATGGTGGTCAAACGCAAGCCTATCAATAATAAAAAAAAGAATGAATGTTTGTCCTTGAACGCAAAGGGTAACTGGAAAAACATGGTGTGGTTTTAGTCAGCAAAAGTTTGATATGTCCTTCCTCCACTCTAGAGCGGAACAAGTCATTAGATGATTTCCCATCTGAAATAAAAGGGCAGGCGATATACATGATACGAATCAGGTGAAAAAAGTCTTATGGGGTCTATCTAAGATATTTGATGTAACATGTATAAGAACTACAAATCAAAATTTCTATTCTGTTCGGTGAGTTCCATAAGTGGATAATAGCAGACAAGAATTAATACTGAAAGTTTCGAAAGTTGGAATACTAAAAGCAAGCATCACCACCATAATCACCAGGGATCTGCGGATACAGAAGAAAGTTTTTGATCATGTGAAGTTTTAGAGGTGCTAAAATTGAAGAAAGCCAGCCACCTGTCTTTCTTCAATTTTTGCACCTCTACGTTTGCACGTCAGTGCATGGACTGTACGCAAATGGGTACTTCGTAATTTGACTTATTAATGTACCTTTGCAAATAATAGTAATTCATTATCCATTTATAATGTGGAGGGTTATATAATCGGCTACGCCTCGGTTCAAATCACCGCTGTGTGGAGCTGTATATTTTTACTTACAAATAGCCGCATTTTATAGCTCCAAAATTCGCTAAATTAAGTACAAAATTTTTACGTGAATTTGGGATAAGGATCTACACTTTTTATCTACTGTTATAAACGGTACTTTAATATGGCAGGTGTTCAGCGCACCCCACCTAGTACCTCAACAAGTAAAAAAAATAATATGAGTCAGAGTCAAACCCAACATGAACACGACATCAACACGGCAACAATTGCGAGCGACTACGTAAATATAAATCGTAGTAAACGGCCTCGACAAGATAATTCGCCGCAAGGCGGGGCTGTTTTAATTTCTACCGATGCACAAGACGAAAGCATAACAAAAACGCTGTTAGAACAGACTACGCTAATGTCTAAACTTTTATCTGAGGTATCTCAAATAAAAACACAAAATACCCAAATTCAGGCCACTAACACGGAAATCCGAAAGTCAAATGAAGAGATCGAGAAATCGATGTTCTTTATGAATCAAAATTTCGAAGATCTGAGAAAAGAAGTTGAGGACTTAAGGAAAGAAAGGCAAGAGCAGCAAAAATATATAGAAAGCCTAGAACAAAAAATATCAGATCTACAGCATAGATCCCGCTCGTGCGGTGTTGAACTGAGAAATATACCGCAAGATAACGCGGAAGACCACTCTAGCCTCGTTAAAACAGTCTGCGGTATAGGCGAAGCTGTTGGAGTACAAATTACCGAGTTCGAGTTACGCGACGTCTATCGTCTGCCAGGAAAGACTACCACCTCTGACCTCCCACGTCCAATAATTGCAGAATTTACCAGAATGCAGACAAAGCAGTCACTCTTATCCGCAGTGCGTTCGTTTAACAAAGATAAGGAAAAAGAAGGAAAACTTAACACCACCTTGATTGGACTCCCAGGTAAACGCCAACCGGTGTATGTCGCTGAACAACTACCCACCAGTACCAAGAAGTTATTTTATCATTCCCGTGAGTTCGCAAAAAAGAACAAATACACATACTGTTGGATATCTAATGGAAACATTTTTCTGCGGAAGCAAGAAGGCGACAAACAGATTCTTATCAGCAACGAAAAATACCTACAAGATCTTGGTAACAAAAATATGTGACTATGCCTTAAACTTTCTGCTCATCGTTTTTATTTAAAAAATTTTAGTATAGTTAGTTTACTCTGTATTCAAATTGTCATCTCCATAACTTTTAAAAACTACCAGTCATTAACTAACATAACCCCACACCTACCGACACTACAAAAAACAAAAAACCCCATTCACAAATACATTCACATTACATACTCATACATCGGAACACTCATCAATACCATAAAAAACACATACGTGCGCACTTGCCATTCCAGCTTCATGCACAAAATATTACTCGTTTATACAACTAGATCACGTTCTGGTGTTCCTTTTACAATTATAAATGGCTAATTTGATTAGTACTCGTATTAATAACGACTTAGAAAAATTTACTGTAGGTGACTCCTTTGTATGTGACCCAGAAGATTGCCTAAAATACGTAAACATTAATGGTAGCGATATTAAATTACTGCATTTAAATATTCGTAGTGTAAATAAAAATTTAGATCAACTTCTGGTACTACTGGGCTTAACTAAAATTAACTTTGACATCATAGTTCTAACAGAATGTTGGCTAAGTAAAGTAAATAATTTACCTACAATAGAGGGGTTTCAATCTCACTCAAGCAAAATAAATCTCAATCAAAATGATGGAGTAATAATTTTTACTAAACAAGGACTACAAGTTAATGTTTGGGAACCCATCTTTATTGGCGGGACTTGCCTTGTATGTCAAATCGAAAATAAGCTAGAGATAGTGGCAATCTACCGCTCTCCGTCGTATAAGTCCAACGAAGATTTTGAAAATTTCATGACTAGTTTAACAAATGTTTACGATACTATATCTGCCTGCCCAAATATAGTATTAGTGGGCGACTTAAACATAGACTTAATAAAACGACATGAGGATAACAAATGTCTCGACTACCTTATCTTAAATGCTTCCCAAGGGTTACTGCCCACCCACGAATTTCCCACTCGCCTTGAAAAAAGTCTTGATCATATTCTAATCAAGACTAAATTATTGTCGACAACCCTGGTTTTAGAGTCCCACATTACTGATCATAAGCCCATTCTTCTTAATATCATAGACGCAAACCCAGCACGCAGTGCAAGTCACTTTTCCACTCGCCTTAACCACGAAGCAATTAAACTAGAACTGGAAAATACCGATTTTTCGAGTATATACTCGGAAAAAGATACAAATATTTCAATGAATAACTTCATAAACATCGTAAAAATGGTCATATCTAAACACACAACTCAAACTAAAATTACTCGAAAAAAAAGAACTTTAAAACCCTGGATAACCCCTGGTCTCTTAAAATGTACTAGACACAGAGATAAGCTACACACACATTCCAAAAGAGCACCAGATAACCTCATACTACAACTTACCTATAAACGCTACCGAAACTTTTGTAATGACCTACTCCGAAAGCTAAAGATCACATATGAAAGGAGTGAGCTTGAGAAGGCAAGTAATAAACCTAAGTTATTATGGAAAACAATTAAGGAAATCACTAATACCACGAAAATATGCGCAAGTCCCATTGAGCTATTAAAAATACGCAATAATCCCAAGTCGTCTGTAGATGAGGTCTGCAGTTTTTTCAGCAATGTAGGAAAAAAGCTGGCTGACAATATCATATCCCAACCGCACACACCTTCACCTCAGCCAAACGACCAGTCTGATCCAAAATGTACAAATCCCTCCGTTGTAAACTCTCTAGCGCTCTTAGAGGTAGATGAAGCTGAATTAAAGTCACTCATCTTGCAATTGAGGAATGACTGTGCTATTGGTTGGGACGGTATATCGCCTGCCTTATTAAAAAACTGTCACCACGCATTAATACCACCACTTACCTTCATATACAACCGCTGTCTGCAATTGGGAGTGTTCCCGGATGCTCTTAAAAAGGCGCTAGTCCATCCTATACACAAGGGCGGGAGCAGAAACTGTGTCAACAACTATAGGCCTATATCAGTTTTACCGACACTTTCCAAGATCCTTGAAAGGATCTTAAACAATCGACTCAGGACTTTTTTAAGTAAATATAAAATCATAGCTGATAACCAGTATGGCTTTCGAGCTGGTGTTTCAACCGAAGACGCTGTGCTAGAATTGACACACGAGGTAGCCAAAAATTTAGACAAGAAGACCAAGTGCTTAGGTATATTCTTAGACCTTTCTAAGGCATTTGACACAGTTTCTGTCCCCATCCTTATCTCAAAACTAGAACACTTAGGTGTACGCGGCGTGTCACTTGAAATCTTCAAAGATTATCTCAGAAATCGTACACAGAGTGTTAAAATTGACACCCACCTCAGTAAAGAGGAGTCTGTTACTTTCGGCGTCCCTCAAGGCAGCATATTAGGCCCCACTCTCTTTCTGATTTATGTCAACGACCTTTGCAATTTGAACCTTCCACACACCAAGATATATACATATGCTGATGACACTGCGATCTTAGTTCGGGGACCTACTTGGGATAATATCAAATCTATTGCTGAGTCGGCACTGGCGGAAATTATAAAATGGCTCAATTTGAATCTCCTTACTTTAAACTTAAACAAAACTTGCTACATCCCTTTTGCAATTAGGAGAAAAACCGCACCATCACACAGTTTTTCAATTACTGCCCACTCATGCTCTTACCAATCAGTCTCTTGCCGTTGTCCTGCACTCACTAGAAGTGACAATGTAAAATACCTAGGTATTCATATAGATGACGGACTTACATGGAAACATCAAGTAGACGCTGTCACGACTAGAACTCTGCGGCTCATATATATATTTAAATCCCTCCGAAACTCCGCAAATGCTGATATTTTAAAAATGGTATATTACGCACTATGCCAATCAGCCATAGGATATTGCATTCCTGTCTGGGGAGCCACCACGAAAGGTAACATTCTGAGGGCAGAGAGAGCACAAAGAGCGGTACTAAAAGTAATGACAAGGAAGCCCCATAGATACCCAACAACGCAATTGTACGCAGACTGCAAAGTTCTTACAGTACGTCAACTCTTTGTGCTTCAATCTGTCCTAAGGTTCCATCGCAGCCTCCCCCCGTCTAACCCTAAAAAGCGCACAAACCTTCCAACTGGCACCCAACACAAAACCGCCTTCGCTAAGCATCAGTATTACGTAATCAGCGCCTACGTTTACAAAAAGATCCATAAAAAAATTAATATCTTAGACCTCAACAAACACAACTTAAAACTAAAAGTTACAGAATGGCTACTTAAACAGGACTACACCGAAACGGAGACTTTACTTACCTACATCACCTAATAAGCACATATTCATTCATCTCCATGCTCAAACAAATTCTTAAATTACTGTATCCGCACACACTCGCACGAACATCTCCCCCACTCACTCACCTACACACAAACACCCACACACCTACATTTACACTCTCTCATATTCACCCTCATCCTAGCATAAAAAAAAAAAAAAAAAGATAAGTCGACACCGTCCACTCATAACCATATCTCTTAGAACGTTATTGCGAAACACTGCCCCTTAAGACACAGGATAACCTAGTTTAAGGGACAGAGTTTAAGTGATTGTGTACAGATTACGGCAGTTTCTAAATGCTTTTATGTAAACATAGATATAATCATCTGTAAACTTTTGAGAAATAAAGATATTTATTATTTATTATTATTATTAGGGTCCATTGATGAGGCGAGAACTCATTAGAGACAGCACATGGCGCGTGAATGCTCTAATTTGCATACTTCTCCCAAAACAGACAGGGACAGAAGGTCAGTACCCCTAGCCAAGTTGCTAATCTGCAATAGTTAACGCTAGTAGAAAGCTTCAAATGTACGGGAGTGACGCGCTCTCAACGCTCAGTCACGTGGTCAGAACAAAAGAATTGGCGGCAAGGTCAACTCGAAGCGTTCGACACTAGCGAAACGGTTGTAACTCGGATAGGGGGGCAGGTCCATACGACAAGCGATCACGCACACACGCATAAACACGCATTTTACGTACAGTGAGTGCTCGCGAATGGCATTTGGTTGAGATCACCACACGTAGGTACTGTATCGTATATACGCCTGAACTTGCTCGTCGTGTAGCTGACCTTCTGTGTAGCCCGCCCAGCGTCGATGCCTGCGGGTCTTGATCAAGTTATATGCTATACTTAGTTAAGTTTTTTTAATTAAAGATTTACTATTTCATAGTGGGCGTTATAGTAAAATCACTCATCCTGTTACATTCAGTCTAGTGCTAATTTGAAAATAGAAAATAATTACACATTTATGTACAATATTGAAGAGCTTTAATTTATGTAAAATTAGATTAGTTTCAGTCAGTAAATTAAATTATTGGTTATTGTGAACTTTATGCAACAAAATTTTTGAGAAGTAGACATGTAACGTCACACATGCCTGACATCACACCTGTGTACTCCCAAGGGATAAGCAGAGTAGTGTAGTACGTCCATATGGCAATTAAGTATCGTTCAAGTCCCATGGAATAAGGACCGAGCCTAATAACTATTAGTCGATTACAAATCTCACATGACAATTGAACCCAATATCACACGAGAGACTACAGAGCACAAAATACCTACTAGATAGTTATTCACATTGCCGAAAATAACCGTCTTATTTGCGTGCCCGTGGACATAGTTTAGATTCACACAAGAATGGAATATAGTGAAAGTATTTCAGGGACAGCCCTAGATTTATGCGCGGAGCCCCGGAGGTCAGTGACAACCCTATCTATTACCGTTTACAACGCCTGTGTGTGTGTGAATAACATAATCGTTTTTATTTGAAATACAAGAATTGCTGCGATTTTGCCACTTAAATATTAAAAACATTTTGATTTAAAATATTTCGTTGGCATAAAATCATGACCGTATTGTAATCTTCCTATTTCATATATGTTAAATCATTTACAGATACATAGATTATTATTGAACAATATTTTTTAATAACAAAGGATTTTACGTGTAAATCTAATGAGATTTAACTAGAGTGTACTTATGTACTTAGTACACTCTAATGTACCATCTACCTACCTGTATTGTGTGTATGTATGTAATGTATGTGTAACTGTGAAGTTATGTGTAATGTTGAGTAGTGTGTGACTTAGAGTGTCTTAATTCTAAGTAAAATTTTGCTCTGAATGTACATAACTGAAGTCGTCAGTTTGAAAGTGCTACCAGTTGTTACAAGGTTATGCTAACACTCACCAGGATTATATTATGTGTAACGTAATACGGTCTCACATCGTTACACATACGACATTAGAGTCATACATATGCATGTGATGTGTTTTATCATCGGGACCAGTTAGTGGACTGACCTTTTCATTAGTCTCGTAGCTGTGAGATCGCTCATAACACGGGCTAGTGTTTGCGAGGTGTCGTTGTGCTCTATGATGTACTTAGTTACGTCTATCTCGCCTAGAGAGAATATTCGATCTTATGATGCATGCAAAATAGAGCAGTGGTGACAGAGTGGTAACGGCCTCGACTTACGAGTTGTAAGTCAGTCAGTCACCCAGCCAGGCGCATTGACACAATTAATTTCATCACCACTGCTCTCAAAACGATGGAGGAAAACACAAAAAATTCGATGACATGTGACATTCACCAAACCACACTGGGCCCGCGTGGTGGATTACGGCCCATTAACTCTATTAGAGGCCTGAGTCCTAGCAGTGGGAACATTAAAATACTGATTATGCTTATTATATGTAAATAGAGTATGAATGATAATGTAATGGTGAATAAATCCGAATAAAAATTCTCCAAAAAAAAAAATACGGGACATATAAACGAAAATGTTGGGAATAGTCTGACAAATTATAATTATTTTTCAATCAGGTTTTTAAAAATACTTTCACAATTTAATTTTGTGGTCAATTTAAACTATATGAGACCAGTGATTTCTTGCTGACTACCCTGAGGAGAAACACCGAAACAAATTCAGTGGTCGAAGTCTCTTTTAAAGTCCATACAGCAAAAACGGTCAAATCACATGAGAACCAGCAGACCAGTCTTGCGTAAAACTGTAATTTTTGGCTTTAGCTTTTGCCCACAGCTTCGCCCGTGTACATAAAATACAACCTATGTCACTCAGGAATAAAGCAGCTTTCTATTGGTGAAAGAATTTTAGCAATCGGACCAGTACCTACTTGCAGAGATTACCTTCAACAAACAAAAAAAAAAAAACAAACTGTACCTCTTTATAATATTAGTGTAGATTAGCTTTTGCCCACAGCTTCGCCAGCGTACATAAAATATAGCCAATGCTACTCAAGAATAAAGCCGCTTTGAAAGGTGAAAGAATTTTAGATGATATGAAAATTGAGGTTTTGTTATTAATACGTTATATTATCAACTAGCTTCTGCCAGCGACTTCGTACGCGGATCCTGTTGCTTATGCCAGCGACAACGGAGTCGTCAAAATCAAAGATCTGACACGTCTGGTGTCGAATTCTAAGAGCCTGGAAAACAACGTGATGCGCGAGACGATTCGAGACGTTCCAGATTTCTCCCTTCCACTTACGCGCGACACCTTAGATATGGTGCCATAGACAAAAATAAACAGAAAGCTCCGAACTGCTAAGCTATCGGGAGTTACATGTGTTTATGGTTGACTCATAAAAGATAGACATATGATGTCTTGGGATATTTTTTATATAATTTTAAGGAGAACATTTCCGTTATACATGATTTTTGTGTAGCTTTAACCATTAAGGCTTCAAACGCGACGGAAGCTTAAAAAATGGAGTAATTTCTCTCGTTTCCCCAACATTTCCCTTCACTGCTCTGCTCCCATTGATCGTAGCGTGATGAAAAGTATACTATAACCTGCCCAGGAGTATGAGGAATGATTGTACCAAGTTTCGTTAAAATCCATCGCGTAGTTTTTGTTTCTATAAAGAACATACAGACAGACAGACAGACAGACAGACAGACAGACAGACAGACAGACAGACAGACAGACAAAAATTTTACTGTTTGCATTTTTGGCATCAGTATCGATCACTAATCACCCCCTGATAGTTATTTTGGAAATATATTTCATGTACAGAATTGACCTCTCTACAGATTTATTATAAGTATAGATGTCTAACAGTCAGTTTAGTCGATTGGCTAAGTTTGACTCACATCATTTAAATCTAGACAATTTACAAACACAATAAGCTCTACTTAGTTCTTGTCTGTTCAAATTACTATCAATTATCCAAAGCTCTATTTCTACTACAAATTACTCGAGATTTTAATTGCATTGCCCCTCTCATCCTCTAATCTCCTAGTACATGGACACAGCCGAGCGCGCGATGTAATAACAAACGCGTCTGCTCTTAACTGTGCGTCTAATCTTATTTCTAATGACATTAGTTAGTGTTATTTGTTCCGACTATCGTAAATCTAATCAGGAGTAAAAACTTTTTTATTAATTGACTAAAGTCGATACAGGCTACACATTAAAATGAAAACATTCAGCAGATCTTACCGATGTCGTTTAAAAATAAGTTTGTGTTAAATCTGATTTGCATAAACGATCTGATGCCTACTTAATTCCATTATGTTAAAATTGGTTGTGCATTCATAATATATGCGTTTTTGGTGTGCATTGACTGTTATTAAATTAGAAACGTCATCTATGTTAATATTAATTAAAATCGTTGAAATTATGTCAAGAAGTTTAATTATAATTTAGCTGAGAGAAACTGCAGTATGTACCTACAGTTCACAATGATGAATAGATAGCCTACCAAGAGACTACTAAACATACCCCACTTATAAAATTAAATGCTGAATATCAGCACGTCATTTAAAAGGAACCACGGTTTTGTGTGGCTTAGCTTATAAGTTACTTATTTTTTGCAATAAAGATAAATAAATAAATAAATAACAATCGACTCTGCGTGCCCGTTCCAAGCATGCCGGCTGCCAGTCCGTGTGTTCGCTGCGCTAGGGTTGCTTCACACCGAACATAAACCATGTTAGGGCCGCCACTAAAGTTTTTTACAAACATCGTTTGTAGTTGTTTAGAAGTTTGTTAAGATTTGTTGTTATTTACTCGCAGTCCTACAGTCGCAGGATATAAACTGCTCCCCTCTGTCTGGAAGCTTTTGTTTTTAAATTGTCTCGCTGTACTGTGTGTGGGAAGATTTGTGCTTTGTTTTGACTAACTTTGTATTTACACAGATTGTATGAACAGGAATGTTGTTGGGTATCCGTCAGAGAGGTGGCGTGGCGCAGTTTGTCGATGGCACACACTGACGTTAACGAGACTTCGCCGCCTTCCTTTGTTTTCCTTGAGGTGAAGCGCTCATACGTATAATTTTACAAAAATTACATTGTGTAGGTAAATCTGTGAAGTCTTATCTTATAATTCTGTTAGAATATCTCTTGTAGCTTTTATGACAACAACATAATACCTATCCTGGTTTAATCTATATATATAAAAATGACCCCCGTTTTCCGTTGTCACGACTTGGCATGAAAACGGCTTGACCGATTTGGCTGATTTTTTTTTTGTTGTGATTGTTATTGTGAGGAGAAGGTTCTTATGGAAAAAAAAATTAGGGTAGTGTAGGGTAGGGTATGGTAGAATAGGGTGGAGTAGGGAGGAGCGGGAGCGAAGCCGCGCGGGCAAAAGCTAGTAAAAAAATAAATAAACAAACTAGAATTAATTGATATAACCAGTCTGTCGGACAAGCGCAAGAGGCTCCTTTGAGGTGATCATGTTTTTATTGCACATATTTTTATCTTTTTGGTTCTAAAACACTAGCATGACTAGCTTACCTGCATAACAAGCATATAGATACCTATGTATTACATTGTAATTGCATAATACAGGTTCATATACCTATGTCCAACTATTATTCCTATGATTCCTCATTGAATGACGGCTATTCACTTATCTTCTCAAAAAGTTTTACCTTTCGATAAATCAGAAGGTTGGAGTTGTTCCTGTCCGTGAGACTTGGTGAAGGGTTGCAAGGACGCTCACGTAATAGCCGACACGATGCTTGCACTAGCCGTGACATTATGTGATACCTCCATGTCTACAACTATTATTATTATTATTTATATCATAATGAACTATTCTATCGATGAAACAATTTTAGCAATCGGACCAGTACTTCCAAAGATTACCTCCTACAAACAAATATCAAAACAAAAAAAACAACACACTTGAGGGACTTGGCGACACTTGAGGGAGACCTATGTCCTACAGTGGGCGACTTTTGGTTGAAATGATAATGATGATGATGAGCTTATTAACTATTTATATAAGAGTAATTAGCGATAGTAAAGTAGTCTGCGTTCAAGAGACGTCGGATCAGTTCACTTAATTTTAACTCTGAGCATCAGTTTCCGAAAACACCGTCAACCTGTGCGCGGGTTTTGTGATTTTTCCGTGATTATGGCGCCTGACACTTTGTTATAACCTGGTACAGACATATTAATAGACAATACATAGGTCGTTAATGTTGACACTCGCAGTGCTGGGTGAGACGTGCCTCACTGTAATGACCTGGTGCCGTGCCGTGGGTACGCCTGCAACATGGCAAACAGTAATAAACATGAACTCCTGCCATTAGTCGTAGTTGCTCAATAAAGCTCGCAAAAAGTGTTGCTGAAAATTATAACGATGCAAATGAACGACGATGTTCCGTGCCCGTGTTTTATAGTTGCAGCTATTTGTAAGCACATTGGCAATTATGCTTTCAAAGAATCGCTTGCGTTAGACACGGAAAAATGAACCTTCTTAGGAAAAATAACATCGTCCACAAGTCACGTTTGGTTTCAAAACCGTATCTGACGCATCATCATTACATCTGTTTGGTCTAGTGTTGACAAGTACAATTGTTTAACAGGTGAACACCTGGGCCCGACCCTTAGGACGGACAATGGATTTGCTATTAATTAAAAGGCAACACATGTCTTTTGCAAAAACTAAAAATTAAAGATTCTCTAAAATAATATTAACCAACTCAATTTAGCTTGAAATTTAGCCTGTATGTAGTTATAAATTTTTTCTATATTTCTGAGAACTTCAGTTCACAAACACGTAGAATATTGACAGGACAGAAGGACAGGATTTTCTGGTGTGTTGAAATGTCATGACATGCCCATCCATCACGGCGGCGGAGACCTCTCGCGCCGGGCCCTGGTCGAGGCCATGGTCCAGAGCGAGGAGGAATGGCAGGCGGTCGCCTCCTTCTGCGAAGCAGTAATGCTTGCAAAGGAGGAGGCCGACCGCATCAGGCAATGGCGCCCTCGCCGCCGTCGCCGGGATTCCGATCCCGATTTCCGGCCACCGTAGACGCGGGCTCGCGGACGGCGAGCTATGGGTAGCTCGCTGTCCGATCGTCCGGTAATGGACCGAGTCCAAGACGTCGACGGCGCGCACTGTTCCCGCGCGCCTCGAGGAGTTGCAGCAGGAGGGGCCCAGCTGGGTCGAAGCCTACTGGGGACAGGGTTGTCCTAAAGGGAGCTCGTGCGACGGTATGAAGGCTAGAAGGAACGGCGCGGGGTTTTTAGTCAGTAAGAGTCTGACACTATCTCCCGCTCCACCCAAGAGCGGGTTTCGTCAAAGATGATTTTCCCCGTCGACAAAAAAAAAAAAATTGCACATCCATCAGTGTCTAAGTATTGTCCGACTAATTTGACCTTAATTTAATCTATCGCTCCATGTGACACGTCTTTAATCTCCATATGCCCCCCCTCCCCCGCTCATGCACTGTTGATGACACTCCCCCGCGCCTAACTAACGTTCATCATAATGAAGATGCAGAAGGTTTAATAAGAGTCTGTGTGGTACAAAAGTTGGTGCGCATGTCACACAGTACAGCTAAAGGGAGGGTCAAAATGAAAATTAATTTATTCAAGTCAGGCTGAAAGCCAGCACTTTTAGATTTTTAAAATTTACTTAAAGACCACACGCCAAAACGCCTACTGGACAGCACTTTTAAGCTGAAAAGAAGTAGCCCAGCAAAACATCGTAGGTCTCTTAAGTTTGGAGAACTTTCATTTTTACTATAGTATGCAAAGTAATTAACTAAAAAAATCTTGTAAAACAGACAGAATATAGGTAGAATATAACGATAGGACTGTGACTCGAAGCCACGAGTGATAATAAAGGGCCACTATAGTAATATCAATAAAAAAGTAATTGTTACAGTCGTAACATAACAAAAAAATTACCAGCAAGACGACCAGTCACAACAAACAGAACTCGTTTACCAGCAAGATGCGAAGTCAAATTAATTAGCTACGAGCTTTAAGTCACATGTTCTACCCAGCCACTGCTCTAAAGGAAAAACATCGTGAGGAAACCGATATGTCCTAGAACTAAAAATTTGAAGACATGTGACATCCACCAACCCGCACTGGCAATGCCTGGTGAATTACGGTCCATTCCTTATACTAGGGAAGAGGCATGAATCCTAGCAGTGGGAATATAATGAGGTTGATTATCCGATGTTTATACTGTTACCGCAATCGGCTGTACTTGACATAAATAGTCTCATCACATCCACCACACGCACTCAGTACTGGTTAGTGGATGTCACATTAAGACTTTGTATGTTGTTTTCTTCCAGAAGAAACCAGGTTACTACATAAAAATGTTGACTGAGAGACCTTTTGCTGTTGTCTGTGTTGTGTCGGCGCGTGTCAGTGCATACGTTGGCACGTCTCGATCTCGAGTTTGCCTCTATTGATAGATTAGGCAAGTTGGCCGGCGCTAACTTATGCGTATTGGGAGTTGGGCCGGAGTGGCACATGCTGGTGGTCGACTGATGATAGTAGAACACATAACAACACTCTCTATATACATCACACGTTCAATATTAATAAAGATTTGGTGATGGTTTATGTGAATAGGTTTCTTAAAAATGTCCTTCATAGCTGCAGCTAAAATATTAGCTAAGTAGTAATTTATTGCTATTGAATAATTGTTTTTTATATGTTGTAAACATACACAAAAAATAGATTCAGAAACAAAAGCAGTAAGAAAATTGCGGCAAATAAATTAACATCTAACTCTAGAATTCAAATCCCTTGTATATATCAAATACCTCAAAACCTCCCTGCGACTCAAGCAATATAGATAGATACATATAGTACTGGACGGTGAGGCGGAATGGGGGAATAAAGAGAATCTAAAACAGTATTTAAAATATTATAGCTCCTCTTTTTACAAATCGGAGGAGCCCTAGACAGATAAATCTTGAAACATATTATCATACATCAAGAAAGTTTTCTTACAGCAAGAACGGTGCAGCTCAGCCGAGAGCCCCGCAAGGCTCACGAGCCCGGGAGCTTCTATTTTATGATTTTGAGTGCGATCTGTTCGGTGCATGTTTAAATTCATTTAATTCTCTATCGTTCGTCCCAACGACTTCTTCTAATCTGTACATATTGAGGCTTCCGTGGTTGCTGATTAACCGTATCGTCTATTAATTGCTATCTATGGTTTAATTTCTTGTTTTTTTTTTTTGCAATGATGATTAGATCATTTCGACTAACTTCAGTTGAGGCTTTTGTGCACATGATATCCATTTAGATTTAATGTTATGTAATCTATGTTACTGGCCTGACTGCTATGCCGGAGGTCGTGGGTTCGATTCCCACCCACGACAAATGTTTTTGTGATGAGCATAATCTTTTGTTCTGTGTCTTGGTGTAATTTATCCATAATATGTTTGTATTTAGAAATATATAAGCATGTTTATTAGTTGTCTAGTACTCATAAAACCAACTCTGCTTAGCTTGGGACTAGACGGCGTTGTTGATAGTCGTGAAATGTGTTATTTTTTATTTTTTAAATCATGTCATTGTTAATAGGTATATTTTTGTAAGATTTCTTTTTTGTGAAGTTAATGTTAGACTATAGACTTTTCTACTTTGATCCACATTTTTGTCATGTGCTTAGTTGGTACTGGGAACTGGTGTTACACCGTGCTTTTATCCTATTGATAATGTAAAAATAACTTTTTTAAAGAGTAACCGTAGCTCTCTTCCCTGTTCGTAGACATAGGAAACGATTAATTAGAACCAAAGGCTAAAGTGAAATTAAATAATATTTCAATTAAAAATGTCTAAATCGGTTTCAATTTGTATTTCATAAACTTTTCGATTTTATGTTCATACGGAGTGTCGTGCTTTATTTCGTACAAGTTTAATTGTTTATTCAACTTAATCCTGTTTCTGGGTTGCGGATCTGATGCATGCCGTGAATTTTGGATGATGATGTATCAACATACCTACACTTTTTTTTAATAAAAATATAGGTTAAAACATAAAATAGCTACCTTTCTTGGCAGCATGGCAATAAAATCTGTTTTATTCAGGAAGTTGGGATGTTTAAATGCATAATGGTAAATTAAATGAAAAATCAACTTTATATTGCTTGTATAACATCGAAAGGTGTCAATTGAATTATAATATTAATGTATTCACGGGTGAATAAAATAACAATTTCTTGCTTTCTCCAACAACCGCTAAATGGTGACCGCTGTAATAACCGAAGAGTTATTGAACGCGACCGAATCAAATAAAACTAATTTATCGTTTCCGTCAGGTTTGCCGCCACGTCGCTGACGTAAATATGGCGCAGAACTGTTTAGTCTATAGTGTGTACCTCAGGGCCGCCGAGGACTGCCGGGGACCGCGTCACTTACTAGCAGATGCGTCACATTGATCTTCTGTTATATTTTGCCGATATTTTTATGATGATCATTTCACATAATTTATGGATTTTTTTGCTGAGATATATGTTTGATCAGGGAGATTTATTTTGTGTTTCTTTATCGGAACCTTGGCTCTGAACGCAAATTAGCGGCCATATCCGCTACTGTTACATCTTCGTAGACGTAGACGTTTATATTAATGATTTAACTTTGTTATATACACTTAGCTTTTTTTTTAAAAGTGGTAAATCATCAATTAACATCTCCCGTTCAACATAATCCACCTGTGTTTCTTTAGTTGCTCTTTGCTTTCCAAGGCCTCGGTAACTCTTCCAAGTATTCTTGCAGCCCTAAGTATGAACTATAGCAGACTGCGGTGGTGTTAACTTCATAAAACGCATTATCTAACAAAAACTTTGGAAATGAGTTTATTAATAAGCCGGGTAAGTTTCTCGCACGAACACACAAACGCGGCCTAATTCCGAACTAATCTATCGTGCTCCGTAAACTGTCAGCGAGAACAGCCTCATCGGCTGTGTTATGCGTCACAGCCCCCCGGCTTCACAACCTTCCCCGCAATGTACTCGTACAGTGCATACAAGTCTACACATGACTAACTAGACTGATCAATTCAACTACAAACAATCGCGATTCAACTAATTGTCTACGCTGCCACAGAATAACGACATTTTCAGAAATATGCAACTTGTATTTTTAAACCTAATAAGTAATATTTGCATTTTTGTTTGTTTAAAAAATGTTTGGGTATATTTATGAAATTTATTCACTTTCTGTACAAGGATATTATCAAATATTTATTAAGCACATGTTGGGAGCAACGACATATCAGGAGCAGGGCCTATGCCACTGGTAGTTAGGGCTCTAGAAACAGGAAACTAAGTACACACAATGCTAGCCGTATCGAGAAGTACCGCCTGCACCAGGTCCTTTATCCAACCGCGTAACCATAGCTTCGGCAGGTTGTTGAGGCCATCAGGCCGTTGACGGTCACGAAAATAGGCGCAATTGCACCTTTGTCTACATTCCCGATTTTCTGGGTATATGTAGTAACAACGGGTGTCCCTCAGGGTTCAATTCTTGGGCCATTTTTATTTCTCGACAACCACGCGTGCTAAGTCGAAATTAAATATTTATTATTATCTATTACTTATTTCAACACTGTTGTTATTTTTCATTCACATGATAGGTATCTAATGAGAAGCAAAGAGAAGAAGAAGAAGAAGAAGAAAAAGAAGAAAACTATTTTATTTGGCATACACACTCATAGATACACACAATGTAGTAACAACATGTAGACACTAATATTTTATGAAAGAAAGAAGGGAACTAGACGCGTTCTTTAAAGTCTCTCAACGTTAAATTTCGAATGATCGAATTCATAAATTCTGGCAGAGCTATTTGACGCACAACATTCCACGCAAAGAGTTCTGTTTGAGTAGACACAGTTCACAGGCGCCCGCACCTGTCTGATCCCGTGCCGCGTCAACATCCACACTAATACCGATCTGTCACTGAGTTAACACGCGACCCTGATTAGCTGTCACACGAGAGAGCATCGACTAGAAAAAAACCAAGTCTAGTTAATATTTGTGGGCAGACGATAGTTACGTCTGGAACATTCGACGTTGTGTCAGGTATCGCCGTAGTTGAACGCCAGCCGGTTAAAACTATGAACGACTTCATTAAATGTAGGTAAAGTCTCGAGTAGCGATTCAACGGACTCAAGTTGCATAGTTTCTGTATTGAAGAAGTTTCAAGACATCTGAAGTGATGCTACGAGTGCTTTGATGGAATTACTGAATGCTTAATAGAAACTTGACATTTATTGATATCCAGCTAGGGCAATATGAATATAACTGTGAAAAAGGCATAATGGTGCACTCGTCGAATCAAAGCTTCAATGTCTTGAAAATCAGCTCCGAGTTGCTAGCTTGTCAGTTTTCTACTTATTACATTTCTGGAAGTGTGCGTCAGAATTGCGTTGGTACCTTAATTCTGACTTGCAAGCCAGCAGTGTGATTCTGTAAGACTTCATTCTAAACTTCGCATCTGAATCCGCCGTGAGTTTCTTGATTGGCATTCTGAAACTCGGTTGATAATTCGATTCTACACTAGCGCTGCTCTTGCGAGCGTGTTTGCGAGTTGAACTAAATTGACCGCGGAATTTTGACAGATAAAGTATGAGATGACGTAAGAAGTAGCATTCTATAAGGTAATTCCGCCGTCACTTCGACGCTCACTTCTCACTCGAACCCGATTCAAAGTGTCAAATTAAAAGCATCTATTTTACGAGTGAAAATAGAAGAAATCATAGTTAAATAGTGTTTAAATAAAGTTTTTAAACACACTTTAAACCAAGATTCGTCGCACATTTTAAGTGGTTTGTTTAAGGAATGTTAAGTGGTTCCTGGGCGGAGCATCGCCGTGCCCTCGTGGGGGCGATCGGCGGCGGAGACCTCTCGCGCCGGGCCTTGGTCGAGGCCATGGTCCGGAGCGAGGAGGAATGGCGGGCGGTTGCCTCCTTCTGCGAAGCAGTAATGCTTGCAAAGGAGGAGGCCGACCGCATCAGGCAACGGCGCCTTCGCCGCCGTCGCCGGGATTCCGATCCCGATTTCCGGCCACCGTAGACGCGGGCTCGCGGACGGCGAGCCATGGGTAGCTCGCTGTCCGATCGTCCGGTAATAGACCGAGTCCAAGACGTCGACGGCGCGCACTGTTCCCGCGCGCCTCGAGGAGTTGTCAGCAGCAGGAGGGGCCCAGCTGGGTCGAAGCCTACTGGGGACAGGGTTGTCCGAAAGGGAGCTCGTGCCCCGGTATGAAGGCTAGAAGGAACGGCGCGGGGTTTTTAGTCAGTAAGAGTCTGACATTGTCTCCCGCTCCACCCAAGAGCGGGTTTCGTCAAAGATGATTTTCCCCGTCGACAAAAAAAAAAAATTTTAAGTGGTTCTAACATATAAAAAAAGCACTGCTAACCTTAGTCCACTGTTTGTATGTTTTGATAGTGCCGCCTATACTGTTTAGGCATAAACTCTACCAGAGTTTCAACCTGAGCCGACGATCGGTGAGAGGAACGTGTTTCATTTGGACTGAAACGTTGTTGTTGTTTTAGAAAACAAAATAAACACTTCTCTTATTAATATTATTTTTGAACTTTACAACCAGAAATATAAAATTACTTCATGATTATTTCACAATTATTTTTGGCACTGAACGATCAAAACACAAACAAAACGTAAACTAAACAAAACAATACAACGCACTATAAAACTTCAACGCATAAATATTGTCCACAGATTACTAATGATATCATCTGTCAGTCATTTTTTTTTCTTAAGGTAAGCATAGATTATATTCACGGCACAAACTTAGAGTTTTCTGTTTTTTTTTTTCTTATTAGCTGCCTCAAATTCATTTAAATAAGATATTTTAATTTAAACGTCCATAATAGCTAAAATTCTGTATCAAAAACTGGTAAAATAAAAAACCGATAAATCTCAACTTACATTTAGTTGAGTGTGGTAATCACTAGTACAGTATTGGTCGCTTCGAAGCTCACTTCACTTCGCAAGTGCCTAGGTAATGCTTACAGAATGCAAAATCAAGGTCGTTTTGAACCTTATGCGAAGTGAGAGTGAATAGCGAAGTGAAATGCGAGTTGTTGTATGAATTTTACAGAATCGACGTACAGTTCCTTCATCGGATCACCACACATACAGCTATGCACCACCGGTACTTGGTGGATATTCCACCCATATGCGCAAAACGTTTTAAACGTGTTCATTATTTGCACAGTTAAGGAGTGGAATTCTTGATAGCTAGGTACTACATAATGGGTCAAGTCAAAAGTGATGATGAAGAATGATCATTTCTAGGTAAGCGTGCTCCATTGTCAACCACATCATCGCTTATCATCAAGTGAGATAGTGGTAATCATCAGAATTTCGGTGCGATAAAATGGACAGTGCTATTGATCATGTGTACTTCCGTCTCTCTCTTATAAATGTCGATCTTCGATAGTGTGGGTCATCCGTCATCTTGTTGTAGGCGTACAATAAAAGTCACATTATTTTCTAAACTTGGCTAACAATAGTTATTGTTTCTCTATCTAACAATTGCCTTTCAATAAGTTAGTTAAATCTGACACATCCAAATGTTTTCAAAATATATAGAATAGAATCGAGAATTATAGTTCACTAGCTTTTGCCCGCGGCTTCACCCGCGTACATAAACCCAGGATAAAAAGTATCCTATGTGTTATTCTGGGATATGGTCCACTCGTGTACCAAGTTTCATCGAGATCCGTTCAGTAGTTTTTGCGTGAAAGAGTAACAAACATCCATACATCCATCAATACATCCATCCATACATACCTACAAACTTTCGCATTTATAATATTAGTAGGATTGTACATCAAAACAGCTACACAAAACTTTTACACGAACTTAAATCTAAAGGTTGGTATAGGGTTAACGATGATTGCGATGTCTATATGACGGCATGACTGTTGAAAATAATCCAGGTAAATAAAATATTCCTATTAAAAACCCTGTTTTAATATACTGAGGGCCTCTGAGAGGAGATAAAGTGATTAGGGCTCATTAAATTCTTTACAAACTGTGCTTGTGAGTACAGGCTTCATCATTTTTAAAAAGGCCAGTTATTCAGTTTGTGAGGATTTTTCACAGGATATAATATCCCGCGGATTTCTTTCACTCCTCTATTGGTTTCAATGGAGGCTCGCGAACCACTCTCATCTAATACCATTACTATATTTCATTGAATTTATCTCAATCATAAGAGTGAGGGATCGCGGCAAGATTAAGGAGATGAAAAGCGGATTTGCTTTTTTGCAATTCGTTAAGCTTTCTTGGAAAAATGGATTCAAGATAGGTACGAGTATGTACGGCTCTATGTTATAAATCAGTGGTATTTAAATTTGCTGAAGTAATATCGATGAGACTGCCTGAAGGACTGCGACACGTGGAACAGTCTTGTGAAGGGTCTGTCTCATAAAAGAAAATAACAAAGAAAAAAAAAAACAAAGTGTTATTTAATATTCAACAGTAACATACCGAAATTCCGTAACTTACAAATTAAGTCATTTAAATATTTTTTTTTGTCTAAATACCCTATCTATCGGAGATGAATTATAAGAGAGAGTCAGTGGTAGCATTTCATTTAATAGGACAGAATAGAAGTCAAAAACACTTTGCGACGACCACAAATAATACGGGACAAAAACAGGAAGGTGATGAGATCATGATTGGCGTTACTTGCTGTAACTGTGTAATTTACATAATTTTAAATACATGATGTTAACACTAATATTATGATGGCGAAAGTATATAAGTGTGTGTGTGTGTATGTTTGTTACTTCTTCACACCCGAACGACAAAACGGATTTCGATGAAACTTGGTACACGGGTAACCATTTTCTGGAATAGCATATAGGACTTTTTATCGTAAGGTATGTTTCCCTGGGATAATTTACAACTATCTCGCACGCGAAGCTGCTGCGCTCTGGCAGCAGCTAGTTGTATGTAAATATACGTACGTTTCCATAATCTACGTAGGATAGGATATACATCAGTTGTACATCAGTTGAGCTCTATTTCTCATACTTAAAGAATGGCTATACAAAGCACCCACAGTGTTAGTGTCGTGGACCTTCTACGTTTGCTACTAAGTGTGATGGGGTCTGTATTGTTTACAAAGTGGGATCATTTGTAAGTTCGGCGCGCCGCCTCCGTGGCGTAAGCTCGACACGCGCGGGTTACTCGCTCACTAGCGACTGAGATATTCGGTTCTTCCTTGTGGTGTGATCGTCAATTACATTTTTATGTTACAGTTCAGATAAAATTTATGATTTAAGAATAGAATAGGGCTGGCTCTGGTTTTAATGTTACAACTATACATTGAAACCGAAATGTAAACTAGAGAAAAGGCGTTTAAAGTTGTAGTAGGAGCGTGACATTCCGCTGTAGCAATAACCATCCTCCAGTTCTTTATTTTTCTAGCTATTTTTGTTCCATTACCGGCTAAAGGCCTAAGTCCTTTCAGATATTCTTTACTGATTTTTTTTTTTCTTGCGTCATTTCGAACCAGCTCTATGCTCTATAGTATGCGTTTTGATCATCTCACCACCTCTTTTTGGGCCTCGACGGTGCTTGTCAGTCTGTAGGAGTAGGAACCCACTGCGTGACGACACTTGCCCAGCGGTCACTGTATGTGCGGCTGACGTGACTCGCTCAATCTCATTTGAGCCGAGCAGCATTTTAACCCATGTGTATTATGTCCATTATGGAGTGCAGCATTGTTTCTTCGTATTCGGTCTGTTCTTTTTACTCACAGAATGTTACGCTCCATAGCTCTGTGGAAAACTAAAAGGTGAACAAGTTCTGAAAATTAAAACGAAAATACTAAATACTTGCAAATAAAGCAAATACTTTTTTTCCATTTCAAATAAATATTTAAAATGGAAAAGAAAGTATTTGCTTTTTTACTGAAAGTATAAAATGTTATTTTGAACACCAAGCATTTATCACAGCTGTACCTACTTCAGTGAGCATTCAACAATAACCCAGTGTATTTCAGCTCAGGCCTGAGTTTCCTCCATCAACAGCTGCTAATGCCCGCGAGATTTATCTCCAGCATTAATATTCGCAAAAATACCTCGATATTGAATAAATAATAAACACGCGTACTTTGATGCCGTTCGTGAGAAGGCGCGCCATTAGCGGCAGGTTCGCGTCCGCTGATAAAGAATTAACACTCGTTGGCTGAACACCGCAGTATCTGAATATTCATACGTTTGTATGGTTCTTCGATATCAGTGATGTGATGTCACTTGAATAAATTTTTAGAGAGTAATCAAGCGGATGTGACACTGTTGTAAATGTGTTCTACCGAATTATTTGACAATATTCCAAGTCTTAGGTTTTGTGGCAACTTCCTGGTTATCAACTTTATTTTTATTCTGCATAAGTTTTTATTAACATACATATATACATCTTAATTATTAAATATTATAAACTAATAGGTATATATACAAACTTAAAGAAAAAATATATACAAACGAGTAAAAAACAAAAGGAACTTATAGGGCATCAACTTTATTAAATCTGTCTGTTGCGTTTTGACTGTTTTAATTTGAAATCAATATTTTATGTACTTGTAAAACCAGCCAAGTGTGAGTTAGTCACGCGGACGAAGGGTTCCTTACCATCATAGCTTATCTATATAACTTTTTTCAACAATCTATTTTATTTTGTTTTTAGTATTTGTTGTTATAGCAGGAACAGAAATACATCATCTGTGAAAATTCCAACTATCAATCTATTATGGCTCATGAGAGGTCTGGTGATAAACAGACGGTCAGTGGAGACTTAATAATAGGGTCCCGTTTTTACCATTTGAATACGGACATTCTTTGAGCTGTGGATAAATCATAACATTGGGCTTGTCGTGACGTTACGGACAAAACGAAGATTTTTCTTACACGGGATTAACTTAATTCTTAGGCAAATATTATTTCAAGTACGTACATCTGCTTGTGTGTACTTCTCAAAAGCAGTGACATTTAAAAAGACTTTTTTTACAACCACTTACATATACTCAATTTTTTTTTTTTGGCCAGCTTCCCATGTAAAGTCAGATTATCCAATGTGGGCTCGTTTACTCAATTAATATGTTCTTTTCATATTTTCTGAACTTACGGTTCAAAAGTTAGAGGGGACACTCACACTTTTTTACTTTTGGTGCGATTATTTACGAAAATATTAATAGTATAAAAAGTGATTATATAAACTCCTATTCATTTCTAAATACCTATCTAACAATATGTCACACGTAAGGGTTGAATGGAAAAAAAAACGACCCTCCACTTTACGTGTATGGGGGGCGGGGGGGGGGGTACCCTGATAAAACATTTTTTCCATTTTTTATTTTACCACTTTGTCGGCGTGATATACATATTGGTATCAAATTTCAGATTATCCGCGGACGGACGGACAGACTTGGCGAAACTACAAGAGTTCCTAGTTGACTACGGAACCCTAAAAAAATTACGTGTTAAAGTGTTTTTTCAAAACCTATTTGCAAAATAAATATCATTTAATATTTACGAACACACACACAATAGTACATAAAGTTCATTATTACTCTAAACCTGGCACAGCTTAAATCCATTTAATTTAAAAACATTCGAGCAGCTACAACATTTTTTGTTCCGCTTATCTCGATCCGCAGAACTGTAAAACTAAGAAGTCTGTGTGGATGATACTTAAAGATTTTTCGTAATTAAATATTTTTTTGTGAATTAGCGAACGCTTAATCCAAAGATTTAAGGATTTTTGGGCAATTAAATCCAAAGTTGTTAAACGCTTATCTAGTCGTGGAGTCGTGAACATTTTCTTAATTAAATGAATTCCATTAAATGTTAAACTTTTTCAAGTAGCGGGAGGGGGGGAGGGGAGAGAGATTACATTAACATTTTACTCTTCTACAATCAGGGCTGAGACAAGTTCGTAGGCGTGCTACGAACTACACGGCGCGGTCTACGAGGCTACGCGCTACGAATCATTCATCGTGTAGCCTGTAGTCGGCGTCAGTTGGCGCGTCGCGCTCGCCCTGGTTGCTTGTGTCTCTCGCCCTCTCGCGGTGCCGCCGCCAAACTTTACTCGTCGAACATCGAGTCCTGTCTTGCGTGGTTTTTAGACTCTCTACGTACAGTGAATGTTAAGTTAGTTGGTGGATTGTTAATATTAAAAGACTAAACTTTAAAACGTTTTTAGTGTTGTAAGACTACAGTTTTGAACTTTGAAAAACTTTGACGTAAGTATGTAGTGATTAATTTAATGTATCAATAAGGGCTTGTATATAAGCTTTCTGCTGAATTTATTGTCTATTCAAAACGTCATTATTATTTTTAAAGTCTTAAGGTCTTATTTATAAAAAAAACTTTCTCACCGCACAAATATGATAACGTAAAACATAGTCAAAATTTAAATTTTCTGCAGAGATTTGAAAGTCTCTGAATTTAGAATCTGCTAATCTGTGTTTAACCTAATCATATGGCCAGTGAGTATTTATAAGTCTGAATCGCTTGAAAGGCAAACTTTTTCAGGTAGATAGACATTCCCGCTCCCTAATTCTAACTGTCGCAGCCTTCGTGAAACGCGCCAGAGCCTGAGCTTTCCCCAGTTATCAGCGAGGCACACGAGTGTGACTATCTCAGATAAGTGTGACACTTGTCGCGACCGTGTGATTTATATCACACATGTTCACACTGCTCTGCTAGGAAAGCTGGTATCGAGCGGGCGATAACGTTATCAGTGTGTAATTAAAAAGCAACTAGTGATAATGCCTTCCATTTCGCGTTTGTTGCTGATAGCGATTGGGAAGGATCTCGCTATGTAGAACGTTGAGTGCGAGACTATTGACACCCAGATTAAAGGTGAAATAAAATGGAGATTTGAATTGTTCTTGTCGGTTTGTTTAGATACTGAATTAGAACAGTTCTGGTAATGTTTTTCTAATGTGAGATAAGTGAGAAAACACCCAGCTACGTTTGTTTCAAGAAGTTATTGCAACTTGTTAGAATTTTGCTTCATCTATACTAATATTATAAAGACACCTTCTTTTAGAGAGGAGGCCTGAGTCCCAACGTTGGGAACATTATAAGGCCGACTATGCTACTGTCTAATGTAACACTTAAATTACATTCGTCGTTTTATAGATTTTAAATTATTGCTATTTTATTTAAAACTAGCTTCTGTCAGCGCCTTCGCCTCTATGAAAATAGAAAATTGGTAAACATATATCCAATTTGGTCCAATCATTTTTTAGTTTATTAATTACAAACAAAAAAATAAATCTTTTCTTTTTATAACATTAGTATCTACGAGTAAGTGTGGTTGTCATGTAGTAGTCCACTTTTGTTTCTTCATCAATGTGTGAATCATGTTTAAGAAATAGGTGCTGCCTTTTGCAAACGGTCAGATTATTTCCCAGGGACCGTACTACTCATCATCTTCCTGCTCTTGTTCCGTTTTATTTGGGGTCGGTGCAATACGTTTTTTTCTTCAATTATGTCCTGTCACTCGTCACGCTATCACTAACTCCCTTTTCTTTCATATCACTTCTCTCACAATCCATCCATCTTTTGTTTGGCCTCCCTCTCCTTCTCCATCTATCCACATGTATACTCATAACTCTTTTAGCAACATGCGTTTCATCCTTCCTCTACATATGACCATACCAAGCCAAACGATTTCCTTTCAACTTTTTAGTCACTGGAGCCACTTTCAAACTTCCCTTAATATACTCATTTCTCATTTTATCCATTCTTGTCACACCACACATCCATCGTAACGTTCTCATCTCCGCTACATGCAATCTTTTTTCATCCGTCTTTTTCACAGCTCAATATTCTGATCCATATAGTACGACAGGCCTTATCACGGACTTGTAGATTATACCCTTCAACTTGAGGGGCATCCGTGGATTGGTTGTTCCCGTGACCTGTCACCATTTCATTCTGTCGTCATCGTCGTTAGGTGCCAATCTACCTCACCATCCCCTTGGATGAGCGACCCGAGGTATCGATAGTCGGAACAGAGTGGTATGGGCGTTCCGGCGAGAGCTAAAGGCACACGATTGGAGAGACCGCCGAAATCGCAGAACAAGTGCTCCGTTTTGGTTCTGTTCAATTTCAGGCCAACACTCTCCAGTCTGTACCACCACATCTCCAATCTGTTCTGGATCTCTAGGTCACTCTCGGCAATCAGCACTATTTCATCGGCAAACAACATACACCAAGGCTTGTTCGTCAGAGCGTCCATTATCATTTGAAAGAGGTAAGGATTTAGAGCCGACCCTTGGTGTAAGCCGATAGCCACATTGAAGCTGCCAGTGCGAGGTACCCACTATAGACTGGACTTGGGTACTGCATCGACTGTACATCGCTCGGATCAACTACACATACTTTCCAGGCACACCTTTCTCATTGAGGGCCCACCACAGAGCCTCACGAGGTACCCGGTCGTATGGCTTTTCGAACACCTCTGTATTTTTCACACTGCGTTCAGCTGGCGTATAGCAAAAATGGCATCCGTTGCACCCCGAGAATTTTTCATATTTTATATGAACCGAATTGTTTCTGTGATACACTCTCTTCTCTCAGTCGCCTATCAATAAGGCTTTCATAGTATGTGACATTCCTTTATAATTGTTGCACTCAAGCACATCACCTTTGTTTTTAAAAATGGGCACCAACAATCTGTTGCACCAGTTCTTTCCCAGGGACCGTACTACTAGGATGGAAAAAATCCTAGTATACCTATAGACAAGGTAGAACATGGTCTCCCAAGTTCAATATTTTATGAAAATCTTTTCAACCGTTACGGCGTGATTCCATGCAGATATCTAAACTTACACACTCTCGATGTCATAAATAAAATCGCCTCTCTTTATAATAGATTTCCTGTATAGTTGCAAATCATGTTTAAAATGTAAGTGCAATTTTTCACTGAAGATAACCCCCTAAAGAATTTCGTAATGTTTACATGAGATCGCTATAAAGTATTTATCTCTTTTAGAATAGGTAACAGTGATGTAACACTGACAAGTAATTACATGTGGACGAGGGAGAAGACTTTTATTGAAATATTTAATTTTAATTTATTAAACCCCAAACGAACGCTTGCTCGCGAACTCTTGAACGCGGTTCGCTCTCTCATTGTCTTTCTATTGTCTCTAATTACGGTATTCGAAAGGTTAAAATGAAATCGGGATAAAATTCCTTGTTACTCTGTCGATCTACCAGTCAATAGATATCACTAGTGCGTGATCGAATGTGAGCGAGTGCACAGAACACCGACTAAAAATAACTGCACTAGAACGAAAAAAGTGTTTTATTAGATAATATTCTAGCTGTGACTAGACGTTCTTTGATACAACTAGTTTGAGTGCGAAAAGTTAGTCGAAAGTAGTTCTACAAAGAAGCGGAAACATTGTTCTCCCGTGGAAGTGGACAAGTATAAAGCTTATTTCAGACTACGCTATGTATAGCTCATAGTTCATAGCATAACAATATCGCTCACCATACATTTGGCTAATTTAGCCAAGTGTGAACGTGTTCTAAATTAATGTATTGTGACTATGGTGAGTGATATTGATTTTGATGTGCTAACCATAGATTATATGCATATTACAGCATAATCTAAAATGAGTTTAAAATATGATCATAACGCGAGGCGTTCTATAGTTTTTACTATCATCTTACTCAAGAACAAATGATGTCAATCTTTCATCAACTTTTAATATTGATTAATTTGTTCATTTACACATATTACTTTCCTCACTACCAGTTTATCACGTGTAGAAAATCAGCAATACACATTAAAAGCAAATATATAAATATATGAACAAATATAATCATCACAGTTTACAAAAAACAACGGCGAGGAAATTGTTGATGAAATTATTAAGTGTCTTATTTATTGATAATAGATATAATAGTTAAAAAATACATTTCCGAATTAGATAATAAACATAAAAATAAAAATAACTGTTTGTGCTTAGAATATAGTGGCTAACATGTTACAAAATGACATAGTCACTACAATAAATACAATATGGAGAATCACATCACCAGAAAAAAATATGGCTTTAGACATTTCAACTGCCATCCAGCCTAATGGCATAAAAAAAATGAAAACATAACGTTTCACATGAGATCTTTCTGTTCGTTCAAAAATGCGATTTTAAATTCATAATACGTGGGTCATCATCATCATCATTTCAGCCGATAAACGTCCACTGCTGGACATAGGCCTCCCCCAAGCGTCGCCACAACGAACGCTACTGCGTGTCTCGCATCCATCGGCTTCCCGCAACCTTCACCAGGTCATCAGACCACCTTGTTGGAGGCTTCCCAACGTAATACGTGGATATTACGCGGTTAATACGTGGGTATTATTGACATAATATACGTAGTCTGATCAACTTTAAACTGTAATATCTTTAACACACGGATTCTATTAATAGTAATGTCAGAGAAAACAATGGTTTGGAAATGTCTTCTATATATTTTTCATCACTAGACGCTAAAAAAATATGCCAGCAAAATTTTGTTCGGGACTTTGCCATGATCCACTTACTAACAATAATTAATACAATATACCTATATGAATTTATAAAAAATTCATAACATAAGCAAGAAGTTCGTATGTCAGTAAGTGGAAATCGGAATCGGTGCCTCGGCGGCTGGGGCGCAAGAATGTCCATTTCCTTACGCGTGCGGCCATGCCATGCGAGGAGCCATGGAGGCCCATGGCTAGCATAGCATTACTGCTTGAAGGAGGCGACCGCCTGCCATTCCACCTCGCTATTTTTAAGCAGGCGACTTATTGACGAAAGAGAAGGGATTTATCAAACATCTGAATTTCACACAATGCTTAATTTCAGGACGTATTTAAATTTTTTATTTGTTGTTTCTCTTTGATTGCAATGATAGCTAGAACTCGATAGAGACATACCTAATGACGACGTGAAATTAAGTTGCTTGTAAGAGTTCGGCAAGTTAGTTTAGGATTACCGTTATTGTAGTTGCGATGTCGTTAATCCTAGCTGTCATTTGAACATCATCTTTATCAGATGTTACGGATACGGAGAATTCAGAAAATGTGACACCGGTCTTGCCAAAGGGTATTATTATCCAGTTGCTGCTGTAGAAGTCATATTATAGGCAGTATATTCATGTAAAATACTGGCATTAGTTGCAAGGTTGCGATTATACCAGAAGCTGCATGCATGTCGTTATCACTTAATTATATCTATCCACGAATGTGTTTAAAAACATCAATTCGTTTTAGTTTCTCATCTGTCGGAGATGAAGAGAAAACTATCAATTCACCTAGCAGCCGGTGGCAATAAATGCGATCTCGAACGATCTTCAAACTATAAAAATGTTCTCCGCATTTTATATCATTCCGAACGAATATAAGAAGTCAAGATATCTGTAATAAAGGAATTTATCGGATCTATTTAAATATTTGAATGATTATGTATTTAGTTACGTACTAACTCGGTAATTATACAACTTGGTAGGAGGAAACTGAGTAACGTGAAACAACTCATAATGAAAACGTTAACAAATTAGAAAGTTCTCGCGCTTGTATCCGTCAGGTGTAACTTAATACGTGATCCATCGGTAACTCACAGAACATCTTGATAGAGTTATTTATAAAATATTGATACGCGTACGAAATCAAAATGTCTTGAGGCTTTTGTAGTATCACAATTTTTAAGATAAACTGAGTGGCTCAAGCTATTAACTTCGTATCATCCAATCAGTGCGTAATGTACTAAAATAATTCTTATTGTATAACTTGTTTTATAAATGCAACAAATGCAACCCCATTTTATGTTCGCACAATCTGTGTCCATCCCAAGTTTGTTGGAGGAGATTGCGGAATGTGATAAGGCCGCCAATTTATGATTATATTAAAAAAAAATAACAAGATAAAACGAGGCTCTTTCCAATAGGAACGTTGCAGCAGTCGGTTTCTTTTTAGGTGGGAAATCATCCAATGACAACTCGTGCGTGCGTTCCAGGACCCGAGGATCTCTTTCGCACAACCCATGGCCCCAGTAGGCTTCGACCCCGCCAGGCCCTTACGGTTTTGCTAACATCTATCTGAGGCGCGCGTGGAACACTATGCGCCGTCAATTACAAGGGCTTGGTCCGTACGGTTACCGGATGGTTGGATGGCGACCTACCCATTACTCGCCGTCTGCAAGCCTACGCCTACGGTAGCTGGAAATCGGGATCGAGATCCCGGCCGCTGGGGTCGTTCCAGCGCGTCCTTTGCTAGTATTACTGCTTCGCAGAAAGAGGCGACCGCCTGCCGCTCCTCCTCGCTCCGGATCATGGCCTATACCAGGGCCTGGCGCGAGAGGTTGTTGCTGCCGATCGCCACCATGAGGAAACTGTGTCTTCCTAGATGGGGCACACATCTGCCATATTTTCCACCGCGTCCTCTGGGCGGTTCACGCAATGGGGAATCCGGTACTTCCGAACTTACTGTGTTCGGTTAGAACCTGCGTCATGTGAAAGGTGATACTCAAAGAGGGGACTTACCACCATAATTATAGCGTGCCAAATTTAGCAATCGGTTTTCAATCTGCATTGTATGAGTATCAACATACAGTTAGTTTCTCACCACAACTCAATACCTTAATATAGCACAGCCGGAAAAACAAGTCCATCGTATCGATACCACACGAGGGTAATGAAGGGCGCGCCCAAACAAAGGGTTTTTCCGCGTGATGGGGACACATGCCACATGTGACCTCACAAATAGAGGGCGACCCTCTCTAATTGCACGAAAGATCACATCGCGACCTGTGGCGACCCTGTACCCTGTACACACACCACGTGATATAGAAGCCCCACGATGCAAAGAATTTGTTGAACCAACAGGAAGATACGTATAATATGGACATTCAACCACATTCGATCGTTTGCACTACTGAAATCCAAGTGCCCTAGTATAAAAAAAGGGACGTTAACACTTTTGAAAACATTTATTATATCATCTCACTATCTATTATAAGATACAAATGTTATACAAATATTACATCACAAGTATTCATATGATTCGATATTTGAAGACATGTGACGCCCACCAACATGCACTGGGTCCACGTGGTGTATTCAGCCCGTTCCCTCTCTTAGAAAGAAGACCTAAGTCTGAGAAAGGGGAACATTAAAAGGCTGATTACGCTATGTTGTTACACTACAGTATGTGCGTTTACTTTGGGCAGACGGTCCAGTGAGGTACGTCTTACTTCGAGAAAGAGATCAATGTCAATTTGATTGAAATGACTCAGCTGGGGAGCGTTCGGGAAGTTTCGCCTAGTGAGAGTTGTGGAAATCCGATAGATGCGAGACCCATTACAGTGGCGATATTTGTGGGATGCCTATATCCACCAGTGGATGTCTTTCAGCTGAAATGATAATGACAACTTACAGTGCGTGTATGCGTTTCTCAAAACCAATGGGTTTGTTTCCTGGCTGAGACATCAAAATTATATAATAGTGTTTAGTTTTATTAAAATCGGAACCGCAATTCCTTTGAGAATTTTGCACTATCGCTTATACTTTCAGATTCGATCATCCATCAATCCACTTGGCAAGTTCATTTTTTATATAAAAGTAAAAACAAATACGTTACATAACTTTTTTTCTTACGGATTTTTTTTTCACTTGACAACAAATCACTACAGTTGGAGCCATTCTGTAAAAATTTCAGCTTAAAGACTTCAGTGTCGTGAGACTAAAATGATATGTTAATATTTAGCTCAACTTACTTCAACTCAAGGGTGAGATTTTTACTACCACTGGTAAATATGATGTTAATCTTGTTATTATGTTATGTCTCGCGTTGCTTGGAGTGAACCTTCTGAACGTTGATGTGGCTAATTGAGTTGTACCGTTGTAATTAGTGCGGTGTTCACGATGTTTTCCTAGTGGTAGTAGTAAGCACAGCAATACATGTGTTATAATAGAGAGAAAAAAGATAGTCCAAAGGTTAGAGTTGCGTTACAAGATCAACTTCAAACCTTTTGTTTTACCTTTTGTACCGGCTCATCATCTGGAGACTTTTATAAAGGAGGAAGAATTTTGGCACTTTCGCGGAAGGCTACATGACACCACCTCGACTCAGCACAATACGTCGCCGACCTAACGTAGTTTTAATCAATAATAAATCTATGCAATGTGTAACGTTAAGTGCGCAAAACCTCAGACACCCCAAATGATTTTAATTTAATTGGCCAGAAACAGTGAGAAAAATCATTAAAAAAAAAGTTTTGATGTGCAGTTTTAGTTTGTTTAAAATTAATATCTGCATTGAAATAAAAACTTATATTATCCCGTGTATGAGAAAATTTGATTAGACTACAACCATTTGTGTTTGTTTACCTATTTTGGCTAACCTATATTAAAAAGTGGTATAATTGATTCTGCTCGTTATTCTGATCAAACTAGTTTCAGGTTTTGCGCATTTAACGTCACACGTTGTATAATGTTATTATTATGTATTAGTTTATTGCTTTTTAAGATTGTTATTTATGTATAGTGTATACGAGCCTTAGTAGACTGAAATAAAGAGTTATTATTATTATTTCCTTTATTTTCCGTAAACAAAATATAATTTTGAAATATTTCAATATAAAAAAAAAACTTTTAAAAATATTAAAAATAGTAGCCCACCGGTATCGGGAACAGAGTCCAAGCTACCGGGGGTTAGAGCTCCAGAAAAAGGAACTTCCTAACTATACGAGCCGTGTCCAGAAGTACCACTTTCTGAATCAAGACCTTGATCCAGCCGCCTAACGCGAGCCTCCTCAGGTGTTGGTCGAGGCTCTTGGCTATTAAGCCATTGCCAGACACGACTATCAGTACAATGATCGCCGAGTCCACATCCCACATGTCGACAACCTCGCGAGCCAAGTCAATATATTTAATTTGTTTATCTTTCTCACGTTATCACGAGGTTCTCGTCATGTGGAACAGAAATATCAACAATCTTGGCACGAGTCTCGCTTCGGGCCACCACCACTATATTAGGCTTATTGGCTACAATAGTCCTGTCAGTGATGATGGACCGGTCCCAATACAAAGTGTTCTGGCCATTATCAAGAACTGGGTCGAGCTCATACCTGTAGTATGGCACTTCCGATTCCACAAGAGAGTATATCAGAGCAAGTTGCTGATGTATAATCATGGCTACTAGGTTCTAGGACATGCAGATTTCTTCACTATGTTTTCCTTTAGAATTTTGCGAATCTGTGATGAAATAACACCAAGTAATGGACCTAGATGGGTTTGATCTACAACTCTTAACTCGACACTTTTTCCACTCGACCGGTATTTTTACAGTAATTACTTGAAGTAAATAATTATTATCATTATTCAACTTTATAGGAAGGTAGATATGCTGTGGTTTCACGTTACAGCTAATTTACTTGTTCGTAAAGCGGTAATTTATCACTTAATAATGTGTTTAATTATTATCAGGATACCTAATCAAACACCACTTCCAAATACACTAAAAAGAAAAAAATGTACTAAAAAGAAAATCGATTAGCTATGTCTACCTTCTTATGAAGCTAAGAGAAATTTGAATATTCTATTTACCTATTTCATAACAAAAATAAAATGTGTTTTCGATAAAGCGATAATTTTATAAGCACGGTGTACATTTGTCGCAGTGGAATCATCAAACAATAGAAATGAAAGCAATTACACACGCAATGGAACGCGCCGGGTCAGCTTATCAAGTACTTTGAATGACATTACAATGAAATATCACAACATTCGGAGCAATGGAATAACCCCTGGCCGTATATTGTTTGAATATTTGGGCGCAAAAATGAAATTTACTGGCTTTTATCACTGTTGCTGAATACTGGTATTTATTAATGCGCCTCATAACAGAGTATAAGTTAGTAGGTACCTATTTTGATTTCGAGGTTCATAAAAAGTAAAAAGTTTGATTCCCATAATTTACGTTTCAAAACTATAGATTTAGTAAATTGCATACGTCGAAATCCGTAATCAAACACTAATAAATCGAGTTATATCCGTATAATCAACTGTTCCTTATCAATGCCATGTTGCCAGTAATACTAGCATAATAAAATAATGCAGCGGATGATCACATTACGTCCAGGATGAGCCGCGCGCCTCGGGGATGCACACAATAACCCCTCATAATATTATACTCAACATTATGACAAGGAAAGGCTCACCCTTTTCACTCTCCATATTATGTACATTAGGTAGGTACCTAAATATCGATACGTTATATGATTTCTGGTACAATTTTGCATACATTACTTTTTTGCAGCTCCATTTCCAAATGTTATTCTGATCCCTAGCTCGTGCCCTTTTTGCCAGTGTACTCAATAAAAGACCGATAGGTATGTAGATACGTACCTATATATGGTTGGTTTGCAACCAGACGTACATTGTTTTATTTTGGTACAGGCGCTTGTTTTGTTTTATTTTCAGTTTCCGGGTAGCAAGTTTGATTACAGTTCGTTAAAAATGTTCCGTCGGGTCGGTCGGTCCTCAGTTTTAGGATACCTGGACCTTCACTTAAAACCTCTTTTATGAGCTATCTGACTTTACTGTCGCATTTTTTCTCAGTAAACTGATTTCGTACAGCTGCCCTATTTTCTCTCAGGATAGGTAGTGAAAGTTTCAAGCGGTGGCTATTCGTGCAGTATTCATTCCACTTGAGCCGGCTGCCGCGATAAACCGTGAGATTTAAAGACCTCTAGTAAAAGATAGATACGTTGCGGCACATTTTAGAGCTCGCTAGCCCGGCTGTAATGTTGGCACTACGTAGTTATGTGGAGAGACGAATTGCTGACGCGGTACACATTTCTTCTCGTGTTATTATTGAGGAGTGCGTGGTTTACCGCTGAAAAAGATTTTACGCAGAAACAGTTCGCGTCATTGTTAGCTCTGTACATTTTTATGTCTGTTGTGGAGATATTACTATCGCATTAAATAAATAGCTGACTGATTTTGTGTGCGAAGCCCGTTTACATTGAGACAGAAAAAACAAATGGAATCTAAATAGTTTCAACCTTTTGTAAGTCATTACTCCAGAAGCCGCAATATAGTCCTGTTGCTATTTCGAAGCGTGTCATTTGGGTGGTTTGGCATAGCGTGATGTGGTGTGTGTCTGTGTTTTGTGTGATGTGTGGTCAATAGGTACATCCGTATCTCGGAGTTCGGCGGTCGCACACTGTAATTACTGCGGAAACAAGTAGGTACACAGACTTTACCAAACGTAGTGCATGCCACTCGGCAGCTGGCGCTGCCAGTGTGACCTGGCCGCGGGCTACCGATGACCCTGAGAAGAAGATAGGTCTGTACGGAGCATACTTTTAACCAATAAGAACTAATTCAATTATTACTTCTTGGTTTCGAAAAAGAACGTGCTTTTGCACATTCTTTGCTCTAAAAGAGGCACCTATTAGGGTGTTTTTAATATGATGCGGTTTCGACCACGCATGCGGGACGCGCATTTGTCGACCATTGTTATTTGTAGACAGCCACAATTTTCTGCAAGCGGAGTAATTCTGCATGCGTTATGATATCCGCACGATATTAAAAACACCCGAAGTTCTGAAAATCGATGACAATCGTTGTCAATCTGACCACAGATAAAAGCGAAAATACTGCTAGTATTTGTTCGAGGCTGTAACAAGGGAGGCATACAGCCCCCACCGGACGCAATAATAAGTAGTTTTGTTTTTTCTCTGCAGATAGCTTAGGTTGTTTGAGATACATTTGGCGGATTTTTCGCGGGAATGTTCGGGAGAGTTCGAGAGTGTTTGGAGTTACAAAGGGTTGGTCCTGTTCAACTGCGTAGTATCACGTACCGTGTGACAGACGGTCGGTTACTTACCCAGCAATATTAGCTCCTCTAGAATAACTTTATTGCTTATGTGTACGAGTAGTATATTAGTACTTGATCTGAAACAGTTTTTATACTGTTTAGAATACTAATTTATTTTTGACCATCAAGAATTTTCCTTTTCTTCTTTTTCCTTGCCTTATCTCTTTATTTGGGGTCGCCTATCCTCGTCTTTAGGTGCCAGGATAGTCTATCCTTGGTTGTCTGTGCGTCCAGCTAAGCTCGTTCCAGATCTTTGGATACGGTTGTCTACCACGTAGCTAGAGGGCGCCCTCTGCCTTTTTTTTTTTTTGACCATCAAGAATATCTTTTCATTTTAGCATTTCATAATAATTTAGGTACAATAGAGAAGCAGAATATTTAATTTCAGATGGCAATAATTAAGACAGGGTAATGTAATCTGTTTGTTAATATTAAATTTGATTAAATTTCAGGTCTTTGATGTTAAAGTGAGCCCTCATCACACGGCTGTTATGTCTATGTTTTATATTGGGATTGTGATGATATTTTGATTATATCAACTCAATCCTCACATAAAACATTCAATGTAATAAATAACTAAAAAGCCAATTTATTTAATAAATAAAAAAATAAACAAGGACGCCCAAAAAGAAACCAGAAAAACTCATTTTTTATTATCATTGTTAGGCTTGATCACTATTGGACCTAATGGTAAGCGTTGATGTGGTAGACAATTGAGCCGCTACAATTTGCCATTTCAGTCTACAATTAAAGATCCGTAGGTTGGAGTGATTGAATCGGAGAAGCCGGAATAAAACTCCATGTCTTAGCTGTACGTGCGTTGAAAGTATTCCCAAAGAAATGTTTCATGTGTACGAGAATGATTACCCATCGGTATAAATATATTCATTTTGATGAATACATGAAAGTTGTTCGAAGGAAACATAGTTCTACGGTAACTTTTAGCCCCAATGAAACTAGGTAGTAAAATAAACTATACACACGCACGTCATTCCTAGGTACTTATACCTTGTTAACTAAAGTAAAATCCCATAGTTAATTACTGCAAATTAAGCAAGTATGGTGAGCATATTAATTAATGAAAACCAGATAGCGTAGGCTTATTTAAAATTTAGTTGATTACACGTCAGTTTGTAGGGGTAGGCTCATCAAAATAAATGCGGTGAAGTCCTTCGGGAGATCGCTCTTGAATGATTAAAACTAGGCTGCGAGGCGATCTGTACAAGTGTAGGAACTCGGTAGATGTATATACTTACAAGTTTTTGATGAAAATCTTGCTAAAATAATAAAATGGGTATACTTAGGTCATTCTGACTTCAAGTAAGTAGGTATACCGATTTATTTTTTCCGCCATATTTTAATAAAGTAAATAATAACAGCGTTTGTACCATTTTCAGCGTCCAGCAGCAACAAGAAATATATTTAATAAAGTTTCATAAAAGACGCCTCCTCGTAACGTGTTTAATTAACCATTTTTAGGATTCCGTAGATCTATCTACCAAGTAATAATTATAATACAGATGATGCAAATCATAAACCCATTAGAGTTTTGCCATCATCATCATAATCATCGACACAAAACTAAGCTTAACTAAAACTCTACGACAATATTAGGTACATTCTCGATAAAAACATATCCAAGAAAAGTATAAGTAAATAAAAGAATTTGTGAGAGAATTGTTGCAGGTCAACTATTTTACTGTTTATATACCTATGTTTAAGTGATTTGCAATTTGTATAATAAATAACTAGGTAATATTATTGTATAGAATAACTAAACCGTGAATGCGAAGCGTACATAGGGATATAGGGACAGAAAAAGCGACTTTGTTTTATATCTAGTGATTATACGCGGCGTACTGCGAAACTAGATATTTAAATGGTTACTTTAATTTAATATTTACTCCAGTCTAGTAATTTGCCCCTAATATCGCTGTCATGAAGAAACTCAACTAGCAGGTCGCGTCTGAGTGTGTCGAACGTAGAAGTATTTACACGAGATCTGTCCATTAGGCAGAGCTAAATCACGAGACTGAAGACTAACGATGGCCGAGTCATATAAGTCAAACCGGAGCTACATTTTACACTAATATTATAAAGACGAAAGTTTGTGTGTATGTTTATCACTTCTTCACTCTCGAACGGCTAAACGATAGACCATGTTCTGGGATTCCGGTACGTGATATAATTTGTTAATTCTACGCAGGTAATGCCACTGGCAGAAACTTGTGTTTGCATAAATTGGTAATGTAATTAATAAAGTGAGCTTGCCCTCATAGCACTAGAATAAAAATTAAAATATAATAAATGTTTATTTAAGATAAATAGGATCCAATTTGTTACTAGTATAATAACTTATAGCCAGGGTTAGCAATACAACCATAATCTACTCGCTCCCTGCCGTCAGGTGAGCAATAATACAACGATTCATGTACAGGTGGACTATCTTTAAATGATTGTAATCTTACTTAAAACGAGCGATGCTGCCTCTAGCCCGCACTCTGCTCAGCATTGACGTGCATCGCTTGCGCAGAGTAGCGTACAGGCAATCGATGCGCTCCGCAAACATACAGCAGTGGCGGGGCTGCCTCAACATTGTTCTAAGGGCATTATTGTATTGTACCTGTAGGTTACTGTACGCTGTTTGAGTATATATTGCCAACAGACTACTAAGTAAGGCTAGTAAGTAAGAAAATGTACAGAAGGCTCCAAAGAGAATAATTTTTACCTTATTATTACGTCTTGCAAACCTGCGAGCAATCATGTATAACTTTTTATCTGAGGTGCTAGAGGTCAATTATAATCCCTGATTATGCAATTTTAATAGAAACGATGTCACATCATTCATATATTCGTATATTTTTTTGGAAATAGTTATTAAAGCCCCTCCTAGGTCCACGTGTTGTAGCGGGCCACTACGGAACCCACACTGCGCGTGCCTCGACACGCACTTGCCCGGTTTTATGACTATGTAGGTCACGAAATATATTAAACTTACTTCAATTTAAAAAATAAAGCGAGATGAAAATTTTCGCATAAAATGATCAGTGATTTACAAAGTTTTCCAAAAGCTCCAATTAGTAGAAATAAATGAAGACAATACCGAGCCTTTAATAAAATATTACAATATTCAGAACTTATTTTGTCAGGTTTGTCTTAAAATCCGTTCTATAGCTGGAAAGAGCTATGCTAAGTTGGTACCCAGAATTACTACGTTCCATCTAAGCATAGCATAAATTATGCTGTATAAGTTTATACCTACTCAAGGGTAAATATATATTTCCATAGCTTCAGAGGCTTGTTATTAACGAGACTCATCATAATAATGTTAATCACACAAACATGTACGGTGTTGTAACACAACATGATCCTGTAACAGGTAGATACTTGGAATGCTTGTAATATCGGTAATACCTGTAGTACGAGTAATTAAAGGGAATTGATGGCAACATTAGGTGTGTACACGGCATCGCTCGCAGTCAAGAGTTGTTAAATCTTACAGTCTAAAGTTTTATAGGTGATCAAATGATTGTTGCTTTATGTGCCCATGTACAATTCCTCCGCCCTATGGAAGAGATGCAAGTACTCAAGTGGCATTGTCAACGAATATACCACAGAACTGAACATCTTGCACAGTTATTAAAAAAGACATCAAACATTTTCCACTAAAAAGATAATGCTCAATTTTAAAGGACCACTTAAAAATACCACTTGTAGGTACCAAATATCAGTACTCAGCTATCTTTATTTTTAAAGACCAATAAATTATACCTTCTGAAATACCTATTATCTTTGTTACCTTAATAAATAACTTTCTTTTACTAGCGACTGTGCTGCTGTGGCCACATGATCAGCGCCGTATGACGGCCGTGCGTTATGTACAGAAATAGAGCCTTTAAGAGGGTCCTTCTCCACTCGCTTATCGTAAACATCGAAAATGGTTTAAAAGCTTGTTACTTCATTTAATGCAATCCAACGCGATGTTTGATGAAAAGGCAACGCAAAAAAAGAGAGATAACGCCTGGAAACTGTTAGTATTCGGTAATTCCGAGATTTACTCGAAATTTCACAAAACTTGCTCCAGGAAATAGCTGTTTTTTTTTAAACCCTTAAAAGTTTTTGGAAAAAATTGTCGTTATTTAGAATCTTAATAAAATTTGCAAGGTCTCTAGAGGATAATTTTTTTGACTTTTTAATTTTTAGGCAAATTATGAAGTTTCAAAGTTCATACAAAATAGGACATTTTCAGAGGTTTTTACTGGATTAGTTTTACGCAAATTTAGAAATTGGTTTCTTTAGAAACTTAGATAATATCCACAAGATACTGTGTTTCCAAAATATTTAATGAAAAATGTGTAATAACGTCATAATCAGTAATGAGAGGTTGTATGAAAAACAGTGAAAATGTGAGTCATGATGCACCACCTTAAATGGTTATGCCAATCATCGTCACGTGCTAAAGAAGCCTTTTATTATCAGCATTCACTTTACGAAAACTGTCTCATCGCAGAGCGTTACCAACCTACAATACTGCATAGCTACGGTCGGATTTATTACGTAAAACTATAAGCCCGACACATTCCTCGATCCGGGTACGAACCTTTCACTCTGAGCTAGCGATCACGACGCTCGCGGAGGAGGCAGCATCAATGTTTGTATTCTGGGAAGTATGATCGATGTATATCGAATATGTCGTTTAAAATAACTCATAGACCTATAAAGGAGGTCTTCAGCATTTGGTGAAATCGTTGTTATGTTATAGGGAGAAATCAATATGGAATAATTGGAAATATTTCCTTTCTGGGAGAATGGGGAAGCCACTAAAGCGGTCGGGCAATAAAAATGGGGCAACGCAAACAAAACACGCGCCATCGAGCTCCGGCCCGCGGCCGTCGGGCCGGGGGCTGAGCTGTGTTTGTATTATTATAATAACGTATTAACCCAATTTTTATATCGTTTTTCGATCTTTCAATACTACTAGTTATTGGAACTAGGCACTTATTTTTTGTCACAATACCATTCAAGATAATCATTGCTTTAAGAATTAGTTATTCAATGATTACGTAGCATAATTTAAGTAATCTAATCAAATCAAACGCATTTATTTCAAATAGACCAGGCACTTTTTGAATAGTCAATGTCTGTAATTCCAAAAAAAGAGTGAAGCTAAATTGCACGTTCCAAAGCGTAGATCTCTATGGAGAAGAACCTGCTAGAAACTCTTCTTCTAAGAAAACAATTATGTAACATAATCGTGTTTCGCTTATTGTTTGACTAATTACTGCCTAATTGAGGCACAATACGGTTCTAACGTAAATTACACAGATCAGTAGATAAGCATTACATAATTACTTATTAAACCAAGTTTATATTCAAAGCAGGCTCTCCGAACGCTGCGGTCGGAGCTCCGTCCATTTTCGAGTTATTAATGTGCCCATAATTTTGACATTATCTTCACATTTACAAGTACATCCGCGTAAATTAATAATTAAGTCTGATATCCGTTGAATAACTCCAAAATATTAATGAAGGATTAAATTTTACACAAGTGGCGTCATTAAACATGTACTTTTTAGGTCTTTAATAATAAACAATGTAAGCTGACAATAAAAACTGAAAATATTTCAGTAAAGCCAACCTAACACGTATTTATGTCAAGCAAAATTGGTGCCGCGTGTTTTTGAAACAATTATTAAAAAAAAACTTTAAGATTTGTTACATATTTGAAGAGTATTTATATCTAGGTAAACAGTCTATTTCTGACCAAATTCATACGCGTTTATGTTTATCTAACGTACGGTAGTTGGACAACTTTCCTCTTAATACCTATTCGAGGAAACTAAGTAAAAGCCCATTTAAAGGCGAGGCAGCACAGTCGTGAAGACATTCGTCGTCGTCACAAACAAATTAAGGTTAGGTACTGGAGAAACACAAAAAACTCTCCTTCCTACAAATTATTCATCATCTTATTTCGCGACGTTTCTATGAAGCTGGGTTATTAATTTAGGCGGAATTTGCGTGAGATATGGGCCGGGTGTATTTTATTCACTAATCTGAGATGAAAAACAATCTACTTTTTTATCTGCTTGCGGCTTGCGGACTTTCTCTTATCTGACTGTTTTTAGATTAAGAATTGGCCCTCACCTATTACGATGACATTTTAAAAATCATAATTTTATTATTTATTCAAAAACTGGCCAAGAGCGTGTCGAGCCACGCTCAGTCTAGGGTTCCGTAGTTTCCTGTCCATCACAATACGTGTCCCCACTTAAGAGTTAAAACAATGAACAACAGACAACGAGCAAGAACCTATACCAGCAATGCCAACGAGAGCTAACCGAACAATTCTTGTTTACTTTGTATTTATAATCGTTGTGCTGTGTCTGTATCGAATAAAAGTACTCCTATTCTATTCTAACAATTCGACAATGTAATAGCTCATACCCATCCCGACCCCATTAACTCAGGAAAAATCTTAACAGCGCCAAGTACCCCAAAGTACAGCGCCATCTCTCGAGAAATTGGGTTACTAATTTTTATAAACTAGGCGGGTTATGTATGTTGGGTTTTCGGTGGTAATTTTCAATCAATTTAATATTTTTTATTTATTTTAAAAAGTTACGTTCAGGATAATAAAATATGTAAACTATGTAAGTTAAAAAAATACTTGCATATAATACGGTTAAATTACAAAATTAGTTCAAAAATAATTTTGTAAAATTTTTCAAAAACTGTTCAATCCATCAAGTTCAAAATAATTTTTCTAGAAAGTCTTTACAAAGTTCAACTTTTGAGATTCTTTTCATATTTTCTAAACTTATGGTTCAAACTCAGGACTCACATTTTTTTTTATAGTTTTGGAGTGATTTTATCCGAAAATATAATATTATTAAAAAATTGATTTATACACCCCAATTCATTTTTAAATGCCTATCTAACGATATATCACACGTTAGGGTTGAAATGAAAAAATAAATAACTCTCCACTTTGCTTTTAGGGTAAGTAGGTACCCTAGGTGTACCTTATGAATACATTTTATTCCACTTTTTACTTTTTATTTCACCGTGATTACACATTGGTACCAAATTTCAGCTTCCTAGTGCTAACAGTCACTGAGATTATTTCGCGGATGGACGGATAGACAGACAGACATGGCGAAACTATACGGGTTCCTAGTTGACTACGGAACAAAAGAGTACTTGTTATTCTATTTTAATGTTTTTAAAACCTTCTATTTAATTTATTTGTTGGTTTCTGAGTACCTGGAATCTTTTCCAGTTCTGTGAATAGATGTAGAATGTAGGCTATCATGCTCGTACTATGTCACCTCGTCAAGCAATCTTTGTTCGACGGCTTCGATCTTTATGACTGAATCGGTTCAGGCAGCCGGTCTCGTTTAAATTGAGTTGGATCCACTTTTTCCATACAAATTTTTGCCCTCGGCTTCGCCACCATACTTTGTACCACAATAATCGCACATGCACTGCCGAAGCACTTATGGTTCGCGGCTTTTAGCGATGACATAGCTTCCTACCACATGAGGTGTAGACATCACCTCCTACTAATTTTCAGGCGGTCGCCTCCTTCTGCGAAGCAGTAATGCTAGCAAAGGAGGAGGAAGACCGCATCAGGCAACGGCGCCCCCGCCGCCGCCGCCGGGATTCCGATCCCGATTTCCGGCCACCGTAGACGCGGGCTCGCGGACGGCGAGCCATGGGTAGCTCGCTGTCCGATCATCTGGTAACTGTCCGGACCGAGCCAAGGCGTCGACGGCGCGCACTGTTCCCGCGCGCCGCAAGGAGTTGTCAGCAACAGGAGGGTCCCATCTGGGTCGAAGCCTACCGGGGTCGGGGTTATCCAAAAGGAAACTAGAGCCTCGGTATGAAGGCTAGAAGGAACGGCGCGGGGTTTTTAGTCAGTAAGACTCTGACACTGTCTCCCGCTCCACCCAAGAGCGGGTTTCGTCAATGATGATTTTCCCCGTCGACAGAAAAAAAAAAACCTCCTACTAATTTTAGCGCGTTTTTATAATTTTTTGCTGGTTTAGATCATAGCGCCAGCGAGCCAATGATTGGCTACCAGTTACTTTGACATCGCAACTTTCTATAAAATCATCCATCGTATCACTCGTTCGATGAATTAAAACATAATCGTGTAGCTATTCATTAATTTATTTAGCGTCGTGATCGAGAGCGGTCATACGGCATAATTTGTTTATTTATGTTCAACGGAACGTGTTTACGTTCAAATATCCAATGTGAATAAATATTGCACAATTAATTCTGATTCATGGAAGCGACGAGTCCAATAATGTGTATCTTTTAATAGATATTTATATAACATGACAGTCTATTATGAAAATTATAATATTCATTATTTGTTGGACCATGAGACAAATTGGGCTCATTGGCCAGCAGAGTTACTGCATATTATGTTATTGTAAAAGATTCGGTTTCAATAAAAAAAAAAAAAACAAAATCGGTTCACAATTAGCCGAGAAATCGTTGAATATAGGTGCATTGCAAGTAGAACATACAGCCGAACGTATAACCTCCTCCTTTTTTATGTCGGTTAACGATGTCAAACAACAATACTAACAACATTATTTCAGGACTACTTTGCAGTATTATGGTTTATTTATGATAGGACAAAAATATTTATGACAAAATAACCCCATGGATATTTCTCAAAAATTAGTTTATAGGTATCTTAATATTTATTGAAGTACACGTCTATTCGAAGTGATTCCATCTCTGTTGGTGGAAGAGCCCACGCTCCATATATTTTTGCCCGTGGTTCGTGCCTTTTATTTTCAATAGAAAAAAAAATTCACCAATAAGAAGAAACTCAGATTGAGCTTAATACTATCTCTGTATCTGGCAACTTACGGTTCTGTCCGTGACAGCATTTTTATTGTGTGTGGAGATAAACGTCTCTTGGCCAGCGAGCATCGAGTGTCACATTAGAGCACAGACAGACGGACGGACACCCACGTCTTGTAGATAACATGCAGCAAAGTATTGGAAGACGCCGCTTGGGACTCGCTCCAGATTCACTTAGTGAAACGTACGGGGGATAGGTACTGGGAGCTTGGCTGCCTGACAAAGCGCAGGTTTCAGCTGTCGTCTAGCTTCTATTTTCTCTATATTTTTAAATGTCACAGTTGACTTATTTCCCGATATGTACAACGGTGTCACTGGCCAACTTACTGTGTAGATCCCGAACAGGTTAACCGTTATAGAACCTTTGAACTAAGCTTTGGCTACTCTTCTGTTTTTAACATACCTAATTTTTGGTCAAATTTATTTAATATCTATATTTAACTGAACCGCTCATCTTACAGCCGTTGTATGTTTCCACGGCGGCCTGTCTTTATCACAGATCGGATAGACAGCTGTCGGTAACGGGCGGCGGCGCCTTCAGATACAGAAATAACGGAGCACCCCTACACCTCAACTGACAGATATTGAAAAATGATCGCCTCAATATCTTCTGTTATTTAAACAAATAGACCGTAGTTCGATTTATCTTTTTTTGAGGTTACTGGCAGTTTACAAAAATGTAAGGCAAGACATGTATGGTGTTAGGAAAACATATCGCTGGAGAACCTATTTATTGACATGACGGCCCCTTCGAGATGATTGTTATTTTCTTACATTGTGACTCCTTGGATACGCCATATTCATGGTGGTAAGTCCCTTCTTTAAGGAGTGGTTGGACAGGCGTCACGTCGCCCTCATCTCCTGCTTGACGCATACCGACGACTTGGGCTAAGTCCGGTCACTGTCCGGACTTAGCCCAAGGCGCGTGGTGTGCCACCCGTGCCTCAAAATGATGGCAGTAAAACTGTAGGAGCCCAGTAGGTATGATGCCCACTAGGGCCACGAAGAATTTCTGAAAAGGGAGCCCGAGACCACATAGGGCAACTGAAGATACAGGTGTGGTTTTAATCAGTAAAAGTCTGTCACGCCCTTCAGCTTCACTCTAGCAGGAGAAGTCATTGTATAATTTTCTACATAAAAAAAGCAGGGCAAATGCAAGTCGGAGTCGAACACTGAGGGTTCCATACAAAACATACTTTGAAAACAGTATTTATGCAAAAAAAAAAAAAAAAATTTTGCGTTAGTAATGTACAGTTTTTAGTTATACTTGTGCGACGAGACCTTGCTTCATGCCAATTTTCAGGACTCAATTTCAACGGAAAGTACCCTATGAATTCCCTTAAGAGTGTCCAAATACATGTTTTTTGCGACATAAATGGTCGTATCGTTGGTTTTCGATAATTCGGAAGTTATTTTTTCATAGCTTCAGATAACTGCAAACCTAAGTATACGCTTAATTTTAAGACAGTACGAGTACCTCCACGCATTCCCGAAATAAAGGGTCTTGACAGACTGACAGACAGACAGATAGACAAACAGACAGACAAAAAAGTGATTCGGGTTATGTATTTTTTTTTAGTTTTCATTTTAAGGTACGGAACCCTAAAAAAAACTGTAATGCTCATTTATACTTAAAAATTGGAAAACGAAGTCACGCTTCAACAGTATACCGAGTAGCATCCAAAAGTAATCCGACGTTGAGAGCGAGCCCCGACAGCTGTGTGAGTGCACGTCGCGCGGCGGGAGCGGGCGCGGCTCGTTCCGAAGCAATGCTCACGCTGCGCACTAAACTCCTGCCTTTGAATATTAATGCCTTCGACTTGCTCGCAGTTCCTCTGCGCCTCAACTACATCCACGACTTCTTCCTGCCTGCCCGCCAAGTTCCAAGCACGGCGATTTGCATAAAGAAACGATATTCGAATAGTTAGCATAAATTATTTTATAGGTTAAGTTGGAGTCTTAAATGTTTTATTTATTAGTACACGGACGTTTATATGGTTAGTTAAAGAAATAATGGTCGGGTTTGTGATAATCGTTTTAGCAAAAGTTTAATTTGTACTACAACTTTAGATTTGTTATAGCGATTTTCTAAGACGGGCTTCATTGGGCTTGTAGGAATAGACTGTTTGAATCAATATATACCGAAGTCAAAAAGACAATCGAAAATACACAAGTCAGAAGCACTCCATGTAGGTATACACAATGAAGATAAATATTGTCTGCAGCCAGCGACAGAGTTGTAAGTGAGAGCATTTTTACTCTGCACGCTGTCTGCGCGTAACAGACACAGTGAGAGAGTTCTTGCCCTCGGCCGCCGCCGCCACGATGACTAACCCTCACGTGATCTCTGCGTGTACGTACAAAACGATAAATTATCTACAATGATACATTAGCCGCGGACGTACATCACGCATTACTCCTCTCAGTGGACGCTAAGAGACATTTATGCGAAATAAACCACCTGTGTTTGTCTGAGCTTCTCAGAATGTTTCAGTGTTTAGCTATTTCCGTCTGCCGAAGCCACGGATATACAATACTTCGAAGCAATAAACTACGCCAAATGGGATTTGAAACTGACAAAAATTATTGTTCCTATTTAAATTGTTTATTCGTCTATTTCGTAGTGAGTATCTAGTATTTGTTATATCTTAAGTTTGAGAGATCGCAGGAACGGCTGGGCGATATTGTCAGGTCAGTGGAGAGTTAGCGTGTTGTTGCCGCTGGCCGCATGCCAAGCGGAACACGCCTCTAAACGTATGAAGTACAAACAGCGGGACACGCGGCGACTGCATCCCGGAGAATATACTGCCGCCAGGTTTATGTTATGTCCATTAAAGTGCACAGTTCTAAACATGCCTCGCGCCGGGACACCTGCAAATGTATTGCCTTTTAAAATTCGACTTTACCAGCAGATATTTTTTTGTTGAATAAATTCAAGATTTCGTTTGAATTTTTACGCACTTTAGAAAAGGTTTTTTACGAGTCAGTGATTTCGTCGGGTTGTAATTAAGTCTATTAGTTCATTAAAACTCGAAGAAAACAAAAAGTTCATGAAAAGAAAAGTTGTAAACTTTCGTAGTTAGTCTAGACTAGACGGTGTCAGTCGCACCAAGTATTACTTCACAATAATAATATACAAGTTAAGATATGGAGGTGTGACGACGATCCGTAAATGAATATGAGTTCGTCAACAACACGACTCAGTACTTAATTAACGTGTCCTTGTGACGAATGTACGAAAAGAAAAATATTAAGATATCGTTCAGTCGTCGAACGTTCGAGAAACGAGGGCTCTTTTAATTTGAGAATCAATCGTTTGTCGGAGGCAACACAATATAACGGGCACGCAGGCCGCCGGCAGCTGTTATTGGTTGTATCCTTTATTTCATGCCTAAATAAACATCCGGGTGGTATCGCGGAACGTAAGGCGGAATTAAATGTTTAATTCGCAAAAGCCATCGCTTGGAGCTAAAACAGTAGCGTAATTACTTAATTGATGTTCAAAGAGAGCACGTTCCATATAAATATTTAGACGTAAATTCAAAATGTTTATTTTGGAGAACGTTATACATTAAAAAAAATACAACCGAACTTTGAACTTCCTCCTCCTTTTTATGAAATCTTTTGAAAAAAATAGAAAATAATTTTGTTCTTACAACGGTCATATATTAACTAGCTGAAATGATTACTAAGTGTGATTAAATAATTTCTTGTGAACAAATTAAAATTGCTTTCCGTTTTAGGTTACTTACCGTATGTATTTTTTTTTACTTATCCAATTAGAATTTGGCTTACGAAGAGCTTAAATACTTTCTAGATGCAGCCTAAGAGTTATCTACAATGTGTGCAATATTTTCTCTACAAAGTTTAAAATATTTAATTTCGTTTGTTTTGGTTTGCAGCAAGGTTGCAAGTTCCTGTAATGAACCTTTCTAGAACAGATTCTACAAAGATAGTTAGTTACATTCTGTTGTCCTAGACAATGTCTGTGCTACTATATCGAGTTACCACAATCCCTCTCAAATATTTGTGAGGCGCGCCGCCCGGCCGCCAGCGTCGCCTAATTAAACCTATTCGATACATACTGGAACTGTTGGCAATACTAGAATAGGTACTAGGCACCCACTACTGAAGCCAAATACTCCAGCGAACTCGAGCTGCATACTCTGCGAGGCATAAACACCGTGTGCTTGGAAGTTTGCCTCCGTCGGCTCTCGAGCTGTAGGTTTATGGTGCGTCCACACGGTGCATACTTGGTACAACTTTTGTCGTACAAACATCTGTGCACTGAATGTCAAGAAAATATTTGTGCGGACTTTTCATTACTTTATTAGACTTTTATTTTTAAGCATGGTTCAGTTTTAGAAACCAAATTTCTACTTACCAGAATCGTAGCGAACGTCGGAGCAAACAGTTGTATTGAGATATAAATAAAAACTTTTATTAAAAAAAGACGACTTTTGATGATATTTATTTCGGACTAGCTTCTGCGGTTTCGCCCACGTAAAAGTTAGTATTTTCATACAAACTTTGGAACTATTTCATCCTGTTAGAGTCAAAAAAGGCAACCTTGGCGTATTTCCTGTTCCTAGTCCCAGTAGTTTCGGCTGTGCGATAATATACCAGTCAGTAAGTTTCTTTTTATTAAAAGTTTCTTTCTAAATAGATTACGAGTATTTTTAGTTACTCCATTAACAATAATAAAGACACGATAATAATGCCAAAAGTGATCTCGAAAGATATTTAGCAACTGGACGACCGTAGGAAGACTTTGAACACCTATCTTTTTATAAGTAGTACCAGAATATCGAAACACGAGCTCACTTTATATTTCTGTTTGTACAAAGATAATTCATGTTGTAATGGATTATTTAAAGGTACCTTTTCAACGTAAATGTACACCTTCGATATTTCCAAGGGTGCGTCCACATCTGGCGAATGTGCGGCGAATGTGCAGCTCGCGAGCCGTTTGCGAGCTGCCCGCGAACTGCGCGCGTGCATTTTTGTTCGTGCACCGCTCCTGCGCCCGCGCCGCCTGCGCGCAGTTCGCGCGCGACATAAGCGCCGTACGCGAACAGCGCGCGGGCGGCGCTTTAGTTATTAAATTATTGTTTACCCGCTCAGTTCGTTTCTGATTACTAGAGGCTAAGTATGTGTTGTCGTGAAGTGGATGGAGGAGAATTATTAAAAGCACTAGTGTCGTCCGACATACTCGAAAGTACTGAGCCAGTAAACGGAACTGTAAGTGCGAGAATTAGGTACGCGCAGATCGCGCGCCGCGCGCACGCCTTTTACGATCCTTGCATGAGTCGCGCTAAAGAGGCGCACCAAACCATTGCCGTGACTGTACGCGCGCAGCTCGCGGGCAGCTCGCAAACGGCTCGCGAGCTGCACATTTGCGGCACATTCGCCAGATGTGGACGCACCCTAACACGCTGACAGTTACCTGCACTGTTATGTTACACTAAGATAAAATACTTTTTACAAAAAAAAAATAAACCGACTTCAAAAAGTACAAAATAACTTTAATTTCGGAAGTCGGTGTTTCTATAATAGATACCTAATCTTGTCTCTTCGTTATTTAACACCGACTTCCGAAATTAAAGTTATTTTGTACTTTTTGAAGTCGGTTTATTTTTTTTTTGTAAAAAGTATTTTATTTTTCACTTTTTAGTTATGGTAGCACCACTAAAAAGTACCTACCCTTCAGCTAAACATAAATTACCTTATAGCCAGAGTGCATCCTCATAACGATTCTTATAATCCCAAATACGGTTATATTACATGAATTTACCCCCTCCCCCTTTCCCCTCCCCCTTTTCTTTCAGTCAGTCATCGACTACACGTATAAACAAAGCAATTTTACTTGTTACGACAATTCTGCTATGATTCTATGAGGAGTTCTGTTCCATATCTTCGAAGTTCATGATCAGATCATAACAATATTTCTATGGGACCAACTTGGAAGCATAACCTTTCAATCAAAAAAAAAATTTCAAAATCGGTCCACAATTGACCGAAATATCGGTGAACATACATACAAAAAAAAAAAAAAAAACATACATTCAGCCGAACATAGAACCTCCTCCTTTTCGAAGTCGGTTAAAAATACTATAATCTACGTACGTACCGTGTACCTACGTACGTACTGTACCGTGTGGACGCACCATTACAAATTACTGGAGCTGTAGTATAAATCTTTCAAGAAAAAATCGAGCTCAAGGGTGAATATTGCTTGTTGATTCGAAAAAAAAAAAAAATGTTCGACGTCTAATTTATTTCCTATTGAAAACTTTTAGTTGTGTTTTTCGCTCTATGCTTAGCTGACAGTCCGGCGATCATTTTTACAACCTAAGAAACATTATGACTGGACCGTTCCGGTTATATTATGAAGGCAATTAAATAAAAGTATAAAAAATAATAAAATATGAATAAATAATAAAAAAATACAGAGTAGCGAAGTATTTCCGCTGTTGCATGTCGCAGAGCAGTAACTGTGCAATTTTCTGCATGTTTCTAGTTTTTATAGACTCGGTAACATTTCAAAGTTAGAAACATAATTCTTGTTTTTATTAAAATCTTTAACATAATAATTATAGAAACGAATGCATTTTTTGTTAAGTAAAAAAACAGTAACATTGAGTGAACAAAGCACTCCGCCTCGAACTTCTCGTAATCAGAATTGGAAAACGTCGGCACGTCAGTCAGCGCATCGCTCCCAACAAATTGGCAATTCTGCGATTTCCTTTCACACGATAATTTATTAAATTGTATGAGCGGTACGAAAACAATACGTATCTCTGAGCGTGAGCGTGAGGCGCGAGCGGTGTGCGGCGTGCCGCAAACAACGCTTAGATTAGCATCTCAATCTATTTACTTGCGAATTTGAATTGAATACATTCAAATTTAAATACATATGTGCCTGTCACGGTTACCGCAGTGGTTGAGTGATTGACTGCTTTACCGCCTGTCGCTGGTCTAACCAGTTCCCGTACGGAACAAATATTTGAATAAGCTGCAGATAGGTGTTCCGGGTCTAGGTGACTTGTGTATATAACTATATTGAGTTGTGTACCTACATGTTTGTGACCGCGTCCACAACACAGAAGTTATTCTTAGTGTAGGGCAACGATTAAAAAGAAAACAGAAAAGAACAAACTAAACTCATGGAAATACGATGGGGCTTCCAGATCTCATTTATTTTTCCATGAGGAAAGTTTTGTTACTATTTTGGTTTTCAATGAATTTTATTATATTCTATTTACTTCAACACAGTGTTTTAGCGGCCAATCTAATCTTGAACACTTGGGGAACTCTCTAGCAGTGTGTAAGTAGTAGTAAGTAGTGGTGCAGTCTATACTTTTTGTGCGGATTAAGAAAGGATAACGTCCAAACAGCAACACAAAGTGGATAAAAAGGACAATAAAATAAGATTAACGGAATGCACCGACGACGAAAAGAGCTTCTGGCTATTTTAATGATATTTTTATGAGGTTATTGTCAGGATGGTCGTAAGAAACGTGACACACGTGCAGAGCAGGGGGAAGCTCTTGGATGCTGTTTTAACTAAATAAAAGAAGTCTATGGAGGTAGATAAGATACGTACATTATCTGGCGCACGACGATCGCTGAGGCGTGAAAGCAAAACAAATAAATACAAGAGAGTTTACCAACTCCCAGACTACCCAACAAGTGAAGGCGTGATGTAACATGTTATTTGTCCCTCTAATCTACTCCTCATATCTGTATACATATATAGCAATATAAATGTACAACGAAATTTATCTCGAATAACATGAGCGTGTCCAATTCGTTATCATTTTAGTTTCAAATTGATTCAAATCTCGTTTTGTTTTGTTCCAGACAGTTGTGTGCGCAACAGCGCGCCGCAACGCGCAGTATCGCGCAGTATCGCGCAGTATCGCGCAGTATCGCGCAGTTTGCAGCAGCTCGCGGGTGCTCAGCGGTGAGTGTGAATTATTACAGCTATTCATATGACGGAGCACAAGACACACTCTCTGCTACACGTAATGGACGATAAATATGTCATCTTGGATATTGATCGTTGTAATTCCTGAAAAATTATTGGAAAACCGATTTGTTTGAAAGTTTTATGCAAGAGCGTTATTATTTATTCACTTTGAGTTTTAAATTGCTTGATGGAAGTTATCTCGTTGTTTGCTCAACATGTACCACGTCATAACAAAATTGTTACAGTTTGCTAACTCGCCTAAGTTTGAATCTAGAATTTTTTATGAATCAAACGTTACACTCTGATTTGCGATGTTTTTTACGTACCGTCGACATACGAGTACTTTCATGTTATTTTTTTAGAACTTCTTATAAAAATATGCATATCGTTACATAAACAACCAATTATCTTTTGTGATTTCAACATAAAGCTACGTACACACTAGCGGATAACAGTCGCTTTGCGCTCGAGTCCGGTACAGCATGTGACATGCGATACAACGCGCGTGGCGTTTCTGCAGTTCCGATGTGCGTGCATGTAATGGCGTATTCTTGCAAATGTTAGCGGACCAGATATTTTTACATTAATGAGCCGTAAAATAAATGTTTTATACCATGAGGAAGAAAATGAAAAGTCTATTATATATTTTACTTTATGCCTTAATAAAAGACAAAGCCTTTACAGGCTTTATACTGCACGTAAAAATAATTTCGCAATTTACAGGAGATGAGAAATGAATATTTTTATCTTTGTTAGAATTCTTCCTGAATCATAAACTGAAAATAGATAATGACAAGGAACCTACGAATTGTTAAAGCGGTGTCAAATCAAATGTATGACTTATTATTTAGTTTGTCAAATTCTCACTTCCCACGCGGATTGCTTGACTCTACAGCATTTTTTAAGGCATCTACAGACAATAAAGTAATTGACAGAAGATTGTGAAATGCGTCATTCAGTTTTGTTCGCGCAATTAAAATACAAATAAGTGGCTCTCAGCTGAGTCCTTGATTACTTAAATATGGACTTAATCACTCGCTTATTATTTTGCTTGTTTTAATGAACCCTTTCTTCAACAAGCGTGTCAAGGACGCTTTCGTTTCATCCTGACACAATAATTAAAAAGAGTTAATATACAGTGGATCTAAACGAAATATTGCTTTTTTTCTTATTTCGCGTAATATCGCTTATACGCCTATTAACAGTGGCGTCTACGCCTATTAATAATCGCGTAATATCGCTTATACGCCTATTAACATACTTAAGTATTTGTTTAAGAGGGCTCTTCCCCACTCGTTTATTGTCAACCTGAGCATGGTTTACTTGCTAACAGCTTATTGATTCATCTAACGTAACAAGCAACGCAAAGTTTGATAAAAAGGCAACGCGAAAAGAAGAACAAGAAGGAAAAAAAGCAATAACATCTGAAAGCCCTCTTCATGGTATTTGGTAATTCCGTCATTCACACAAGGTGTCCTTGAGGTGGACTTGAAGGTGACCTATTTTAATTTATGGGTACGTTATGGAGGGTCCAATTTCAAGCAAAATAGTAGATTTTCAGAGGACACTGGATTTAAACTATTTTGTGATTTGATTTCAGTAGAAACCTAGATAAAATCCACAAGATATCTGTGCTTCCAAAATCTAGAGAAAGATATAATTACGTGAGAGAGAGAGCGGTTAATATGAAAATGTATCGTTCTCAACTAACAGTCCAGTTCCTCAAAGTTTGTGCATCGGATTATCATAATAATCAACAGATTATAGGAAAACTAATAGTAGACACACAGTGTACTTTAACACTAATATCACAATATGTTCTGTGTTGTCCGTAATCAGGTTCACGCACGAGTGCCCTACAGTTAATCTGTTCTATTAGATAGATACCAGTGTTTGCTAGCTCTCGCTGCTGAAGGCTCCCGTCAATCACGCCTGGAGTAGGTACACTCAAGGGTAGGTCCATATGAGAGGGAATAGTCAAGCCAAAACTAGGACTAGGTTCGCTCGCATAGTGAAGGTTTGGTTGAAAAGATATATAGAGCTGCTGTAGTGAGGTACCCTCACCATATTATGTCTGAAAGCTCACAAAAATGTTTTATATAAATTGTAACTGGGCACTCGAATGTGTCAATCAAGCTAAGGTCAGACATGTAACAAAAATGTATTTCGTACATCACCTTTCTATTTTTCTGTTTCCCTCTTTTTATTTTTATTTGTGTAAATAGATAATAAAATAAACAAAAATAAAAGGATTGTTTAATAATATAAATTGATACAAATCTATTGTTATCTAATAAAAAAAATATTACAGAGAAAATAACGTTCCAAAATAAAAATAATTATCTCAGTTAAAAATAACAATGCTGGTATCGAGTTTAAACTTCGTTAGTAGATGTTTTGTGTTCTAAAATTAAATAAACATAGCTTTGTTTTTTTAGTGTATTGAGAAAATCTACATAAGGGTTGCTAATGTAGATTTTCCAGTTGGTGGTGAGCGCTTGACATTAGGTGGAGACTTAGCTAACTTTATACACGTCGAGCTTGGTAGAAATTATTAGCAGATAAAATTATTGAACCGATAAGTACTGTCTATATAAAATCAGGTAACGCTTTCAAATTATTAAAATATCGGAATATTTGCGGTATCTGATGAGCACATTAGCCGCGATCCCACTTGATCCGGTACTTATCCGAACCGAATCTATTATGTGTAGTTCGCATTATATGCATGCAATGCTGTGCGTATGTGTACGTTATCAGCTCTGGACACACAGTAGCTACTACTGCTGGCAAATTAGTTCAGTGTAAAACAATATTTGCGATGTTGTACTAATAATGTAAAACATTTTATGTAACGTACAACAATGCAGACGCAAACTGTTTTTTGCAAACAGGAAGTGTAGGCTGTCTGTGAGTATTATGAAAAGAGATATTAGTGAGTAGGTAGGTAATTTTGAATATTTCTATATTTCTGAATTTATAATTTGAAGCTGATCATAAGGTTTGACATGTTATTATCTCAAAATATCTGATCCAGCAATAGGCTTTACGACAGTTCATATTTGTTCTTTTCAATAAAAACCAAACAAACATTATAGAATATTATACATTTCAGCGTTCAAGGTTCGCAGGAAGAAAACTCATGACTGAGTTAAGCTCACCTTTGTTCACGCTTTGTTAACAACTGGTGACTTGATGACTGGTGTTCAATGCAGAATTAAAAATAGAAAACCACATTTTCAAAATACAGCCTCAGGAAAGTACTTAGTTACGAAAAATCTGCTAAACCCCACTCAATCAATAAGAGGTTCAAAGACTTTGAACGTAATGTACTGCCTAGTTTTTTCCACACAAGGGTAAGGGTAAGGCTCATATATCAGCGTACGAGCACGAAGCTTCACAAGGGCCGTTATTTTAACACAAACTAATTACGCTGCGTTTTTCACGGCCAGTGGGGACATCGCCTTGCTTAGATTTATAGTCGGAGGGAACTACCCCGACCGGCCACCCCTCCTTGACCCTCTGGCGGTGGCGTGATGCATACGATGAGGCCACAGAAGGATCAGTCCGTTCTACATGACTTGAAAATATGATATCTTTACTGTCATTGTGTTAAAGCTATTGGCTATTAGGACGTGCTCTGTTCTCTATCTTGTAGTGATGGTTCAACAGTAGTGAGACAGTAACAGGAACAGGATGTGTTCAGTAAAGTTAATCCATAGCAAATAGCACAGGTCCGATTATGTGTAGAGTAACGCAGAATGGACCGGTACCGCAAAATGCCATCTAGTGGCTTTAGATTCGGTGGATAGGTATGCAAAGAGGCTAATCGGTGATCCAGACTTGGTTGAGACCAACCTACACAGCCTGGAGCACAGGCGTAGGCAGTGAATAAGCTCTTTATAAATTAGTGAGCTTTACCGTCAACGATTGCATCATTGCTTATCATCAGGTGGGGTCACAGGCAAGCGCTAGTTTGTATCAATAAAAAAACTGGGCCTAATATGATTTGTCGATGACACAATTTTGAAAGTTTTTGTGAAAATAAATACAAAGGAGACTGATTTCAATGTTAATGTTAGCACCTATCCTGAGAGGTTCCTAATAAAGGGGTCCATTTTATTTTTGTGGAATCGTAAATGACGACAATGGGGTGGCCAATCTGCTTGCAAATCCGTTGATTATGGTAATGTAAGTGGATTGCTGATGAGGGTCACATCACACCCGTTTAGTAGATATGCTTGTATTGTCTACCCATGGGGTGGAAGCCCATGTGTACATACAAGCGGAAGTTTCCTTTATCTACATTAATATTATAAAGAGGTAAATTTTGTTTTTTTTTTTTGTTTGGAGGAATTAATCTCTGAAAGTACTGGTTCGATTGCCAAATTTTTGTTTCAGCGTTAATAAAAAATATTTTATCTACGCGGGTAAGCTGCGGGCAAAAACTAGTACCTATACTATATTCAGTATAGACAAAAAATAATGCCTTTTTATAATTCTAGACTTCTGTCTTAACCTTCTTGGGTATAACGCAGCTATGGGCTAAGCTCAGATAAATGAGATTGGCAACACTTGTTATTATTTAAATGGCGCCGCTGTGAGATGAAGCTGGGTCGGAGGCGGGAGGTTGCGGCTGCAAGGGAAGGCTCAATCAGAAGCTGCCTTCTGCCGGGAAGGAAGTTAATGAAGTGCCCATAATGGAATGCTGACGTTTAAAAAAAACTAGAAAAGAGTGTGGTTCGACTTTCTGTGTCAGAACTGTAGTGTCATCATTTGCGTGAAAATTTTTTTTTTTGAAAACGTGATAAGTATTTTGATTGAGTTACTTCGAGGCATCACCATCGTTCCTTCATATAAGTAAACCGGAAAAGAGGAACGCATTTCGTAAATCCGATACATTTCCTGAGTTGCGTTGTTTTTTTGCATCAATATTTTTTTCCGATTTCCATCCAAGCAATGTAAATGCTAGCATCTTATGACACAATGTTATTATCGTGTCGGATATCATCATTTAGCACAATGGTCAGATAAATCTCATTAAATGGCGACATCCATGCCTAGTTACAATCGATTGGCAACCGATTAGCGGCCGGTTGTGAAACTGCCACTTAGTAGGGAAACGATTATCGAATAATGATTACAAATAAGTAAGTTAAATCTTTCCTGATCTAATTACTTCTAAGTGGGCGCGTAGACGACTGACTATCGGAGAAAATATTAAAATACGATTTAATACATAACAAGATTTACTGTTCCACAAAATAGTATTAAGTAGGAACAGTTAGAGCTGCCTGGTATCGATTACCAAGGTAACATTTTACTCTCTGATTTAAAAATAAATGAATGCAATGAATGGTTCTATAAAAATGCCACAAAAATAATATAAACCTTTATTTTAGGAGGCCTGTTGGCCTGACACACAGATTTTGTCAAAAACTGATTTTGTCAAAAACAGATTTTGTCAAAAACTTAGTTCAAGCAACAGTCTTTCTCAAATTAATTACAAAATTGTGTCTTTATGACGTTAAACCCTAAGCGAACGCCGGCGTTCTCACTCTCATTGTCTTTCTATTGTCTCTAATTCGGAATGTTAATCATATTCTCTCTAATTTGTGCTAAGAAATTGGCCCAATGATTAGATTATGATGCATCATTTGTACTAGCTATGTGTTTATTTTAATTTAAAGGAAATTTCCTACACGTGGCCTTGTTTTACTGAATTCAAATCATAATTTAAATCCATTCATCTGCGTTTACATGTACTTTTCCCCGTCATATATAAAACAGGCGTGATTGATGACTACAGACAGACAGACAGCCGCACTAAGTGCAGTAATTATAGCAGTGTGTCTGTCAGATAGTTTACTCAATGGACACATTAGCGGGGACTGGGAAATACAGAGATAATGTCGTTCAAGTGTTGTAAACTTTGTGATTGCTTTGTATTGTTTATTGATTGATTGTCCTCCGAGGGTCGTTAGGGATTTTTTATTTATTTTCATTGCATTATTTACTTATGCAGTTTGCTAGTCAGTTATTGATCGAGTTGAAAGGGAGGTATAAATGAGTTATTAGTTCTAGTTGGAAAATGATGACGATCCACAAAATATATAATCTTACTCTTCGTATCTAGTACATACTAGCAGTAAGATGTGAAATATCATCATTTTTCAATTTTTAAATTGGTTCAAATTGAATGGTTTTTTTTTGCGTTAGGTACTATTTAGATATCAAATAGTACTAAGTACTTTGCTGTATTACTGTCATATTTCTTAGTAGTACCTAACTTTGAGCTTTTTAACTTAGTAGTATCTAACTTTGAGCTCTTTTATCTACGTGTTTCTCATTATTTAATGTTTGTGTTTACTATAATAAATAAATAATGTTTAACTTTAACACAAGCAGAAACTTTAAGGACGTCGTTGAAAATATAATTAAGAGTAACCAGCGTGGTTGAGAATAATTAATTAAAAATCTGGAAAGTTAAAAATGCAGAGAATCCTTGGCTTACTTCACTGTTGGTACTTTAATAAGTATATTATTCACAAATGTTACGAGTTACTTGTAACTTGAATAATATGTAACTCATTGCAGGCTCGGAAGCGCCAGTCTTCACTTGAGAACAAAACATACAGAATAATAAAGGATGTTGAGAACAATACCATCAGTTGGTAACAAATGGATTTTTAAACTGATGATAACGTTTTCTCATAATTAAATAAACTTGCGTAATATCAGTTTTGACAGTTTTATTTCACGTGAGATAATATTTTACTGGTAATATGAAGCAATAAAATGCGCGAAGACTGTCTTTGTGGATCTCCGACGTTCATAAAGGGCTGGCTCACCACTATCAGCCTAGTTTGTAGGCATGCTTGTGATTATGATAATAATTTTCACAGAGCTTACACAGGTGGTCTGAAAAGTTTCCGATCTAACAAAGATACAAGAAATTTTTTCTAACAATTTATTTTCCTACTTTTTTTTCTTGTAACTCTACCCACTTCTCCTGGCGATGCCCCATCTCTCAAACCCGTTCAAATAGTAGTTGGCGTTTTTATCTGCAAATTTCACGAAGTTTGCCTTCTCATTTGACGAAAATGTCTATCCTCTGAGCACAACTATTAGATGTTGGAACAAAAAGAAGTTGCTTGGGGTTAGATCTGGTGAGTAAGACGGATGATCAAGCAGTTCAAACCCAAATTTGCAGATTTTAGCCGTGGCAACCACTGAGATGTGAGATAGCGCATATTCTTGCAGAAAAAAGATTGTCTTTTTCTACTCCTCCTTTTTCTTTTCGACTCACTCAAATGACTATCAAATAATAGCTGTGCGTCCTAAACGACTGAAACTTTGGCCAGTAACAGTCAAAATATGTACAAATACATACACAAGCTCTTATTATTGAGTGCAGCTACCATAGCTACCTTCACATTGAGGTTGGAAACTTTTCAGACCACCTATACCAAAATTTGGATGTTGTTCATACAGTTGAACTATAATTTTTGTATCGGCTGGCAAATAGAACAGCTGTTTTCAAATTTCTAACCATAACTGGCGATGGAGAAAATAACACGAGTCTTGTAACACATTCAAGGTAACAGAACTAAAGGCTCATTCTAAATTATCTACTACATTAGTTACCACAAGCTCTACTCTAGTCCGTACACTATATTATCCAAAAGTGAGTTCTCTCCACGCCATTGATTTCAGAAGGTATTTAGGCACAAAAAGTCTGTCCCCGGTCCCAATAGTACTAGACGATTAGAAGATCCCCATAAATTATGGAAGACATAAAGCAGTACCTACTTTGCGAATGAATCTCAATGTCTCGTCTGCAGAGGCGCGGGCGACGGTGGTGGGGACAGCGGGGTGCGGGCGGGAGTGCGCGGCCAACGCTAACTGTAGCACAGAAGGTCAACTCAGTGCAACTATTGAGTATATCATTCTTATTAGGCTCCAATTTTAGTCATCATCATCATTTCAGCCGATACACGTCCACTGCTGGACATAGGCTTCCCCCAAGCGTCGCCACAACGAACGCTCCTGCGCGTCTCGCATCCATCGGCTTCCCGCAATCCTCACTAGGTCATCAGGCGTGCTGTCTATTGCCTTTTTAGAACTGGAGCACACGGGGTTCCGAAAATAGTTCGCAACATGACTAACTGATTCAAATGACTGTCAGCATTATAGACAGCGGGTCCTAAGTAAGGGAGTGTTTCATGTATTAAGCCCTTATAAAACCCCTATGAGCCCCTATAAGTTTTTTTTTTTGGAATTTTCGTGTATGAGATCTAACTGTTACTGCTAGATCTGTACGTAAGAATAACATAATCAAAATTCAAGTTTCGATTATGTTATTCTTGCCTCCTAATGACCGTAAGAAGTAGTGATACTTCTGCTCGTCAGTATTTCTGGTGGCGATGTAATTGAAACAAATGCCGTCTCTCCCGATGTTCGATTTATGATTACGGATTGTTGCTGATTCTGTAATAAATCCTCAGTTAAACTCCATGTATTTATGGCAGAGATTCGACTAATGTTTTCGTGATTGTGTTCCGAACTTATCTGATTACAAAATCAAAGCTATGAATTTATTGCGGACCTACAATATAATAAATCATTTTTATGCTACTGGCTTCTGTCAATAGGATAAAAAATATCCTCTCATAATCCCTGTCCAGCGGCTACTTTTGAGGCATCAAATAGACAGACGGATAACACTATGGATTCATTATTTGTGGAAAATAACAAGAGACTAGGGAATGCATTCTCGAGATCTCGGCCTTTTTTAGCGAGATTGATTTCGGACGAAAAGGGGGCGAGATCTCGCGAGATTAACGAGATTGTACTTGAGCATAAAAACGTCTTATTCGAAACGCGGATTGACACGGACGTTAAAATATTTTAGACAGATACGTCAAACAATGTTAAATGCAAAAAAAATGTATTGAAAAAGTTCGTGAAAATGAATGTTCATCTTATAATACTTTTTTTTTTTGGTGGGTAAGAATCATACAAATGACATGTCCCGCCTTTGGGCGGAGCGGGAGATAGTGTCAGACTATTACTGCCTTCATGCCTTTCATACCAGGGCTGACCTACGTTTCGGAACTAACCCTGGCCCCAGTAGGCTTCGACCCAGTGCGCGCCATCGACGACTTGGGCTCGATCCAGAGAGTTACCGGACGGTCGGACAGCCAACTACCCATTGCTCGCCATCCGCAAGCCCGCGCCTATGGTTATCTTATAATACTTATATAATTTTTATTATTATTTTCCTAATTTATTCAAATATTGTGATTATTTGCAAAAAAAAAACACAAAACGGCCAATCTCACGAGATCTCGTTAATTTCGAGATTTATTGTATTCATAATCTCGCGAGATCTCGCTCAAGCCCCAATCTAGCGAGATTTGCATTCCCTACAAGAGACAACGTGATGCAAAAATTAAAGAATAATCTGCAAGAACACCATAATGTAGTAAAAAACACTTTTCATTTTAATTACATTTGTTCAGAACTCAGTAGACAGCGGTACTAAGAATATTCTTTATTACATTTGATATTCAAACAATAAGTTCATTTCACAAAGAAAAACGTTAAGAAGTCTGTAAAGCAATTAAAAAATCTAATTACTGTTTGTTGAACAAATAGTTTTTTAATGAAAGCGATTCTTTTACACGATTATGAAAATTGTAGTGAATTAACTTGCGATTGCTTTGTGTTTCCGTTCAACTGACTGTAATAAAGGAATAACTGCAAATAGGAAATACTATAAAGAAAGCGTAATTACTTTTGTTGCCGGGAAATGAGAATAACTGCCGATATTCTTCTGAATCACAAAATCACTGATATAACCTGGAGACTTAAGTAGTGAGCTGGGTTATGTTTTGCAATTGCCAATTAGCTTATCCATAAAATCTTTCAATATCAAAAGACCTCTCTAACGAAGTCAGATGACATTGTTGTAGCTTTGATACAAGCGGGTACGTTATACTGCAGCTGCATCCACTCCTCTCGTAGACCAGATGGACCAATTTCTTTAAATTTTACGATAAAAAAATAACACTAAAAACAGCTATTTCAACGATAGCTTAGACGCAGACACAAGCTAAAGTCCTCGGATGCAGCCGGTACTTAACGAATGAGGTGGAAGCGATCACCGCTGTGTTGTTCAAGCTACACTTCAAAACTAATCTACAAATGACAACACGATTCGGTTTCAATTATCTAAATTGTGTTGTGACTTGTGAGTGAGTTCTCAGCTCAGCTGGAGAAGTCAAGTGGTTCAGCAGATATTTACTAGCCTCGAATAATCAGATTGAATGAAGAAATGAAAGTTACGATTTGAAAACATCATGATACATGGCTTTGTTGACGCTTGATGGAGTACCTAACCCACAATTTTAGTTTAACGGACATGTTTTGAAACTAACACATTTTATGAGCATTCATAAACTTCCAGTTTAACTTCGGATGTTGACTTAGGCTCACTTATTTTGGAATGGTTTGATAACCGTGTGCAGTGATGTGGCAGTAACCTGATGGGCTGTTTGGCGCGCACTGACGTTTTATTGTTTTACGTCTCTCAGCCGTAAGATAACTCTTTACAGCTTACTGAATGCTCATGAAATGTGTAAAAGGCTTACAATAGATTAGATAATTATCGTTTGTTGACCTGGATTTTTGAATACAGTCAAGGGCGTTTTCGTATTCATTACGCTCGCTTGTAACGCTACCGCACTCGCTACCACTGCGACCGTATCTTTATGAACTGTGACTTTAATTTTTAACAAGCAGCACAGTCACTGTTGTACGCCTCCAACTTGATAACGATCTTAATTGGATCTAAATAAATTACTTTGAAAACAATTATTAAATTAAATTAATGGCACAACTTGACTGCAGCATCCAAATGTCTTGTCTTGACTTTACATGCTAAATCACATTAATTAAAGTAATAAATTAAGAGCGCATTTGAAAGCTCAATGGAGCTTCAATTTCAATTTAGTGAAATTAACGATTTGTTAAAATCTGTGATTTGGAATTGTAACAAAATAAGTAATTAGGAGTTTGAACAAAATTGGAATTTTTCGGATGTCTCAAGGTCATTTACATCGTCTAATGCCGAACAAGGCTTGAGGACGAGTCGGGGACGCATTGTTTTAAGAATCTGCGTTTTTTTTTTTTAAGCTTGAAAGAATAACAATTTTATTTCAATTTGCTTAAATTGTCTTTTCGATCAACGTGTGAGACTTTGTATGTGGCGGTGGTTCGTTTTCGCCGATTTTCAAAAATATAAATTTTTCGGTTTTATTTTTTGTTACTTTAGAACTTTGAAGTTTATCAACCAAATTGGAAAATTCTATTTTTCATTTAAATGGTTAAAAAAATACTTTTTAAGTATCCAATTTACGAGTTTTGAATTTACTCGTAACATATTATAGGCACATGATATATAGTGATTTTGATATCTTCATAAATAAAGTAAGCAATGTCATTCAGAAAGTATCATTTAATAAAGTGGCACTGATGAAAAAGACTTCAACTAATGGCGAAGAAAATGTCCCAAACCCAGAAATAAATATCTTGAATAAGTTAGTTAAAAGTCTTTGATAGAACTAAAAACAATTTCTGCTGATGGAAATGAGACCATGAAGTTGGAGGGTGGGCAATGTGGGCATGGCGACTCCGCAATAATACGATGTATTCCAGCACTGTTTGGGCTATATTTAATCGGTTACTTGTAGGCAAGCGTGCTCTATCGTCGACGACATCCTCGCTTACCATCAGGTGAGACAGTGGTTGAAAGTGAGGATTTCAATAATATTAATAAAAAAAAACTAGTTATTCGACATCATATACACTAGGAAGATAATATATTATTATAAATTATTTTTATTTACACAGACCACGGAATAAAGAAAAGTAAAGGAAGTGCCTCTTAGATATCGCGCGTTTGTCAACAGCAGGCGAGATTCGCCTATTACATGTGCAGGTGAATATGGCATCTATTTCAAAGGCACTAGCGTTCTGAATAGAATAAATTGGTTACAACGCCATCTAGCGTTTAGTAGCCGAACTCGTTGTAAATTTTGATACGCAAATGTGTGAGTTTGGCGACACTGGTTCCCGTGCTTAGCCACGTTAGGGGCACTTCTACCTATATTTTCTGTTCTGTGACACAGACAATAGGAACATGATAAAGATGTTCAGAAACATCTTCAAGGATCCATTAGTTTAAATTCAAAGGTTAGTGAAAACATCTCATTACAATTATTTACCATTTTAATACAAATTAAAAAAGGAAATATTAAATGTCATTTTCGTAAACGTGCTGAGAACGAGAGAGATTTGTTGGACCAGCTCAAACCACAAGGCCGGTCTCAACAGTTTAATATAACAGAAGCCTTCCTTTGGCATCGGAATATTGGAGAGAGAACAGCACCTACATTCATATAGATAGGAGCTTTAAACTTCACTTTGACTTATATCTCTGCGCTACGCCTCTAGCTCGTTCCTCTGCGGGTATCTCATATGACTCCGAGTCCGCATCATACATATACAGAGACTGTAAAGCCAACCCAAATAATTGTTAAAGGAACTAAATCCGGAATGAAAGAGGGAGGACACGGAACACGCTTGTTCCTCGCCCATGTTCCTCCTCGTCAGACAATGCCAGCAAATAGAATTAGTTGGAGTGCGTTAGAGCCTGGTCCTCCCTCGCTCGGGCTGATTGGAGTGCCCATTGTTCGCATTAATTACTACTGAACAGCTCTTAAACCATAGAGCCAGTGTTCTTGCGGTTTTATTATTCCTGTTTACTGATGATAGTACCTTAGTAATTTTAATCTAAATCAGACCATTATGAGATAATTTAGTTTGCCGTCATCGTTAGAACAGTTCGTAAAGTTTGAAACAACTTGATGAGGCTCTGATTTATGAGACATGATAAATAAGTAATGTCTGTATGGCATTCATAATCATAATAATAATCATAATCATTTATTTGTTAGAACATGGTAGATATGTACATTACATGGTCTTAGGTTTAAACACTCAGGCTCGTCACGTTCTGCCACATGGGCGTACAAATATAAAAAGTTATTTATGTAAAACTAAAAATAGTGATAGTCAATATAATTGAAATTACAGATGTCAAATAAAATCATATAAATAATTATTGAATTAATATGTCAGTGTCATTTAAGTAGTCATTTAAATTATAGTAACATTTATTACACAAAAATTCTTTAAATTTTTTCTTAAACCCGGTCAAGTCCAACTCTCTAATAGATTTTGGAATTTTATAATAAATTTGTGGGGCTCTGCAAAATATGCTTTTTCTCATAAGAGCGTTTTTGGCTCTGCGTCCTCGTAGACAATCATATCGCCTATTACGTTGGACTGTATCAGTCTCATATATGTACAAAGCTGGCAGTGTCAGAATTTTATGCTTCCTGAAATATGGCACACAACTGTCCGTCACTTGAAGTCCAAACATAGCTCTTATGCAACGCTTTTGCGCTTTAAAAGCAGCTTCTCTATTAATAGAGTTGCCCCAGAATATAATGCCATATCTTAGCATTAGTTCGTACATCCGTCAGGTAGGAATAAAGGAATCACACATGAATCCTAAGGTCCTAACAGTTCATTGCTGAATAGATCATGTAATAAACCAATAATATCAGACATCTAAGCGAAAATTGTCAGTAGCCCTTGGCAGATTGATGATGATTGCAACCACGTAATTTGATGCATTTGCGAAAGCAAAGCTCGGAATAGGCAAGAAAACCGTATGATATTATAAGCATAAAGCATAATCAGCCTTTTTTTAATGTCCTCACTGCTTGGACTCATCCCTCCATGCTCTAGGAGAGGGAATGGGTCGTAATCCACCACGCAGGCCCAATGCGGGTTGGTGATTGTCACAGTCATGTCTTCGAATATGAAGGTACGAGTAAATTCATGTTATATTTTATTTTATGCTTTTTGTACATCTTATTTTCTTGTTCATTTATAGAGTTCAGTTTCATAAATAGATTTTCCCCCTCTTTCCAGACTTAACATTAAATTAATGGCTGTTTATCATGGTTATGGTATTTCCTCATTATCCGGAAACGACAGGAAAGTATTGTCTTGTGCTCAAGATGAATGTCTATGAATAATTTTATTGTTTGTTTCTTTGTTTTGTTTATGTACTGGCCTTTATTTTCTTATTTAACAGCTACTATTTTTTTTATTGATGCCAACTGATTGGAGTTTTGATGATTCGTAGGTATTGTAGTAAACTTTGCTTCTTTTTGCCTCTAATTTGCACTAAAACAAAAGTAATCATAAAATCATTTCAAAACTCGATATCAGTTTTATATTCCAAAAAGACAACACTTGTGACACATGAAGTTTCTTAATCAACCCCGCCTGCTATCATTCTCTACGCACAGAGCAGTCGGAAATAAAAGACTGACTGTCTCGAGGCATTAGGTACTGTGCAGATAGGCCAAACTCGCTGATAGACCCAAATGATCCCATTTGCAGTGAGCTCTGAGCGACTGAACGCTCCACGAAGAATTAGGATTCAAAAGGTAGGGATGTAGGATCGTTTACTGAGATTGTGAGTTTGTTGAAGAGATTGTGCTGTTATGAGGCACAGCAGAGCCGGCTCAAGATAATGAAGCAACGCGTCTGCGTCTTGTACGTACTATTAGTAGAACAGAGTTTGTCTTTGTTGTTGTTAAATGTAGGTTTCGGGTTACGATGAGATCTGCATACGAAATGTTTATATGATTGTAAATATATTATATTTTTTTGTTCAAGTTTACGGCATTTTAATAGTAGATAGTGAATTTACCTAAGTAAATGTTCAATTATTTCTTTGCACTAAATATTCTTTGTATTGTGGACTTGTGAAAAGATTGTGACTTACTGCTTTAAAAATAATCTACTTAATTAAATAATATTGTAAGTACTTGAAATACCTCTAGCCGTTAACTCGACGCGTCGACAACGTCGGCTGTCGTCGCCGAAACGGGCGCATTATACCCACTGCTTGTCATTTAGGGACGTTTGGTGGAAGTTGTGAACGGTAGCGACGCCGACGGTGCTTAGCTTATAGGTAGATGCAATGATTGATGATATTTTTTCCTTTAGCTATTTAAATGTTGATGAACTCTTTAAAAACCCATATTAACTTCTTGGTATCACCTTACCAGTGATGACATATGGTGCCGAAACGTGGTCGCTCACAATGGGCCTCATCAGAAGGCTCAAAGTCACCCAGAGGGCAATGGAAAGGGCTATGCTCGGAGTTTCCTTGCGGGATCGAATCAGAAATGAAGATATCCGCAGGAGAACCAAGGTTGCTGACATAGCCCAAAGAATTGCCAAACTTAAGTGGCAATGGGCAGAGCACATTGCTCGCAGAACAGATGGCCGTTGGGGCCGAAAGGTTCTGGAGTGGAGACCTCGTACTAGAAGACGCAGCGTCGGAAGGCCTCCTACAAGGTGGACCAATGACCTGGTGAAGGTTGCGGGAAACCGATGGATACGAGACGCACAGGATCGATCATTGTGGCGACACTTAGGGGAGGCCTATGTCCAACATTGGACGTCTGTCGGCTGAAATGATGAATGATGATCACCTTACCATCGTGAGTTTTGGACGCTAGTTTATTTACTAATGAAAATCAAGGTTGTAATTTTTATTTATCATTTAGGACAATGTTTTTAATAGAAAAAGTTTGTATAACTGATTTTTAATATGTCCAATATACGACTTCATAAACTTCACTTGCGTTTCGCTTATCTCTCGCGCACCGCCACCGGTAGGCGTCGCCATGGAAATCTCTCGGTCGTCGCGACCGAATTAAATTCCGGTTGAGTTACAAACTACTGCTTGTTCGAATAAATTAACTCTTCCATTACGGGCGTGTTGAGCTGTGTGGAGCTAAACGTTGCTAATGGCGGCGCTTTGTTTGTCCCACTCCGATCCGTTCGTGGAGACACGGCCTTGCTTCACTTGATACCTACTTCACGCATTAATTTGTGATTGAGATTCGTAATCAGTGAGATTCCCTTTGATTATATTTGTCATGTAATTAGTTATTACTTTGGAGATGAAATTACTTAAGATTTACATGAAAGTGCAGGTAAATCAGATTCATTATGCGAGTACGTTCTGAAATGAGTAATTATATATTTAGTAATTGGACAAGTACCTGCAGGCATCTAGTATGAATACTTAATTTGTTTACGTTCTACAGATACCTGTGCTACAAAGGTGGCTAATATCAAAGTAGGCGTAACTGTCAGCTCAAAGCTTTGAAAAACGTAAATACCGACACGAGTGTTGCTCTTGAATCTAGTAACTGGGTGGATTCATGAAAACATTACAGCATATTTTTTTACATAAATCAAAAGGACACTTTCTTTTTTAACGAGCTTGGTGACATTCATTAGGCACACAACCGCTGCAGAAGGTTCATAATCTCAACTATTATTATCAGTTTTCAGTAGCAATCTTTCAGAGGGCGAAACCACATGCATATTTTGTCCTATAAGCAGCTGTTTTTTTATATGGTCTCGTGATAAATGTTAATAAAATATTTCCGATTACTTTACCCTCATAAAAGAATCCTAATGAATTAAAAATCCTTATAGTTATAACTATAGTAAGCTATCACTGGTCCTTCTAGCTTCTACTTCCTCGTACCTCACAGCCGGACGGCACTGGGCGCCAAGCCTATCATCATGACGTCACCCGCGCGGCCGAGCGCGCGCGCGCTGGCTGTAATCACACGCCACCCGTGCGCGACCTCCTCTCCTACCCGCAATTCATTAAAACTATTCACTTATGACGTCATAAAACGCGATATGTTTGCTTATAGCCCTAGTTTTATTAATATTGTGGTTGTAGAGTTACATTTCTTGTGTAATGCTAGCAGTAGATCATGGAATATTGAAATCATCTCGTATATGGAACTTTGTTAATTTCACTGAACAGAAGAATACAGTTAATTTCATTTGTGAAATAAATGAATGTCAGAGTACGTAGTACGAACTGAAACGGTTTGGTACACATGACAGGTACGCACACATACCAACTAGTGTGGAAATATCCATCAATATATCGGTGAATTTCAGTGAATCTAACATTGAATTTTGACTGCAAATCTTGCTACAACTAACCACAGAAATTTCTTGATTTCAGCAGCATTAAAACTTTCACAAAACGTGGTCAAGCTTCCAAAATTATTCAAGTAATGACTGTAAGTTTAGGACGTCATATTAAATCGTTTAGAAGTTATAAAGTGGTGGCATTAAATTTCGAGGTAAAGTTAGTTTTGATGTTCTTTTGTTTGTAATTCCAGCGCTAATTTCGAAGCGGAGGAAAATCCCTCTATGTAAGGAATTCTTTTTAAGTTAAGCAAAGAAAGTTTAGTGTATTTTTCCGGCCGGAACTTTTGTTGGAAATTATTATTTTTGGGTAGGACGTGTAACAAAAGACGAGCCTGTCATTCTAAAAAATATATTTAGAGGCAGGCATAAAGGTGTTTTTTGCTTCAAGTAAAATTGTGTAGGTACAAATTAAATATTGTGTAAATAAGCTGTAATGTTACTAGCGCAAATTTAACTACATAGTTGCTCGTTCAATCACACACTAAGTTATCCTGCGGCTCCCGTGGCTCATCCCACAGACACCGTTATATCACTCAGCGATAGTGTCACTTGCTATCAGTGAACGCAGTTCGTCATCGGTTCAGCACTTACACAGATTACCTCCTGCAAACAAAATAAACCCCACTATAATATTAGTTTGATGGAAGAAAAGTGGCTTCAATATCGACCCTTTTGCGCAAACGGATTCGTTAATGTATTATGAATCTATTACATGTAGAACCCGGCCAACATAGCCGCAGGTTTGCGGTCGACGCGCAATGGGTAGCTCGTCTTCCGGTAACCATCCGAACCGAGCCCGAGTCGTCGGTGACAGCTAATGTTCCAAGCGTGTCAAAGAGATGTCAGCAAAACCGTAATGGGCCCAGTGAAAAAGACTTTTGAAATGGTCCTAAAACGCAGTTTTCAGTCAGTAAAAGTCTGACTAGACCCTTCAGCTCTTTATTAGAGTGGGAAAAGTCGTTAGATGATACCTCAAAAAAAGAACTTCATAACTAATTTATCAAAATTTTTTTGAAATGACCAAATAAATCAGTACCTTACAGCTATAGTTTTTACAGATCACTCTTTCATACTCAGGTATGTAGGAGCGTGCAGCATGCTAGGTGTATCGTGACCTAGTCACACAGATAGTCGCGGAATAAAAAACACATTAGTGTTCGATTGTAAATATTAGTGTTGAGCGCTGAACTGCTTTTAGTCGCGTGTTTGTGTTACAGCTCCAGCCGATACGATCGTGTGGGGCATGACACGTGCATCGAGAATTATCGTTTTCAATCGAAAGTCTTCCATTAAATATGAATCTCCTCTAATCGTCACCATAGCAACAGGTTTTTTTTCTTCTTAAGCTCTTATAACTTTCAGTTTTAATCATTAGTTTATTAAAAAAAATTGTAACTCGCCCTACTTAGGAAAAACAAAACATCGAGTTTCTTTATAGAGAAAATAAATAATGTATTATACAAAAACATTCCGACATAAATTCACTAAATTACTTAACGTGCTCTCTTTTTTTTTCTTTCTTTCTAACCGTATCACAATTTGTTGCGGAATTTAGACAAACGACGTCGTCAAATTAAAAACGGATTATAAAAAAGTAACCTCATTATTTTAAAGAATATAATTAAAATTACAGTGTTAAATTCCTTAGCTTCTCTGAAACGCTTCCACTGTAGGAACTTCAATTAGTCTTAAATGTCCAATCTTAACATCTTACTGTATATATCCGTTCTCTTATATAATCATGTTAGTCTTTAGCAATTACCCTGAGTGCAGCTTCCAGTTTGCCTGACCTCAGCACCCGCTTGCTCAGGAACATCGATAGCTTCAGACTGCTCGGCAGGCATCGGCTCACTTAACATTTAAACAAGCTCGAAGAGGTTTATAGCTAGGAATCCTAAAGATATCGAGTATTTGACTATTTTAGATATTCTGTTGCGGGAATATTTTTCTCTCCAAATAACTTCAACTTTCCAAGAAGAATTTATTTCTTACATTTCTAGTAATATTGAAGGTATATACATATCTCTAGTATGCCTGTTAACCCTTCAACTAGTCGTGAGCTAGGAATAGACTCACACCATTAGCATAACGTGTTACTCACAACAAATCTCGTGTTACTTATTTATTTACATTTATTTTGCCAGTAACAAGAACTCAAATTGTTTTAACAATAAATTCCTTATGGCTTTGTTAGTATCCTAAAGCTACATACTGAACTACTTAACACACTTAGTACCTATACGAATTTCTGCTACAAGCTCAACATCGTCTTAGAAATAGCTTGCAGCAACGATTCACATACAAGCAATCCAGCCTGTTTGTAATGCAACGCTGAAAAACGTTGCAGCTGGACCCGGCGCAACAGATGCGTACTTTAGTGAAAAAGCAATTGACGAGAGCTAACATCATAAATATGTAATCAACGTTTGAAATTAATAACCGTTGGTCCCAGATGTCATTCCTTCTCAGCCCTTGAAACATCTGGCAAGAAGGCCTGCAACTTTTACCGAAGGATCTTCTTAAGTAACTAGGTTTTGAGGGTCAAATAGACGGTTGTTCTACGTGTCTATGAGATACCGTAGAGCGGTATTCAGTTAGAATGATGTAGTGGAAAATAACATGGACGTGATTTTTACCAGTAAATTATAGCTCAAGATTAGTTCTACCAATACCGATCAATTTTTTAAAACATTTACCAGTATTTGCCCTTTTTATAACGAGTGTACCCAGACAATACCATTCATTTACCACAATTATGGCAGATGTGCTGCATGACCACTGTGTAATCTTTTTTTAAGCTTAAAGGTAGGATAGAGAATGACTTGTTGCATTAAAGCAGGTCGCAAACTTGTGTCTTGAGTCAGATACTAGACATCGATGAATATTTGATTTTTATAGGACAAGTATGAAATCATCCACTCCTTGCGCATACATAAACGTTTTTTGTGGCCAGTTTGTTCAAAGTCAAAGTCAAAATATTTTATTTCACATAGGCCTACATGGGCACTTATAAAATGACGTTCCACTTAAAACATACCTACTCATGACGATTAGAAAGTGTTCGGGTTCAGTAACTGAAAACTGAAAGTGTCTACATTTGCGCAGCGCCTTAGTCCACTATAAATAAAACAAAAGCGATTATTTTAAAACAATCTTCTGACACAATACATCAAACTATGTGACAGTGATATACGAGGCTGTATTCACGCAATAACTCTGCGTAAGGAATGGAGGATATATGAGCTAGTGGCTGGAAACTATCAGTGAGTGACGACCTTAGGTTTATGAAGAGTCGGTCCGCGGTCATCCTTATTGGATCGGGTTTATTTATGGTCTTATCGCAAGAAACCGGGATGTAAAACTAAGGATCGTTTGAGGTGATGACTCGGAGAGTTGTAAGCTCCTGATACCAGTATGTGCGGGTTGGCACACTGTGCTATCGGCTGTATAATGAAAAGTCGCCGAAACGATTTACGATTAGTTTTCTAGCCACATTATAGCATACTAGCGTATCTATAGGAAATAGAAGAATTCATAATATTTTCACTAATATTTTAGAGACAAAAAGTTTATGAAAATACTGTACTTAAATCGTACTACAAGACTTCTTTGTTTCAATTTTACAAAGGAATGTAAATTAGGCATGTAAAATAACTGAATAATATTGTCGTATATTATAAGATATAGCTATTTAGAAGTTTGAATTTGACTACAATGACATTCAAATTCACATTCATTCACGAAATATAATGTAGATTTGACTATCGTTATTCAAATCACATCTCTTATACTTTGTTATTATAATTTCGATAAAAACGTTTATGCTTAAAACGGGATAATGGCATTGCTTAATATGTCTGTTATATTGTTGTGGCAAATCATTTGAATGACAATACAGCCTAGAAACGACTCTGTTTATCATTCCGTCGGCGGACGAGACTGAAACTTTACAAAATCATTTTTTATGTTTTCATTTCCTCGTTCTTTGGAGGCGTGAACTTGCTTCCGAACTTTTTAATTACAAGTGAAACAATGGCGGGCGCGTTGCGAGGGGGGCTTTGGGGGCAGCGAGGTGGGGATTTACGCGGCAATGTATTGTGTGCAGCGCCATCTCTTTGTAACCACGGGGGCAGAGATTGACGGACGCAGAAGTTCCATTAAAAACCGAGTTGTGTACATTTGTCGCAAGACAAAACAAATCCATTTCTTGATAGATTATTTTCGATGTGACATTCGGATCACGTGACCTAAAACTTAGTGTTTACAGATTCAATTTGCTGTTAGTTGAAGTTGCTTATCTAATATAAACTGCTCTAAATATTTTCAATTTCCGTCTCATACTGCCGTATAAGTAATTTAGGAAACTTACATATCTTGACACATTCCAGGGACGTGTTTATTCCCATTTCGAAGTATATTAGTCGTTGTACGAGAATAGTGGCACTTCTGTCTTCATTCCGAGGTTCTCCAAGCACGTACAGTGTCAGAAAATTAGGATCCTATTCTGTGTTCTAATTATTAGACTGTAGGATTTCAGCGGCAGGTAAAGCTGAGCGAAACTTTACGTATAAAATTGTCTTACATTTCTTTTCAGCGATAATACTATTAAATAAACCCATGCTATAAGCTATGATGATTGCTCCACATCAGTGCCATTGCAGTGCAGCTGTTTACAGCCTGGGGCACCGTGGCCTTTCCTGCTCAAGAGTACCGGCCGCAAGCACAGCATACCAGCGTCAACGGTATTATTCAACGAGCTATTAATTGATACTGCCAGAGCACCTGCAGTATTAGAGCCTAGCTGCTTGGTACGTGAAGAATGCGTTGGTGCCATGGAACGTGAATAGGCTTCTGGTGTGGGACCCAATCTGTGTCGATACCCTTGCGCCATCTCATGTTCCAAGTACGGTGAACTATGCAGGTGGTTTGGTAGAGTACTTCCACACAAGTGTATTTGATTTTGTAACTAAATAAAGCAATGAACCAATTTACGTAGTTGATTATGATTTACTCGCAGTATAATATTAATAATGGAATAATTAATACTAATTAGTTATTACTATATTTTAGTGTATAAATATAGTTAGGTTAATTACTTAATTATTTTATAAGCTCGGAGTTCATTAATATTGGAGTCGCACATATATTTTGTTAATTCAAGAGCCTTAATGACCGTGTTTTCTGACTATCTGTCTATCTAAACCAAGGCATTCATTACATGTACTTAACTATACTTTAAGATAAATTATTTTGTACTAAACCGGCAACCAAGGAAGTAAGCGGGAGTAAGACTGTCAAATAAATTTCGTGTCTGGGATCGTGCTGCGACCCGTAAATTCAATTAATTGCATAAAGCTGCTAAAGCTGCAGGCTTCAGGCTGTGTGGAGGGTCGGGCCCGTTTGTGAACATTCACGAGCCGGAATCATGTTTCAGAATTGAATATATGTTCCAGTTTCGACTGTTCGTTTAATTACTAGCCTTTAAAAACTGCTTGAATAAGAGGAAAAATTTGTGATCATAACCTAAAAAAATATTTTAAGCAAGCTTAAAATCAGAGAGAAGGAGTCATCATAAATCTTATCTTGAAAATTGAATGCCTTTTACCATTTCTAAGGATTAATTAACTTGTGAAAAGGTTTAAAGGCATAATAGTTTGCTAGCGACTAAAATCGTTCGTTACGCGATTGTTAAAGTCTATCTCAAGATAGATTGCTTGAGATAATTTATTTCCCACTAATCCACTTTCAGCTGGACCTTATCGGAAGGCTTCAAATCACCTAAAGGGTAATGGAAAATACTATGCTCAGAGTTTAATTACGTGGCAAAATCAGAAAAGAAGACATCCGCAGGAGAAAAAGGTTATCGACCTAGCCCGAAGAATCGTGAAACTTAAGAAGCACTAGGCAAGGCACATTGCTCGTAGAACAGATGGTCGATGGGGACGATAGGTTCTGGAGTGGCGACCACATACTGCGAGACGCGGCGTTGAGTGGCCTTTTTTTTTTTTTTTTTTTCTCGACGGGGAAAGTCATCTTTGACGAAACCCGCTCTTGGGTGGAACGGGAGACAGTGTCAGACTCTTACTGACTAAAAACCCCGCGCCGTTCCTTCTAGCCTTCATACCGGGGCACGAGCTCCCTTTCGGACAACCCTGTCCCCAGTAGGCTTCGACCCAGCTGGGCCCCTCCTGCTGCTGACAACTCCTTGAGGCGCGCGGGAACAGTGCGCGCCGTCGACGTCTTGGACTCGGTCCATTACCGGACGATCGGACAGCGAGCTACCCATGGCTCGCCGTCCGGGAGCCCGCGTCTACGGTGGCCGGAAATCGGGATCGGAATCCCGGCGACGGCGGCGAGGGCGCCGTTGCCTGATGCGGTCGGCCTCCTCCTTTGCAAGCATTACTGCTTCGCAGAAGGAGGCGACCGCCTGCCATTCCTCCTCGCTCCGGACCATGGCCTCGACCAGGGCCCGGCGCGAGAGGTCTCCGCCGCCGATCGCCCCCATGAGGGCACGGCGATGCTCCGCCCAGGCAGGGCACACCTCGACGGTGTGCTCCACCGTGTCCTCCGGGCGTTGCGCACAGTGGCGACACCCGGGCGTCTCTTCCGCCTGAATCCGATGCAGGAACCTCCCGAACTTGTCCGGTGAGGACCTGCCATGCCATGTCCGGTGAGGACCTGCGTCATGCGGAAGGTAAGGACGCCGTGAGGTCTTTCCAGCCACGCCTCAAAGAGGGGACTTACCGCCATAATCATGGCGTGCCCAGGCGTTGAGTGGCCTCACTCAAGTTGAGGGTTTCGGGGATCTGATGGATGCGAGACGCACAGGACCGGTCGTTATTTTGACTCTTGGGGAGGCGTATGTCCAAAGTGGGTGTCTTGCGACTGAAATGATGGTGATGTTGATAATACATGTATTTTAGTTACAAAACAGGATATATAAATAAATAAGTAAGTCCTCAATAAACATTAGATAGAGTAAATTGTTTACGCGTGTAGAGTCAACCGTTTTCGGTCCCAGCTCAGATAAGTAGGGTGGACAAATCGATACCTCCTACGCATGAAGTCGTAACATATTTATTGAGTAAAATTGTATTATAGAAAAAAATAAACTAATATTATTATTTCTTATTAAATCCAGCGTCTGGTGCTGTGATCTTATTGTGATTATTGATTGCGTAATGCACAAGTAAACGACAGTTTAACTGTTTCACAAATTACTTATATCATTAACAATTAATTGCAAGAATGACACTCCTTAAAAAAAACTGGACAAGTTCGAGTCGGACTCGCGCACTAATGGTTCCGTGCAAACTATAATTCCCGAGTCTCAAAGATTTTTCCGAAAAGCATTTTTTTTTATTTATTTTTTTATTTAATCCTATACTTGTGCTATAAGACCTTGCTTCGTGGCAAATTTCAAGAATCTGGGTCAATGGGAAGTACCCTATCAATTTCGATCTTTGAGAGTATCAAAATATACGTTTTTTGCGACATAAACAACCGTATCTATTTTATTAGTTAACTTAGAAGTTTAATTTTGTGTTGTGTGAGTTTTGAAGGGATCGCAGACCTGAGTATATGGTTTTAATTTTAGTATTACTCGATACCTCTATGCGTTCTTTAAATAAAGGATCTTCAAAGACAGATAAACAGATAGATGGACGGCCAACAAAGTGATCCTATAAGGGTTCCATTTTTCCTTTTGAGGTACGGAATCCTAAAATGAACTTTTTGCCTTATGACCTTTCGCAAAAGAGTTATCGAAATATACGCATTTAACTTTAACAACTTTGCAGATCAGGTATTAGATGTATTCCTCAGCAATAATTTGTACCAAGACGTCGACGGCGCGCACTGTTCCCGCGTGCTTCAAGGAGTTGTCAGCAACAGGAAACAGCCAAGCTGGGTTGAAGCCTACTGGGGCCAGGGTTACCCGAAAGGAACTCGAGCTCCGGTATGAAGGCTAGAAGGAACGGGTTGGGTTTTTAGTCAGTAAGAGTCTGACACTATCTCTCGCTCCACCCAAGGGCGGGGTTGTCATTGGATGATTTTTGCCACCGTAAAGGTTTTTGACACAATGAGCAGTTTGATGTCCAGTCTTATTAAGGAGTATCGTATTATCCAGTTTCAGTACCTGCGTTGTCGAAGTCAACTTATAATTAGAAAATTATTGTTGCTTTATAAAACAATATTTTATTTAAATAACCTAGCGTTCCGGCAAAAGATCGCAGAGTATCGTATTATTACTCGTTTCCTTAGTCTGCTATGTTTTAATAAGAATATGTTAAATATTTTAGATTTTTTTATTTTGATTTCATTAACACAGAATATTTAACTACCTTTTATAAGCATAGACATCATCTAGTTCAAGTATTTCCGTGAATTTTGCTTCATAAATACTTTAGCTCTAAACTCCAGACTGAGATATTGATGGACACTAACATTAATATTGTATTCAAGAATATCTAACAGGAACGCGTGTATATTTTGGCCTGTTATCGTAAACAAGATAAAGCGATCACACTCGGTTCCACATACATTTATGAAAGAGAGAAAATATATTTATTACCAGAAAATATATTTAGCCACATTACCTCATCACAGAGACACATTAATTTCATTTGTACATCTCTTACGGACGTGATTGTACTGCTCTGGTGGCTCTATTAATAAATAATTGACATTAGTCTGTTGTTCTGTCAAAAGTGGCGTAAATCTGGTCGAAACAACTTATTGGGCTGCGCCCGCGAAGCTTTATCCTATCTACTTTACCGGTCACAATGAGCCTTTCTAGGTTGTCACCGTCTTTCCTTGCAAAGTGACTGAAGTATTGCAGAACCTTGCAAAGACACTCGACAGGTACTCCAGGGCTGCAAAATATGTCAAAAGAGTCACCGCAGCCCTAGATCAAAGAGCGGGTTTTGTCAAAGATGATTTTCCCCGTCGACAAAAAAAAAAAGCCTAGATCACAAACAACTGCAGCAACAGGTTTTGGTCAGGAAAAAAAGAAAGACTGCCTCTTGCTCCACCCTGAACAGGAGAAGTGATTTGACGATTTTCTATCTAAAAAAAAAACTAAAATACTGCCTGATGCGCCGGTATAGAACTCGAAAGCGCTGGCAAAGAACGGAAGCGCCATTATTGAATAATTCCGGCTGCATACCTGGTCAGAATTGTCACAATCCATCAGTTTCTGTCTTGCTTGCGTTACTTGTGTGTGGGAAATATTGATACAGCAAGGAACTACCCATAAGTACTTTAGTTGATTGGGTCATTTGACTCTTGGATTAGGTAAGTGCCCAATTAGGTAATTCTAAACCTTTGTAGATTATATAGGAGACTTTCAATTACCTTTTGGTAATTTACTGAATTGATGAAAAGAACCAACACAAGTGTCGCTTTAGTCATAAATAAGTATGAAAGGCAATCTCTTTGGCGAGTAATGGCGGCGCTTTATGACAGCTGATCAGTGTGTTTCGGATACAGGACGGTGGCATCCTCGTGAAGCTCCTTATTGATTTGACATAAACCGCGGCTGATACGCGCCGCCTCCGCGGGACACCATCCAGGTTACGATACATTCAATAAGCAAAGTGAAGAGAAATCTAAATGAATATGGATAAAATCGGCATCGAATTGAATTAATTGGAAAGAATTGCTCCAAAGCAATTGGATCAAAGACTCAATTCGTGAAACGAAATATTTTTCTACAATTACCGATCGTTCTACAATTACCACACAATGAATTTTTTTTCATTGTTGCCAACCAGCCGCTTGACGTTGAGGCAATGCATAGGCAGGAATTTCATTCACAAGTTATTGAATTTTAATAAAACTTTGTAAAAAAAAAGCTAAATTTGAACTATTGTTGAAATCTTTCACAGTGCCTTACAGAAAATTTTCACTACATCAACTTTCCACAGCTCCGAGGCTCAGGAGATCCGAGGGGGGACCTCGGATCTCCTCCGCTCAGATCAACCTCCAATGATTCGGATCATTAGACGTGGTTGAGCATCCCACACGTTTGCGGCTACTGATGTACCGCTATTACGACTTGAAATTTCTTGCTCCTTTAATTATATAGCGCCGGATTACTCCTATAATATGGTTGCTCTTATGTTTAGAGATTCCATCATTAACGTAATGAGGGATAATTAACATTTAATTTAACTGTGTTATCCTCCACGATATCGTGATGGCATTATTGGAATCCGTCCTAAGTATATTGTGTTGGTAGGGAGTGCGTAGCCGTAGCGGCCGCGTAGCGCTACGCTCTTCTTTGTGCCTCTACGAATGTGCGTTAGCGTCCGCTACGCTGGCTACAGATGTGTGCCTGTACGACTACGCGTAGGCGCGGGCTACAAATCACTTGACAATAATACAATCGGGCACTATAAAATACTACTCGTTGATTTATTGTCAAATTAACTATAAAACCTATGAAATACAGTATCGCGTAAAATTACTAACTGCTCTATTTTTCACAATAATAGCCTTTTGTAAAAATGAATACTCCATTAATTGTGTGAACACTTTCAACGTCGTATTAATATAGCTCTCGGTGCGAGGTTTTTGTTTATTTGATTAATTACCTCCTGTCAGCTGTCAGCTGGCCGGTTCCATCAATCACTCCAGTAATATTCCATTTGTGTGATCGCAAGCTCAGCGCTCACTAGTCCTTATGACCAGCGAGACGGGACCAGTCTTAGTTGGACTGTTTTTGCTCAAGGCTTGAGACGATCCATTGAAGATAAAGATAAAGATAAAGATAATTTTATTTGTTAAAACATGGGTATGCATGCAGTTTTAGCATGCAGGATGTTACAGAATTAATGTTTTGTCCGTACATGTTTCACCTTTAAGGCGTACAAATGTATAAATTTAACAACTTTTAAAAGATTCAGAATAAAATACAATTTAAATTAAATATGTTCATGTCATCAAAATGCATCGACAAAAAAATAAAAATAAAAAAAATAAAAAATACAAAATGTCAGTGTCATTGTTATGCATTAATAAATTATTTAAAAAAACAAAAAAAAACAGGCAGAATAAAATTAAAAATGTCAATTAGTCAATAAAAAAAAAAAATATAAATAATAAAATAAAGTTAAAAACAATGTCAGAAAAAAATAAGAAATGTCAAATGGTACCTAATTGATATGCATAGTTATTAATAATAAATATCATTATATCACAAAATCATGTCAAAAAAAGAACAATCATACAAAAGATAAAAAATTAAAAAAAAATGTCAAATATTGTCATTCAGAAAGTCACTTATACTATAATAACACTTGTCCGTTAGTAAATCTCGAAACTTCCTTTTAAACAAATTTACTGGCAATGTTTTAAAGGATTGTGGTATTTTGTTATAAATTTTAGGAGCCATACAGAAAACGCTTTTCCCCATTAATGCTGTCTTTGATGTATGCGAACACAGTTGATTATTGTCACGTCTGTTGCGGGGGAAGGTGTCAGCTAGTCGTGGAAATAGATGCTGATTTAGCCTAACAAATAGCGCGATTTCAAAAATATACAGAGATGGTAGTGTCAATAACCTGTGTTTTTTAAAGAATGGCATGCAGCTGTCGGTCGACTTCAAATTGAACATCGCTCGAATGCATCTTTTTTGAGCCTTAAATGCTATAACTTTATCTGTGGAATTCCCCCAAAAGATTATACCATACCGCAATACCGACGCTACCATTCCATGATATGCTGTTATCAAGGCATCTGTATTTAGCTCTGGTGCCAGTTTATATAAGGCGTATGCAGAAGAACTCAATCGTTTACTAAGGTATTCTATGTGTGCCTTCCAGTTTAATTTCGAGTCAATAATAATGCCTAGAAATTTTGTCGCGTCAACTTTATTAAGTTCAGTGTCATTGTAAATTGCGTTAATGTCTAATTTAGTCTGGGATCGTTGCCTGAAATGCATAATAGTGGTCTTATCTAAATTAATTTTTAGGTTGTTTCTGTCTAACCATTTTATAATTGAATTTAAAGAATCATTAATGTCAGTTTCATATTTGTCCTTATTTTTACATGAAATAGTCATAGTGCTGTCGTCGGCAAAGAGAGTCATGGGGTGGTCAATAGCATTAGGCAGGTCATTGATGTATATTATGAATAGTAAAGATCCGAGTACGCTACCTTGGGGAACACCGTATGTAGGGGTACGTTCGTTTGATATATAAGTTTCCTCTTTCTTAGTCTTAACATTAATTTTTTCAATTTCTGTGTACTGTTTTCTATTAGTAAGGTACGACTTTATAAGATTTAATATGTTTCCCCGTATACCGTAAGCTTCTAATTTTTGTAGCAAGATGTTATGGTCTACGTAGTCAAACGCCTGCGTCATATCGCAGTAAATAGAACACACTGGGATTCTCCTATCCATATTAGTCATAACGGTATTTAAAAAATCATAAATGGCCTTACTGGTTGACATATTTTGTCTAAATCCCTTCTGCTCTTTACTGAAGATATTTTTCTTTTCAAAGTATGAGTAAAGTTCTTTATACAGGTATTTTTCAAAAATTTTGGACATTATAGGAATTAAGGCAATTGGTCTGTAGTTAGCCATGCTTTCCTTATTATTTTTCTTAAATAATGGTTTTACTCTTGAAACCTTTAGAGCATTTGGATAAACACCTGAACTGATGCACAAATTTATTAGATAGCTTAAGTGAGTACAAATGGTTTCAGACACATACTTTACAACCTTCGTAGAAATACCGTCATACCCTGTACTATTTGTGGTATTTAAAGATTTAATAACATTTAATATGTCAACCGGCAAACATGGTGCAACAAAGATTGAATCTTTCCGTTTTTTAATATACGTTGTTACTTTGCTACCTGAACTTTGACTTGGTTGAATTTTATCTACGAAAAAGTTGTTAAACTCGTTAGCTATTTCTAGAGGGTCACTAACTATTTTTTCATCGACTTTTATATAGCTAATGGATTCTTTAGGTAAAGATGGTTTTGATTTATTTATAATATTCCAAGTCACTTTAGATTTATTTGTTGCAGTTTTGATTAAATAATTGTTTTGAGCATATCGAGTCAATCTCATTACCTTTTTAAACCTTTTTGTGTAACTTTTAAAAATATTTTTATTCGTCATATTTGGTTTCAATCTGTAATTCCAAAGCAATTGACGCTTCTTTTTGCTACATATCTTAATGCCATGTGAGATCCATTTTGATTTCTTAATTACATTTATGGTTCTTAGTTTATATGGAAAACATAGTTCATAAAATAATTTGAAGTTGTCAATGAAAATGTCAAAAGCGGTATTTGGATCGTCAGTTTCATAAATTTCCGAAAAAGTCAGATTTTTTAAGCAGTCCCTGAATTTGTCCATGTTCTCTATGCTAAAGTCCCGTCGTTTCCTGCGCCAATATTTTAGCATACAAGTTTTTTTCACTGGGCATTTTATTATTTGCGCTGTGTGGTCCGACAGCGCGAGTTCAATAACTTCAGTTTTACATTTGGCTCCAAAATTATGTGCAAAATTGTCAATGCAAGTTTGGCTCTGAATTCTGGTTGGTGACTTTAAAGCTAACTTAAGGTTGAAATTTAGTAACAGACATTCGAAATTCAACACAACATTATTTTTCTTCATCACATCAATGTTGAAATCTCCTGCCATAATAATATGCTCATACCTTTTTTTACATATTTCTTGCAATATTTTTTCTAAAGTTTCATAAAATACATTTATGTTATTTCGTTTTGGTACTCTGTATACACCTACAATAATCGTATTGTATTGGGTTAGCTCCACACCGCAACATTCAACTACACCGTTTATTGATGCCCCAGATATATATGGAACGTCTCTCCATTGATGCCCGTTTCTAATCAAAATACAAACCCCACCTCTTTTACTTTCTTTCCTACAGAAAAATGCTGAATGAAATACTAATTTCTTAAGAAATTTTATTAAAACATTTGATCAACATATTTTTTGCTGAACATCTTTAAGCAATTGTAAAGAACATGACTTCGGATATCAAAATCTTCAAAAAAACATTACTTTCCTTAAAATATTAATTACTACACGACGGACCTCAGGCCCGCGGCTACAGTTTACTTTGATATTGAGAGAACATCAAACTTCTCTCTAAATAGTAAATTAGAACTCTTAAATTTTGTACACCGTAGGGCGCATTTTTTTCAAAAGCTACCATGTTGTGTTGTAATTAATACAACCAGTAACCAAAAATGACCACGGAAAAAAAATATTCAGCTGAACATAGAACCTCCTTCATTTTGAAGTCGGTTAAAAATAAAATCTTTTCAGATTGAAGAATTAGGCACTTTCTGTGTGCTGCCGTTTGCTGAAATTTTAGATTTTAAACAATGCCGTATTTTTGTAACACTTTTCTCCCGAAGCGTGACAAAGCAAGCACGTCTCCCCCACGTCACGCTCCAGAGGGTCTACTGTAAAGCTATTGAAAACCTCCGCAAAAATACGCGGCTACAGTTGTAGCACCATTCGGAAACATTAGCAGACGATGAGGGACACTCGTCGACAAAAGTGTTTGCGCAGACGAAGAAGTACAGTTTCCGACTCGAGTGGCTCGAGCAAAAACTCCGCTAATGTAAACCCAGTTTGACACTTGTTCGTTAAAGTGACACTTTCCGTTTGTTCGTTGGCACTTCCGATGATTTTTGTTGGCTTTTTCGTTTAAATATTTCTCTTATAAATTAGCCAATGAGGTATCAAGTAACTGTCTCTGTAACTCTAATATTGCTTTTTATTTTTATTAAAATTTGTTTTGAAGTGGGCTTACTTTTCTGTCTCCACAGAATTGGATATTTTTTTTTAGACTTTAATGGATCCTAGTGTTGATTTCAGTGCTTCAATAACGTAGTTTTGAAAAAAATACCAAATAATATTTATATATACATATATAAGTTATAAAAAAGGACATTTACTGTAGGATTCATGCTTATTTTGCATTCAGAGTTGAACCTTGCACTTTCAAATAACCTTTGAAGTACCTGTGATCTTGTGAAGTGCTTTATATCCCTAAAACATTTTATATAAGCTATAAAATCTATCGCCCATCATAATACAGTTGAAATTGTAGGTTGAGATTTTTTTTTTCACGAAAAATAGCAAAATAGAAATAACTGAAGGCATTCAATGATAAATGCCTTCAGTTATTTATTTTTCCAAAATAATGCATGGCACCTACATCTTAGAACAGAAAAGCGAAGCCGAGGGACAAAGCTTAATACTAAACTAATATTTTACTCGTTGCAGCACGTGTCCCGGGCTCTAGGCACACGTGCGTGAGTGTAACCCAATGGCTTCGTGTCTATAAGATATTGGTAACGAGTGAATGAATATACGTTATAGAAACTTGGAAACAGGTCGTCCTAATGTACTAAGAATGTGGTTACAGGGAGGAGTAGGAATACAAGTTGCCACACTTCCACAAAATCAATAGATCTATAAATACAGAAATTCGTGTTGATAAATACCCTATATTACACAACATATGAAGTTGACAACCACTTCCTTAAGGTTTGATGACAGAAAACACCAGGTTTCTAGTCTTGTGGTAAAAATAATGTAAAATGAATTTCCTGATTCCCTCCATAGCTTCAAAGCTCAACATGTCTGTCAAGACACACATTTCTGCAGCTTCACGTGTGACGCACGTGTCCGACGTGAAGGCAGCAGAAACTAATGTGTTATCTTTACCTGTAATACGTACTATAAAGCTTTTATGTGAAATATTACGTCTGTTTGTTGCTCTGTTTAGTCTGGCCCTCGAAAGTAGGACATTATGATTCTGGGACATCTCACGTAAAAGGAGTTTGATGCTAAAAATAAACTACATTATGAACTTCGATGCTAGCTTTTATCAATCGCAACCTTTTGAAATCCCTAACTTATCTAGATCCTTTGAAAATATCCTGAAGGCATAAACACTTTTATAGGGTTAGAGGTTTTGTCTAAAGCAAGGGATTATCATACTTATTTTGATTAAGATATAACATTTTAGTGGCTTTATGCTTCGAGTTTTATCATTATTTCATTTGACGGCAATCGATAATGTGATTAACGATAGAGAACGCTTGGTTAGATAGATACCATTTTGTAGATTTAACTGAAGTCAAGTTGAGTGACAACTAACAATCGGAAGTTTTCTTAATAAAGTCCTACTTTCAACGCGATTTTAATAATAAATTAATCGTTTGAGACGACGATACCCAGGGAGCGTGAAACTGAAGGATTGTAAAACAGACGTCTTTGAAGTTCGCTTTCAAGGAATCTATTATTATAGCGAAATGTTTGCGAAAATATTTTGAACAAGTATTCTCATAAATAATTTTGTCGTCTTAACGAATATAATTTCTAGCAGATGAAGAACTATTTTAATTCCTTTAAAAAATCCAGGTTCCTTGCGTACTAAATTTATAATTGATCGGTTGTAATAAAATTGGTATAATTCACTTGGCATCATTTTTCTAAAATCTATTAAGTATACAAAATATTGAAATAGTTTATAATGATTTCTTTTTGTACTGGCTGCAAACAGAACGTGGAATTATTTCACTATGAGCTTTTCCACGCTTTGTCTGTTTTATATTAAGAAGATGTCGGCAGCCGACCAAAAATTTCTTGATTACGTTATTCTGGTCTATCTGTTCTCTCTGTGTAAATATCTAACCACCAACTCCAGCTTTTACCCCCAAAACTATTTAATTCTATTTACGTCCGTTATTGAGCGTGTTGGTTGATCTTGAACAGGACCGATTACTTGAGTGGCAGTGTGCTTGCCTGTGCCAGTGCTACCTACATTTAGGGTCCTTTATTGAGGCTTATTGAATCAAATCGAGCGAATGATTGACTAAACAAAGTTTCTCAATGTTAAATTACAAAGAAGATTGGATTAACTCGATCTGCACAAAAGATTTGAGCTTATGTTTAATTATTTAGTTCTATTTAAACCATTATTATAAATTATTTTATACTTCAGCTTTGTGTACCTTCATAATCAAATATTTAAAATTTAATCATAAGCAATTCAGGTGTTTCCTACTAATATAATCTTTGGAAATGATAACTTTAATTTGTGCCAAACTATGTTCCATTACCATATCTATCTATATGTCTTACTGAATAATATCTAGTGCGGCTACCTAATCATAAAAATGTTTGCCAGTTTATGAAAAAGCAGGTGAGGTTAGGCACCTCACCGTCACTTGGTCGTCATGGCAACCGAGCAGTGAACCGCGAGAAATGGACTGGCGACCAACCAACTTTTAATTGGCTTAGTATTACCTACACACCATTCACACGATACTCTCGGCACCAGGGCCTGTATCATACCATACACGACATGATTCAATTGTTAGCTTATCATATATGACATTTATAATGATTGCTTTGTTAGATGGTTATGCAGAAAACAAATTTTTAATAAAGATTGTAAGGATAAATATGGCGACGTTGCGAAATATATCAAAATGTGACAAAAGTTTTTGTCGCGCGTTATTTCGACGATACTGATTTGGTTTTGGGATAAAGAAAATCTGCGTGAAATTGCGTTTTATCTTTGGAGGCAATAACTATAAAATTGTCAATATTACGTGCTAAGAATACGAGTAACAAGATTGCCGCCTTGTGTTCACTTGGCTGAAACACGATTATCCAAAACTAAGACTTAGTTACAGCCGAGATAAATCTATTAACTCTATGATATTGCGATACCCAAACAAACAGAGTAATGTCTTGATACCAGAGCGGGGTGGGGTGTGAAGGGGGGGGGGGAGGAGGTCAGAGGGTGACTCAAAGAATTTTTAATTAAACATGAATAAGCCTCTTTACCAGCGAAAGCTTTAATCTCGCGACTCCATTTTTATAAACTGGAGCCTGGTCACTGAGCGCCTCATGGCTGAGATGTTGATGCCAAATCATCTGGAAGAAAGAATCAATCCAGAGTAATGTATGTAGGACGAAGTTCTCAAGATATTAACGTTGTCGTATTTGGTTTGTAAATATTTAGGTCGATTTGTGGGCCTGATTAGAGGGCACTCAACCAAACCATCTCTATATAAACTTCACTTGATTTGTTGCTATGACAACCATCAATATCAGGGTCCATCACCAGGGAAACCATCAATATTAATATTGGTTTAAATAACGACCATTCGAATGTTGATTTACTTCCTGAATTTAATATTACATTACGAAGACAAATCAAACTCAATACGTCAAATATGATCGTTCATTGAAAGTAACTCAAACATGATAATCCTCCGATGTCCCAATTTATCTCGCTTCCTTACTCTGCGTCACGTGACGAATATACATCGATCGTGACGAACAGGAACAACGCAAAACATCTTTCTGCAAAGCGTTTGTTTACAGAGTTTAATATAATATCAAATAATATTAAAGGTTTATTGTTAGAACATAAAACAGCTGCCAATAATTACCTACATAAGTAAAACAATGATAGCTGCTTTGTATACTTATATAACTACATAAATATTCATTTACTTAGGTATATTTATCGAAAGGTAATGATGTTTTTTTGGCAGCATCACTAAATCAAAAAAAAAGTTATCGTTTCTGAGAATTCCGGCACTGAAAGTTTGTTTCTTGATAAAAAAACCCTTAATAAAACGATAAAAAAACATTATACTTAGCTGAAGTTTTATAATTCATTAAGATCGATGTACTTCGCAAGGTACTTGTGTAAGGTCGGTGCGCGGTTCTGTAACTTTTGCATTTTGCAGGTATATATGAATATATAATTTCTTTTTATGTTGGCAATTAAATGTCCCTTTCTTCTCATTTCAAAAATAGTACTTATATTTTTAAATATCATAATTAGAGACACAATAGAAAGAGCTGTTCGCTTGGGGTTTAATGAAATAAGACTTTAAAAAAAGAATCCCATACAAATCTTACATAACAATAATAAAGAAGCATTTGGATACCTACTAGACGTCATCTTTGAAAGCCCTTGTCAACAGTCATGACGTCTGAATCCTGATATTTATTTTAGACTAAAATATGAGAATACCTGAGTGACACGAGTACTGTGTAGTTATATGCTTCGACACGTGTAGGCGTGTCTCAAACGTGATGCTCGCGAGTGAGTGCCTCTGTCACGCTCATCTACTCTGTGTCACTAGGCACATGAGATACATCGAGCTTTAAAAGGAACTGTCACACACTTAGATTAGCAATTTCAGAATTATTTTAGACATATTGAGTGTCGCTCAAGATATTGCGACTTGTATTAAGTACGACAATTAGGCCTGTTACAAATCCGAGATTTATCTAATAATCACTTTTTGTGTTCACTACCGGATGCTATACCAAGAAAGCTGTATAAAGATACTGATTTTGTGCCAAAGTCACACGGTTCCTGAAAGACAATGGACTGACTCCGAAGAATTAAGAGTATCGACGCTTACAAAGGCATAACGTCTCATTTAGTTCGGCTACTAATGACGAAAGAGATAAGACACCCGCTGGCAACTACGTGTGTGACATGGTTGTCGCACGTTGCCACGATAATAACTGCCAACAATTTCTATAAAGCTTTCTATATTGAATATTGATCTGATGCTGGTGGAATTTCTCTTAGATTGACAAGAAATATTGACTCTGGGGTTGGGTCTAGTTGTTCAAGATGATCAATACAAACTTGCTAACTTAGCCAATTACTATGAGTATCTACAACCCTCAAGTCTAGATACATCTTGTCTGGGCATAAATATTATTATTTATTATAGTCTATTTCGGCGCTCATTGAGGGTATTCAATTATTTATGTGATGTTGTCTGTCGGTTGTTACTTATTTTATTTTATGAAAGCTGGTCTCCGTTCCGACCCACATATTCACGATTCCGTAACACATCTTTTTGCAGGAATACAACCGTAAAATTGTTAGCTGTCTGAATGAACGCTGACTGTTTGATTAATGTTTTTTTGTAAAGTTGACTTTTGTTCATGAATTTTTTATTTATTTATGTACTTAGTCGCTGAACTAAATTTTATTTGATGTTTGCCTACGTCATTATCATCTTCCTTTCATCACGTTTTTTTTTTCTATTCTGTCATATACCATAAATATGTAAAGTTATAAAGATAGTATGACGTATCTTCATATATACGTCATACTATCTTTCTTTTTCATATCACTATTTATTGTTTATTTAAATTTCATGTACAATACTGGTACATAGTCGGACTTAATGCAACAAGACATTCTCTACCAGTCAACCTTTGGGTTAAAAAAGACAACACTGTGGTAGGTTTGCACAATAAACAAATAACAAATGCACTATCACAGAATTCATCCATATATTCTTTGGCTCCCTCTTCCTCTCTGTCCATCTACATTATACCTATACTTATAACACATTTAGTAACATCTCTGCACATGACCACACCAAGACAAACCAACCCTTGCTCTTTCAACTTTTACGTATACGTACATCATTTACGATATTTACCTATGTGTGTCGCAAAAAAGTATCTATTTACGCTTGTGATAACAAAATAAAAAAATCGTGCACTGAATAATATCGCTAAGTAAAAACCTTTTCGAAAAAAGAATCCTTTTACTCGTGGAGCCGTAGCTCGGGGCAAGACGGTCTAGTACTCACGACGTGACATCAGCTGTAATTATGAATGAACATCCACCAGAGCCCCGGGGAGCAGGCCGAATGAAAGGCTCCGGGGGATAGGCGTGTGACGGGGAGAACGTGCCGCAAATACTACGCTGCCGCCGGTGTGGCTCGCCAAGGTCGCGCGTAGTCGCCGCGTGGAGACGGAGCGTAGGATGGACGACACCACACGCAATAGGAATGTACAGAAATACCACGACTAAAAAGAAAAAAAAATACTCATTAAAACAATCCAAATCAAGGTAACATAATTTTTGTACAATTTAATGCGTAGTCAAAACTTGAAAACGACTTTCAGAAACTTCACTAGTCATAAAAAAGTCCCTATTAGTCTAATCTAGTAAAGGCTAGTTAGTTATCCGTTGACTTTACCATCTAATAAAAAAATTAAACATTCTATTTTATTTGAAACAATAGACTTCGAATACATTCAGATTTACTAAGTCGACTAACTACACCCCCTTTTCACCCTCCCCAGAGATTTCAAACCCGTGTTTGTCCCAGAATTTAGAGTAAACTTTTGCGAAAATGTCAGCGTTTTTGACGTAACTAAGTCAAATTTAAATGTCAGTGTCCGCGACCCTTCATTCATGATTATATGGTATAGATCAAAAGTCAAAAGTGGTCACGAAGAGGCCTTATTGTGAAGAAGGCTCGATTTGGGGTGTGATGACACACAAGACGTTACTCTTTATTATCTAACATTTATATCGCATAGAGTTACTGTCGAATTGAATTAACTAATTTTTCTTATGCGTTCTAAATGTGAGTCTTTATTTATTTTTTTGTAGTTTTCAGCAGCCTTGAAAAGAATACTGTTCTTCAAGTTTCTATTTAATTTTGATTATATTATTGTAGAGCCTTAAGTGGAATAGTATCTAAAACAATTAACAACAAACTTTCAGCAAAGTTGTTATGTTGGTCAGTGTGGGCGGACAAGATAACCACTCGAAATACTTCCATTCATAACAGCAGACATAAAGTTAATATTTTTGAAACAAGCTTCCATTCAAACTCTTGGAATGTACACACTAAGTATCTAAATTCATGATACACAAACTAAAGTTTTAATCCTTGCGATCATTACCAAGACGTTCGTTAAAAATAATATCTAACATATAAAAACTTTATTCGTCGTACTTACTGAGATTTTATGATCCATTAACTTTTGCCTCAACTAAGTATTGTGATTCAACATTCCTAAATAATGACACGAAGCAGTTTTTATAAGTCTTTGCAATGCAAGAGGCAATGATGTGTACTTTTAAATTGATAACGTCTGACTTGAAGTTTGGAAAAGTTGTTAAAAATAAGCGGTGACGATAAAATATTTTTTGCTTTGAAAAGTTAGAGTCTAACGGTCGTCGGACACGGGCCTCAAGCACACCTCAGCCACAAACGCCGTCTCGAGAAGCTAGAAGCGGTCACAAAGGAAGCAGAAGCGCGCATGAGCCACTTGTTGCCGGTGGCCGTTATTTTTTTTTTAACTATATGTGCAGTATCATTGATAGTGGACTGGGACGAAGAAGATTTAAAGGCGCGAGTGGCGTGTGATGACTTTTATAGTGGCCGGAGCAGGCTACAAGAAGCAGCGATTTAAAGTGTGTCGCGGCCATCGGTGTCAAACGTGTGCGGCGTTTAACGTTTTGTGATGGTGGCCGGTAGACCGTGTGCGGTGACATGTATCCGTCTGAAGACACACCCATGACTCAGAGTTCAATTTAAGCCAAAACAAAACAGAAACGCTTAAGATAGAAAGCTCAGCCTCCAGTCGGTCGCGTGAGGCGATGGCGCTCATTGGTATGCTTCTGTGAACGCATGCGTCTGTTTTATGTGGTAAAGACAAAACAATACAGCACAATAAACTCGTGCGCATGTGCACATCAACGTTTTATTACACGCGTTACAACTGAGTAAGTGAATCATAAAATAAAGTACAGCAGGGAAATTAAACGTTTTACTTTCGCATTATAACCCGCTCGTATTGTTTGGAGATGGTTTGATGATATGGGATAAAAGGGCCGCCATCTTGTTTGTGATATCTACGTATGGGGTACTTAAGATTATGAGGTCATGTGAGTTCGGGGTGCCACGACAGAAAACCTCCACGAGTGCCCGCGGACTGTAGTTCCCTTGCGGACACGTCCTGAGGGAAGACCAGTCTGCGGGACGGTGCACCCTGGGAGGCGGCCATAGACCCCCTTGGGCACTCCAACCCAAGGGCCTCTATGGCCGTCTGCGAATGTTCTGTCCGACGGACCACTTCAACGCGTGTCCCTCTGCTACAGCAGAGGGCACAGTGGCGAAGTAAGAGCGGGCCCGGTGTGCACTCACACTGCCGCCGGGCAGGCAGGAGGAAGACGTGTTCCTCCTTCTGCCACCGTTAGTCTCGTAGCCCCAGAGATTGTCCAAGGTCATGTTTCTGACTCTTGATGGGGGACGAGGGCCTTGGCTTAACCGCCCGGGCCGCGAGGAAGACAACCTCTATAAAAAATTACCCCAAACCTCCAAGCGGCGGCGCACCGTGAGGGAGGTTGTTAGCTTGACTAATGGGTAGCTAAATTAGTCTCTAGTGCGAACCACGTACTTGAGCCAGTAAAATATATATATACTCGTGGGAACAAAAATGCAAGATTCTAAATTTTTTAAAACCCCAAAGGAGAGTGACGCGCGGTCGGAGTCCGACGCGCAGTCCGAAAGGAGCTCGGAGGGCTCGGAGTGTGAGGAGGCAGCGGGGACTTCAGGGAGAGGATCAAGCCTCTCCCAGAAGAAGCGCTCCGCTTCCTACAGAAAAAAGGAGGACGGGTCGTCCTGCTCGGAGGGGCGGGCGAAGATCCCCACCAGCAGCCGTGGCGCGGGCCGAGCCCGCGGGAAAGGAAAGGGCCTCACGGCCAAAAAATCCGCCGAGCGAGCCGTCAGGCTTGCCGCGGAGGGGCGCCACCCCGGCGCGGGCGACTCTGGCAGGGACCTCTCGGAGCCGTCCGGCAGCGAGAGGCGCACCGAGGCGGAGTCAGGCGGGGAGGCGGCCATGCCCTTCAAGGAGCTGGCCGTCACCCTGCTTCGAGACATGGCCCGCCAGAGGGACAAGGCCACGCGGGAGCGAACAATCCGTCGCCACGCCACGTCCCTCCAGGGGGCCTTAGAAGCCTCCGTCGAAAAGAGGGTGGAGAGGCTCCGCAGCGAGCTTCGGGCGGAGCTCCAGGCCGAGCTCCGGGCTGAGGTCCGGGCGGAGCTCGCAAGGGCGCCGAACAGGGGCCGCCAGGAACCGATGGAGGAGGGGCGCGAGCAGGAGCAGGGGCAAAGCCAGCCCCAGCCCCAGCCCCAGCCCGAGCCGGAGAGTCAGCTGCTGACATTGATGCAGCGGGAACTCGCAGCTTTGCAGCAGGGGCTGCAAAAGCAGCAGCTGGAGTTCCAGCAGCGCATCGAGCGGCAGCTGTCTCTCCTGGAGGGCATTGTCCTGCGCCCTCCACTGGCGGCCTCTGGCCAGAAAAAGGCGGCGTCCTATGCCGCTGCCGCGGCTGTGGCTTCTGCGCCCAAGGCGGGCCCGTCGGGGCAAGCAGGGCGCAAGGCCGCGGCGCCGGAGCCCGCAGGGCCGAGGCCGGAGCCCGCGACGGCCAAACAGCAGCAGCAGCGGCGGAAAAAGGGTGCGGCGGTGCCTGCCGCTAAACCGGCAGGACCTCCTGCCGCCGTGGCGACTAGGCCGCGCCTGCCACCTCCTCCACCCGAGGAGTCTGGCGCCGAGTGGACGGTGGTCGGCGCCAGAAAGCAGGCGGGCAAGGTGGCCAGAGCGGCCAAAAAGCGCGCGAGGCGGCAGGAGCGCAAGAAGCGGGCCATGGCGGCGCGTCTTCGCGCCCCGAATTCCGAGGCTGTAGTCATTACGCTACAGCCTGAAGCGGAAAAGAGGGGCGTGACGTACGACGACGTCATGGCGAAGGCGAAGCAGGCAGTGCTGCCCCGCCTTGGGGAGCTCGGAGCCGCTGCGGGCTTCCGCATGAGGCACACAATCACTGGGGCCCGAATCCTCGAGGTCCCCGGTGCGGCCAGCGGCCCTGCAGCGGATGCCCTGGCTGCCAGGATCAGGGCGTCTCTGAGCGAGGAGGAGGCCCGAGTGTCCAGGCCCACAAAGTGCATTGATATGCGCATCATGGGCCTGGACGACTCCGTCAAGGTGGGCGAGGTGGTGGCCGCCATTGTCAGGGCGGGCGGGTGCACGGCCGAACAGGTTCGGGCGGGCGCCATCCGCGCTGACAGCACGGGCATGCGAGCCGTAACGGTAAGCTGTCCTGTGCAGGCGGCCAAAACCATCACCGGGGAGGGCCGTCGGCTTTTGGTGGGCTGGGTCTCCGCACAGGTCAAGCTGCTGGAGCCCAGACCTCTGCGGTGTTTCCGCTGCCACGTGGGGCACCACGTGGGAGCCCACTGCACCGCGGAGGATCGCAGCAACCGCTGCCACCAGTGTGGCCAGCCCGGTCACAAGGCCGCAGAATGCCGTGCTACGCCGCACTGCTACGCATGTGCGGCGGCCGGCAAGCCGGCCGACCACCGGGCTGGCGGCAGGTCCTGCGACCCCCCCGCCAAGGCCAAGGGCAAGGCCCGCAGGTCCATCCCCGCCGATGTCCTCGCCACCGCAGCCGCCTCCTTGGCCGCCGCCGCCATCGCCGCCGCACCCGCCGCCGCGGCTGTGCCCCCTGGGGGGGCTCGGGAGGAGACTGTAATGGAGTGTCAATAACGGCCCCATTACGTCCCCTCCAGGCGAATATCAACCACTGCGCCCCCGCTCAGGATCTGTTGCTCCAGAGCATGGCGCAGTGGTTGATCAATGTCGCCGTAGTCACCGAGCCGTATTTTGTCCTGCCCAGTGGTGACTGGGTTCAGGACCTGGACGGCTCGGTGACCTTAATTAAGTCGGCCGCCGCCGGTACCCCGCCCCCCGAGTCCGTCACGAGGGGGCGGGGTTGCGTGGCAGCACGGTTCGGGGACATCGCCGTGGTAGGCGTCTACCTGTCCCCGAGCCGATCTCTCGACGAACTGCACGTCTCCCTGATGGAGCTAAATTCCGTCGTCGCTGGGTTCGGTTCCCTCCCCGTGGTCGTTTGCGGGGACTTCAACGCCTGGAACACGGCTTGGGTGTCCCGGTTCACGAACCAGAGGGGTCGGATGGTGGAGGACTGGGCCTTGGAGCTGGGCCTGGTCGTACTGAACCGGGGTTCTGTCCCCACGTTGGTGCGGATGCGGGGTGAGTCGGTGGTGGACATTTCGTTCGCCAGCCCCGCTCTGTCGCCGCGTGTAGTCGACTGGCGCGTGATGGAGGAGGTGGAGACGTACTCCGACCACCGGTATATCCGGTTTGACGTCTCCGCCGAAACCTCGGCCGCGCCGGTCCGACGGAGCCCTTGCGGTCCGCGGTGGGCGCTTAAGCAAATGGACCGGGAGCTCCTCCTGGAAGCCGCGACGGTACAGGCCTGGGTGCAAGCACCGGACAGGCCTGTCGACATCGACGTCGAGGCGGAGTGGTTCCAGGAGGCCATGTCGCAAATTTGCGATGCGGCAATGCCCCGTGTCCGTCCAGGACGAGCTAAGCGCCAGGTGTACTGGTGGTCGCCGGAGATCGGCGCTCTGCGCAATGCGTGCAATCACGCGCGACGCCGGTACGCCAGGCACTGCAGGCGCCGCATCCGCCCGCCGGATGCGGAGGTCAGAGAGGCGGAGCTATATGAGGAATACAGAGAGGCAAAACGCACCCTCCGAACGGAGATCAAGCGGGCCAAACTCGAGGCCCGCAACGTGTGGCTGGGGTCTCTGAACGCGGACCCATGGGGGCGCCCGTACAAGTTGGTACGGGACAAGCTTCGCCCCTGGGCTCCGCCGTTGACTCAGAGTCTCCGGCCCCAACTCGTGGAGGGTGTGGTTAGCTCTCTGTTCCCTGCGCGGGAGGAACACTCCCCCCCGCCCATGGCTCCGCCTCCGCCAGCGGTGTCAGACGCGGATCGCAACAGCGACGACGACGAAAATGCTCCAGAAGTGACCGAGGTAGAGCTGAGAGTGGCGGTGCGAAGGCTTAGTGCCAAAAACACCGCCCCAGGACCCGACGGCTTGCCAGGGAAAGCCTGGGTCCTGGCCATGGAGGCTCTCGGGCCTCGACTGAGAGGGCTCTTTAGCGCATGCCTGGAGAGGGGCCAGTTCCCACTTCGCTGGAAGACGGGGAAACTGGTCCTCGTAGCGAAGCCAGGGCGCCCTGCGGACTCTCCGTCCGCATACCGGCCCATTGTGCTGCTCGACGAGGTGGGCAAGCTCTTTGAAAGAGTAATTGCAAACCGCCTCGTCGTGCGGCTAACACGGGTGGGGCCGGACTTGTCGGACGGACAGTTCGGCTTTCGCAGGGCGCGCTCTACAATAGACGCCATCATGCGCGTGCGAGCCCTCACGACAGGGGAAGCGGTGTCCCAGGGTAGGTGTGTCGTGGCAGTGTCCTTGGACATTGCCAACGCCTTCAACTCCCTGCCCTGGAGTACGATCCGGAGGGCACTCCGGTACCACCGGGTGCCCGAATACCTCTGTCTAGTGGTCGAGGCGTACCTGTCAGACAGGTACATTGTCTACCCCGGTCACCAGGGAGACTGGAATCGTCGAGAGATGTCGTGCGGTGTTCCGCAGGGGTCGGTTCTAGGCCCACCCTTGTGGAACATCGGCTACGATTACGTGCTGCGCGGCGACTTCCCTGACGGGGTCAGCGTGGTCTGCTACGCAGACGACACGCTGATCCTAGCGCAGGGAGAGTCGCACCAGGCGGCGGTCGCTCTAGCGACACGCGGGGTTGCGATAGCCGTTGGTAGGATCCAGGAGTTGGGACTCGAGGTGGCGCTGCATAAATCCGAGGCAATGTGTTTCCACGGCCCTCGGAACGCGCCACCATCGGACTCCCAGCTTACGGTAGGAGGAGTTCGCATCGGCGTCGGGTCGACGATGAAGTATCTGGGACTCGTCCTCGACAGCCGGTGGAAATTCGTAGAACATTTCCGACGTCTGGCTCCCAAGCTTCTCCGGGCTGGGGCTGCTCTCAAGCGGCTCCTGCCCAATCTTGGGGGTCCAGACGCCTCCTGCCGGAGGCTCTACGCGGGGATCGTTCGGTCCATGGCCCTCTACGGGGCGCCGGTGTGGGCGCCGTCGCTGGCAAAGCGACCGGCGTCCATACTGAACGCCTGCCAGAGGGTCATGGCAATACGGATGGTGCGGGGTTACCGCACGATCTCCCGCGAAGCGGCGAGCCTTCTGGCTGGCCTACCACCGTGGGATCTGGAGGCAACAGTCCTTGCACACATGCACGACATGCGCGTGGAGATGCAACGCCGGGGTGAAAGTCCACTGCCGCAACATGTCAAGGCATGGCGGACAGAGCTCCGGCGGGATCTCATGGTGAAATGGCGTCAACGGCTATCGCAACCCAGTGCTGGGCACGCCACGATTATGGCGGTAAGTCCCCTCTTTGAGGCGTGGCTGGAAAGACCTCACGGCGTCCTTACCTTCCGCATGACGCAGGTCCTCACCGGACATGGCAAGTTCGGGAGGTACCTGCATCGGATTCAAGCGGAAGAGACGCCCGGGTGTTGCCACTGTGCGCAACGCCCGGAGGACACGGTGGAGCACACCGTCGAGGTGTGCCCTGCCTGGGCGGAGCATCGCCGTGCCCTCGTGGGGGCGATCGGCGGCGGAGACCTCTCGCGCCGGGCCCTGGTCGAGGCCATGGTCCGGAGTGAGGAGGAATGGCAGGCGGTCGCCTCCTTCTGCGAAGCAGTAATGCTTGCAAAGGAGGAGGCCGACCGTATCAGGCAACGGCGCCCTCGCCGCCGTCGCCGGGATTCCGATCCCGATTTCCGGCCACCGTAGACGCGGGCTCGCGGACGGCGAGCCATGGGTAGCTCGCTGTCCGATCGTCCGGTAATGGACCGAGTCCAAGACGTCGACGGCGCGCACTGTTCCCGCGCGCCTCAAGGAGTTGTCAGCAGCAGGAGGGGCCCAGCTGGGTCGAAGCCTACTGGGGACAGGGTTGTCCGAAAGGGAGCTCGTGCCCCGGTATGAAGGCTAGAAGGAACGGCGCGGGGTTTTTAGTCAGTAAGAGTCTGACACTGTCTCCCGCTCCACCCAAGAGCGGGTTTCGTCAAAGATGATTTTCCCCGTCGAGAAAAAAAAAAAGGTCATGTGAGTTCAAAGTTTACTGATTGGAAAACGGCCCATATTAGTGTCGTGCTAAAAAAAATATGGGAATCTATTGTTTATTCTATTTATATTATTCGTTAAAAGTCATTACAAGAAACTTACAAATTAGCAGATAGTGTTATTTTCACACCCAGTTGTTTCAATAAAACTGAGTCGAAATGAAATGAATACACTTTATAATATTGTCGGCACAACAGCCCCGTTTCATCGGGGTTTATCCACGTATAGTTTCGAACTACCACCATTGTAGGCAAGTTGTGCGATTAAACGACAGACGGAAACTATAAACGATTGGTTATGAGTGGAACATTTAAAAAATCCTATAGGAAATTGTCGAAGTCGTCGTTAGCCAACGAAAGCAGGCAACGCCGAATGACAAAACTACTGCGATTTAAAGCCGTGTGTCCGCACTACCTACCTATTGTTGGGTCGCTGCCATAGCCTCACTAAATCTGCATTATTTAGTAAGGATTTATGTTCAATTATTATAGTGAAATTAATGGTCTATGCGCTACAGAGGGTTCAGAGCCTATTGTCTCGACATCAAAGTCCCATTCACACGTAAATCATCGTTAATTTCGGGTGCTCGCTTTAGTGAGGGTCGAGCGAAGTCGGGCTCCTTCGAACTGATCGAGTTATGTGATGGTAGTCGCACCAGGGCGGGCCGGTCTATTGGCTCGTACCTAATTGCGCGGCGCATCTAATTGAGTTTCCACTGTCTTGAGATGCTACGTAAACTTTATTACTTGTTGATTGATTTTTCATAATCTTGTTGCGAATTTTTATTTTGCAAAATTATGAAAAATTCCAATATTATTTACGACTACCATACATAACACAATTAAAATGTACCCACTGAAGTCGGTTTGTATGCAAGAAGTCTTGCACGGGAGCAATTTAACTGCTATATGAAAGTAATAATTTCTCTGCTGAACACAAGTCTCAAATGAGGAGATATAATTTTCATGAATGCTGCTTCTCAAGGAAGCTTTGATAGGTGTCTTTGAAAAAGCACAGTTATCTATATAAATTGTTTTTCATTAGCTACAGCTGACTTGCGTCTAATGTGCACTAAATCCGAGTATTTTAGAGTGTAGTTCGATTTCGGCGAGCTACTAAAGTTTTGAAGATGAACAGTGTTGCACACTACAAAGTTAGTTCGCTAATGGTTTCGAACAGCGGTAATTGGCAACACTGGTCGGTATCGAGGTGTTTGTGTAGTCGACAACTGCCGTCTGCGCGGAACGACGAAACTTGCGGTGGTCTACAACAAGCGCTGTGTTGAATCTACAAAGATTTTATAATTTTTGGCTTTAAGGGGAATCCTAATTGTTTTAATTTTATTTGCTACTTTTACAGATTAATAATTTCTAACATCTGAGAAAAGAGTTTCATCCATTTTATATTTTAAAAACGTAAAAAAATGGTCGTAGTTGACCGGTAGATAGTATATAAGCCGACAACATCATCACCTGCCAGTTCAGGAGGACTTTAGATGCGGTCGGGTAACGTGGCAATATCGTGACACGCTATCAATAAATAAGGTGACAGAGATAGACACTTTTTTGACGTTAAATTATGCGCCACTATGATCTTTACACTTCCAATACCTACCTATTTATTAAGTCTAGGTTTTACTGAGAGTCTTCACATCATTGGATGCGCAGCTTAATTTCTTTATACAGTTCTCCATAACTTTAATGTTTCAATTATTTAGAAGCTCAACTTAGCTTGATGCCGCGGCGGGGAATTCTGATGATTACTGAAACACTACACTTTATGGTGCACTTATGTAGATAACGTTCTCTGGATCAACACACGGCCAGTGTGAATAAACCTTTAATTGAGTTATAAACGCACAAGGTGACGCCCCGAGCCAAAACAACGTAAAAATGTTAATTTCACTTTTACACCCTCGCGAATAAATATGAAAGTGATACGAAGTCTTTATGTCGTATTCAATACGACAGAATCTTTATGTCGTAGATACAACAGACGGGTTCTGCAAATTGCTACTTTATTGTTATGAATGTAAATTGCGTTGTGTATTGAATTGGGACATTTTATTGTTATACGATTTTAATAATAGGTTTATAGGATAATTAAAATGTTTTCGAGGAATATTACCTTTCAAGTATCTTTCAGGAGTTTCGTAAACACACAAAAACGTAAAACAGTTAAGTTGTACTTGATGCTGTCAACCACTGAGTTTCTGCGAATTCGTTTCAGTTTTTAGAGCATTAAAGAGTTTTTTCTGGGCTTTGTAACAGCTGGGCTTTACCAACAGAGTCGAGTGTCGAGTGTCCTAGGAATCGCTTTCCAAAGCAACGCTTCCGGTCGCACGTAACTTAAGCTCTAGACAGAGGGTCGACCTATCGATATCGTCGACATCTATTATCGAAACGCGAAAATGCAGTCGATCGACTAATTACCATTTCGGTGTCCTATACATTATGATCTTGACAGAATATCACTTTATCGAAAGCTTTTGGTCGTGAAAGTTCGTAACATAAAATACAACCTGAGTCAATACCCGGCCCCCACCTTTGGTCTACAAGGAGTATTTGAAGTTATTATGACTCCTAAACTTCTCAAAATTTATTATTTAAGTACTAAAATGAATGGATTTAGCCTTGAACCCCCACATTTCTTGAGGCGCTTCAGGAAAGGTTACGCGGCCGTTATGTGAAATAGGTCAATACTCTTTTGTCGGCTGAGTGTTCAGCAAGCTGTTACTGTTTACGATCTATTCAGTGTTCAATATATAACGCGCGTTTATGTCTTAGTAATACATCGGAGCTATAATTATGATAGCTTTCCTGTTCTTGCACTCGCGGTATCGACCTTTTACCTCATTCATAACGTTTTTACGATCTAATAAGTGCTTGAATTGGTTCGGTCTCTAGTTTTTGCTACTTTAAGTGCCTAAGTTCATTCCTAGAATCTAATTCTCAATCTGGATTGTTATTAGTTGAGCTGCTGAGGTGGAAATATTCTATGCCTAGGCACTTAGTAAACATCGGTCATCCGTAAAATTAAGGTAGGTACAGGAGGTCTGGCTGACTCCCATTTGGGAAATAAGCTTAGAGCTCGATATATGAGGACGGATTCCATGAAATAGTTTGATGAAAGCACGCTAGCATCCGCTGACGGATCGCTACTTACTCAAAACGTTTATTTCATGAAAATCGCTCATACCTACATACACATATACACTATCTACCTCTCTCACATATACATTATCTACATACATCACACTCGTCGGTACCTAGTTGATGTGTTTTTATGACACTTTTTGCTACATATTCCAAATGCGAGTAATAACGCGGCTAGGCGAAGAATACTTAGCTGGCTATACGTGTGCGCGTGCAGACAAGCAAAGTTATTATCTTTTAGCACTAAAACAACTGACTACGATTACTTTTACGAGTAGAAAATTTAATGATGTTTATTCACTTATAATGGTCTGCAGAAAATAGTGCTTCTTAAGTAAAAGCTGTATGTTTTGTAGTTTGTGTTTATTTGTCACTTGTACCTGCCATAGCTCCAGTGTCATGACGGCTCGGGACACGTCCTACAGCTGCGTGTCATTGACCTGTTCGTCACTAACACAAACTAACAAGTCTTATGTACCTCTAATGGCGCTGTCACTGACACCCTTTAATCTATAATATTATTATAACCAGATTTGGTGACAGTAATAAGTTTGTTTGTGCTATGATTTTTTTTTTTGTAAACTATGTCGTTTTCTAGAAATTCTCGTATCGTGAGTGCTTTCACATACACAATACACCCAGACCCGAAATACTTGTTTAAAAAAAATCGCTTTTAGCGAAAAGACCGCCCATTGTGACACCCAATTCGGGTGCCTCCGGTACGGGTCTCTCGGGAGTTGGGGCTCTCAAGGAATAACCCTTAATTTTAAGCTCTTACTGTATTTGTTATGTTTTACAATAAAGTATATCAATCAATCAATCAATCTGTACACGCAGCGCTGTAGACAATTGCTCAACCACTGCGTCGACTGTGTCGTCAAGAATAGTAAGTATGGCAGCACTGTAGTATTCTTTAATCTGTGGACCCTTAATAGGTTTTCCTAGGAAATGTTTTAGGTTGTTGCATTTTTGCAGCATACCTAATATAAACCTCGTATGACACAAACGTCATTAACGTGAAAGTGTGGTTTGCTACGACTACAAAAAATTCTGTATTCTACTAGTTTTCAAAGACTAGATATTCAACGTTATCTAACAACAATGTACGGTTATTAATGGTCAAAACAAGCCCCAGCTATCGGTCAGGCAGTATAATACGATCTCATCACAATTATAACGTAACCCGACGAAAGTCGATCGATGATGTACGACTATAGTTCGGCAAACAAGCTCGCGTCGACCGAATACTTCAGCTCCTACTTCTAAACATAGCGGAATTAATTACACACAATTTGTTACGGCGTCGAGTGAATCGAGTTGAGATCATTAAAAGTTCGGCTGTTTGGTTATCGCTGCGATACTCAAACTATTGGCTGTCGGACTGTTTCCTTTGATTGTTTGGGCAAAACCTCTGTTAGCGAATAAATTACACTGAACTGCGTCGTTTATTTCGAGTGTCTATTGTGAATGAGAATAACACTTGTTATTTTAATTAATGGCTTAGCCACAGAGCGGCGTACAAATATGACGTACCAACATCCTATATGATAAAAGTGTACCGTAGGCGTAGGCTTGCGGACGACGAGCTTTGGGTAACTCACCGTCCTGCCGTCGGGTTTCATCGTTCTACGCGCGCCTCAAAGAAATGCCAGCAAAACCATAGGGACCCAGCAGGGCCGCAGCCTACTGGGGCCAAGGGTAGTCCGAAAGGGAACCCCGCTGTCCTGGAACGCAAGGCAAATAAGGAACATAGAAGTGGGTTTAAGCCAGTACAAGTCTGATACGCCCTTTCTCTCTGCCTTAGAGTGGGAAAAGTCATTGGATGATTTCCCACCTAAAAAGCCACAGAGTGGTTAAAAACAAATATTAATATATAAATATTACACGTAAGTATAATCTTTATAGGTACTTTCTTACTATATAAGTCTACACCTATATGTTAAAAGTAAGCAGTTCAATATTTGATCTAGACAGGTATTGATTGAGTTCTAGATTAGGGTAGCCACTTAGCTAAACTAATTTGACGACAATAGGGTAAATAGCCCGACCATCGAGACAGTAAAACCGGCTCAGACGATTCATTAGTTTGAAAGCCTCCTCAAGACGAGCCACTGAACGCTCCGTCTGTTTGTCTTGGCTCTGGTTCGGGTAGATAATAATTACATTAATCACCTGCCATCTTTGTAGGTACTATAGTATTGTGTTACTCCTGGACCTTCGAGAAATCTTAGTCCATGCCGAAGTTCGGATATGATTTTTTTTTTGTTACAGTGAAATGGTTTAGCTAATGAAATGCTTAATCAAAACATAAATTTGCTAATCACAGAATAATTACACAGAAGGACTAATTAATAATATTGATTCACCAATTCTCTCGCAACTTATTGGCCGGTTTATTGAGGCTCTTTTAGAAAATAATTGGTAAATTACATTATTAAACACACTTATTTAATTTCCAGCAATGACCTCACCTTCATGATTTGGTGGGAAGAAACACCCAGGAGTCGCTTTTGTGCAATTCGTTTAAAGGAAATGATGGATCATAAGGACGGTGTCTTCGTATCTGGCCTCGTTTCAGGCCATGATATGGAGCGAGATGGAATGTCAGACAGCCACGTTCCACGAAGCAGTAATACGGGCAAAGGAGGCAGCCGAGACCATGTGATTCAGACAAGACTCTCGCCCTGGCCCTCAACAGAGATACTCCTGGCGTCGTCGACGGCACATTGTGTTCCACATCAGAAGATAGACCAGTTACGGCCGATGCCTACTAGGATTGCGGATTTTTGAAAAAGTTTTCGTGGCTCTGTCAAAGACAACTGAGGGAACTGTGGACAACTCTCGGAAAGGATGCTGGGTTTTAGTCAATAAAAGTCAGACAATCCTTCTCGCTCTACCCAGAGATAAGAGCAATCATTTGATAATAATTATTAATTATCATCCCAAATGAAAAATGCAGTAATCATAAAAAAAAAAACTGTATCCAGATGAGATAGAAAATAAGTTACAAGAAATAATTTGGCGCACAATCATCCACGAGTGTTGGTATTGAAACTCGATAAGACTGTTAAGTCTCGAGTCTATTGCGTAAGTCTGAGTAAAGTGGGGAATGTATGGCAATGCCGGCAGTAGGCCTGGCAGCCGGCCAGCGCGACGCGATGAGGAGATTGGCCCAATATGGACCGAACCAGACTAAACAATGTATTGGAATCGAAAATAGGACCCAATTTAAAACAAAAGGAGGTTGGGAAATTGAAGCGACTTTGGCAGCATAAATTGATTTGTAGAACAAATGTAATAAATAAAACAAAATATCGCCCGTAACAATTGTTGATCTGACTTTCCTAAAGAAAATGTATTTACTTTCCTCTAATTGATCAAGTACGACTTCAAAGTCAAATATATTTAGATATATATGTCCTTGTATACCTATCGTATACACTCATCAATATCACTGAGAAATCAAGTATACTCCAGTTAATTGAACATGTTTCAGCAACAAAAACACTTGTTACAAGCGTTTACTCGCACTGTATTTGGAAAAGCCTCGAATTCATTAGAATATTACATTAGTGCCTACAAGAGAACTATCATCAATGTTAATGAAACGTGTTCTGAAGCTCAACAAGATTCATAAATCACCTTGTATTGTTTCAGATTATCTCGTGAGCGAGTCAACTGGATTCTTTTCTCCACTTGTTGAACTGTGCTGTGAATGTGACGTAAGTACCTCATTAAGCTTTATTAACATAATGTAAGACAAAGGTTTTCGTTTACGTGTACTAGATTTCTAAGGTTCTTTTGGCACTAAGTCCACAGTGGCTTATTGTGCGAGGAAAATTTAAGGTTTGAAAACTTGTACAAATTCTGCGATATTTTCATGAAAAAATTAGAGAATAGTAATTTGTTCATGAAAATATCGCAGAATTTGTACAAGTTGTAAAGTAAAAAAAACAAATATATAGAAGAAAACCGTAAATATAAAAATACAGTGTCAAGCAACACGCGGTAATCCCTAGCCAGTTGTCTCGTCACGTAGGCCTCTCGGAAGTTCTTATTTTCTTTATAATCAATGGGGAAGCATCGATTGGACTATCTTATTCCAACGCTTGCAGTAACAGACAGTACATTATACGCATTCTTCACCCGCCTCTTAAAATTACTTTATGATCAAACTTTTGATTTAATACAAACTCCGTGAAGTACTAATTGGGAGAGTTCATTACAGGCGTCTAATCCGCCTCACAAGCACGGGCTGGGAAGCTGCAGCCCCGTGTTACGTCAAATCTACGAACTTCAACCAAAACTCGCGTTATCTAACTTGAGCGAGGCGACCTCACACCAACTTTTTTATCGCTGAACTTCCGCCTCGGCTTGCTATTGCTCAGATTTCGTCTGACGCCGCTTCAGGCGAAACTCATCGACGATATACTATTTCCGGGCGATAATATAATAATAATATTCCACAACTTTCACACAGCACCATCTAGACTCAAAATGAGTAGAACTTGTGTTTTAAGCACTAGAATGTATTTCTAAATACATATTTTTAAATAATATTATAAATAAAGTAAATCCAGACATATAACTACCGTGCTCATCACACAAACAGTTTTGTGTGGGGCTCGGGCCACTGATCACTAGACCAATAGGCTAGTACAGAAACTACACTAAATCGTAAAATATAATACATTGAAATTAAAAATAAACTATTAGGTACACATCGTATCAATCGTGAGTGACAGAAATATGTAACTGTCTTTGACTTGAAATGCCATATTTAATGGCGTAAATACGTTTGATGTCGGTCAGAACCTTCCACATGTCGTCGCCGGTCACGGGTCGCGTTTGACCCAGTTGGGGCATATCATGAACCCTTGTCGTTTGTATGAGGAGTCGAGATCTTGCACAATGGCGGATTACGAATATTATACACTTTTATGACGAGCTTGTGTAGTTTGATGTTATTTACGTCTTTGTATACGTATGACTTCCCTAACGTATCGCCTCGTACTCCTTAGGTATGTAAATTACTAGTCTACTCTGGTTCAATTCTATCGACAAAGCTTCACTTGAATCCTAAAATGAAGTATTCATGCAATAAACGGTTTAACCTGTTATTCAATACAATTAGGTACTGAGAAATACTTATCAAAGGTTAAGAAATGTTTCTAATTCAAATGTCAAGTCAATATCTTGACATTTGAATTTGTAACTTTTGTTTAGTTTGGCATTTAAATCGTTCACGGAAAGCTGTCATTATTTTTCTGAAACATCTACGATGACGAATAGCGTAGACCATAGTAAACAATTTGAAATCTCTATTAATTTAATTTTCACTTAGCTTACCTGTATTTTCCAATTGGGTCATTGTAATTGAATTACAATTGTAAAAGCTGACAAAGGGCTCGCTATGTGACAAACGAATACTTTAGAAATTTACTTAAAACACTGCGTGACCCTACATGGGTACTACTTACGTGTGATACGTGTTTACCTTCATTACCAACGTAAACATTGGCATTTCAAAAGCGGGAGGTCTAAACAACTCTTTATAAACCCCGCAATGTATATGGTGCATGGCAATACATTCATCTACTTCAAGCAAAACCTATTACGAAGAGCGGTGTCCTAATTACTCCAGTGATTTTGAGTCGTTAAACGCAAGATTTATTGTTGAATGTTAATTAATTACGTACTACATGATCTAAATACGTACCCGCACTCGTGTGGAAATGGAATGAGTGTGTAGTCGTGACGCAATGAAGAGAAAATATTCGCATGTATTGCTATAAAATGTTACGACTCTTACCCGTCTTTATAGCTTAGATATTTTTAATGTATAATAAGAACACTTTTGCTGTAAAATGGAGTTTACTTTCAGAGCGTTTTGATTTATATGTCTATAGTACAATGGAACAACTTTAACTGAAAGTTTAAAATTTTAAAAAAATCTTCACCAAGATTAATAATTTGATAAGAAAAATTATGAAAAATGCGTTCGATCCAGTAGGAAGTCTCAGGTGCGGCTTCGAAGCACTTTGCAAAGCGCCAGTTAAAAGCTGGAACTTCTGGAGTTCTCAGAGCTTTTCTGAGTTCTCCGAGCGAGGGAGAATAAAAATATTAGCTGTCGATGTTTTATTGTCAATGGATAAAGTTGTTTCGAAATATATTCGCGGGATTTAACTTGAAGCTAGAGCGGGGAGGATAAGGATTCTGGAATGTGGGTTACTCGGGTCAGTGGCTTGAAAAATATTTGAAGCATATCTACCTAAACTTGTAAAAATATCAGTTTTGATGAGAAAAATTGTAAGGAATAAAAGCGGGATAAGGCATACCTAACTCTTGATAAATTCCGAACAACTGTGTGTTTCGAGATTCATACACGTATCGCTAAATGTTCTATCATTTTTTTTAATCAAGAAATTGCATTTTTGCTATCAAATATACTGTAATATATATTTAGTAAAACAGATACTTTACTTTTATTTATGTTCATTATCACATTTAATTCTCGTTTACACAATTATTAAACAGAAGAGAGACTTCTGCGAACCTTCGAAGACGATCGGCTGCGATCTAAAAGGGATCACATTAGTGGCGCGCGGTGTTCTATTAAAGTGCACTAATAGCCCTGAGTGCACACCGCTGTCGCTGTCGCTATGAGCGATACGAGCGAACGGAGCTGAGCGGAGCGGACTTGACATTACGCGTCTTACGTATCTTGATAACGTTAAAACTGGTACAGAAAAACCCCTTGAATCTATTTTCTAAATCTTCTTCTTCTTCTTCTTAAAGTAAATAAAATTATTAAATAAAAAAACCCTTTAGGTATTTATTTCTTTGCCGGCTATTATTGCCGCTTGTCGAACAAATCATGAGCAAAATCTAACGCAATGAGGGTTCTCGAATATATACGCCGACCCGGGACAATAGAAAATGTGGGTACTGAATACAGGTAGAAGAAAAGAAGATGACATTTATTTGCCCTGCAGTGAAATAAAAACAAATAATTCACCAAATGACAAAAAAATATTAAATGAATAGAACGGAATGGAAGTTCATCATTTTAGTGTCAATAGAAAGTTCCAGCGAGCATTTGGCCAATAAATGATAATGTTAATAACGCTTACATCTCGCATACTACGTATATTTGTATTTTAATTATTTACCTCACTATAAAGTTATTGGTTTTTGAGTGTACGATTCTGGAGTTGGATTGCCAATATGTTTAAACCCAATATAACCTCTTAGGTTGAAATCTCCAAGCACCTTGTGAAGATCCAATTATCCTAGAGGCCATTACCAATCCGGTATTAGGAGCTGATCTTCTGTACTCCCTGCCGCACACCCCTACCTGTTACCGTCTGTTAATGAATGCTAATCCTCTCCGTTTTAATTACTTGGGGCCACGAATTAGACCCGCGATACGCCAAGGGCCCCTGGTCGGCAAGGGCCCCTCGTTAGCCGGCAGTTTAGTTAACGTGTGTACACAGCTTAAGCTCCAGTTAGGCCTAAACTATCGTTTGCCATGGTTTAAGAAGGGTTATGGGATAATGTTATGGAGATGGGCCGTGTCTTTATGAGAGTGGTTGATGATTGGATACAGCTGTTTGCTGTTTAAGTGATAATTATTACTTGAGTGAGACTAAACTATTTGGTGGAATTGCAAAAACACTGTCTAATTTAGGCCCTGCGTTCATTTGAATCTACGAATTGAATGGGCAACCAAACTACATAATTAGAGAAGTGTTCGATTCAAAAGGTTTTAAGAATTATTAAGAAAAATAACTAAGTAAGAGCAAGCCGGGCCCTCACACTGAGGATTCCTTACAAACATATCTATTTGTATGTAAATAGTTAAATTCCCGAATGGACTTCATTTTTTTTTTATTTTTTTTTACTCAACTACAAAACTGTTTTCATATTTATTCCTTATACCTATGCTATAAGAGCTTACTTTATGCCGAATTTCAGGATTCTGGATCAACTGGACCCTATGAATTTTGATCCTCTTGAGTGTATCGAAATATAAATTTTTTCGACATAAACGACCGTAACTTTTTTTTTCTTTAACTAAGAAGATTTTTTACAGCTTCAAAAGACTGAAGTTTTGAGTATATGGTTTTTAATTTTAACTCTATACTTTTACGCATTCTTGAGATAAAGGATCTTGACCAACAGACAGACAGGCAGACAAACAAGCAGACAGACAGGCAGACAGACGGACAATAAAGTGATCCGTTTTTTTCCTTTTGAGGTACAGAACCCTAAAAACGAACGGCGCCGACCCCAAGTGACAAGAATCAAGATCAGAAAGATGATTATGACAATATGACTACAAAAATAACTATCAAATATGAGATCATTATCTGTGGTATGTTTCTTAATAAAACAGTCCCTTTTTATTAACAGCGGGACGACCGCTCGTATCTTTGCCATAAATCTGACATGAAGCGCTGTCCGATATTAGCATCACGTAAACAGAATCTAAAAATTATATCTAGGACATGTCGTGGGCGCCCTCTCTCTTTTGTCATGATATCTCGTAAAAAATATGAGTCTGACGGATAAAGCCTCCAATGCATCGTCCGTCGCAAAGTTCTTCTATTATCGGAAAAGATATTAACGCAGAATGTGTGCTGTAACCTTTATGAGATGCTTTCAGAGATGTCAAATTGTTTTTCATGAATAGGTAGGTAGGCACGTATATACGAGTAGTCATAAGGAAGAAAGGATTTTTTAAGGATTATAATTAAACATTTTATTACTTGAAACAACGATTTACTTTTTTCTTCTGTAGTGATTACAGATATCTCACTTGGGCAAATAGCTTGGCTTATAATTACCAACAGATAGTCACCCGTGGGTGTGTAAGAGGCGACTAAGGGACATACCAAAGAATGGGCAGCAGCGATCTCTGTGGATTTCAACTACCACACTGCGATCGCCAACCCGCCTGCCAAGCGTAGCGATTATGGCAAACTCCCGCTATGAAGTACACAACAAAAAGATGGCTCCTAGTGCCCGGCAACCCGTCTACTCTTGACTCCGGTAGCGGTCAAGACAATAGCGAGGCAAGGGGGTGCTAAGAATCTCCGGACGGGATCCGGCTACCCCTTAACAGGAAAGAGGCCTCCAACAAGGTGGACCGACGACCTGGTCAGGGTCGCGGGAATCCGATGGATGCGTGACGCACAGGACCGGTCGTTGTGACGACGCTTGGGGGAGGCCTATGTCCAGCAGTGGACGTATTTCGGCTGATATGATGATGATGATGATGATGCACCTATTCACCAACCCGCACTTGGCTCGCGTGGTGGATTACGGCCTATTCCCTCTCCTAGAGAGGACGCCTGAGTCTCAACAGTGGAAACATTAAAAAGGCTGAGGATGATGACGATGAGTTGACAGCCTACAAAGATCACTAATTGTGATCGTGGCTACAGAATAAAAGCGAGTTAATATTTAAAATTATACTACATCTGCTCACTGGCATCTGCATGCTGTGACCAAGTGAACGGAATATACTGAGACTTCTCTCCTCCTGGTCTTGGGTCTTTAACAGTTGTTACGGGAAGAGCTTAAAAGTCTGACACCAGTCACGCCAAAGGTAGGTAATGATTTACCCAATTTTTTTCTTAATTTGATTTATTCCTACCATTGCTTGACCGCAGTCCCACCTGATGGTAAGCAATGATGTAATCGTTAACATTTACTGGGTTGTGATAATCAGACAGGCAGTAGCTTTATATACAACTAACTATACCTGCGACTTCGTTCGCGTACTTGTCGAAAACTAAAATATGTCGCTTAGACATCAGTTCAGTCAATGCGGTCAACGTTATCTGACCGCTTCTATGTAAACTAAAAAAAATCCCGTGGGAGAATGTTGTCACTAATTTCAGTTAGTCTAACCGGCAACTCACCCCAAAATAAATAAACTAGGACCCACATTTTAGGATCTGACCTGTCAGCCACTGCGCTTACCACACTTTCATAATATTATACACAATTCATATACAATATAATTTATAAACAGTCTGTCGTTTTTCAATGTAGCTTGGAAAATCTGCTTACCATCAGTTACTTGGCTCATTTGTCCCCTTTACAACGTGCTCGCTGACGTGTTCGAAGATTAAATAATAAACATCTCATAATGTGAGTAAGTGTAGAGGAAACTCACAAATTGTGGGAGAGTGGCGCGGAGAGCTATCCTGCACAAGATTACATTTATTAAAATACTTTCAATAAAAGAGCAGTGGAGCTAGCGTATAAAACGAGAAGAAAATATAATTAGGCTCATCGTGGCTGTGGTTTACTTATTTAAAAATGAAATAATTCCAATTAAAAAAAGAATTGTTCGTTTAAAAGTGTGTGTAAAGTAAACTTTGGAAAGTATGATCTGTCTATTATTTTCAATATCTATTGAAACTGTCGCGGAAAAATGCATTGATCATGAACTTCGACTTCTAACTATGTTCTAGTAAATTTCAAAAAAAAAATTGTATTATGTTGAACTAGCACTTTGTCAGTGAGTTTGTTCACCCCAAAATTTTATCTTTTTGTATTTATTTTATTGGCCGTCGATGCCTGAAAATAAAATGGTTAGTAGGTACTATTATTATCTATCATCTAAATGCGTATAAATTATATACTTATTATTTTTAAATATTTCAATAAAAAACAGTAATACATTAAAAATTAAAATATTATTATTTTTAATGTTTTAGTTAAACTAATTATAAATTATTTATAATATTAGTGGGTAGTTTTGAAAAACTAATTAAGACAGTAAGGGAAACTAATTATACCTTGGGTTAATAAACTTAAATTGTAATTCAAGTTTATTAACCCAAGGTATAAGATTCCCTCATGCAACCTTTAACACCCCTTAAATCGTGTTGTTTAAAAACGAATAATGATAAATAATAATAAATCTTTTTTATTTACTTGGGTTACTAATTAAGCTGATTTCAAGTTCATGGGGCCAAGGAATAAAAAATTGTATACAAACAAATTTCCCCCTTTTTAGCCCCTTCGGTAAAAGATGAATTTTCAGAAATCACTATCTTGAGCTCGCTTACATCACAAAGAGAAGCCTTGTACAAAATTTCACGTCCCAGTAATTTCGGCAGTGCGTTGACATGTCAGTCAGTTTGTCCTTCTATATAATTGTGTATTAATGAGTAATCAATATACATTTAGGTATAGGATAGGATAAAATTGAAGAAAAAACGAGTTGCACCGACCCCAAATAAAACGGGACAAGGGCAGGAAGATGATGATGAATATACATTTAGGTATATAAAAAGAGAAGCGAGCATCGTTTTTAATGTTCAGATACTAAAAATCGCTTCTCTTTTGCCAGCAAGTAAGGGAGCCTTGGAATTATAATATTCTTAACAGACCGCAAATAATAAATTCTTTGTATTCCAATATTAAGTGTTATTGTTATGACTTAACAGTGGAGTGGAGCGTCTGTTTGGCTCGAGCCGATCATTTACATAAATATGTGGTTCACTTTATGTTTTCTGTGTCATGGTGGCACATAAAATATGAGAACAGAATACTCACTACTAAAAAATGTGCTTAAACTTTACATTGTACTACGAACGAACAATTCACTGCTCGGGTCCGCATGTGAGACACTTTTCAAATCTGTTAGTAACAGAACGTTTACTATCTAAAACTAAAATGACATTTTAAAGTATCAATAGTATTCATTAATCCAATAAAAATATACCTAGTAATTTTTTTTTTTGTCGCTAGCTATATGGTTAGAAAATATAATAAAATACCCTGAAATTCTGGATTACAACTTAGGATACTGGTAATCCCGGGCCTGGGACATGTTTCCTTGCGATGATTTCTGACAGCTGATGTAAATCTAAATGAGCTTTTAACTTCTGTAAAGTATCTGTGTGTGGCAAGTCCCGTTCACCCGAGTGCACTGTAAATGTGTAAGAAAAGTGCACATCAAGTGGTAATGTGAGTGTAGCGCCGCGCTCAGTGCCAGCCGGCCTCGCGGGTGACCCCCGGCCCTGCCAGCCCGCCAGCTCACCAGCCCCGCTAGCAGGCGCCTAATGGCCGGATCTAGGCTAATTTGAACGAAGACATTATGTAATTGTCCTCGTTCTTAACACTTTTCATAAAGCAGTTTGAACAAGAAATTGCCAGTTTGTTTGACTTAATACGGTTGTCTCGGACATTTAGCAAGTCCCCAGTTGTTTGTACTCGTAAAAAACTTTGTAAGAAATATACTTCGGTGCCTCTGGGGTGTTGTGAACTTAACAGACATTTTTTGTACTATGCGCTTATCCTAAGGTAAGTATCTACTACTTTGTTAAAAATTTAATGTAAACTATAAGTATTAATAAATTCTCAAATTCTCTCTCTTAGAGAAGAGGCCTAATCCAACCAGTGGGGACCTTATAAGTCCGTTTATAATAATAATAACTTTATTTCAGACATTTTAAGAATTATGTTTATAAACCACAAAAAATAATAATTATATGCTTATAATAATTACAGAGAGGTTATAATAATTATACTTTGATTGTTAGTGAGAAATGATCTCTAAAAGTGTATATCTATATGTAGATCTGATTGCGAACATTGTTCTATTATAGAAATCGAAATACACCACCTGTGAGCCCCGGTAGTAATGTCATGGGAGCAGCCATAGATATCACGTTCACCTTCTAGTTTTATTCCACACACGCAATAATATGCCTATGTTACTTAGGCTGAATGTAGATTTTTTAAATCGACACAGTAGTTTTTGAGTTTATCCATAACAAACATACACACAAAAATACAATTTTCCCTCTTTTTAATATTAGTGTAGATAATGTATAAAGCCATTACGTTTCCATGTCCCCCTTATCAGTCACAGAACATCGTATTTTCAAGCAATTTGCATATCCGCCTATTTATTGCGGTATAAACATCGCGCGACGTTTACAGCTCTGCCGAGGCCCTCCGTGCAGCTGTCGTGATGAACGGCGGCTCGCGGGGAGGTCAGCCTGGGGTTATTGCTGTTGGTTTACTTTTGAGGCTAAACGATTAACGCTGATTGAGAAATAGTATTTGAAAATAAACCGGTCAATTGTGAGTTGCATTCGTATACGAAGGGCTCCATATAATTAGAGGACCTTGCTCCTAGGTCAATGGCAAGTAATTAAGTAACTCATACGTTTTGTGAGTGTCAAAAATGTGACATTGCGAATCCTTGGTGCGCGAAAGCCACTCGAACTTGGTTGGTTTTTATTATTACTTTAGTGTTACGCTATAAAGATACAAAGTTAATATTTTTCCGTTTTTACGAAAAAGCTAAAACAAAAGCACGCTGAAGAAAACACGCTTCTTTTATGTGAGATACAGCCTTCTGACAGACAGGCGGACGGACAGCACAAAAAGACCAAAGTGGCGCGGTCTCGTATCGACGTTACAATAAAAACGGCGCAAAACCGCGTTTTGTTCAACCTAAGACAAAAGGAGTTAAAAGTAATCCTATAAGTAAAAGACATCGCTTATTGAATTTTGACTAAGCTCCAAGAAATTACTCTCTACCTTCCAAATCTTCAAAAGATAAACCAAAAAGCCTTTTCCTCAAATCCGTAGTCAATCGATCAGGAAATCGGAGACTCGAATACCTTAATGAATTAGTTAATTAAAGTAGAGACACCGGAGGGGCTCGGGTTCGGCGGTCATGCGATACCTCCGCTAGGGTCGCGCGCCAGCTCCGATCGGTACTTCTGTTTTAGCAAATTATTCCATTAGGTTAAAACCTGTTCAGTGATTGACAGGGGTGCTTCACCATGGAAAATTTATGAGGAATGATTAATCATTCGACCCAGATTTGTAAATATGGTTTACGGGCTACGACTGAAATTGAATAACATTTTAATGATTAATCTGTGTTGATTCCTCTCTAACGGATGAGATTTGATATTTTAATGTAATAAAAAATCCTTTTTAATAAATTTTCCAGATCACGTCATTTTATATAAAATTTTACGTAATATTTATTAACATGCTTAAAAACATTTAACTAACTGTCTACGTCAAATTATTAAGAAAATAAGAATCATCAAGAACTAACTAAAATCAATTTAAAGTATGGCGTCGAAAAACTCGTCTGCATTTTCTTATTGGATTAAAAGAAAATCGTTTACGGTTCCTTTCATTCGCTTAAAAGTCAAATTTAAAAAATTGACACAAATCAGTTAAAAGACAATTTATTTGTTGATAAATTTAATTTCAACTTTTGATTTGTTTCATTTTAGTTTATCAAACACGACAACTTATATAGAATTGACAGGAGATAATTAAAGATTGATCAGATTTAAAACTTAGGGTAAGTATAAGCAATAGTTTTTATAGGTGAGTAGATGGTTGGGGCAGCCCTAGTGGGTCCCAGCTGGAGGCGGTAAGTGGTCGTGGCCACGGTGGCTCGGGAGCTCGGTGGCTCAGAGCTTTGAAGAGGTATTGCCGTGCACTGAAAGGTGCTGTAAATGGATCTTTCCGTTATTATTTTTGACTTGCTTTTTTAAGTGACTTCGCTTCCGTGATTTATGCATTTTGTTTTTTAAATTAATTCAAAAAAGAAGGACGTACTCAAGTCGTCTAAATTTTTCTGAACCCCTCTCACTCCACCTACAATATACAATTAATGTTTCCTCACCTCAAAAATAGGTGCGAGTACCTTACTAGTTATGACTATAATTAAAAAATGGAAAAAAAAGTGACAATAAATACAACCAACTTCAAATCAACTTTAATTTCTGCAGTTCCGTTTTTAAACCAACTCAGAAGAAAAAAAATACAATTAAAAAAAATATACAAAACTATTTAAATACAATTTGACTCAACGGGCCCAAAATACCCATAACATTAAAATATCAAACAATAAATCTATAACAACATGGCAAATTATAAATCAAATAAAGTTAAATATACCAAAGAATAATATTGATAAAATCAGAATGAACAATAATGAAATTATCTGGGATCCTAAATGTATTTCTAACGTATTTAATCATTATTTCATGATAAAATAAAAAATAAATAAAACATTTAAATAAATAAATATGAATAATTCAGGAGACAGAGTCACAGAATATATTTTAAACAAAAAAGATTACCATCAGGTAGGATCGCAGTCAAGCACTAGTTTAAATGAGATAAAAAAAAACTATGTTCACGGCTCCAAGTTTGCCAAGCAAAATATTAAAAATGATTTTATCCCTTAAAAACACAAACAGTGTCGGTTACGATGGCATCTGTACAAAAATACTAAAAGCAGTAGCCGGAATAATTTCTTACCAGTTAAGTCATATTATAAATCTGTGTATAAACGAAGGTATTTTACCAGAAGCCCTAAAATAATCAGTAATAAAGCCATTGTTTAAAAAAGAAAATAAAGAGCTAATGGAACACTATAGGCCAAATTATTTGACACCATTGTTTGCAAAAATAATTGAAAAGTATATTTCTATAGAACTCAATTATATACTTAGCGAATTATATTTTTTGCCCCGAACAAAAAGGATTTAGTAAAAGCAAATCAATTTTGATGGCTTTTTATTACCTTTTTACCTTACAGTTATGACGAATATGAATTAAAACACTCCAGTGTGCGCAATATTTTGTGACATGACACAGGCCTTTGATTATGTACAACATAATATTTTACTAAAAAAGCTTGAGGCTTATGTAATTAGAGGTAATGTACTTGAGTTCTTAACATCCTACCTCAATGACAGACAAATAACGAAAATTAAGAGAATAAATATGAGCGCTAAAAGAGAAGAAATCTTTCTTTCGGAGGAACGTGCTGTTATCTACGGAGTTCCAAGAAGTATAATAGGACCACCGCCTTTTAAATTATATATTAATGACTTTCCAAGAGCAATCAAAATATCCTATGACACTGTTTGCGGATGTGAGTACTATAACCATTCCGTGTACGTAAAGAGATTTCTATAAAGAAGACATAAATAATACCTTAAAGGAAACTGTAGAATTGTTAGACAGTAATAATTTAAAAATAAATCAAAATAAAACAGTAGTTATGCATTTTAGATAGCACGCTTCTCAATCTTGACATAAGATATGATGACAACAAAATTGAAACAGTTAATACAACCAAGTTTTTAGGAGTGACAATGGTTCGAAATTTAAATTGGTAGGCACATATAAGAGACCTTGACTAAAAAAATTATCAGTAATGTGGCTTTGTTCATTTTGTTAATAATAAAATATTGACACTGACTTCTCTTTATATTCTAGAAACAGTAATGTTCGTTAGAAATGATAGTAACTTATTTTAGCCAATGGCAGATAAATTTCCCAGAAATAGGCGTGATCAATCTCAGCTGTGTCTGCATAGGAGTAGGACTGCACTTATGTGCAAAAGTGTTTTCTGCATGGCTTCCATTGTCTACAATAAATTACCTAAAAGTCGTAGAGAACTTAATAATGTACGTTTCAAGTAACAACTAAAGTCATTCTTAACAGATAAAGCGTACTATAACATCAATGAATTTCTGACAGAACAATTTAGAGTGACTTGGATTCAGTTTTTTTATAATTTTAAAAATTTTGAAATAACTGTGTATACTTTGACATTTATTACTATATGTTTAATTCATACATAGATTAATTATTATTATTATTTTTACTTTTCTTTTGACATGTACCTTTTTTGACATTTATACTCGTTGCTAATTTTGTAGAACTAAATTTTTTTGCTATACATATTAATTTTGACATTGATTTATTTTTCAAATTATGAACTTTGTAAAAAAAATTATTTGTTTTAAACGTTTCAAAACATTTGCATGCCATAGTATGTGGCAAACATGTCGGAACCAATTTTTAATACTCTATGTCATCCTGCTGCGTTTTTTACATATTGTATGTATACACATGTTTGAGCAAATAAATCTTATCTTATTTTTTTATTTCATTTTTTTTTTATATATGTCAGTAAACATAATATCCGTACTGTTAGTTGAGCGATCGGCTATTGCGTCTATATCGCGATTTCAATTTCCGCACTGAACTAATATTTGAGAGGCCTACTGATATTTGTTGTGGATAGTTATACCGGAGTTTAAATGTTTGTAGACGCAAACCGCGATACACGAGAAACTCCTAGTCTATATAACATCGTTGACCCTCGGCTTAAAACGGATGAGTAGATTATGAAACTGCTTCCTACATCCAAAGTTAGATTGAGTTTTTTTTTTAATTGGGAAAATCATCTGATGATATTCTCCGCTTTTGGGCGGAGCTTGAGATAGTGTCAGACTTTTATTGACTACCCACTCCTATTCCTACTTTGTCATTGTGCCAGGACCCCCGGGATCTCTCTTGCATAGCAAATGACCCTAGTAAACTTTGACCCTGCTGGACCCCTGACAATTCCTTGAGGCGCGCGTAAAAAACCACGCGCTGACGATGACCTGAGCTCGGTCTGGACGGTTGCTGGACGGTCGGACAGCGAGCTACCCATTGCTCGCCATCCACGAGCCTACGCCTATGGTGGCTGGAAATCAGGATCGGAATGCCGGCGGTTAGGGCGCGAGGGCCATTCCCTCGTGCGTGCAGCTGCCTCCTTTGCTAGCATGACTGCTTCGCAGAAGGAGGCGTCCGAATGCCACTCTTTCTCGCTGCGGACTATGGCCTGTAACAAGGCCGCGACGACGCGAAAACGCGAGTGATCGATGCTACCGAGCGCCCCCACGAGGACACGGCGGTGCTCTGCCCAAACGGGGCACACCTGTACCGTATGCTCCAACGTGTCCTCCAGGTGGTCCACACAATGGTGACACCCGGACGTTACTTTCGCACGAATCCGGTGCATGAACCTCCCGAACTGACCATGTCCGGTGAGGACCTGTGTCATGCGGAAGGTGAGGACGCCATGAAGTCTTTCCAGGCACACTTCGAAGAGGCGTCTTACCGCCATGATTATAGCATGCCCAGCACTGGGTTGCGACAGTCGCTATCGCCATTCCACCATGAGATCCCGCCGGAACTCTGTCCGCCATGCAGCGGAGCGGCGTTGCATCTCCACGTGCAGATCGTTCATGCGTGCAAGGAGTGTTGCTTCTAAATCTATCGGCGGTATGCCAGCAAGAAGGCTCGCCGCTTCGCGGGAAACCGTGCGGTATCCCCGCACCATCCGAATGGCCATGAGCCTCTGGCTTCCGTTCAGCTTGGCTGCTGGTCGCTTTTGTAGTGACGGCACCCAAACTGGCTCCTCATAAAGGGCCATGGACTGAACAATTCCTGCATAGACTGATGACCCCATCAGAGAAGTCACCGGAAGTTAAATTAAGTTAAAGTGCAAGAAATTTATTTGCATTTATATTATTTTGAAAAGTTTATATATAGGTATCTCATTTAAAACAAACAGCACTCCTTCACACTAACCAGTTTACGCTATTTATATTTCAATGAAAGCACTTAACAAAACTGTATACTAGCTTTGTCACGAGTTGCAATGGTCTCGGTTTCCAAATCTTCAAAACTCTGGCAATCACGTGACGCCTTCTATTCACTAACTATAAGTGCACTCCAGTGTCGCAACCGTATTTATTTCCAAACAAGTTTCTACAGATTTGTAAGGAAGGAAGGAAGCAAATTGTTGGAAAGTAAATGTGACCCCGCACAAACTAACAACTTACTGCTTTACCCGAGTCTTATTGTAAATGGCACGCGGAATATCACGGAGAGCAAAGTTCTTCTTACAATATTACTTACTGAATAAATGTTATAATTTATATAGCACAACCAACACGGGTACAATTTTTATTGCTCTGTACTCTATAATCCCTATCACTTCTTTAAAACTTTGATTTATTACAAACAGTAACTTAATAAACTAACAAATTCGATGAAAAACAGGTGAAACAGCAAAAACTGCATTAAATTTTAATAAAATATTATTCTGTTGGCATGTCGATGGCTATCTTACTGTGCCAGCACAGAACTTGAAACTTAAAACGAAATCGTTTTGCTCTCAAACAAGGACGTTCTGGATATTAAATTTCGGATCTGTATACGGATATAAGAATAATTTTATACCGGTTTCAGATACGGGCACAGAAATGAAATTGATTCGGATTGACTGCTTGTTTCGGTTTCGGTTCTAAGTATTTTAAAATTATAAAAGTAAAAATACAAATAGCCAAGATTTGGCGTTTATTTCTAGTCTAAATTATATCATTTGTTTGACCGGGTAAAACAATCAAATACCTGTGATTTAGAATCCGATTGTATCTGAAACATTTATATCGGTGTCGGTTACGGAGCTCCACAATAACCTTGCTTTCAAATACTAAAATATTTTCTTTCATGTTCGAGTCCTTCATAACAAATAATAAACCAGCAGTACACTGTTAACTTAGTTACAGCTAATGCATGTTTGTCATGATAATCTTTTTTTGAGCTGAAGTTTATTCAACTCTCTTTTTATTAGATCGACAAATAGAATGGTACTGTGTGTTCATGATAGCAAATTCTAACTCTTTATAACCAATTTGTGTTAAAATTGTTCTTGTTCAGCAAATGGTGGAACTTATTAGTTACAAGCTTTTGCTTCACCCGCGCACATAAAATGTAGCCTATTTCACTCAGAAATAAAGCAGCTTTCCATCGTTTACAAAATTTTAGCAATCGGAACAAACTTTACCTCTTTATCAAATTAGTGAGAAGTGTAGATTAAGCACCGTCATTCTCTGCTCTGTTCACACTGAGTTTAGTTAAATTAATTGAATCTTAAGAAATCCTAATCCAATTAAAAATTTGATTGAAAGAGAGCTTGACAGATATCGTCGAGTGCCATCGCTAATTCATGCTGAAAAAATACACGGTTTCTAGTCACAGGAGTGAAGAAGACAAGTCTACTTTTAAATAAATAGGTTAACATAAATATATAATTATACATCCAGCCTGTATCAAATCTTATTTACCTTTGAGCCAAATTGATGTTCGTATTTATAGGTTGACATTCACGTTCCAATCAAGCAATAAATGATATTGCGCCGCAAATAACTCTGATAGAGCTAATGTAATCAAATCCCGACACCTGTCTGTTGCCCGACCTGTGTACTTCGGCACTTCAGTACGTACTCAACCAACGTATGAAGCTTTCAGTCATATGTGGCGCGTTACGAGTACGATCATTTACTCTTACACAAATATGGACGTAACTTATACAGGTTAGATTATACAAGAGGATGTGGGTGGCGAAATCCAAAACTAAGAGGAATTGCGAAAAATATTCAAAAGACTCCAGACGACCCGCATAATAATAGCATAGTCAGCTCATTAATGTAAACGAAGCCTCCTCTCTCGGAGGGTATCGGCCATGTTTTCAAATAAGAATAATAAGTAATCCCGTAGCCGGCTCATACGACAAGGTACCTACGGTTATCAAATGAATCACCTGGACTTGGGACAGCGGTATAACCTCTAGATGGTTTCCAGGAATAACCGTCAAGTAGTAGTTTGTTTATGAAAATAAGTAAAAAGTTAAATTTTATAGAAATGAAATTGTAAGTCATACTGTAAGCATTTGCACTACCTCTGAGGACCGCTATGCTAAGACAGTATGTACTTTATTTCTATGTATGTATTTCTAGTTTTAAATATTTATTTTGCTGCTTCAAAGCAAAGAAAACATAATTATTCATGTCAACTTAAGATCTTTGTGAAGGCACGACTCAAACTTTAAAGTTGCGTAGAAAATATGTATCAATATTGACTAAGAAGAATTTTTGTAGACTATTTTTGGTCGGTTGTTAAATAAGTTTTATGATAATTTGTTAATAACGTCCCGTCTCGGCACTTATGAATTCCACGCTGCAAAAACGTAATTTTTTTAGACACGATAGTTAATTCATGGGTGCCAAGTTAAGACTAAACCTTATTACCCAATTAGCATAAAACTTATTTAACCACCAAACAAAAATAGTCTACAAAAATTAAGCAATTTAATACAGATACAGTTAATTCCAATCATCTAAGTACAGTTAATTAATTTATCTTTCCGTGAAAATGGTATGATGTCGATAATTCGATATGTAGGTCGTTCAAATAAAGGTGTCATTATTTTTCGATTAATCGAAACCCGCGCGGAATCAAGTCAATTACAAGCCGACCGAGCAATAAACAATGGTATCTCGTACTGTGTGCCGCGATTCATGACCATTTTTATTCGCACCGCGGCCAATATTCGCATTGCCGGTCAATATTCCCGCTGGCCGGCCATTATCTGCACCGGCCGCGTCCCAGGGCTGCCCCGCATCACTCCCCGCGCTGTGGCACGTAAATACCGCAGTTTTTCACAACAAATCCCGGCCATCTTTCAACGTTGAAGCCTATTCGTTATGTTTACCAACGATTTGTTGTATCTTTATTAATAGTATCGTTTTTCACCTTACCAGTGAAAACTCAAGATTAACCTTAATCTTGAGTATAATATTAATAAAAAGAAATGACTTTGGTAATGGTCTTCTTTTAAATGATAACATATTGTTTGAGATAGTTTCTCGGATATTCGCATATTTTTTCAGTGGTTATTATTACTGTAACAGCCCTGACCGAAGAGCACATGACGTGAATTATTCGCGATCCGCCGCCGCTTCAAAATACGAAGCACCTGCAACGAGCGCTGATACAGCAGCTTTATGGTATGCGCATGCATACCATACGCATACGTGCGGACGGATATGACCCGAAACTCCTCACCTCTTGTTTTTTTATTGTTTTAATGCTACTTTATACAAGTGTTTTATTGATAAAACATGAATTTGCAACTTACTTTCATTACCTATATAATTCAAATAAAAAAACACATAGGCCTACATGGGCATTTATAAAACATCAGCAGCAAGTACACGGTTCCAAATTTGTCATTTTCTATGGAGAAGAACCGGAAAGAAACTCCATGGTTACTCTTTAAAAAAAAGTGGTTCATGTTACAATATTAATAGATATTATGTAAGCACAGTGTGGAACAGTCAATTTTGTACACAAAAGTACATTAAAAATAAAAAAAATAAGTCGTAATAGGAAGTACTCTAAGAGTTCGTGGAGTATACAGTGTTCTCACATTCACATTACAAAAAAAGGACATAAAAAAAGCAAGCAAAATATAAATAATTACAACTATCAATAAAAATAATATAACTAGTATTGGAATCTAATTATGTACTATCGAGGATTTGCGACTGCTCAGTCATTTGTAGTTTATTATATAGTAGACGGTCATCTTTTATCACGAATGGCGTTTTTATGGTCCATTTATTTTTGTCACCTTTAAAATCGTGCATTAAGTTATCAGGAATTACTTAATGCAAGATTCAATATCTGAAACGTTTGCTACGTTTCAAATAGTGATATTTTTGTAAGAATTGTTTTGAGTGTTTAACGTACTGATTTAAATAAGTTAGTTTACCGTTTCTGCCAGTGGCGCGCTAAATTCAGTCCCCTCTTTATTGTTTTCTTGTGCGACACGCAAATGGTTCTAGGCTCAATCAGTTGTCAACCGTGCAACGACCAAGTCGGGGAAATAAAAAGTGATTTGTGTGAACAAAATTAATTACATTGAAGTAGCCTTTTAACACCAGCGACTCGAGTGTCCATCAAACATTACTGTAGTTATGATTATGTTTTTTATTGTTTTGTATATTTAGATCTCGTAACGAAGGCAAACAATCCGTACAAATCATCGATCAAATTACAATCGTCAAACAACTACCCACCACCTTTCACGCACATTTCGCAACCGACATAACAAACAGATCTATTTTAGTTCAGCACAAACATGATTGAGTTGGTGACGCCATCATCCAAATAATGCGTCACACTTCACTGTTACGGGTTAGTAAACGTCACAGATTTTCAAAAATAAAATCAGGAAAAACTATTTGTCCCAAAATAAACTTGATTGTTCTGTAATAGCCAAAATTGGACTAAAAATAGTACATTTCACATCATCGTCACAAAATACAACATGCTTAAGCCAGGTACAGACGACTGCTGTAACGTAACATGCAAGATAAAGCGAACCAAGCATATACATAGTTGCTCTATTCGTGCACGTAGTGTGCATGTGGCGTCCACACTATGGGAACTCTGTTACATTGCATGGTACATTGCCAATGACGATGATAATGTTGACAGCAAATTCTTTCATTGCGTGTTACACTGTATGTTACATTACAGCAGTTTGTACCCGGCTTTACACCCGAATTAATTGTCAATTTTTTCAATATTCTTTCAAGTTGTCAAACTCAATGTACTTACAATCTTTAAAAGTATCAAAACATCAAACGGCTGTATACGGCGTCATATAAAACCATTTCATACTTACAACAAGAAAGATAGCTTAAATGCTTAAGAACAAGTTGGAATGAAAGAGATTACCATCCAATACAGATTGGTGTCCCATTAAGCGACAAGTTTCTTACAACTTAAGTGATAACTTAGGATGTAAGTTCTTGCTTAGCGAGCGATAATCTCGGGATTATGTGCCAATATTCTAAGTACTTTCGCACTCACAGACTAGTTAATGGTAAATTAATCTTTTTTGTTTACTGTGAGCCTCTCAGCTCGATAGACCGATGACCTGAAAATGGTGAAGTAAATTAAATTTATTGTAAAAAGATAGATCATTTACTATATTAGCGATAGTTTCAAAGCTTTATTCAATTTAGATAGTTTTTAAATAAACTCATTTACAATATATGAATAGCTGGCTAAAGTTCGTATTCTGGAGTGTATAAAAAGCAATAGATTTTTCTGTAACCCTTTTTGAGGTTTAACGAACTTAGTTTTATTTTTATTATTAGATTTAACACGCCGAATAGAAAATGCTTGGAAATACTACAAGTCCATAAAATAATTATTTAAAGGCACTTTGCCTAGGTCACTTAAGCCTAAATTAAAAGACGGGTATAAGTCTATTCTCCCTGTATTATCCTTTGCAGGTTGCTTGGAAAAAATCGCCTGGTGCGATAAGGCCGCCAACTGTGTGGTTTGTTATTATATGGTTCCTGTATAAAACGAAGTCGCTTTTTCTGTCCCTATATCCATATGTACGCTTAAATTTTTAAAACCACGCAACGGATTTTGATGCGGTTTTTTTTAATAGATAAGGTGATTCAAGAAGAAGGTTTATATGTATAATAACATTTATTAAATAGTGAAGAAACACCCCCGCGAAGCCGTGGCGGGTCGCTAGTAAATTAATAAACCTATGGTAGAGTTGGTCTATCGACTAGGTATTGACCAGAAGTTCAAACTCAAGGTTAGTCAATTAGAATGACGCGTAGTGTATTCGGTGAAAAAATAAAGGATCAAAACTTACAAACACAGAAACACAGGCCTAGGTCGTGGTTCAAAAGGCTGCTCAGCTTTAGTGAGATGAAGCTGGACATGGCTACCGCATGCTAATCAAGCGGTGACCTGAAATCATAAGACGAGTTTGCGGCACGCCACAAAGGAGATAGCGCGGCAAATGAAGGTCTTCCTTAGGAATTAGGAAGACGTGACGTAGAGCCAAGAACAATGAAAGGGATTTAATTATATAATACAACTCATAAGTAGAAAATTTAAATTTAATTTAAATTTAATAATAAAAATATAGTGTTTACAGTAAACACAAACTCTGTCATCTAAAGCAATTTGAATTTCAAACGATGCAGTAAAAGCAAATCGCTTTTTTATTCAGTAAACATGTATCTTCCTTTTAATTCATAGCATTCATATCTTCAAAGAGCAGCTTCATAAAACAAAAAAAAACTACAACATTTATTAGATTATATCCTCGCTGGAGTGCAATACGATCATTTAAAAAACACTCATATTTTTTCTCTTTTGTGCTCATTCCCATGCTTTATTATTTGCCGTCTGGCAACACTGAGTCTTTTGATGTAGCGCGCTCAAAGACCGATCACATGGCAACACTCTGTGTACTCACCGTTCAGTCTTAATGAACGTTGCCCCGAGCCGTATTAATCATTGGCAGTGTAATTAATTTCTGATACACAAATAAAGTAAATGAAGCGGAGCGGATTGTACTAATAAACATTACCGAGAGCATGAGACTATCTGATATCGAAGATGATACAAGCGAAATTATATAAAGACGAACGATTTCAAAGATGGTGCACCGAATACAAAATTATGTGTACAGCTACTAATATATTTTAAAAATACTCATCTGCTTTTATTTTGCGAAGGTTTCCATTTCCAAAAAGGCGCAACCTGTTTCCAAATTCGACCGAGACACTATGGCGCAGAATAATATTTTGTGCAACTAAAGTACAGATAGCAACATAACCTTAACTTCCAAGCAACATTAAATATTTTAGTCAGTTTGACTTTATCGCGTACTGAAGTAGACTCGGTCATTTGCGAACATTACATAGAGAACAATGTAGAAAACTTGTAACGGATTCACGAAACTAGGAAATAACAATAAGGCGAGGTTGTCAAGTTGTCGAGTTGTTGAGCCAATTCCTGCGGTTTCAGTGTTTTGGGTTCGCTTTGTTGGTAGTACGGTTGTTTTGTTTTAGAGGTCATCTCGTATGGGCTGACGATAACTGTTGGTAGTAGCCTTTTTATTGATACTAGAAATAGTCGTTTTTGTAAGTGCTGGGTCAGAAATGGCAACCAATATAAGCTTAGGGCTATCATAAATAAAGGGGGCAGAACAGAGGTAATTAACGTTTTAAAAATGTATAAGATATTTCAAATACCACTGGATTAGCTGTTAAATAAATTGTAAATGCTTGAAATCATGACAGTAATATATTATAAAGGTGAAAGATTTTATGTGTAGGTATGTATTTGTTATGCTGGTAAAAGTTAAGTACCTACCTATCATAATAAATATCATTAGCACATCATTACCACTTGAAAATCAACGCTGGGTGTCTGAATCCTAGCAAATACTGAAATGACTTAATGACAATGACCTGATGGGTGAGCACCCTTTCCACCCAGTACGAGGGCACGTTCAGCTTTCTGTAGGGACAATATTCTTTTTTACTTTGTGTTTTTGCTGTTGTGTTGTTTGTTGCTACTCCCCAACGTAGAAACTTTCCATTCTTATCAAATTCGGTGCTAAATTGTTTGTTTACTAATTTAATTCAAACCAATGCTACGTTTCAATCTGATCTTCCAAGTGTTTATTTATATTACTGTTATATACATTTTGCTCTCACTTCACATCCAAGTTCAGTCGCTCCACGTGTAATAAGTACTCGCTTGTACTCGTGTACAGTAAATCTCACGCTTTGTAAACGTTAAGTGAATATAGACGCGCTAGCGGTGGGGCGGCCTTCCCACCGTGTCACGAACAACCACCGAAGGAGACAGGCCAGTAATACTACTACCAGATCTGTCAACTGTGAATAAAACAATAATCCGTTTATCCCTTAATCTTGAAGGGGTTCAAGATTGTGGGATATACAGACCATTGTTTAACGAGGGTTCGTCAAACTATTGCAAGGTCGTGAACAGGATTAAACTTAACAATATTACTTAATGGATAGCCTATTTTAGGCTTGTTTAATTTACATATTAATAGGATTATTTTCCTTGTCAATCAATGTATTTATTCAGTCTTCATGCACAAAGGTACGAAGGCGGATATTTAATCCACCTACGTAATTAAATTCGCCTTAGGCATTCTCAACCAGTCAACCAAAGGTGGTGAAGAGGTACATAAAAAATAAAAGATTATGAAGAACATAAGAATACAAAAGTATTTAATATAGATAAAATAAACATAAGAAATGAAGTTTTGAGACAATTGTGTATATATCTAGGAACATTAATTTTATCCGGTCGAATATTGGTCTCTATATCATCGTTTTTCCTTAGAAAAATCAAGAAAAAAATAGTGAATTTACGTAAAAACACCTATGACAGCTTATTGCATCTTCGACATTGGACCTTCTGAGGCTTCCTGTGCTACTCTTCTGCGTAAGTTAACACTATTAAACTCGCCTATGATCCTAAGCTCACCAGACTACGGGCTGCTAGTTTGATATTTACGAAGCATTATTATGAAGTTCTTGCTTGTTTTGGCCCAAACTGTTCCAGTACTTCTTTATGATCAAGCTTAGGAGCCCAGACGTAGGTATGTACTTTATAAATAGATACTTTGACTCTAAGGACCTGTCATATCCTGTCATCTTTATCTTACCGTTATCAACATCGCCGCTTGCCATGTATGCCATGGATCTATGCCATTTATATAGCGATTTTGTATAAATGTAATTACATTGCCCATTTTTTTAAAACTATCTAAAATTATTTTTTCTCTATCCTACTCAAATTGGTTTGAACACTATATCATTCCGACGTCTTAGTGTCGGCACGTCACCGGCCCACGTTGAAAACCAGCGCTGTGGACACTATGCATTTGGCCACGGCATTTATTCTTTTAATTGACATAAAATATTACTTGATAGCGATCCCACCTGACGTAAACATTGATGGTTAATTTATTAAGAGCCGTTTTACTCTAGCCTTAAAGATACCTTAATTATAATTAGGCGGGAAGATAGCAGCAGGCAAGTGGTTTCAGGCCTTCGATGTACGCGGTATAAACGAAGAGGCGAAACGCTTGGTCCGGACCATAGAGGTTTCAACAACGTAAGGGTTAGTAGAAAGAAGATATGCAATAAATTATACTATATTATGCTGAGAATTTGGCTGTTTTGTGCGAACGTGGCGCATATTTTCATAACAAGCATACTTTGCTAACTTTTAATTGCCTCCATGATCCTCTTATATAAATTCTTTCCCAATCAATGTAGATTATCTATAGACTCAAATTACAACACAAATAAAACCGTTTATCTGCAAATCAAACATTGGACGCGGAGACATCGTCACGTCAGGGCGACTTATGTCTTACTCCGAGCTCCAGGGTTCATACATATTACATACAAAGTCCCACAAAGTTGTCAAAGTTGTATGAAGGTCGGTTTGATTAGCAGTTTGTTTGTCTTAACAAGACGAACTAGTGACTAGTGATAGACACACATGTTAATAAGTTAGATTTAGTTCCAAGTGTCGGAGCAGGTTAGATTTAGTCACAAGCGTCACATTCATCTATAATATAAAAATGAATCGGTAAATGTGTTGCTAAGCGCAAATCTTGAGAACAGCTGAACCGATGTCTCAATTTTTTTTTTTATTTGTTGTTATGAGAAAAAATGAGTAGTGTAGGGTAGTGTAGGGTAGAGTAGGGTTGAGTAGGGTTGAGTAGGGTAGAATAGGGTAGAGTAGGGTAGAGTAGGGTTGAGTAGGGTTGAGTAGGGTAGAATAGGGTAGAGTAGGGTAGAGTAGGGTAAAGTAGGGTGGAGTAGGGTGGAATAGGGAGAGTGGGAGCGAAGCCGCGGGGGTACAGCTAGTAACTAAATAAAATAGTTCGTAGACGTTTGCTACGCCACATTCCTGCGTAGCATGTCGTAGACACATTCGTAGCAGATCGTAGCGCTGCTCTACGTCTGTACTTGTAGCAACTCTTCTAACGTACTTATGTATCACATTTGCGAGTCAGGTTTTTAAAACGAGAAAAATGAGATCAATTCGGTGTTTCCTAGACGCTGTAGTACGTTCTCTCAGTCTCCTGCCGCCTCCTTCGATAGCATTAGATTTATAGATATATTCTTTATTGTACACCAAAACATTACTCTTCCTTATAGAAAAAGGTTTCGGTAGGATCGAGTCAGACTCCTCAACGGAGCGTAGTGTTCCACGCGCGCTTCAGAGATGTCAGCGAACCGTAGGGGCCTAGCAGAGCTGATACCTGCTAAGGCCATGGGGCAAAATATGAAAGAGATACTCGTGGTCCCAGATCGCAAAAGGCAACTGAATGGAACATAAGTGTCATTTTAGTTAGTAAAATTTTAACACGCCCTCTCACTCCCACCTGGCGCGGAAGAAGCCATTAGATGATTTTCCACCTTAAAAAAAAACAAACATACAGAAGTCTGTTTAAAAATCAATAAGCGAATAACCTCAAAATCACTATTCTATTATTTACTATTACGACAGTTTTATTTCAATATCTCCAAAGTCTTGATAATAACTCGGAATTAATTTAATTCCTTGCTAAACAAGTAGAGTGATATCTCTCCACTTGTTGTTTGTTTGTCCGCAGCGAAGTTGAAACATTTATCATCAGGCAGCAGGCGCCGCAGCGCGACCGTGCCCGGACGTTTTGTTACGAACTAAATAATTTGTCGACACTCATTCTGATTTTATTTGAATAATTATGAGGTAGCATGCATTTGCAATGAACCGGATCAGTACTAAACACAAATATTTGAGTTATGATTAAATTGCATATACGCTGACTTGCGGACGGCGAGTAATGGGTAACTCGCCCTCCAGCCATCCAGTAAAAATCAAGCCCGAGCCGACGGTGCACACCTGGGCCAATGCTTTTTGTGGCTGCGGGATGGTTCAACGTGTGGAACGCAATTAAAGGAATACGGGTGGATTTGAGTCACTAAAAGTCTGACACTCTTCCCCATTCGGTCAAAAGCGGAAGAAGTTATTTAATCATTTTTCACCTCAAAAAAAGGTGCTACATAATATATCCATGGTAAAGACATTAGACTTGAACTGATTTTCTAGTTTCAATTTGATCATCTCCTTCGTCTCGGGTTCGGGGTCGGGTCGGTTTGATCATTTGGCTTGATATTCTTTGATTGATTTGGTTTGATATTCTTTATAGAGATAACTTACAACCAAGCTTAAAAATTAATTGTAACTACATCAAGAACTACCAATAAGGCAAGTTAGACATTATATTTCCTAAAGAAAATTGATGAAATAAACTTTATTTTGCAAGTAAATAAAAAACTGTTTTTACGTCAATTTAAACTAGATGTTGCTGGTATATCCTAGCCGACTATCCTGAGAAGAAGCACCGAAACAAACTCAGAGTTCAAAGTCTCTTTCAAATGTCTATGCAACCAATATGATAAAGGTCAAATCATATGAGAATCATACAGCTATTAATGTCTGAGATGGTGATTGTTTTATAAGTGCCCATGTAGGCCTTTGTGAAATAAAATATTTTGTCTTTGACTTTGGTTGATACTGAAAGCAATAAACATCATAGTCATCACACAGGTACACAAACATTTCATATATATGTAAATGAATACCAAAGGCGACGCATATTCAGCAAATATAATGTGAGGTGCGTACGTGTGAAGGGCTGCTCCAAATATAATGTGAACAGGTTTCCTCCGGAGTATGGAAAGAATCCTGGAATGCCGGAAATCATAAAGACGCAATGCGAGCTCAGTGCCTCAGTGTAAATAAAATGACGTGAGAGAGGTGCACGGTTGACTAAACTGCTCGGTAATATAACGCTATAATATGCAAGGTAATATAACGCTATAATAATACTTCATGTTTGATGGCCCAGTGGTTGATGCCTGGTTTCTTTGCGTGAGATGGTCTATCATGCATTTGGTTGCAAGTTCAAAACCAGTATGATTGTTTCAATTCATATGTACCGCCAGAAAGTCTGACCATCAGTCTATCCAAAGAGTATCGTCGCCCATTAATGTGGTGGTGGATGTCTGGTCTATTTAAAACACGGGTGTTTAGCCAAATCCTATTGGACTGAAAGCCGATCCCAATCTAGTTGTGGAAAAACCTGGAGATGACTTCATAATAAAGTCAAAAAGAACAGTTGATAATGCAGCAGCCGTTAATTTAAGGGCCAGTCCTACAAAAGCATTATATTTCTAAAATCACAACATACGAGTGCTAAAAATAGTAAATACACTTGAAAACCAAGGCAGTAACATAGCAAAACCTACTAAAATGTCACCGTTTACTCAGTCCTATGTAAACGGAATTTGTAAGACTTCAAAGAGTTACTAAGTTAGAATAATAAACATTTTTAGACTTAATCATACCTTTCCTATTTAAATATTTACAAATCGAAACGGTGGAATGAAATTAAAGTTTGCAAACCTGGATTGACACATAGGCTTTTTATCTCGATGAATGGTAAAGTTTAGCTGAGTTAGACGAGTGGTACCCATAAAGAACTCCAGAATCATAAAGAAGAGTTTCCACGGCTGGAATAATGAGCGCTAGAAAACAAAATATTTATCAGGAGACCAGGATATCATGTAAATGTAAAATGTCCTACATAGACGAACTTTACCAGTTGTTGGCAGACTAACAGTGGAGTTGATCGAGAGCAGCGACCCTACCTCAAAAAAAGGTTAACAGGGTGCCAAAATTATGAATGAAATATCAACTTTAAATGCAGATTGATTTATAGACGCAGGCAGTTTATAAATAAGGAATGCTCGTCGTGGCAAACATTAGTGCCTTGGTGAAGTTCACATACCTATAACAGTTATCTTTTGTCAGCGAAAATCTGAAACTCTACTTCTACATGATTGTGGCAACCAGTTATTTTTAATAACGCACAGATTTCTCTCTGGATCCAATTCGAATGTCGTGAGTTTTCCTAAACAATAAAACGAAACTAGTAAGAAAATAATTTTAATTGGTTTCTATCAATCAAAACAGTACTAACAGAACTTTATATTAATATTGTATGCAAAAATTCAAGTTTGGTTGATTCTCGCTGCTGAACAGTTCTGTTGAGGAGTCCTAATGATAATATAGGGAAGTGATTGATAATCAGCATACATTATTGTAATGGTAACCAGTGTTCTCATGTGATCGTCTTGTATAGTTAGCACGTCTTCACGTCGCATTAGTATTTTATTTCTTTGGATAATTTTTTGTTTAAATATAGTAGTACTAATACTCTACCCTGACAATCAGTCACCGTAGGCGTGGGCTTGCGGACGACAACCAATGGGTAACTCGCCGTCCAGCCCTTCGGTAACTATCCGGACTAAGCCCGAGTCATCGACGGCGGGTAGGTAGTGTTCCACACCTACTAGACAAAGCCTAATAGGACTATAGGTCGACTTCTCGTAGTTATTACCACGAGAAACCTTTTCAGAAGTCGTTTCTGTGTTCTTTTGCGTTCTTATGGCAACAAGAACTAAAGTTCTTGCGCTCCTCACTAGAGCGGAAAGTCATCAGATGATTTCTCACCATAAAAAGGTGGGTGTTATTGTAGTACTTTTGGCTGTACCTAAGTAATTTGTATACATACCTGATTGTTGACAGACAAAAACCACATAAAACAGTATTATTCCGTCTAGCACTGTCAAGCTACTGGGGCTATAAGCTACTGGAGTAAAATTCTTTACCCAGTATTTTAATTAAAAACTAGGTACCTACATTCGTTCAAAAAAGCTTAGTATAAAATTTATCAACTAAATGACTAAAGCTTAAAATGAATTTTCATGAAAAATTTAAAAAAGTGCAGGCCATTTTTCATTCAGTTCAGAGGAATCGCGTTTGAGCTATTAGTGTTACCAGAACCGTAACATGCACTTTAGCTTTACACCTTTTCAGGTTGAAACTAACCGTGCGAGTACTTTGACATTTTGCCGAGCGTGCGAACATCCAGAGAGCGATAGAATATTTCGTCAGTGTTGCCTACTTTATGAATAAAATTGACGTTTTGAAACGGTGACATACTCGCACGTGGAGGAAAGAAATGTAGGTCGTGAATGAAAAATTTACTGCTTTTTCATACATACACAAAAAAAATACACACAAAAAATGGATGAGTGCCTATGTATTTAGTGTTTGTGGCGCCCATAATTTTTTTTATTTGTATTCTCGTTTGTATACATGTAGATGAATGGATTGTGTGAGGAGTGATATGAAAGAAAAGGGAGTTAGTGATAGTGTGACGGGTGACAGGACAGAATTGAAGAAAAATTCGTGTTGCTCTGACCCCAAGCAATATGGGATAAGAGCAGGAAGAAGAAGAAGAGAGTTCACCTTACAGCTATGTGCAATATAATTATGTAGATACCATAATTTATGGGTACAGCAGGGTATAAATCAGTGGTTTTAATTGAAGTGGGAATTCATCTAGTGACTTCTTTCGGTCTAGGGCGAAGCACGAGGGCGTGTGTGTTATGGTGCATACGTGTGTGTTTACTGTCTAAAGCCTCTTTCAGTTGCCCTTTGCGTTCCAGGAGCACGGGTAACCTTTTTAGAAGTCAACGCATGGGTCTAATAGGCATTGGCCTTTCTGGGACTCTACGATTTTGCTGACATCGCTTTGAAGAAGAAGACTAAATTTTAAGAGAGTAAGACGAGACAGATAGAGACAAAGAGGCTATTGTACTAAAGCTCCGCTTGTTGCATGTTTCTTCACAATACATCGTCTGATATTAGCATCTGTCGGGAATAAATCAGTGAGACAAAGATTCCCCCGGCGCGCTTCATCCCGCATCGCGTGCGGTAAATAATGATCATATTATCTTCCCAAAGCTTTGATGTTAAAGATAATATAGGAAATGAAGACGGCTGGTATTGACGTAGTCGTAAATTAAATTATTCTCAATAGCCATATATACATGGATATGTTCGAAAACAGATGTTAATCTAACTGTCATTTTATTGGTACATCATATTATTATATAGGTGCTTTTTCATCCCGCTGTCTCGTATTCCACTTCAGTAATCTAAAAATAAGAGGTAGCATTTATTTTTTATGTATAGGTATCTAATAATGGCTAAAATACATAATATTCAGTTGCACAAAACAAAGAGTAAATTCCAACTCCAATTCAATACTCACTAACCGTTTTTGCTTGTTAACTATTTCTTTATGTTATTTTACCGATGTAAAATAGCATCAAGAAAGAGTAGAATTTTTTTACTCATAAAACATGGTTTTTATTTTAAAAAAGTTTGCAAATCCTACTTTCATTGATGTCAACGTCGAAGTACCTGTTGCATTATCACTTTTACTTCACAAATTAGAAGTCGCAAAGTTTCTGTAGTGAATGTAAGTATTGTCCGTTACTCATAATTTGTTGACCAACACAACACACATACGATTACGGGTTTCACATCTATTCGGCTTAACAGGGGTTGCTCACAATATTTGCAGAATTTTAAAAGGCAGTATTCGTTTTGTAATTAGTAAATTGGCAACACCCATCCTTTTTCCAAACTTTGTCATCATAGCGATCTTTCATAAAAGAAACCTTCCTTAAAGCTCGATGATCAAAAAGATTTTCTTTTCAAAAAGTTCTTCCCGAAAAAGAAACGAACAAAAAAGTTAAACCAGCTGAGAGTTGAAGCCATCACTTACAAAATGTGACAAGAGAGCGACGGAGGAAAGTAACACTCCATCAGTGATTACAATTGTCGAAAGTCTTATTATTATATTATTATATTATGTCCATACATAACTGATATACTCTAGCATTTTTTATTTATTTATTTGAGTTGAACAAACAAATGTACAATGTGTGTTACAATAAAAATGGTTTGACATATGAGTAAATCTCAAATCTTTATTGCAATCCATAATATACATATCAGGTGATAAACGCGGGCACGCGGACGGCGAGCCATGGGTAGCTTGCTGTCTGACCGTCCAGTAACTGTCCGGACCGAGCCCAAGACGTCGACAGCGCGCGCGCACTGTTCCCGCGCGCCTTAGTTGTCAGCAACAGGAGAGGTTCAGCTGGGTCGAAGCCTACTGGGGCCAGGGTTATCCCAAAGGAACTCAAGCCCCGGTATGAAAAGGCTAGAAGGAACAGGGTGGGTTTTTAGTCAGTAAGAGTCTGACACTATCTCCCGCTCCACCTACGACGGGAGTTTGTCATTGGACGATTTTTGCCACCGAAAGAAAAAATGACAGGTGATAAATAATAAAAAAAAATAAACAATTATGGACCCTGTCTGGCACAGCAACATGAAATGTTGTACTCTCAATGTATCTGCAGATTACTTGTTTTTTTTTTTTAAATTAGCCATTACTGTCCCACTGCTGGGCAAAGGCTTCCCCCAAGTCCTTCCAAAATTTCTTCTTCTGCGCTGTCTCTAACCAGTCCTCGTGGTAGGCGTCCAGATCATCCCGCCAACTCTTTCTTTAGATTACTTGTACACATTATTAATTAGACAAGTAAGTATTCGTACAATTAGTAAAATACTTATTATTATATGATAAAACACTTGCAGAATTCGTCGGCCGTATTATTTCGATGGAAATTGAGTGGCCGTTTTAGTTATTCACAAATTAAATCCTAGAGAGCCTTGTATTATAAAATTGGTGTAGGTTTGTATCTCAAGAATCTACAAGTTAATTGGGGCCATTAAATCAGGCGCGATGCCAGTAAAACGGAGCTGAGAATTTTATTGTTGTATTTGTACTTCAACGAAGCTTGCTGAGAGAGCTGACTCGATAAATTTGCAGCCGAAAAAAAAAATTCCAAACGACGCTGGTTAAATGTATAAACTGAAATAAAATATCTTTGTAGAGTTCCGTACCTCGAAAGGAAAAATGAAACCCTTATAGGATCACTTGGTTGTCCGTCGGCCTGTCAGTTTGTGAAGTGAAGACCCTTTATTTCGGAAACGCGTGGTGGTATCGAGTTAAAATTAAAAATACCTAAACAAATCGGCGGTCCCTTGAATCTGTGTGCTTTTTTTTGTTCATAGAAAGTAACTCTATATAGAGTCCAATATCAATAATTTCTACCAATAGAACGTACTTATATAATTATCATACAGTGGTATAATTGCGCCCACTCGCAAGTACCGCGATCACACGATAACCTCATGCAGTTTGATAGCCTATCAAACCAAATTGTCAAATATATTACATTAACTATCTACACTAATCGGATTGATCTCTCATATTTTACGAGCTTATGACTGTTTCATAATGTCTATTGTCAAAGTTTCGTTGCTAAACCCGTCATTGGCGATAACTAGCATAGCTTATGATCGGTTTTGGTGTTTCAGGAATGTTTAAACTGTTAGATAAGTTTTAAACTTATGATGGACTTGGATGGACTACAATAATATGTATCATCGATATACAGTCAAGTCATTGATTTAAGAAGAACTAGACCTATGAAAGTTAATCAAAGAATTACTAATAATATCATTTACTACATTAAACCACTCTGCCCATGCAAATCTTGGAGGACAGCAGAATTGTTTTTTCCTGTTTGTAGAATATATAACAGGCAAATACTGAAAACTGAGTGCTGTCCCAGGTGTCAATAACCGGCGATAACTACCATACATTAGCCAGACTATTGGTCCATTCGCGAACTTGGTCCTAACAAAACTACCCATTACCACTATCCAACTAGTTTTCCAAGCTCTTCTCGAAACTATTGCCATTGCCCTCCTCGACTCCTCAAGTTTCGTGCGACAGTCTCCATTGTTTTCGTTTCTCCACACGGCTATGTTTTGCCAGACACTGCGCAAACTTGCCCTCAACTTGAGTACTTCGCAACTTATGAGTGGTCGCCGCAAGAAATACTTGTCACTACTTATCTTCATTGTGGGTTAGTCTTCATACTGAAACGTTTTGAGAACGCTTAGTGACTTTCCTATTGAATTTGTGGAGACAAACGTGATGGTCAACAGAAAGGGCCTGTTTGAAATTACTTTAATGATACACTAAATAAGACAGGCTTCAAGTGAATTGGGAAAACCAAAAGTGAGACTGACTTAGCATTTTTGTAATTAATTAACGCTTTTAGCGAAGTATTCCTTGATTCCCTCAATCGATTGTAAGTTGCTAAGTTTTCATATTGAACATACTACGTGATTCAACTCTACAGAAATTGAATTCAAACTTTCAACAGATGTTTTAAATATTACTGTAATAGTTGATAAACTATTTATTAAGTACGTTTATTACATATTCACTTGAAGACTTTATTTGAACAATATTAAGCTAGTCAAACAATTTATGCACTTTGAGAGCAGTAGTTACATAGACAGTTGACGTAGTCTCCGTAGAGTTGATATTCGTAATATAAACATTCTTTGATGAATTATTTAAATAAACTGAAGTAGAGCTTATTTTGAAATAGCTTACTCTGAGGAGTACAAATATTCCTCTTTCTGGTGTAAAGAAGATTGCTGGCTTTTAGTTTGACTGGGTGGTAATAAAAACAAAACTATGGGGCAACACGTACTCCGTATTCCTCTGGGTAATCTTTACCTCAACTACTAGGTCGCAGACTATTAGTCAATCTACAAAAGACAGTTTTTTGCCTTTTTCGTTGACTACAACATCGACCTTTTTGCTTCTTTTTTAATCGAAATCTCAAAAGAAAAATTTAACAAGAAAAAGTCGTTTTTAAACTATCTAACGGAAGCAAACTTAAGCTGTAAACAATTTGGGTTTAGATATAACCTAGGGGTCTTTAAGTCAAGAGTGAATAGATTGCTTCTAGGCAAGCGTGTTTCATTGTCACTCACAAACCATTGTTAAGCGCGATCAGGTGAGATAGTGGTCAAACGCGAGCCTATCCAAAATAATAATAATAAAAAACAGCACCGGTGCGACAGCGTCTAGGTGGAGAACTGACTACCTTCTACACGTGTAGCTTTTGGGAGAAGTATTCGCAAGCATCATATGGAGCCTTTTATGTTCAATTTGATGACGCCTGCAGAAAACCTGGTATTTACGGCTGCTCATGTGGACTGTTTTTATGGTACAATGCGTGGTATCACTAGTTGGATGAGAAGCTATCTGGTTGGTTTCAGTTCTAGAGGGTCCCGTTTTAGATTTAGGCACAAAAAACTCAACACCAAGGTGTGAATTGCCAGGCAGACATGGTAGAGCATGTGGTAGAAGTCCGCCCCGCTTAGCACCGTCGTGTCCAAGTGGTAGCAATCGGCGACCAGCCCTAGTTTAGGTCATAGTCCTGAGCAAGAGGGAAAGAGAAGCGGTCGCCTTCTTCTTCGAAGCAGTAATGCTAGCGAACGAGTTGGCTGGAACCGTTAGCCAACGAAGGAGACGCTCCGGGTGTCGAGACTCGCAGGATAATCTCCGGCCACAGCAGGCGCGTGCTTGGGGAAGACGAGCTATGGATAGCTCGACATCATGCCCTTCGGTAAGAACCAAGCTCGAGTCGATGGCGTGTATTGTTCCTCACGCGCCTCAAAGAGTTGTTAGTAAAACTGAAAATAACCGCAACGGGTTTATAGGTGGGGTTTAGTCAGTAAAAGTCTGACACTTCCTTCCCATCATCTAGAGCGAAACAAGTCATTTGATGATTCCTCAGTAAAAATAGGTAACTATACCTTTTTTGTATCCACCTCACTAACGTTCATGAATGAGACGTTATTAAAACTTTTCTTTATAATTCAGCGCAGATCATCTCCAACGCTTACATTCAATCATGTGCCATTTAAATATCTTTGAGGAAACTCAGAGAGACATATTTAAACAGTTAGTTATCTCACGTGGCATTCAATTGACATTCATTGGCAGTCCCGAGCTGAACTGAATCGTTTTACATGATATTTGAATGTCAGATCAGCTGATATTATCGAATTTGAAAGTACTGAAGTGGGGTACATACCTTGCTGAGTTACCTTGAACACGTTTCAAAGGAAATTTTATGAATTGGGTTTTAAATACAAAATTGATGATATCATTTTCAGGTGTTCCAGAAACGAATAATTTGTTTAGTATTTTTATATGTCGTATATCGTTTGAATATTGTTTGCCGAAGCTTCATGAATTTATTTACAATAAATGGGTATACAAATGTTCACATTGTTTACTTGTTTGCTGAATTATAAAATATTGTATGGTTTTTTACGAACGTGGCTCAGCATCGATTGCTCAAGCGTGGGTGTTACAGATTATTTTTCAGTTTTTTTTTTACTATCTGTTATTATCAAAAGGACTTGTCGAAAACTCATAATTGTGTGTGGGTGTATACTCGTGCCGCCCACGCGTTTTCGAATTTGTGAGGTGAACAGAACTCCAGGCTTGTGAAATTACGAATATTTTATTTAAATATCTATTATTTCAGAATTTGCGGGGGCGTGTATCCATTCATCCCACGCAGGTTTGCTCTGGCGGTGTGCAGGGCTGGAGGCCTGCCTGCCCCAGTAGTAACTTGTGATACTCCTGTATCCACCAACCACCCACGCTACGCCTACGACATGACTCCTCAGGGAGATGAGCAGATGTCAGAGTTTATTTTAATCTTGTAGCCCATTTGTCGACAAATTACATGGTTGTAGTCAAACAAGCGTGTCTTAATCTTTCTTGGAGGTAATTTTTTGACGTATATTTTGAAATAACATGAAGAGAAGAGAGAATATTGGTACAAGCTATGAATAGCTCACAACATAATTATGAAAGAATTAAGTATGTATCTAAATAAAAGAAAAAAAAAGGTATAATGTTGTTAGCCCGGACGACTCCTCTAGATTTGAACCAACACAATGATATCGCTCTCCAACACTGTGTCCTTACTAGTGTGATCTGTGGCTGCTGATGCGAACTGGATCATCTGTACGAAGTCATCGTTATAGCCAAAAAACGTCGACTATTGGACATAGGCCACCCTAAGTGACGCCACTAAGACGGTCCTGTGCGTCTCGCATCCAACGGATTCCCGCGACCTTCACCAGCTCATCGGTCTACTTTATGGGGATTGGACGAGAAGATACCGCGCAACCTCCGAACCCTGTTTTTTTCACACCCCTCCAATTGTTAATTTAGCTTTTGCAACCTTTCTACCTCGAAGTAGCATCACACGATTGTGTGAACTGTTTGTGAATTGTGTGCAGCCCCCGCACATTGAGCCACTAGTGGCGACCACATCAGAACGAGTAATGGTCGCCACAAGCTGCGGACGCGTTTCTGTATACATTTTGTATGGCATCGGCGCACACCGAGCGTTTGAGTGGCCGCGTCCGAGCCACAAGCTGCGGGAGCCGACCGCGTTTGCTACTTGTGGCCGCGTTTTGTGGTTCGATAAATAACGCCGATGAATTAGACGTTGTTGGTTCTGAATTCTGCGACTTTTTTACGTTTAAGTATAATAAGCAACAATAACGAAATCAAGAGTGCGTCCATTTTTGACAAACGCACGTCCGCCTCTGTCGAGTACCACTTGAACAACTGCCGCAAGTGGCAGCCACTAAAAGCCGCATCCAGTGCTAACCAGTGGCTTCCCCTGGTAGCGGTGTGTAGTGGTCTGACTGAACCACTGGTGATCACGTTCAGTAGCGGCGACTAGTGGCTATAATGTGCGGAGGCTGTAATTGTTACATCCATTGCGTTTTGATGATGGTATGCGCCGTGTTTTACATTTATTTGCTGGGTTTAGTCACACCAACACGCAAATCCATGTTGATTTTACACACGTAAAATGTAACTTCAAATAGGCCCAATGTTTTGAAATAAAATACACGCTTTGTTTATACTAAAACGTTTTATTAAAGGTAATCCACACAAATCAATAGCTTTAATACCAATGTATTTATTAGCAAGTGATGATAAGCTAGAATTCTACCACCTACACAAACAAAACATACTGAATCGAAAACAGATACGCAGCTAAAAATCCAATCTATCAACTGACGAATCTCGCCCGCACACCGAAAGCAAATCTAATAAATAATAATGTAAACGTTGTATAATATACGAGGTGCGGAGAAATAACGTTAAATATTTACGAGAGCTCAGCGCGGTGTGAGCGGCGCCCGCCATCGATCACGGGCCGCTCGCCACTCGCCACCCAATTTATAGTTTATAATGAGTTTAAACAGAACTAGTGATGTGCCCGGTCGCAGAGCATTCACAACACGTACCGAGATTGTGTTTGTTCAACACGTGTGTGTTTATAATCCAATAAATATACGGCCTCGTTATACCGAATGAAATCAAATTGGAGTTTATTAGGTTTGAATTTTATTTTATTACGAATTGTTTGTTTAAACAATAATTTGATATACCTAGCTCGTTGTCAATGTTATTATTTAGATTGAGAAATAACTCGTATAATATTGAGCTGGGTAAATAGAAATGTTCCAAAAGTTGGTTGACGGTAGTATGTAATAAACTAAAGATTACCTAAATGCTTAGAAGTAGGTCCAACAATGACATCTTAATAGAAATTCTTGAACATCACGATTTCGCGTAGGAACATGAATAAATTGATGAAGGTTATTTTCATACTTAATCATTTTATAAGACAGACTGATTGGTGCCCAAAGTGTAATATCAGTAAGTAGATACACAAAAACGTTCCCGTGTCGGTTACCTATGTTGACACAGTTTAGCACCCGCATAATACAATTACGGATAGTCAGTAATTACAAACAAACAGAATGAGATATTATCTCAAAAATGTACTAATTATAAGCATTCTACTCCGAGTTAATTCTATTTGCTATGTATTTACAAATTTCAATGTGCAAACAGCACACTAAAATATTAAAGTCACGCTCACAGACGCTAAGAACAATTAATGTTTGGTCAAAAGTCTTCTTAACCCTTAAACGGATTTTATGTCATTAGATGATTTTCCGCCTCAAAAATTAAAAAATCTAGATATCTAAGCGCAGGCTCTTTACAATTCTATCGGCTACAAACTTTTATTTTCGACTGTGAGCGTGGAAGTTAGTGTTTTGGTTTTTTCTATTTCGACAATTCCACATCCTAGTGTCCCGTTAGGGAAATCAAAGCCAAACCCGATGTCCGCATTCACATTTTTACAAACGCATACAATCTTCCAGCTGTATCGTTTACCTCCATAAAAACCGCTGCCAAATACAGGTCATTGGGGACTGTCGTTCAGCCAATAGGAAAATACAGTTGGCAATGTACCAAGACCGTATGTCCGTTCTCTATGCATCATAAAGCCGGACAAACGACTAATTTGCCGTCAAGTCCGACCTGACCTGTATTATTAAAGCAATTTGCAGCGGAACTAACGATAATGTTCATTAGTTGGCGCCGTGGCCACTCGGTGCTGAGTGCATTAACACCAACCCTTGTATATGCAGCAATGTATAGCATTCGATGTGAAAATGTTGTTCTGTACATGAAACTTCATTACAATGTTTATGCACCTCGTATCCAGTTCACATTTATTACTAGCTTACTAGCCAGGTATATTGCAAACGATATCCGACTGTATATCAGAGTGATAGAGGTTATAGTTGAATGGTTCGAAACGTGATGTTAAAATGCAAATTGAAATTGTCATAGGCGTTAAATATGAAGAGTGTGTCTGTCTAGTCTAATGTGCATTAGGCGTTGATGTTGACTTTGAAAACTATTAGCTCTAAATTTTTTAGAATTAGAATGAAAAAAAGCATCGTGAAAAATATGAATTTATAGAGAAATACTTAAATACTGGAATTCAACAAATATGGACGTACTTACCATCGTCCATATTTGTAATATTTTGTGTCATCTTAGGACAGAAGTACATTAGGTACTTCGATCGATCGCTGAACTTCACATCATTTTTGAGGGATATCAGCAAATTACTTATCTGGCTCTGGATAGAGCAAGACCGAGCGTCAGACTTATAGGGACTAAAATCAACCCACCAGTGATACTTCAGTTGCCTTTGCTTTGCCAGGCCACGGTGGCTCTTTCAAAGAATCCTGCAACCCGAGTGATGATGTTCTTTCCCCACACTTTCCGTCGCCTCTTTCGCTTGCATTACTGTTTAGCAGTAAGAGGCGACTGCTTCCGATTTCCTCTCGCTGAATTTCACACTTGACGTCACATTCACATTATAAAGCTGATTAACATAACATGTATGAGTAGATAGCATAAAACCGGCTGCGATATAATATCAAGCGGTGTAATTAGTGCGCGAATTAGTCGCGCCTTTGTCCGGTAATAGGACGCTGCGAGGCTGCTAATAGGAACTCGCGACGAGCGAGCGCGCCAAGGCGCGACTGATACGCGTGTCGCGCGATAAATTGATGCGATCGCAGATGTGTGCACCGAAGGATATATAAAGATACAAAAGGGTATAAAAGTTTTGCTATAACTAGAATTGTTTTATCATTGGAACCAGTTTACTTATGAGAAAAAAGTTAATTCTTTAATCGATGAAAGTTTTTGTTAAGTTTAAATACCCAAACGAGAGCAAACAGGCTTCAAGTCAAAGCATTTATATCAAATAAACCATTTACAGGGACTTTTGGATTGGCTAGATCAGTCAGTCAGTCAGTCAGTCATAATATATATAGGTGTGTAACTTAGTAGATAATAGGCACATGTTTTTAATAAATAACCCTTCTTAAACCGTAGTGCCTGTAATAACAATTCAGCAAGCGTGTCAAGTGGACCTCACTACTACACACAACTATGTTAACAAAGATACATTGATCCAATCTGTCATACTCGCCTCGGAACACACTGTTTAAAGGAGCAATTTGTTTGTATGTACGTGCATAGATAGGTATTTATCTCTCTTACCTCTGTATGTGATCGGACAGTGAAACGCTAAACAAAGTTATAATAGTATCGAGAATAGCCAACTTCAGTGTCGTCAGTGTAAACCAAATTTTGACAAGCCATAATTTTATGAATAGGTTAAGCGTAATTCAGCTTTAGTAGTACTTTGATTATTTTTAGGCTTGAAAACGTCAAAAAAAGAAGAACTAGAGGGAGTGTCAGAATTTTACTGACTAAAATTCACTCAAGTTCCTTTAGTTACCTTTTACATTCTAGAGCTGCTGTGACTATTTCGAGCAATCCCGTTTGTAGTTTATTTTAAATCAAGATAGAATTTATTTTTAGACATTTAAAAAACTTGAGCGGGCACAAACTCATTTCTATTTATTTTTAGACCTTTTCCTAGGGTATCATTATCGTAATGTAACGCATTAGCGACGTAATGATGCTTAGTGAATTTAATTACCTACTAACACATAATTTGGCTCTCTGTTCCAGTAATTCTATTACTCGCAGGTATCTTATTTCGCGCCCTAATTAGATTGACTTTATTTCGGTACCCACTTGAGACATTTCAGTTTAATTTTGGCCTTATAAAATTATTTTTTAGTTGGGTACTTGAAAAACACCCAACTGAAATTGTTTTTCTTAAATTCTCGCTTTTGCCTACTGAGTATAAGGGCCCTCAGGGGGTTCAATCTGACTTTGCCCGACTCGGGCAGTTTTATTTCGTTTTTCCATTGGAAAATGCTTAGTTGCCGCTCGGAGTTGTGTTTTTCTGCATTAGTGCAAAGAGGGTGTGTCATACTTTTACTGATTAAAACCACACAAGGCTTACGTTCCTTCTTTTTTTTTTAATGCTTGACTGCGATCCAAACTGATGGTAAGCAATGATTCTTTGCTTTTGCGTTCCAAGATCACGGGTTTCCCTTTCAGAAGCCAACCCATGGCCCTAGTAAGCTTCGACCCTGTTGGGTTATGTTTTTCTGAAATCTCTTTGAGTAACGCCTGAAACACAAACACTACGTGCCATCGACGACTCGAGCTTAAATTTGTGAATTCGCTCTTCACATCATTTTTCTTGTTCGTATCTTTTCGTACCGGTCTCTAGTGCACTACAACTCCGTTTCACAGTCATTAAAAACCTAGTTCCGGGAATTCCAATCACATATCAAATACATTGGCAATACATATAAAACGAATACTTTGTATCAGCAATTCATTGCGGGGATGCACGTGCACGACGCGCCCGGTGCGGGAGATTGGCGGGTCCGTACGAGGTCCGAGCGTACATCTGTGGCTCGGACGGACGGTATTTGTGGGAATAGGATATAATGTGGTGTGGCGGCGCCACAACCACACGGAAATCTAAATATTTATCGTAATGCGGCGCGGTATCGCCTGATGTGTCAGCAATGCAGTGCTGTATTCCCAGAAGTGTCAGTAGTGCGGTGCAATTCACTTTAGTCGGTCAACAAAGATTGTATTTGTTTTGATAAGACTGAGATACACTAAAAGTGATAATGTATTTAAAAAAGAAAATATAGCAGACCGCTACAGTTTTTATTGAGTTGTAATTTTCAAGCATCTTCTAGGCAAATAAAGGGTTACGAATTCAAATGTGTACCTACAACTGAAATATTTTTTTGTTGTTTGGAAATCCATTACTTAGTAAATATATTAAAATATTGCAAATTGACTCTAATAATTGTTAAAACCATAACCAATAATATTATAAAAAAATAGTAATAATAACTTCAGTAATTTAGTAATTATATTATAAAGTTTCATCGTATAGGTAGGTACTTAGAAACCAGATTTTTACCAATATTTTTTTTTTACTTATTTATTAAAATTTCACTTTATACTTGTGTTGACGAAGAAGTCTAGTCAACCTATTTGGAGAGATAGCACGACAGATGCATTATAAAATAAGTAGTAGGTATTATTGATAAAAAAATCAAGATCGTAAACTCTACACTCAAAGTTGTAGATTTTTTTTTCATTTGGTCTATGGAACCCTGAAAAATTGAATATTTCATACTGAACATCGCGACGTTACGCAAACCTTTTCTACTTCGTTACCTAACATCACCACCTATTACACGGTATCATTCACATTGAAAATCCTCACAAAGGGAGGCGTACAATCATAACGTAATGATAATATTTCCGTTCGTCCCCTAAATCCGTCTCCTTTTGTGTTGGCTGTCCCTACCGCCCTGGCCGTCCGGACCTCAATCATGGTCGGTCTTAGGAGATCTCATTTGTTCGGACCCTTAATGTGGACCGCGGGACCCCGGACGAGGTAACGCAGAATATATCTTAGAGTGAAGGCAGTAAAAGGTTAGACCATTTATAATAAGACGCGCTAGGTAAGAGCTTTACTTAGGTAGTTTAGTAGACTATAATGACACTAAAAGCATCCAGCTCTCAGTGCAGATAAGTCCAGATTGTGGATACAGACTAATGGACGCCGGCTATTCTGAGCTCAGAGCTTTACAATTTTCACAATGGTGGTTACATTAAAGGTCTACAGAATACAATAGAGGTAATCTACTGCAGACAGTGGTGTAGCCAGGTGACCAATGACCCTGGGGCAAAAAAAAATGGGGCCTTTTTTTACATGAGAAATTATTATAAAACTACTTATGCTCTAGGTTGAGCAGGAGGAAGTGTCAGACTTTTAATAAATAAAATGAGTTGCCATGATTAAAGTAGTATTTTATTTACATTTCAAAGAATTTTTTGCTAGTTCGAAAAGGATTGTTAATGAAGTGTTGGGGGCTCCCCGAGCTTAGGGGCCCCGGAGCAATTCCCGGCTAGCATTTCGGTAGCTACACCAGTGACTACAGAACACCAACTTATTCACAAATTAAGATCAAATCATGTCTGTTTATCATCCATATACATAAATATATAAAAAGAGAAACTGACCGACTGACACATTTATTTATTTATTTATTGGCACACCAACAGCATTACATACAGGATTTTTGTTAAAAAATAATATTAAAATCAAGGCACTGGTATGCACGCCTATTACAGATATGCACAGCTTACACCATGCTAGTTATGAAGTTAATTATTTTGTAAAGAAATAAAAAAAAAAACATTACCACAACAAATATTTAACTTGCAAAGTCGAAAAAACACACATTTACATCCGACACGTGCGATTTTTGCACAAGGTTTCCTTTTAAGTTGTAGGCAACCAGCTACTGAACTGCTGGTAAAAAGTTTGTATGGTGAAATTTTCACCAACCCGGGCAAAGCCGCTGGCAGAAGCTTAAAATCATTAAACAGCTGATAAGTTTTACTAAAGTCTCCTTGTAACGATTTGTTGGTACATACCTTTAGTACTCGAACAACGGTTTCTAACTCCTCAAGACCCAAGCCAATTAATTCACTACGTAGTTCGACAGAGGAGCATTCGTCTAGTCAAGTCATTAGCCAGGTAGACCTAGAGGTACGTCTAGCCGCTAGACAGAAATTAATGGCTGCTTAGTCCACCGCAAACTATGCAATAGACGTTATTTATCCTAACTTGTAGGTACATATTTGCAAACAACACATCTTGTCTGAGATATGAGGAGGTCTTTTGTTAAAATGGTCGACGTATGAGTTGGGTTAAATTCAGATTTAGGAAAAAATATATCACGTGGTACTTACTATTTGATTTGGAAATATCTTTAGTGCAAAGAATTTATGACTTAGTGAGGTTCGCGGGATTCCGATAGATGAGAGAAACCCGTGTGTCTCTCATCCATCAGAATCCCGGTTCGGTCGTTGTCGCAACACTTGGGGGAGGTTTATGTCCAGACGCTGAACGGCTTTCGGCTTAAATTATGATGATAACAATTATTATTGTGAGTACATTTTTTCATTTTTGATAAGTTCTGTGACTAGACCGAAACCTAGACTTTGCAATTAAAATAGATACTTGATACTATTGCTAAGACCTAATGTAACCTATCCTACTCAAGATTTAATAGAATATTATTCCTTTCTCTAGAAAAAATAGGACTAGGTACCAGTATTTTAATTAGCTATCAGTTTTACGTGAAAATACTGTCCATTTAAAATACGTAATAAACCTACTATGCCTTTTGACTAACCTAAATTGGGTAATTACCTCACTATTATGACCACAGTGGGCCATTATTGGCTATCAAATGGACTAGCCACAAAGTATTGGTAATGTCTGAACAAACGGCAATTTTCCGCATCAGATAATCAAGTGCCCATTAAATCGCGTATTTTGTTATTGCATAGAGCAGTGCTAAGGTTTAACCTTTCAAATACCTTCAATTAGAGACACAAAAGTAAGACAATAGATGCGCGAACGCCGGCGTTCGCTTGGGGATTCATAAATTTCATGAACAAAAGTCATCGTGGTATTTTTATAATTATGAAAATTGACTTAAATGTATAATAACCCAAAGAAAGGATGGAGCATTAAAGTGATGAAGCAGGGAGGTCACGACCCTCAGCATTGAGGAATACGACGCAAGGAGGAGGAGGAGGATTAACTATAACTTCACGATGCGTTGAACAGTCAATTTTTTAAGTAAATAATACAGACAGTTATTTTGACTTACTTTAACGTCGACCACGTTATCGCTTGCCATGGGTGATGGTGAGATAGGAGTCTAACTTGAACCTGCCAATAATAAATTTAAAAAAAGTTATAAGTGTATTTATTTAATGGTTTATTTAAGCTCTGAAGATGTGAGCACCTCCGAGGTTGTCACCTACTAAATTCAAAATTAAAAGTCATCTATTCAAACCATACTGAGAGACAGTATTTTTTGAGCGTCAAAGTTTACATAGGTGCCTCATCATTTCAGCCGATGTAAATACGTCCTCTGTTGGACATAGGCCTCCTCCAAGTGTCGCCATAATGAACGATCTTGCGCGTCTCGCATTCATCGGTTTTCCGCAACCTTCACCAGGTCATCGGTCCACTTTTTAGGAGGCCTTCCAACACTGCGTCTTCCAGCGTGCGAATGCCACTCCAGAACATTTCGGCCCCAACGGCCATCTGTTCTGCGAGCAATGTACCCTGCCCATTGCCACTTAAGTTTGGCTATTCTTCGTGCTATGTCGGCAACCTTAGTTCTCCTGTTCTTCATAGGAACCTACAATCCGTAGTAGTAAAGTATTTTGCATACCCCGAATACCGAACGAAAGTTGTATTGTAATATTGTGACAAATATTCTCCTCATATTTGTCAAAACCAGTCTCAATTTACCTTGTTTTACACAACAAAAACAGAGCTCTGCCATAATTTGACACAAGAACTCCATTTTACGCAACATCCTTGTCGTCGTCATATAATATCTACTTCTTATGAGCCGGCGCGGCGTCGTCCCCACAATGGCCCAGCGTGGCGTGTCCCCTCCAGTGGCACCACTTATATCCGTCACAATGGACACAATACACTGATGTATTCCTGCATTGTGCTGCTGTATCTCGATCATCTGAGATAACTCTGAGTGACAGTATGAATGGGCAGACGCGTAAAATATACTTGTTTGTTTGTTTATGTTAACCTTTACCTAAAGGAAAACCAAAAATGATTCTCATCAGAGAGAATCGTAAAGAAAAAAACTGAAAATCTATAACAAATCTCTATTCCATATTATTACCAACTATATTCCTTGATTTCACAGGTAGTAAGTAACTTATAATATATGAAAAAAATCATGAATACTTACTGCAAAAACAATATTATAAACCCAGAATTTACTCAGATACTAATTTATACTTAAGACTGAGGTCAGGAGGGTTTCAAAATATTTTATAACGTAAACAAACGATTGGGGTCACGGGGTCTGAATGCACGTCATCTTTACAAAGATATTTCTCTGCAACTGATTGACATTTGCGAGACCAGAGGTCTGGTGCGTTCCCTTAGAATTAGTATTGCCACGTTGAATGGCAATGCTGCCAGTCTTCTGGGCATGTTTCCGGCGTACCCACTTGACAGTAACGTGGTGGAGTGCTTCGACATCTAAGCGTATTTTGTTTTTGTATTTATATATTTGTATAGTACTGTTATAAATACTCGTAATTAGTTGATATTTTTAAGTTATGTAAGTACACATTAACTACTGCTAGGAAAGGAAAAAATGCCCCAGAAAACTTGCAAGCAGGATAAAAATCGTCCGATGTGCTAATCCAGATCATGGTCTGCATGTGTTAAATTTCATGCTAATTCGTACAGCCGTTCGTACATGAAGAAGTACACACATAAACCTTTGACTTTATACTATTAGTGTGATGTGATATTTTGTCATTTGCTAATAAACAATATGCGCTTTGTGTTTACAAATGTACCTGAACACAACGCGCATAACTATTCGGACACTGAAATAAAAGCTTTGTTTCCTTATAAAAACATTTCTGAAGTTATTTTTTACCCTCAGTTCCCAGTCCTGTGGTTTACCGTAAAAAAGGACCAAAGAGCCGGTTTCTCATTAATAACATCAGAAAGTATTTTCAGGTGAACTTCAACTTTCTGTGTCTTATTTCTTTAAATAACATCGCAATATAATCTTATTTACACTTTTCGTCTTTCAACCTCCGAGGTTATTTAAGAGTCAATAGGTAGCGACATCGTATTTCAAAGCGTCCTACGTAATCATATTTTAGATATTTTTCTGCTCCTGTCTGTGGAAATATATAAAAAAATCTTATTTTGATGGCACGATTGATGCAGTAGCCAAGTGAGATTTTGGGTTCATAATGAACTGGTTTTTATACCTAGAATGTTTGATTGATTCACGCTATTTACCAAAATACCTACTAAAAGCCTTTTTCATAAAATACACGTGTCTTACACTTATCTATTTATACTCAATGTTTGCAGGAATAAGTGTATCCTTATTCCACAAATATAATCTAAAAACGTTTGCCGTCTCTTCCCGCCCGTGTTTATTGATATCTAAAAGACGAAGGTTATCTATATTTAATGCTTGTTTTCCATATTCGAAAGATTTTGGTCCTCGCAGTCGTACACCGAGGAATCATAAATTCGATGGATTTTTCCACAGAATGATTGAGTGCTTCGCTTCCTGCTCTGTGGTAGTTTATCTTGGCAATCCAAACCAGAGAGGAAAAATAATGAACTCGATAGTTAGTCAACTGTCGATTTCATTTTTATTTTATCATCAACTGGAATTTCTTTACCAGATTTCAAAGTCATCAAAAGATTTAGGTCAGGACACCTACTTAAAATTGGGACAGCAGAAATCACACTGCACCCGCAGCCTCTGACGTAAGGGTGCGAAGAAACACCGGCGTGGCTATAGTCAGTACTGGTCTGAAAGACCCCTCTACCCGCCCTGAGGTGGAGGGTAACCATGAAGATTTTAACCTCGAAAATAAGAGCCTACTTAACACAAGCCCGGCGTGTAAACTATACCTATTTACACTTATATTGGGCCCGTTACTATTGATTCCTACTATACCTAATGCCACCGATTATTTTACAATCCAATATAAGTTTCTCTAACGGTGGAAGGGAACGGAGGCACATAATTATCTTTTTATAAAACCAGTAATTGCAGGGACAGAGGAACCCTCGTTACCAAAATGTATTTTGATTTTTCACCCTTGTATAATCATAGTCTCGTTTTTTCTATCATAAACGGTTTATGTTAATAAGGGAGCACCGCTGTTGGATTTAATCTCAACTGTACTTAATGAGATTTTGATTTTACACTACGTGATTACAATAATAAATGAGATCTGATTGTGACCTGTATGTCTTTGTACAAGAAAACATGTTTAAGTACGTTGCAATATTTTTCTCGTTAGGGTTTTTTTAGTACCAAGGGGAACTTTGGGAATTGGTCCTAACAAATTGGAGTAGGCTGGGCCATTTGTCATTGCAATTGTAAGTTCAAATTGTATGTTCATATAAAGCGTTTTCTTCTATCTTTGATAGTATATTGCTAAACTAATGATTATTGTAGATTTTATTTCGAAAAACATTGACATAACAGAGTGAGAAAATTCACACTGTAGTGAGTTTGATTAAAACAGACAAAAAAATCGAGACAGGATGTAAACATTATTAGATGATGTAGGCGAGAACTAATAGCTAATTACATATTATCATACGTACGCAGAACAAACACTGCTTGTTTAAATGTTAACTTGCCTGCGCTTACGTTGCACTACAAATATATGTTTTTTTAATCATATAAACTAGTGCTTGACTGCGATCCCACCTGGTGGTAAGCAGTGATGCAATCGTTAATTGTGAGGTGCACTAGTTTATGAGGGCTTTATTTGCTTAAGCCTCAATATTGACCATACTATCAAAATATATACACATAGGTATTTAGGTACATTGTATTCCAGAAGTTACTAACGTGAAACTATAATGTCAGCCATATCGTTGACACGTCAACACGTGCGACTACGTGACACGACGAACAGAGCCACCGCGACCGCTCAGTTATTCAGATCGCCGAGAGACGGCGTTGAATGGTCTTTATATGTACGATGCATTGTGCACAGTTAGAGCATAAATCAAGTGTATCTTTATATTTGTTTTTTCCGCCATCTCATTTCTACCAATTGACAACCCAACGAACGACGACCTTTACGTTGTTGGAACGTCTACGACCTGGCCAAGCGTTTTGCCCTGTCGTTTATACCTCATACTGGGGACTGAAACCATTTGCCTGCTTCGGTCTTTTTGTCCGATTATATAGCAAGACATCCAGACTGTGTGTCTTCAAGGTAAGAGTAAATAGAATTTTAATAAACTAGTGCGCTTCACCATCAACGATTACATCACTATTTACCATCAGGTGGGATCGCTGTCCAGCACTGGTTTATATCAATAAAAAAAAACACACATTTAATAAAAAGTCTCCAAAAGGCTGGCAGTAGTGTATTGCTGTTTAGAATCGCAATGCTCATTCTATGGTTGAAAAAAGGCCAACCCTACCTAATGCTGTGAAGAGTCGCCCAACCTCATGACATTACACTTATAAAACTGGATAGCTCGGATCCTATGGCTCTAGACTTAGAGTAACACTTATCTTCTAATGAGGTTAATAAAGCATAATGCGTTTAGAATGCGTCAGGCTTTTTTAAACTTCGAAAATATCAAATACGTTTCTATTTTATTTTTAAACTAAAGTGAATAACGCCTTGAACCGTCATTCCGACGTTCCGTGACGTCGGTATACCTGTCCGGATGAAATGGCTGAGGCAGCTCCTTGCGTAACATGCCACTGTAAGTGAATTTTCTTACGTAAATAAGAACAATTATAATTTTATGAGATTTATTCCTGTTTACGAGAAAAAAATTGTTTTGAATTTATACTGATTATTCAAATTCAGCAGTTACTTGAATTTCTAAATATGGAAGTAGTTTCCTCCCCTGAAATGAATGCAAATTCTCGTCCAGCACTGCTCTCAAACATCCCTATTTCGAACCAATTTTCAAGAGACGAAGCGTGAAATTCCTCAAATTACGTTCTGCAACCGTTCAACATTGGACGTGTGACGTCATACATGGCCGCTTATTCCCTACAATTTTGTACATGCAAGGCGCTGAATAAAATATGGGCAAGCGACACAGGGATCACCGGAGATTGCCGAAGATCACCGAAGATGCCCGAACGGTTTCCAAACAAAATATCCGAGTATTTCCCGAAGGACGGATTTGAATAAAGCTGTTGTGTGAATTTTGATGTTGTGATTTTAAATATAAAGGATGTCACGCACTCACACAAATTACATAAAAAGGGAGATATTTGAAATGTTTTATAGTCGTTATGTTTTGTTCGTTAAGTAATAGATAATTATCTACAGTTAAACGTCAGATCTATTTTAATTGTAATCTTGATCAAAATTCAAACGGAGACCATAGAATTTAGCGAAACGTTGATAGGTAAGTAACCTCTAGGGCCCTTTCAAGACATCATTCAGAATTTGTGCCACAGGTACTTATTTAGTCCTTATTATTTTTGAAAAAGGTACTCTTGAATGAAGTATATTAATAATCCAATTAAAGCCGTCGCAGGAGGAAATCTTGGGTTTATTCGCGGATTTTCGTGGAAGCCGGTCTTTTGCCGAATATTAGGAATAAGACGGTCGCTACCCGCCCCCGCTGCCCGCGCACGCCGCTCGGAGAACAGTTTGCCAATATCTCATATTCTGATTCTCATTTTTAAAGCATGTAATATCGGTTTTATTTTTTAGAGCTCTATTTTTGTGAGCGGTGATATTGTGAAATCTGGATGTAAAATTTGGGGCATGCCTAGTTTTTGTAGCAAGCATTTCTTCAACTTAATCTTTAAAGAATAGTACCTACAGGTAGGGCCTTACCTACTTAGAACAGAAGATAATGGCCCATCTCAATGGCCTAAAGGAAAAACTTCAGGAGAGAAAAAGCAAGAAAAAATCTGTATTTTAAAGGCCAATATTACAACTTTAACTTAACTTTTTAGCTTACGACAAAAAGTGAGAAAATGTTTGACGCACATTAATATTCTCTTTGAATAAAATATTAAGCCAGCACGAATTTTTGAACCTCTTTTAAAAGCAAAAATGTACAATGTAATTTAAACACTGCGCAAAATTTTCCTTTTAAACAAGGTTTTAGAATTTTTATCTTTTTAAAGGGGAAATACGTGGAAGGGAGCAATGATTAGCAGATTAATATTCCAATTTAGGAGAAACATTATAAAAAAACTGGCTTGGCCATGGTGATGTTATTATGAATTTCAATAACAAGTTAATGTAACGTACCTACTATACATATATATTATATGCTTTTTACATTCAAAGGTTTGCAGCCAGCAATTAATTTGCTTTTATTTGTAAGATTGACCATTGTATTGCATTTATTTATCTGCTTGCTGCATTATATTTATTTATTTATATTTTTTTTTATTGTACACCACAGAAACAAATATACAGGACAAACATTTTTGCTATGTACGGGTACTTGTATGGTACGTAGTGGACAAATGGTTATAGTTTTATTCAGTTTATGTTTTTTTTTTTTATAAAAACATTACTTCAAATCACAAATCAATTTTTGGATCGCACGTGAAGACCAAAATTAGGCGATATACCCCTAATTTACTACTTTCGCATAGTAGGTACATTTGAGTTTTCTTTTCAAACCACTTTTAGCCAATCTATATTTCTGTATGATTTAGATACTTAGTTTTACTTATTCAATTATCTCTTAAGTATTGTAATACATATTATAATGATAAGATATTGCGTTAGTTTACGGCAGCTTTTATATTCGAAGATAATGGAGCGTCTAGTGCGAGATGAATACCGGAGCTGTGTAGTTGATACGAAACACTATTTATCTAACAATACCGAGCAGAAGATAATCATATTGATGGGTTGTTATTTATTATCGCATTACGGTAATGTACTGAGATCGTCTCGCATTACTTCATTCTTGTGAGAATCTAATCTTTATTATGAATAGGAAAACTTTGATAGATACCGTCATACTGCTTCGACAAACTCGATGCTAAAAAACTGACGTCTGCAAACTGAAATAAAAATAATTCACTTTGTTCCAGACTTTAGCACATAAAACATAAAACGTTAGAGGTTTTTTCACTGAAAATCCTGAAAAATCTTGTGTTTCAATAAGTCTTGTCAAACGAGACAACTGCTGGCAATGTTCTTATTGCAACCCTGCATTTGGCCCCTTATTGAAACTTACACTTTGTGCTAACCGCGGGAAATTGAGACCTAACTCGGTTCACTAAAGTCCATTATAAATGAAACTGCAATTTTTCAGAGAGCATATCTGACGCTGTAAATTGAACTTAATAGTCGAAAAATTACAATTTAATATCCTTTGTGGTGGATGTATTCAAAGCGTATAGATTTAGGAAGGATCGTCGGCGATCGTGAAAGAAGATGGATTAGGCTGGGAGCGATAAGGGCGCGCTCTGTTCTGGCAAGATGTGAGGTCGTTGACTGTACGTTGGTAACTTGGTAGCAAGCTGCGATCTAATAGATGTGCCGAGAGATAGGAAGCTGATCGGTTCAGTAATTAGGAGTAGAATGTCGTTTAGACTCGAACTATTCTCATGCTAGTTTGCTGGTGGCTGGACTTCAAATGACGTGAGAGTTCTAGAAAGCGTTTAGTGGGTCTTGAAATTATTTCCAGCTTAGTTGCAAGTATTTGTTACTTACATGTATTTTTTAGGGGAGAAATATAAATTAATTTTTCGGTTGTTTATTGATGAATTTAATTATTTTTTCATTGATTTATTAGTGTTGATCTACTTATAATTGTATTTATTTAAATATGATATTACAAATTTCATAATACTTCTTCAATCTTGCAACATCAAAGCATAGATGCTTTGCAAGTTTCAAGCGTTTTCAAGCAATTTAGATTATTCGTCGTAGATGTCAAAATTTCTGTACAAATTCAACGAATCAGTTTATATTCTAGACAGGGTGCTTCAACCTCACGCCCTTGCCGTCACGTCACCTGCAGAGAGAGTGGTGAGTGATTGATGGCCGTGACGAAGCTTATCGCTAAATGAGCCGCGAGAGAGCTGCTAATTATTGGGTTAATGTTTAGTTTAGTCTAATATCAGTGTTGATGGATTCAGGATCAGCTGACTGGAACTAAGGGGAGAAGTTTTGTTAATAGTGCGTGGAAAAGATCGCGAACTATTTAAAATTCAGCTAATTACATGGTATGAAATTGACCAGCCGTGGAAAGTATATAAGGTCAGTAACTCTTGAGCTTTTTAAAAAAGAAGATAGCTCAATACCAGGTAATCCTTAGCACAGCTCAACATGCATAATAATGTTGAGTTTTCAGGGTACAACCACCAAATGCCACTCGATTTTTGTATTTTGATTGCGGACGCGACACTTCATAGATAAATCGATATTTGCGGGCTACATATAAAAACGTGATTCCATATTCGAATACGCGACTTGTTTGGTCACTCTCACTCATTAGCCAAAAAAAGTAAAGGGATGGAAATAGGAATACAACAAAAAGTAAAAAAAAATGAAGTGAAATAAAATTATTTAAACACATAAGTTTCTCTGTTTTTGGGGACAGAAATTATCAAATAACTTTTACTGCTCTTGGTGGAGCAAAAATAAGTGTTGTTTCCCTTGCCTTTTGCGTTTCAGGAATTGAATCTTTCGAACAATCCCGCAGCTCCTCTTTTGACCCTTGAAGCCATTGTAGGTTTGGGCCCTGCTATAGGCCATGGTCCAAAGCAAGGAGGAATGGACCGCGATCGCTTCCATCTGCGAAGCAGTAATGTGAGGCGACTGCACGCGGGATGCCGTACAAACAGTCCAGTAACCGTCCGGATCGAGCCCAAGTCGTCGACGACACGTCGTGTACCGCACGTCAAAGAGGTGTCAGCAAAACCTACTGGGGCCATGGGACGACTTCTAAAAAGGTTACCCATAGTGGTTTAGTCAGTAAAAATTTAATCTGAAACGCCTTCCTACACCGCCTTAGAGCGGGAGAACCATTTAATGATTGCGTCCTCAAAAAAAAGATCACTGTATAATGAATAAATATAATGAATTGATTGAATTAAAGAAATAATAAGTATAATGAATTGATTAGAATGACAGCATCACTGCTATCTATTTAGAAATAAGTTGGTAGCCTTGTTCGTAAAAACTCAATGAAACCCTCCAAGACATTCCATCATCTTCGATTATTAACCTACAGGTTTTTTTAGATCAGACTAACTTTATTTTCTAATTTATATGATATAATAGAACCTACTTTGATTATAAATAATGTCAGTACCAGCTTATTTCTCCATTCACGAGAATTTTGTCTTTAGCAACACCTACGTGAATCTTTCTGTGACGTATTTATTGTATTTGATTAAAAATATCAATGGAACCACAATACTTCATGAGTGAATTAGTGAGGCCGCTCAGTATGACCAAATAACAACTATTGTGATAATTGCCTAAATATATCTGTATAATATCGATACGTAGTGGCCACATCTTTGAATTGATTACTTTATGATATGGCCAACTAGAACAGGCCAGATCGCATAACGTCAATCCTTGTTTGGCCATATCATTGATGTAAGAAAGATAGATGATATGATAAGAAAGTAGGCTAAACGAGGATGAATTGTCATCAAACTTAAACGTATAAAACGATCAAGCCAGTTTTACTTGGTCATAAGTGATCAAATTCTAAGATCTGGCCAGGACAGATACACCAATACTTAGAACCCACAAGATTCATGCACCAACAGGGAATATAATTCTATTAAATCATGAGGTTTTGTCGTCATCTATTTTGTTGACACACTTGCCTTTAACCCCCTAAACCATAACCCAATTTCAAAATCATTTATCTTAAAAAACATCCACCCCATGCCCCCATAAAACGGGTTCCATAATTAATCTTTTCGGTGATCCTCTACACTGCTCAGGAATGTAAAGTAAATACAATTTCGCACGTCGCCACAGAGTAAAGAACGAACCAGTAGACTCGGAGATGCATATAACTGAGGCAACAGTTACTACAGGTTTTAAATAAAATTAAATAATGTACATAATTAATTTGACAATAGCTCGAATCTTTGTTTATTACATAATTTAGTTTTTGCTCGCAGTTTCGTCCGCGTACATAAAATATAGCCTATGCCACTAAGGAATAAAGCAGTTTTCTATTAGTGAAAGAATTTTATCAATCGGGTCAGTACTTACAGAGATTACCACCTACAAACAAAATAAATTACCTCTTTATAATGGTAGTGTAGATAGTCTACTTTCTACAATTATTTCTGCGTTTTCCAGACAACTCCATACTAAAGCTGTATGCAAAATTGTACGCAACAAAGGAAATGAGAACCAATTCTCTAAAAAAAATTAGAAAATGTTCTATTCTAGTCATATTGTTACTTCGGCTGTATGAACAAGAGTGGCTTTCTGATTTGTTCAGTATTCTGTGCGCTTCCCGTAGAGTGAGACAAACATAATGACCGCGGTGTGAATTTGAATAATGTTATTCATGGCGAGCGCACGAAGCGGGGCGCCCTCTGCCCTCAACATGAGAACCATTTGTTGTGTCGCAGACGCGCCGGAGATTTAAAATGCTGCTGTATGTATTGTGGAACATGATGTTGTGAGTGTTGTCATGCTATGAGTATGAACTGCGGAGACAAGATGAGGGAAGTTTTCAGTAGGTAAAGGAACGATTACACAATGAATGGATTTTGTGATAACTAAAGACATAAACATGAAAACATACCATGTAAACGTAAACCTTCTGCTATATACAGAGTTTATCAGCTGCTCTGCCATGCAAAAAAACATGAATTTAGGTCATACCAGGAGAAAAAACTTCGAAGAATCATATAAGCTTGTATTTAAATTTTCTTATTATAGTATCCAAACTTAAGGTGGCGTACATGCTACGGAGCGCAGGCAACTTGGTATTAAACTAATGGAATACGATCGAAACATAATAAGTCTAAGTCACTTGGATCCAGAATACGTTGACGTGGCTCAGAAGGCTACCCAACTATATTGGGCCTGGGCTGGACATGTCTGCCGCATGCCGATCGACTGGTGGGTGTGTAAAACAATTGGTGTACTGAAACCACTAGACAGATTGCAGCAGACTAGGAAAAAGATGGCAGGATAAATTGGATGTCTTCTTTAGGCAAAAACATGTTACTAGAAGGAAGACCGTTGCCCAACAGTACGAGAATAAAAGAAAACTATCAGATTGGTCTGCAGCCGCAAACAATGCTCTAGAATATTATTTTTAATGAATAAAGAACATACTTGAAAGTGGAAAGTCAAAGCAAAAGAATCAATATTCTATTTAAATCGAATCAGTCGAAGCTCAGCAGTAGCGCACTTAGTATTCACAGCAGACACTACCTATTTTAATTCATGAATCCCCAAGCGACCACCGGTGGCCGCGCATCTATTGTCTTACTATTGTGTCTTTAATTGACGGTATCTGAAGGGTTAAGAAAGAAAATATTTGTCTCTGGTTGGGTATAAATTCAAGGACATAAACGAAATATAAAATAACAAAAAATTATGATAAGCAATTCTAAAAATAGCCCTAGTTTTGGTTAAATACCTACAATTTATTTTATTTTTCATGATTCCTCGTTTCTGACATTGATACCTTACATTTTATAAAAAAAAGTCACTGGGTAAATATAATTATATGTATAAACGCGATAAACTCAAAAACTGCTGAACGGAATTTCATGCAATTTTCTCCAATAGATCGAGTAATCCACGAGGAAGATCTAATTCATGAATCCCCAAGCGACCACCGGTGGCCGCGCATCTATTGTCTTACTATTGTGTCTCTAATTGACGGTATCTGAAGGGTTAAATGTCTAATTTCTGCATATAGTTTACCCGTAGAATAAAATACCTGTGCGAAGCTGGGTCGGTCGCTAGGATTTTTTTTTTACAACTATCACACAACGCCATCTAGGCCCAAGCTAAGCAGAGCTTCTGTTATGGGTTCTAGACAACTGATAAACATACTTATAAATTTCTAAATAGATACATATTAAAGATAAATCAAAACCAGACACAGAACAAATGATCATGCTCATCACACAAACGTTTGTCCTGGGTGGGAATCGAAGGTCGAATGCCCGACGACCTCCGGCATAGTAGTCAGGGTCTCTAACCACTAGACCAACAGGCCACTCATTATAATTCTACGCTAGCACTAACTTCTACCAGCGACTTCTCCCACAAGAAAGTAGGTTTCTCCATAAAAACTTTGGACCCCGTTTCATCCCCTCAGGGGAAATCTTAAAAAAATCCCTCGCCTACGTCATAAAAAGAAACCTTGTGCAAAATTTCACGCAGTTCTAGTCGCAGTAGTTTCGGCTGGGCGTTTTTTTTTTTGATAGGGTAAATCATCTTATGACAAAACCCGCTCTTGGGTGGAGCGGGAGATAGTGTCAGACTCTTACTGACTAAAAACCCCATCCTATTCCGTCTAGCCTTCATACCGGGGCACGAGCTCCCTTTCGGATAACCCTGGCCCCAGTAGGCTTCGGCTGTGCGTTGGTATCTCAATCAGTCAGTTTGTCCTTTTTATATGGTTAGATGTGTAATGAACATGTTGGCAGTAAAACTTATATTATTATTTCTTTTGTTACAGATTTCATCGTGATGATTCCGAAGAAGTTAACAATTAATAGGTCAGTATCACCCCTTATTATAAATGTGAAAGTTTGCTTGTGTGTATGTGTACGTTTGTTATTTCTTCATGCTCAATCGTTTGAACGGATACACGTGAAATTTAGTAGGATAGACCAGGATAGACCAGGTCTATCCATGGTGGTTCTAGGAAAAGACATAATACTTTCATGCAACTTCTCCCGCTTTGGATGGAGCGAGAGGAAGTCTCTGACTTTTACTGACTAAAACCTACCTGTGTTCCTTTAAATGCCCTTTGCGTTCCAGGGTTATGGTAGTGAACCTTCCGAACATACCCGTAGCGGTAGTATACTAGTTTGGTTTTTTTTTCACTTAACGCGAGCAAAGTTACTGGAAGAAGTTAGTGTTTTTAAAAGTCTTAACAAATGAATAATAACGCATTACAAATAACTAGGCATTAGAAACGTACACAAGCCCTTTTCACTTTCCCAAGCTAAACATTTGGAAACAAAGGTACACGTCCATAACTTAGATGTTTCGATTTGTCTTCGTCAGTTTTTCATTAAACTAATGTACCTACCCTTCTAATTTGATTTGGTTCGAGAACACAGCTTTGTTTTACACGCAATACAATGGTGCTTTGTAGGTTCCGTATGTATTGGAAAAGAACCGATCATCTCTCTTTACTTTTATGAAAGTGTTTATAAGATAACAGAGGCTGAACGCTACAGCAGATCTTTTACTATAATATTGTCATTTGTTTACAAAGGTAAACAAAATGGCCAAATTAACTGGTTGATCAGAAAGTATAACTTTTCCACAAGCGGGATCTTAAAAAGTGATCTCTAAAGGTTATAAGCCAAGAAAGCTATTCTGGAAATTTGTGACTTTCAAGAGAAACGCATTGGCATACGGCTTGCAAAAAATTGTTTTCTCTACTAATACTTTTTTCGTACATAAACAAGGAATAAAAGATCATCGCCCACCAATACAAGCTCATTCAAACTTACGATCGTGCACTATTCACCCAGTGGTGACGTCACGTCATTAACAGAAGATGATAATGGAGACATGCATCATCAGCGAGACGTTTACGACCTATTACGTAACACGTATATTAACGATAATGTCTCAGAGGTACACAATAACCTGCAACGCTTAACCCACTGTATCTTGGAGGCTTGGTCATGCTACACATGTAGAGATTTTCATTAGAAAAAATCCAATTTTGAAATAAACAAATTAAAAAAGCTAAGTGATATTGCTACAATAGGCTAGTTGCTGTAAAAAGTTTAATTAGTCCGTCTTTTAGATTATTCAAAAATAAGGGACACGTATTCTCTTTTTTGGAAATTAAACCAAAAATTACAAAGATATAGTCGCCGTGCTGAATTTTTTCGCACGGGGTGACGTCACACGTAACTTTAATGGGCTATATCTTTTTATTTTTTGTTTAATCGAAAATAGAAAAAATACATGTCCAATATTTTTTTATAATCAAAAAGAGAATGGGAAACATGGTTTTCTGTCATGCTCATGCAATTTTACAAAAGTAGGGTATGAATGATAGGAATTATGTAAACATGTAAATGTTAGTTCAAATCAACAGTAGGCAACTGATGAATATAAAGTCTAAATGCATGTTAATTTCACAAAGTATAGCCGAGAAAAAAAATTGAAATTTCTGTTCAAAGAATGACGGCAAAAGAATCATCATCATTTGGGAAGCCCTGGAACATTGAATTTAAAATGTAGCTGCCAAATTATTTAATTTATTGCAAATTAACAATGACGGGCCCAAGAGGGTTGTTGACAGCCAAGAGTTGATTCAAAAAGTTTTCCTTGTAAATAAGAAGAGAATAAGAGAAGTGCTTGTAATATTGACAGAGAAAACTGGAAAATTTTGGTATTTATTTTTGAATTTCTATCAATATTTCTATCATTTCCTTAGAATCACTTCAGTTTTCATAGGAAACATACTGTGATCCCTACTAATATTATAAATGCGAAAGTAACTCTGTCTGTCTGTCTGTCTGTTACGTTTTCACGCAAAAACTACTGAACGGATTTAGATAAAATTTGGTAGGTAGGTAGAAGAGAATGAAAGAAACACTGGAATAACACATAGGCTACCTATAATTCCACTGCTGAGCACGGGTCTCTGCCCGCGCGATATAAACTGTAGTCCACGCGGGCGAAGCCGCGGGCGGAAAGCTAGTGTGTGTATAAAGTGCTAAATAAATCATGTCTATAATGTTCTACAGTCATATGCTTGCATATGTTAAGGTCGACTGGTAGAAAATGCCTAAGGCATTAAGTCCGCCTTTGTACTGTAATAGTGCATAAAGTTTTAATTAATAAATAAATAATATGCGAAGTCTAAATAAACGCACAATTGGACAACTGTAGTTCAAAAATTCAAAATTCATTTTTTTTATTTTACATCGGCCTATATGGGCACTTATAAAATTGTAGAAGCTAGTGCACGGTTCTAAATGGTCTATTATATATCTATTATAATATTAATAGGAATCCTAGCTGAAGATTCTAACCAAGATGGTTACCTACTACACACTCTTCAATTTCGAGCATAGGTGCCTATTGAGAAGCTTTGTTTAATGTTAATATTCATTAAAAACTTCTAAACAATTTCAAACCTTTAAAACTTATTGTGGCTTGCTGGTTCGCCGCAAAGTGCTTGAAGCGACTTAGAGCCACATAATAGAAACTCACTGAAGAATAAAGCATTGTCTGAGCTAGACTAGTTTCAACCAATGAAAGGGGTTTAAAACTTGTTTTAACCCTTCAGATACCGTCAATTAGAAACACAATAGTAAAACAATAGTTGCGCGGCCACCGGTGGTCGCTTTTCATGAATTAAGTAATAACTAAGTAAATAGAAGATTTTGTAACGTAGTACAAAAATATTTACTTTTAAAGAGGATTTCCAAAGCATATTAAAATAGTTTCTAGTTCCATCAATTTGAAATAAATTGCTATCCATTTAAAATTCTATCCCAAAAAAAATTACTGCGATGATAATAAATTCGCACTTTTTGATATAGCCGACTTTAAATGAAACACGAAAATATATAAAGAGAAATTTTTGCACGTGGAATTACATTATAAATTCAAGAAAACACAACCCTTGTCTTGGGCTGTCACAAAGTGATTTTATTTCGATCTGTAATTGAAAAGAAAACAACGTCTGTCTCCGAAGACTATTCATTAAGTACTTGTATTGGTTCTTGTGGGCGACATGGTACCTATCGGTAATTGGTTTGTACACAATTCTATTTTAGAACTGGTACTTATTTATATTCTTCATTTTTTTTTTGTTTTTATGCTTTGACGTCAACTTTATAGCGACGATGACGATAAAAGAACTCATTGTTTTGTAAATGTTGTGACTACAAAGCTTTATTTTTTAAACATCTGAAGAAAGAAAATGACAATATTTTTTCCTACGCAGCAAGAAACATCTGCTCTGAATTTCTTTTACGTTTTTTAATATTCTTAGGTTCGCGCTTGAGGTTGCGTTTGTCTAGAAGTAGCCTATGTTGACTTAAAAAAGCCTGAATGAATGTATTCCCAAAATGGGTGGGGTGTACCGATGCTAACATAACATACTTTTTCATTATATCTCATAACTTCTGTGGTAATATAGTCACAGGTCCATTATATAAAAAGAAAAAACACGGACTTTGTTTCTTTGGCGAATCCCGTTTCAAATTCCTAATAAGGCCAGAACATCTACTTATAAGTTTCGTGAAAAGGTCGAACAATTCGTAGTTAGTAACTTAATATTCTCACTTTTTTGGGATAACGAGTATCCAATGAGATATGGAAAGTCCCCGGAGACTCTCTCTACTTCACACGTACGCAGTTTAGGCGTAAAATGTTACCTAAGTATCAACTATATATAGAGTGGCAGACAAGTTCTCACAATTTATTTTTATCATTTTCTTAAACTTATGACACCTGTATCAGAAGTCTTCTTACAGCTAAAACGTAGGCGTTTCCTTTTTATATTATTTTTATCATTTTCTTAAATTTATGATACCAGTATCTAAGAGGTCTCAAATTTGTTTCTTACAGTTAAAACGTAGGCGTTTCTTTTTTTTTATATTTTGTCTCCTGAATCATGGCTCCGTCAACATATCAAAACAGCCATTATACTAAAAGGATAGCAATGTTGTGTCAAAGATAATTATAGCATTTCTACCTCTGCACATGTCAACATAAAGTAACAAGGAAAAAGAGTGTATGTTTTTCCTGTTAAAAGAAATAATTTTATTTCAAGATTGTAGATGGAAAACTCGTGCCCTTAGTAACTCCAATGTTTTTGGTGCGTTAACCTTCAACCAGTCATTGATATTAACTGAAAATGTGACCCTCAAGTCTTTAGCTACGCACAGCACCCATGGGACATCATGACCCATGAACAACCTTCGTAATAGGACACCATGAAGCATGGGCTTCTAAACTTTAAGTGCCTATAACTCAGTGTATGGGTGTGGTTCTCTGCTCGAACTGTCTCCGTGGTTGGCGAGCGACACGTGTGATGTATATCAGGGTGAACTTATAGCTAAGTAATGGTACCATAAGTAAATAGAGCTTTGTTGAAAACTTTTAGTAAGTTTAAGGCATTATATCCTCATTTGGAATTTGAATATGAAACGAATATCGAAATTTCATTCGAATTAGAAGTATTCAAACTAGAGCTTAACCAATGTATATTTGATACCTTATTATTATCATTATTGTGTTTAGGCTTACATGATAACTTAGTTTTAATTTCAAATAATCTAGTCAGTAATTATGTTCGGTAAGTAACTTAGGTTTAAGTAGGCATCAGCTAACAATAAAGTGACGCTTTTGTTGTTGAGTTTGCCTGTAAGGAGTTGATACTCTAGCTGGTCTATAAGTTTATTTGATGTATCTCATATTAATAAGATAAAATTAACGCTTTTATAAATTCCAGCATACAAAAACTCATGAATAAAAATATGTATACAAGCCATTCCCAACCACATTAAGTTCTTCAAACTTTGTCCAAGTGGTCAGCTTGCCGCAGTAACAAGTTGTTTGTCTGAAGAGGCCTAACCGCTCGTTGGCCAATATTGCTCAATGAGCCACTAACGCCCACCTTATCTCCGATCGTCTCGTAAACATTTATGTCTGAAAACGATAATTTATATATTAGTTTTAATACGTTGTTGTCTCAGGTTGGTCGCTGCAGAGACAATCTAGCCAAATGGGTATGCTTGACCTATCGCAAATACAGTGCCAGTGTTAAAGTCAAATTATTTTATTTCACATAGGCCTACATGGGCACTTATAAAACGTCAAAAGCTAGTGCACGGTTTCACATTGGTCGTTTCCTATAGAGAAGAACCGGCAAGAAACTTCTTAGTTACTCTTTTAAAAAAAGTAGTTGATATTACAATATTGATAGATACTGTCGCGTGTAGAGACGCAAATAAAAGGTTTTATATTCAATTTAACTTATTATTACTGTACAAAGCCTTTAAAATATATTTTATATAAAATTCTATCTAGATTTTCTTTATTGCCATCTTTAATCATAGTTGTTTCAAATCTCTTTCTAAACTTTTTACTTTATCGTAAACTTTAAAATATCAATTACATGTATTGCCAGTTTGCTAATGATATCTAATTAATATGTGACCTTCTTAGACGCCTCATGAGCTACGCCCCTTCGAATAGAAATGCTGAGGATGGCAAAGCACTTCTATTAAAAAAAAAAACACTTTTAGGTTTAAGTATAACCTGCCTATACCTAACACAGATCTCCCTACCTAAAGTGGGAATAAATTTACACAATTGACGCCTATCTTTCGAAAGCGGGCTTAACTCATGACAAATGATAAACCACTTTCAAATCATTTCTAAGTAATTACTATGCGCTCATCAACTAACGCTGTCATCTTTTAACCCCACTGTAGCAAAATCCACAGCATAGCGCCCTTGTCATAATTGACACCCAGAAGGTGACTAACAAAATATAAACTAAGTACAACTCTTACGGTTATGACTTTAACCTCACTGGACGCTCATAGTGTCAGAGAAGAAAAAGATGAGAGAGAAAGAACTGTGCAAATTTCTTTCATCGTTAAAAATTTAATATGCGCCAGTGTCAAAACTTTTTTTTTTAATCATGTAGTTTAATTACTACAAAGGTATTGTAAAATTTTTGTTTTATTCAATATGTCAATAAAAAAAAAACGGAAGACATAAGTACTCTATTATACAGTGACATACTAGTATGTTACTGTATAATAGATCGGAATCTTTGAAAATCCCTGCGGGAGTATCAGAAAGACTTCTTACCAATAAACGAGAATCCACACTCGGTCAAATATTTAATCATTATTTCATCCTTCATCTTCCCGGAAAAGCTAATAGAATTATGATAAAATCTTGTTATAAACGTAATCATTAAGTCAGCTTGGTATTCAAGCACATTCCCGGTTTTAATTATCTACTTTGGTGATATTATCAGCAGCTCTAATACTAATAATAATAATAATAACTTGATCCAGAAAGCGGTACTCCTGGACACGGCTCGTATAGTCAGGAGGTTCCTTTCTCTGGAGCCCTGACCGCCGGTAGCTTGGACCCTGTTCCCGATACCGGTGGGATACTGTTTTTTATATTTTTAAATGTTTTATTTTTATTTTTGAAATATTTAAAAATGTAATCAATATGTGTACAAAATAAATAAAGAGATAATAATAATAATAATAATAATATAATATTCCACAACTATCACACAACGCCGTCTAGTCCCAAGCTAAGCAGAGCTTGTGTTATGGGTACTAGACAACTGATAAACATACTTATATATCTCTAAATACATACATAATATAGATAAATTACACCCAGACACAGAACAAATGATTATGCTCATCACACAAACATTTGTCCTGGGTGGGAATCGAACCCACGACCTCCGGCATAGCAGTCAGGGTCACTAACCACTAGACCAACAGGCCAGTCAAAAAAAAAAAAAAAAAAAGTATTATTTCAAGAAGTTTGGATAATCTTAAGAAGTTCGTTACACAGTACTTCTCAAGATAGTCTAAGTCAAACAAATGCCTGATTTAGATTGACAAGATTAAACATCCAAATTTAATCTACGAAATTTTCTCATTACCAGGTTTATAGATTAGCTATTATAACCAAGATTTATGAAACGACGCTACTATACTTAAATGTACGGATACCGAGCTTTTTGTTTGTATTTTTAAGGTTTCATCCATTCACAAAAAAGAGCTACCAACATATTTCCTTGTTTCACAAAAGTAATCTTCTCGTCACAAACCACCAGCCAGTTCCCAGCGTGGGTGGCGCAGATCTAACAATCAACATCACAACATGCAGAGCACACATAATAACAAAGCTCTGAAACAAAAGAACAATAAAACCAGCGAGACTCTACAAAGAGGTGTGTGAAGCCGTATGAAGTTGGATCATGTGCTTTTTGAGGAACAAATATTCTCCACTTGGGACAAATATGGGTTAGGTATATTTATCCCCAAGTGGAGTATATGTAGAAAACTTTGTGTACTAATTTTGTAATTGTTTTGTTTGTGAAACGTAAAGAGGTGTGTTAGGTCTGTTATTTGGTTTTACGTACGTTTGTATAACGAGTACGACGAACTACGAGTATACGGAAAACGGTGGTTGCCCACATTCTATGTTTAAATAATTATAAAACAAAACATTCCAACCTACCCACGAATGCAAAACTATAGATCTTAAATCAGATTGATAGTGAAAGTGAATTTGCGCACAAATCACGTTTATTGGCAGCCCAGCTGCGCAAACAGCCGCAATGCGCGTGCGCAAAGCAATCATGTGTGCGCATAAAAATGTACGCGGAAAATCTTGCGAGGATCATAGTTTTTTAAACGGTAGAATTTCCTTCCGAATTATAATTGAAAAGAAAATATACGTGTTTGAAGGCTATTTTAACATAACCAACTTTGTTCACACAAATCACTTTCGATTTCTCTGACTCGTTCGTTACACGGTTGACAGCTGACTGCCACTCCGAGCTAGCTCGGCACACCAAACAAAAACACACTTGTAAGAGTGCCCCGCAGTACAAACAGTAAACAATTTATTTAAATCAGTTACGTTAAAAACCACTAAAATAAATTCTTATAAAAATACAGGAGTTAATTGCTACACAATTTTAAATGGTAAATTAATATTTAATCAAATTAATGGATCGTAAACATAGTAACACCATCTTGTGATAGAAGATGATAGTCATTACTAACGTCAAATCTGCCACCATCACATAAAACAAATTAGTTCTGAATTCAAACAACTAAATTCCAATATAATTTAAAAAGTTTTATATGGGCGTGTTTTAATTCTAAAGTCTAAAGCATCTTAAAAAAATATTTGATTTGATTTCGTAATCCTGAGTATAGTCCAATTTTATGGGATCAACAAACTCTATTTTATTTTGAATAATTCTCACCGGCTATTCCTAATGTCTATGCTTAAATTACGAGTTTATTTTATTGTGAGCAAATCTAGCGTTAAAAGATGCGCGTTCTGAACGCGTTTCAAATTGGTGCTGTAAATTTCCTATGCTTTGATCTATTTGGATCGCACAGCTGTATTGGATAAAAATATTGCTAGAAGCTGGACAGGCCGATGAACAGCGAGCAGTTAGAAACACATTGGATTGTGAATGATAGTGATTTGGCATTGCATGCAAACCGCGAGTGATGAAACATGGCGTGACTGAGTGACGAGACTGAATGTATTACAGATCTGATCGTCAGAATTTGGTTTGTATTATTGAGAAATGTTTGTAATATCTTGTAACGATGAAGTTTAGACTCATAAAAATACAGAGATGGAATTACACATCATCATCATCATTTCAGCCGATAGACGCTCACTGTTAGACAGAGGCTGCCCCCAAGTATCGCCATAACAACCGGTTCTATCCGTCTCGCATTCATCGGATTCCAACGACCCATGCCAGGTCATCGGTCCACCTTGTGGGAGGCCTTCAAGCTCTTTATCCTGCGCTACAAGTTCGATACTCCAGAGCTTTTTAGCCCCATCGACCGTCTACTCTACGTGCAGTGCGCCCTGTCCACTATCACTTAATTTTGGTTTGGAATTACACGATCATAACTAATTTAGATAGCCACCTGTATAGAGATTGCCAATAACGATATTGAATATCTTTAGAATTTTTTCGGAAAAGTTTCTTGACAACCTAACCGAAACAATTTGGATGTGTTCTGAGTAAACTTCTACCTAACCCGTCGGGAACCATTAGCGCAATGTTATGTTTGTAGTTCATTTTATCAGATGACGACCTCGTCTTGAGATAAACGTTGATCCTTTGTCTGCTCTCATGATTTCGTAAAGGCATTGACATATTTCATGCCATTACATAATCCACAAGACGCGAGACTCAGACGAGATCCAGCCGCATCGACGGACAGTCCTACTTTACATTTATTTAATTGTTATGACCATGTCACGTTTACGTCACGCTTCTCTATCCCAACCACGCTGAGTGAACTGTACCTGAAATATATTGCTATCGACACAATTACCCACATAACCTCCCAAATAGTTAATACTCTAATAATTATTTTTATCACCTTATTGTAAATTACCTACATTCTGAGCAAATAAATCAATATTCTATTCTATTCTATTCTATTCTAAGTTTTTTTGGTCCGTTATACTGGGAAAGCGTTACTTTGGTAGTACAAAACTTTTGTCCAAAAATTATACAAGCGACTTAGAGTTATTTTGCATATTAGCTGGTTTTTGAAGTTGGATGTATTTCTTTGTAAAAAAAATTTTTGATGTGGTGTGGTACCCATAAAACTAAATATTGAGCAAGTTTTCTAGTAACCGACTTCTTCTGCTCTAGAGTGGAGCGAGAGGTCATATCTGACTTTTACCGAGTAAAACCCACGGATGATCCTTCAGTAATGAGCCTACTACAGAGTTATAACTTAACCCAAAACAAAATGAATCATCAAGATCTAATAAATAACCACAATAACTTTCAGTGATGTTATGAAATAGTGTTAACAATAAACAGACAATTGTATCAACACCGGAATATTTCCCATCGTTTATTGAAGTGTTTATCTTTTATTTATTTATTACATTCTTTATTATAAGCCACATAAACAAAAAATACAGGGCAATATCTTACAGACAACCTTCGGATGGACTGAACGAAAGGAGGTTGATAGATGTTTTAACCCTTCAGATACCGTCAATTAGAGACACAATAGTAAGACAATAGATGCGCGGCCACCGGTGGTCGCTTGGGGATTCATGAATTAATGGTCTGTTTACCTCCGAAGTTCTTGATTAAACTGTCACCAAATTTAATTGGGACCATAATCGATTTTGAGTTTGTCTGGCCGAGACAAACTCAAAAACGATTCATATTAGGCAAAAAAAAAGAAGTTTTTCGAAAAAAGCTGCAGAGGTGTTTACTTATTTTGCACAGTTCTTATTTAGATCCGGGAATGCTTGCTACTTCATAATTACAAATTGATACGCAAGGCTCAGTCAATCTTCGTTTGAGTTCCGCTTTCCATAACAAAAGCTGCCGGTTTCTTTCATTAAAGAACGTAAAAAACGGTTGTCATTTCATAAAGTTTAGTTTTTCCCTATAATGTTCAATGAGGTGATTGTTATTTCCATAATGGTTGAAAGATAAAGCCGTTCTTTTACCTTTTTTTTTTCAAAGCTCATTTTTAATGCCTTTGTCGCCATTTCTTAAAATTATTTCTTTGACGATTTGGTTTCAGATAGTCTGTGTTCTATCGAATATTCAATTTATTGTTGTCTACTTGTCTATGTAGTTGTGTTAGATAATAAGGAATAAGTCTATATTTTGCTTTAGCGCCATCGCCATCTGTGATTAAAAAATGGAACTTATTTTTAACGGCATCTGTAATGTTTGCAAAACCTTCATTTGTATGCTATTGAGACTCAATACCTAAGAGTACCCAGGAGGGTTGGTACTTGGGTGGCAATGGTGGTTTCGTTACATTGTACCGCTGGACAAGGCCTTCTGGACACTTGGCACCGCTTTCGGGACACTCAGCAGATGGGCTGGTGGAAATCTGCCGAACCACTTCAGGAATCTTTTTGCTTAATCTAATATTGTGGCATGATTGTGAAAAAAATACTGTTGACGTGAATCTTTACTTGTCCGAATTATCCAAAGATTTTTCCAGAAAACACACATTTCAACATAATTTTTTGTCGTAAGAGCGTTTGAAAACCTATTTTATTTCAAATCACTTAGTGATTCATACTTATAGGAAAAAATACAATTGAAATTTTAATATAGAGTCTAGTTTATCGAATTTTATGACCAGAGAATTGGCACCATTAAATCCTTTAAAATCTCTAAAGCTTGGAATTCGTTCTTTTGTTTTATCAGTTTTCAATATGGCTGACTCGTCCCTCAAATCTTCAATATCAGTTTTATAGTCACACCCCGGAAGCCATCAAACTGGCAATGGCGAGAATAGTCGTAAACTTAAATGTAGTATGTAGTAAGTTAATATTTTTGTAACGTAATCAGTACTTTACTATCCTTCAGCGTATGTAGGCCGGCTTTAACTATTTTAAGCCTCTGCTATACAGAAAGCGGACGTAGCAGCGGAAGCGTTATTTTAAGTGAAGTGAAGTTATAACAATGTTTCAAGAGCAGGCCACGACTAAATTTCCAACTCTCTTAGTTCCAACTCGTTAACTATGCATGTTAAGTTTTTTCTGTTGAAAAATATAAAAAATTGACCACTGGTCCCTAGGGCTACGTAAAAAATTAAGATAAACGTGGCTAGTAACGAAAGGAACCACTTAGTTTCAGTAGCAAATCTGTTCGTTCTCTTAACACGAAGCAGAGTATTGGTAGACTTCAGTATTGCAACATTAACGGCCAATGCTAGCAAGTACAAACCGGAATGCAACCTCTTCCTGCCCTTGTCTCGTTTTATTTGGGGTCGGTGGAAAAAGTTTTGTTCTTCCATTCAGTCCTGTCACCCGTTGCGCTATTTCTATACTAATATTATAAAGAGGTAAAATTTGTAAGTTTGTATGTTTGTAAGTTTGTATGTAGGGGGTAATCTCTGGAAGTACTGGTCCGATTGCTAAAATTTTTTCACCGATAGACAGCTGCTTTATTCCTGAGTGACATAGGCTATATTTTATGTACGCGGGCGAAGCCGCTGGCAAAAGCTAGTAATAGATAAATTCTTTATCTTTCACATCACTGTTCACACAGTCTATTAATCTTTTCTTTGGCCTTTTGGCTCTTTTCTTTTTTTTTGCAATTCGAAAAAATCTTAGGAATTGTAGTACACGGAACCCTCAGAGCGCGAGTCCGACTCACACTTGTCCAGGTTTTTTTTGTTTGTAGGAGATTATATTTTCTCTGGAAGTATTGGTCCGCTTGCTAAAATTTTTTCACCGACATCTGCTTTATTCTCGAGTGACATAGCAAAAGATAGTATAGAATATTTTAGTAAAATAACCAAAAGGTCTTATGGAAACGTTTTCTTCCCAACTTTCAATGTAGCAGAGGGTTCATAGCACAACATAGGCTAAGAATTTATTATTATATTTTATTAGGAGGGATGTGAGACATAAAGCAGTTTTCCTGTAACGCCGCCGCCGGGAGAATCTGTGTCTTGTGTTGTGTTTAGTCTGAAATGTCTCAATCAATTATGGTCCGTGATGCGTTTCAGATCGATTCCTGTGTTGTTTTCCTTTTACGCACTGATTACATCTTAATTGTCTTGTTGTATAGTAAGTTATTATCATGTAATTGATAAGGGAGTTTACCTCATCAATGTTATTATTATGATATGTAAGATTTTATCGGCCCATTTCTGATGATAATATTGAATATAGGCGTTTTTGATTTGCCGACTATGCAAACACTTCAAAGGGATTTTGAAGCCTATCCCAGAATCGATTAAAAACGGGTGTTACGTGATTCCAAAAAATGAAACTTCGAATACCACGTTCCTGTCAGTTTACTAATCCGTCACGTTACAACGAATCCACGTTACCACGAAAAACCAGACGCCGTAGTCATGTGATCTCGAATAACTAAATCTCTAAATTAGCATTTCGAATCAATTAAAAAAAAACATACACTGTGTTATGTCCGAGTATGTTTTCCACACTAAGTCCTATGTTGACCGTCGTATCTGGACCATGGCAGCCAAAACCTTTGGTGGATAACAAAGTGTAATTTTTTTGTTAAATGATTAAGTTTTTTTTCATGCTATGTCAGCAACCATGGTTCTCCTGCGGATATCTTCATTTCTGACTCGATCACGCAAGGAAACTCTGAGCATAGCCCTTTGGGTGACTTTAAGCGCTCTGATAAGGCCCATTGTGAGCGACCACGGTTCGGAACCATTATTAATTCATCACTGGCATTACACACTGGTCATAGACTTTCGTCTTGAGACACTGTGGTATGTTGGATGAGAAGATATCGCGTAGCTTCCGAAACGCTGCCCAGCCGAGTCGGATTCGACGGTTGACCTCTTTCTCAAAATTAGATTTACCCAACTTGACTGTCTGTCCGAGGTAGACATAATCATCCACAACTTTGAGTATAGAGCCTCCGATCTTGATTGAAGTGGGTGCTACATGGTTGTTTATCATGACTTTAGTTTTTCATGTTCATTTTGAGACACACTCTTTCGGAAGCTCTACTGAGGTCATCGAGCATTGAACTGAGCTCTTCCGTAGTCTCAGCCATGACTACTATGTCGTCGGCAAACCGAAGGTGAGTGATGTACTCGCCATTGACATTAGTCCAGGACCTTGAAGACATCCTCCATTGCGGTCGTGAACAGTTTCGGAGAAAAAACGTCTCCCTGCCTCACACTTCGCTGAAGAAGGACAGGTTTCGAGGTCTGGTCCTGAAGTCGGCCTGACATAGTGGCGTTTTCGTACAAACATTTCAGCATCTCGATAGTCAATCTGGCACCGTCGTCGGAGAGACTGCAGTGCAGCCCAAGTCTCGATCGAATCAAAGGCTTTCTCGTAGTCCACAAACGCTACGCAGAGAGGCAGATGATACTTCTCGGTCTTCTGTATAACCTATCGTAGCGTATGTATGTGGCCTACGGTGCTGAAGCCTTTTCGAAGTCCGGCTTTTTCGGGAATCTCAGTGGTTACCTCCGCGATAATCTACGAATTAGGGTGTGAACTGCTTGCTCCACCTTGCACACCAAATCTATCCCCTTTTTTTTTGTTTTCGAGGGGAAACCTTCAAAAGGCGCCCGGACTTCGGGGATAAGTCCGAGGAGTGTGGGACTTTTACCTCACTAACCAAATCTAGCCCCTAGCAAATTCTTTTTGTTCCCTCATTTTCATTTTCGTCAAATGCAAAGGCAAACTTTATGAATAATTATTTTGGACAGAAAAACGCCAACCTCTATTTGAATGGGATAGAGAGATGGAAGCCGGGAAAAGTGTGTAGAGTAAAAAGAAAAGTAGGTAATTGTAAATAAAAAAAGTCTTGTAAGTATCTTTTTTAGGTCGGAAAAATTTTAAGACCTTCTGTGTAACTGACTTGGTGTCTAGACTTTATCTTCAATTATTCACCAAAGTAAACCTATCCGTATAATGTTTTCAAAACAATCCAGCTTGATCCGCGCCGCACCGCAGCCGCCACGCGCCCTTCACGCTCCTGTCTCGCCGCCATCTCGCGGCCCAGACTGGATCTAATGCTAAGCTAGATATTTCTCCACATTAATCACGTTTGAGTAAACACAGGCATTTGACAGATTACCCCCGGCCTAGCGCGGACACACTGTGGCTGAACTTTAAACCAACATGGATATTCTCGGAATTAATGTTAATGGTTCCCAATATACACATTACAGAAGGTCCACTTTACATAAGCAACATAACGACGCACCCGATTCTGCACTGATCGATCGAATTGAACCGAATCATGGAATGTGTATGTAGTCGCCAGTCGGTACACGAATCAGTCAGTTTAGGTTGACTGGTAGAAAGTCACTTGTTGTGTCAAATCCACCTATGTACCATTACTGTACATTAAGGTTTAATAAATATTTTAATTATATCTGTTTTGCTTTTAACTACCTATGTATCTGTTCAACGTCACATCATTGGTGAATGATTTCAACCCCTGCGCCCGGTTAGAATCTTAATGGGGAAAAAAAATGAGGCAACTAGCCTTATTTTTAAATTATATCTTATCTTTATCAAATTTTTTATTTTCAGTATTATAAAGTTAAAAGTTACCTTTTAAATCTGGTAAAAAACCTGGAAAATTGAATCTAAAGCCAGTGGCTTCTACTCGTCATTTTATTTAGTAGATAATATTATCAAAATTATTAGTTTCTGCAGTTTTTATGATACCGTATCCTAAAAACTGCGTCGTTTTTGTTGACTACAGTGGAACTTCTGTGGTCTTGTTTGGTTATCAATCTGTAAATGCTTTAGCCTACTGTTATGACGGCGGTATTTATGGATTTTTAACACATCATTATTCTGGCGAGATGTTTTCATAACCGGAACAAACATTGCTTTGTACAGAGTTTATGTAGAATTTTCTCGATTGCAATTGTGTCTTATTCATAGAGACTTTTACAAATAGAAGAAGGAAATAAGAAAATTATAGTTAGATAATTGTGTAACGAAGAGATAAAGAAACACGCTAATAACAATCTCAATTTTCCTTATGAAAGCAATAGGCGTCAGAGCGCTGAAGGTTTCAGTATAATATCCAAGATACCGGTTTCACTGACGGGATTAATAATACACCAACATACATACCTTTATATGTAGATATACATATATAAAACTAACTTTTGCCAGTGGATTCGCCCCCGTAAAACTTTGGACCCACACATCATTAGACTTGTAGGGTGAATTTTGGAAAATTCTTTCTTATTTTTTCTATACATTATAAAAGGGTCTACTGTGCAGTATTCAAATATAATAATATTTCAAAAGTTTTCTTAGCCGCCACGGCCCCGTTCCTGATTTCCAGCCACCTTAAGCGTGGGCTTGCGGACCATGAGCAATGGGTAGTTTGCCGTCTGCCATCTGGTAACCGTCCGGGCATCAACGGCACGTAGTGTTCCAAGCGTGCCTCAGGGTTGAAGCCTGCAGAGGGGTTACGCTTCGGAAAGGAAAACCCGGGATCCTCTACTCAATAAAATAAAACCTTTCGACAAAAAACTGTTTTTTTATTATTATTGACTTTGACCACTATCTCAACTGATGGTAAGCGATGATGTGGCCGACGATGGAGCACGCTATAAATTTAAAAAAATTGAGTGAGAAGGTATTCTGTAAAACATTTTCTGTTGTGTGTAGGAAAGACTAACAGTTCGTTTGTGATTGTTCCAGATGTGTCCCGGTGCCACGTCGACAGCTCTCCAAATAATTGTTTGCTGACACAAAATGTGAGTACTAAACTTATTTGTGTTCTTTTTCTTAGGTTTTCCAGTTTCGTCCTTTGCTAATATCCAGCTGTGGATGTCACTCGACTTACTGTCTAGGATAATTACAAAAGATTTTAGAAAAGTGACGTATTCCGGGATAGCCTAAAGAGAAACCCCAACCTTCCTCACTTAGTACATCTATAGCTACGGATATTGAACTAATATTATCATCATCATATCAGCCGAAAGACGTCCACTGCTGGACATAGGCCTCCCCCAAGCGTCGCCACAACGACCGGTCCTGTGCGTCACGTACCGGAAGACGCAGCGTTGAAAGGCCTCCAACAAGGTGGACCGACGACCTTGAGGGTCGCGGGAATCCGATGGATGCGTGAACTAATATTATAACACTTTAATAACATCAAGGTCGCTAATAAAAGGTTGGATAATTTCTTACATAAGATGAATTCGTGAAAATATAATATGTTGTAAATAAATAGCTGATTAATACACCTATAGTTGCAAAAGAAAATTATAACACGATGTACGCTATTTAATTCTAGTTAAATACTAAAAGAGCACTTCTACTTTTTCTTTTTTTTGAGGTGGAAAATCATCTAATGACTTCTTTCGCTCTAGGATGGAGTGAGAAGGCGTGTCAGACTTTTGCTAGCTAAACTCACACCTATATTTTTTCAGTTGCCCTTTGCATTCTAGGACCACGGGTTAACTGTTCAAAAATCATGCCTTGGCCACAGTAGGCATCGACCCTGTTGGGCGCCTACGGTTTTGTTGACATTTCCTTGAGGCGCGCGTAGAACACTAGGCGCCGTTGACAACTCGGGCTCGGTCCGGACGGTGAGTTAGCGGCTGGGTTGTGAGAATGTCCGTTCCCTCACGCGTGCGGCTCGCTTAGTAATCTAAGCGATGGCAACTTTATTAAGAATATGTAACATGCTGTAAATTGTAACTGTGGTTTAAAAGAAAAAAAAGAGGTAGGGAAAAAGATAGCCGAAAAAAAAATTTTGAAAGGAGAACCTTCAAAAATCAGGAGAACTTCTCATAGTTTTAGTACTTTGCATTTTCTTCATGAGCCTAGGGGCTCAGTCTACGTTTATATATCAGTAGGAATTATACAGTAGCTATTAAAACCACAAACAAAGTTTTGTTTTTTTAAGATTATTTATCATTTCGATTTATATTTTTGGTAGGTATCTTAAATTAGAAGTGCTTTTGTAAAGAACGAATAGTAAACAAACCGTGTTATGTATTTTCTTTTGTGTATCAATAAATAAACCTACAAAATGTTAAAGTTTCATGAATTCATCTAAGATATAATAAAAAATGGTGATGGCTGAAAATAGTGGCTTAAGTGTATGTTGTCCAGTTTTTGTTTTTCGTTTTTACATAATTAATTATTTAAATTAATTTAATGAAATTTCTTTTCGAGAATTTATTTTTTAAGCTTACTATACCTATTTTTATTAATCCAATGTATTCAATATATAACTTGACTTTTGATTTAATGTTTGATTTTTTTAACTTAAGTAATTTTTTTTTTTTTACATTTTACATTATCCTTTTTTTATTTAACCAGGACTTGTCTTTGCATTTTTTTGTGCTAAGCATGTGTGTCTTTATGGTCCGAAATAAAGGTTTATCATTATTAAAAAAAAAAAAAACTGAATGAAAATAACACACATTTTATATATAACTTGGATTTATGCAGCTTAGTGTTTTTCTGTCCGTTTCATGACGTAGGTCTATCCCACGATCTTTCTATCATCTTTCCCCATTCCGAATATATTTCAGTAGAACGTAATAATACAACCCGTCAATCATTTTATCAGACTGCTTTCAACCGGAACGCTCGAATACGTGAAATAAATACTCTCTGCAAATAGCGATAAATCATGGCGATGTGAAAATAATGAGAGTAGCTGTGAGCCGGGCATGTGGACTCTCGATATTGCATTCAGGACAAATGTGGACATTTCATGATGAGAACTACATATTGGAAATTCTTTACCTACATGGTTCAGTAATTTAATTCTTCCATTCATTCATTTTTTCAAATATATTTTAAATTGCCACTTCCAATTAAACGATTATGATTATGATTATTATATGATTATAAATTTTCAATGTGTTTCATGATTGAGTTTCGCAATAAAAATGGATCACGTTTCACTGTTATCTATTACTTTTTAATATTACCAAATACGTGTAATTTCCCTGGAATGTTTATCTCGGCCACACCAGTAACCCGAGCACATAACAGACACGTACTGATTACATTCATGACTTGCCACAAACATATCCCAACATCAGTCGTCTAGCACTTATTGCACGTGAATCGTGCTAATCTGTTTTTTTTTTTTTAATTTTCAGGTTTATATCGTCTACTTGAAGTTACTTCTGTTTCCGTCACAATGGAGCTGGAAGACGTGGAAATGTTACGCGATGGCAACTACTCTTACTTCGAAAACGGCACGTACAATGGAACGTTCGAGAACTGCCCCAACATCAACCTGCCGGTGGTGTACGTGGTGACGCAGGTGCTGTACGCGCTGGTGTGCGTGGTGGGACTCCTGGGCAATACGCTAGTTATATACGTCGTGCTACGCTACTCCAAGATGCAGACCGTCACCAACATGTACATTGTAAACCTGGCTATCGCTGACGAATGTTTCCTCATTGGCATACCGTTCCTCATCACCACCATGTCACTGCGATCCTGGCCATTTGGACGCTTCATGTGCAAGGCGTATATGATATCCACTGGCATCAATCAGTTCACCAGCTCCATATTCCTGTGTATCATGAGTGCGGACCGGTACATAGCTGTGTGTCACCCAATAGCGGCACCGCGACTTCGGACGCCGTTTGTCTCGCGCGTGGTATCGGCTGCGGCATGGACGGCATCGGCTCTGGTGATGACACCTATCTTTATGTACACGACGCTGATACACAACGATAACGGCGTCTCATGCAACATCGTGTGGCCCGAGCGAGAGTTCAACAAAGGTCAGACGTCTTTCACGCTGTACTCCTTCGCTCTCGGCTTCGCCGCCCCCCTCACTCTTATCTTCGTGTTCTATTGCCTCGTTATCCGTAAACTGAAGACTGTTGGCCCCAAGAACAAGTCTAAGGAGAAGAAGCGATCACACAGGAAAGTGACCAAATTAGTTTTGACTGTGATTGCGGTGTACGTGTTGTGTTGGCTGCCATACTGGGCGTTCCAAGTGGCGCTCATATACTCTCCACCGAACGAGTGCGCTAGCCGCATCACTATCACAGTGTTCCTGGTGGCCGCGTGCTTCAGCTACAGCAACTCGGCCATGAATCCGATACTATACGCTTTCCTCTCTGACAATTTCAAGAAGAGTTTTCTGAAGGCTTGTACTTGCGCAGCTGGAAAGGATGTAAACGCGACTTTGCATGTGGAGAACAGTGTCATTCCGCGAAAGAGAGGAGGCGGAGCGGCGCGAGCGCAGCTGCGGGTGGCGGAGTCTCGCGGGGGTCTGTCGGTGGGCGGCGGCGTGGGGGGATCGCGCTCGGAGGCTTCCACGGTGCTGACGTCGAAGTCCGTAGCAGCGAGCGATGCGCTGCCGCTGGAGGCACGGCCTACCACGCTGGCACCGCTGATAGCGCCCAACGGCCTGTCGCACACGAAGCTCTGAGTGCGGGCCTCTCGCCGCCGCCGCGAGGCCTCCAGCATGCTGGAGGAGGACACGCTCATCGTGTCCATTGACTAGGTAGATAGACTGTCGGGTCGCCGGCGGCCGCGGAGACCTGAGCCCTGTCTCTCGGCCGCCGACCTGCCCCAGGGTCCAGTTTTGTATGGTTAAAGTTATTAGTACTAAGCGTAAGGTGTGCAGTATGGGTGTTGATATGTGATGAACCTTTTTTGTTTCTGTATAAAGTCAAAATTGTATGGAGTCGATTCGGCCTAGGGTTGTAACGATGAATTTACTAAAATGTAATTTTTTATCGCATAGCGAATGTAAGGTTACTGTTTGTATACTGTGTAAATTAAGATGTAAAAATTTGTACATATCGTGTAAATATTCGTAAATTGTCATAATGTCACAGTTGTAATAAAATTACGTTCGTGAAAATGTGTTGCTTTATTTACATCCATTCTGAACCATACGCCTCTCATCATAGGAACTGGATTACTTCTGTGCAGAGACAAGGAGTTGATATGAATAAACGACCGCTATTTGGGAAATAGACTGACATTTGGAGGCCGTTGTGAACACTCAGTTTATAGCTTAGTTTCAACCGCTCGTTTAGTTTGAACGACCTGAATATAGATAGAATACTAAATTATGACTGATAATATCTAGGTTTACTGCCTACTAACGGACGGCTCTGCGCTATTAACAACAGCAAAATCTAGAAACATTTTCTCTCTTAAACCACTTCAACAGCAATCTCATCGTAAGTATGAATTAATATGAATAGAATAGGTTAGCTATATTTACATACATTGCAGTACGAAATATGTTCGTCATTTCAAACCTTTATAATTATTGTATAAATTATGACTCTTACGTTTAGGAAAATACTTTACGTGAAGCACGTGGTCTGCACATGCTCTTGAAAAATGATATCGGCAGCATGCATGCACCACCCACTGAAGTCTCAGATAATCTATCGGCATACAAAGCACACTCGGCGAACATTAACAAATGAATGTTGACCAGCTCTGGCCAGCTCTTCACGCCAACATAAATCAGATGTTAAAACGAACACGTACAAAAATACCCACTATTATTACTGGCTCCGTCCACGCCTGCGTTGAGAAACTTCGCCAGAACACACAAGAGGGCAAGAATAACGCTTTCCGACTGAGTTTGTGAATGTATTGTGTGTGGAGACAAGACGCAAGACAGAAACAGTAGGCTCACTTGAACTCAGCGTCCTGGAGTGCAGAAACGGTTCACGAACAGCGGTCATGGGTCAATCTTTTGTATGATGTAATCTCTGAAAGTACTGGTTCGACAACTAAAATTTTTTCACCGATAGAAAGCTGTCTTTATTCTTGAGAGACATCGGTTATTATTTTATGTACGTGGGTATGGTAATGACGTATGATAATACTGTGATTCATTCTACGTTATTCATTTGTGGGTTCAACAACAACAGTTACACGGATTTTTACATTTTTTACAATAATTTCAGGATAATTGCACAAATATTTTGTACTGAAAGTCTTTCGAACCTTCGAGAACTTACTTATTTATAACTTTTCTTACCACACCGGGCTTATGTTTAATTCTTACACAGTCTCTGCCATAAAACTCTGGAACGTGTTTCCCTTTCCCTAAATTTTCCTTTAAACGTAAAATTCAGAACTTCTAAACTAACTACCACTTAAACTCCTCTCAACTTAGTTTGGTAGTCACAATTATTTAATTTTTAGTTCTGTTAATTATAAAGTTTGATACTTACCTTAGTATCTATTTGTTAGTTTAGTGACTACCTTTCGCGGTCTTGCTCCCGTGAAAATTGTGTGTGTTTATTTATACCTTTATGAGGCCATTCCAATTGTATGGGAATTGCTAATTTTAGCATGTAGGTAATCAATGATTACTACATTAACATGTTAAAACGGCTTTGAACCGCATACCTAAGGCGAACTACAGACGTTTTAGGGAATTAAAAATACTGCCACCACTGGCCACTATACTAAACGATTCTGTAAGAACTATAATGAGAAAAGGAAGAGCATAATTTACCAAATGTGTTAGTTAGGGATGTTAGGATTGGTACCTCTATATGTTTCTGTTATGTGTCTCATCCTTCCGGATTATGACCTCGTTTCGCCACCAAAGAATATCCGGAGAGATTTTTTGTAAATAATAACGTTATTTTTCCAAAGGATTAGAGACTTTATTATTTTAAGTTCGTTTAGCAAGAGTTATAAATCTTAACACAGTCATTTCTGGTTTTATAAGAAGGAGTAATTAAGCGATTTCTGCAACTGGCAGGAAAATTAATTATAGGTAGATTGGTATAGCTGGTGAGGTTCCTACAAAACTCGTGGGTTTAAAATGCAATATTTCAGCTCAATTGAAAACCGGAAAGCGGATTCAATTTAACTTGATGAATTTAATTACAGTCATATAGACAGACAGCGGGAGAGGTAAAAATTAAATAAAAGTTTATTATAAATTCATTTAACGTGGTTTATTTCTATAAAATGGTAATTACGAAGCTGTGAAGTACGACAACGTGGGTTGATGTAAACTTTATAACTAGGTACTCGCTACTTTCCGTACTTTACTGGACTAAAATATTATCTTTAATACCTCAGTCAAAACGGAAAGTTAAAATAATCACGGAGTTAATTGTCGGAGTAAGTTCACAAAGTTTCTGTGAAGATTATTAGTATTCACAAAAGAGCTGGCGGTAATTGATGAATGTTTTAGCTAGGCAAAGTGGTCGCTCGGGGAAAAGTGTTGATTTTGTGAATTCGTTATATTTGACTAGGTAAGGCCGTTGATGAAGGGGTCCAAATTATACGTCGTGACTTTTTTTATTATCAGGAACCTTCAATTTAGTGGTTATTTAATAAATGATTGTTAACGTTAGTTAGTTTAAAATAACTCGAACTCGACTCTTTCCGAAGTCAACTAGGAACCCTTATCCGCGCCTTATCCTAGTCCGCGGATAATCTCAGTGACAGTTAGTACTAGAAATCTGAAATTTGGTACCACTATGTATAATATCAATCACGCCAACAAAGTGGTAAAATAAAAAGTGGAAAAAATATTTTATTAGTTACCGTCCTTTGTGGGCCTGTTTTAAGGGTCCTGTACTTAATATGTTAACTCAATGTAACAAATAGCCCATAGTTTGTTACATTGAGTTAGGACACTTCGTCACCCTCCCTGCTAACTGTCCTAACTAGCAATTTTTCCAGGGCAACCGTTTTTCGGTTGGGCCTTATAATCATATTCCTGTAGTTGCGTTAGCTGTAGCTTTATTAACAAATTAATAAGTTTTTTATATTGATCTTGGCTTATTCTTTAAGTTAGTAGTAGCCCTAAAGCCCTAAGTTACGAAGGTATTGCGTATATTTTTTCCCTTCTTTTGCACTTACGCAAAACAAAATACGTGATTATCTTCTTAACGGTAAACGACACAGGCACGACGATCAAAGAGAACTTATTCGAAATAAAGTTATGAACACGTAGGTAATATCAGTGTAGATACACCAGTTTGTGAGATCAGACAGTTAGCGGGGAGGGCGACGACTTATTGTAGCGGACGGGAAACTACGGAACCCTACCCTGAGCGGGGCCCGACACGCTTTTGTTATTATATAGTCGAATGCCTGAGGCAAACAAAAACTGCGTAATAATGTGTGTATTTTGAGAAACAAAAGACCATCCCAGAATACATTATTTATTTATTGCTACCGTGTAGTCTTTTTTAACCTCGATCTCCTCAGTGACCGGCAATACGGGTTTCGCCGCAATTGCCTCGATCTCCTCAGTGACCGGCAATACGGGTTTCGCCGCAATCGGTCTACTGGGGATCTACTAGCGCATGCCACCTACTTATGGGGCGAGGCCCTCGAGAAGAATGGGGAAGCGATTGCGGTCTCTTTGGACGTCTAGAAGGCCTTCGACAGGGTATGGCATGCTAGTCTCTTAAGTAAGCTTCCGGCATATGGCATATCCCCTGGTCTGATTAACTGGATAAAAGACTTCCTGAGAGAACGGTCTCTTCGTGTTGTTGTCGATGGATGCTCATCAGAGCCTATGTCGACTAATGCCGGAGATCCTCAGGGGTCAGTTCTCTCTGCAACTCTTTTCCTGTTGCATATTAATGACCTGCTGATGCCCGGTATCTATGGGTATGCAGATGATAGCACAGTTGTAGAGAGATACCTGCCAGGTACTCGGACTAGTAAGGAACAAATCCGGTCCGAACGAGAGGCTATGGTAGAGCGTGTGAATATCTCACTTCAGGCAGTCTCCGAGTGGGGCGAAACCAATCTGGTGGGATTCAACGCCGCCAAAACACAGGCGTGTCTGTTCACCGCCAAAAGGAGCCCGTTCACCTCGGCTCCTACTTTTCAGAATGTAACATTGGATTGTACCGACCGCCTTCAGCTCTTGGGTGTTGAAATTTCCTCCGACCTCAATTTTGGGCGGTTCATTGAGTCCAAAGCCAAAGTTGCTGCTAGGAAACTACGCGTTCTAGCAAAGGTCCGGCGGTACTTCACACCGGGACAGCTTTTAATGTTATACAAAGCACAGTTCCGATCGTGTGTGGAGTACTGCAGCCACATATGGGCTGGTGCTGCAAAGTGCCACCTGGCAGCTTTGGACTCGGTGGAAAGGCGTGCGAAGAGACTGATTGGTGATCCAGATATGGTTAAGTCCAATCTTCAAAGCCTTGAGCACAGGCGTAGAGTAGCCAGCCTTTCGGTGTTTTACAGGTTGCATTTTGGAGAGTGCGCGCAGGAATTGCATGACTTGATTCCGCCATCCCATTTCTACCTCCACGGTCCGGACTAAGCGTTTCGCTTCGTCATTTATACCGCGTACATCGAAGGACTGGAATAATTTGCCTGCTGCGGTCTTCCCGTCCGATTACAATCTGAGCGTCTTCAAGGCTAGAGTGAATAGGCTCTTAATAAACTAGTGCGCCTCACCATCAACGATTGCATCACCGCTTACCATCAGGTGGGATTGCAGTCAAGTACTAGTTTATATCAGATAAAAAAAAAAAACCTAAAGGTGGAAGTAGAACATGCATAAAGTAAAACAGCTATCCCAGCCTTACAATACCTGACTGTCGTGGCAACTGTAAACAAAATCAGTATTGGACTCCTAAGCAGACGGATGGTGATCTCAATTTAATAAATCGAGATAGGACGATACTTCAATTTATTTGTAAACTTTAACTTAGGCAGTACCTAGTGTTAGGCCGGGACTCCACCAAAGCAGAGACGAGACGAGCGGAGGGGAGAAGTTTTTTAAACAACTAATAAAATTCTGTTATTGACACATCTCTCCGCTCAGCTTCAGAGGAGATCGCTGTGCGGAGATGTGTAATATTTGTATGGCGCGATGGAAACGGAGATGTGAGCTGTATGCGGACGACGAAAACGCACACATCTCTGCTTTGGTGGAGTCCCCCGAGCTGAAAAACTTCTATTCTCGCACAGCACACCGCACACATCTCTGCTTTGGTGGAGTCCTGGCCTTAGGGCCGATTTCTGAATTGAGTATTCTAAGTTTAACATGTGTCAAACTACTTAATTTCCAAATTTTCACAAGTTTTCAGGCGAAAGTAGAGTTTAAGAAAACAAACTTTAAATGCATAAATCAGAAATGGAGGTTTGCTAAGTAGGACGCACGCTCATAGTCACTATACTACCAATAAAGCTATGTCACCGAATGAATCACCTCTACAAGGAGCATGTAAGGACGAATGTCCCACCGTGTAGGAACGCAGTGCCTATCGCAAGAATCCACTTAAATTCTACTCGTTAGGAACCCACTCCCCAATGACATAAATCTTCGGCCAGACCATAAATAATCGGGGTACAGAATATCTGAGTCTATGGTAATATACAGGGTGCATATTTGAGCCCAAAGAGGTGGTTGGGATATTTGAATTTCGAAGTGAATTAGTTGGACAGATTGTTGGCAGACATCTTTGTTAAATCTATCGTATTAAAGGTTAGGACTGGGCCAAACTGTATCAACCATCAAAAAGGCCGACATTGAGAAAGTAGTAGTTCTCAGGCTTTAGAGAAAGTACGAGTATCATTCTATCGTCAATAACCGATTCTCGGGAATGCAAAATATTTTCTTTTATTTCTCTTAATGCTTAAAGCTCGCGCTTGACCACTATCTCATCTGATAGAAAGCGTCGACGTGATCGACAACGGAGCACGCTTGCTTAGAAGTAACTAATTTCTTGTCTTACAGACCCCATGTGCTATCAAGAAGCCGGACAGTTTGGTATTGACCACGTCACATTTCAGCAGTACAAACAGTAGAAATTACCTGGAACTTTTATTTAGCGTGTTTTTAAATGTTGGCTCTTATATGTTGATAACTAGATTTGACAGACATGATTCAAAAATGTACTGGATAAACTTTATTCTTAGTGGATTAGTTACCTAACTTATCAGTCAAACAGATGATGAGTACTGGCGGATATTATCACAACCATCATTATCTCGCCATCAAACTGTAAAGTTTGGCGAGGAAATTATGTATATAACAACGAAAAGTGTTAATGAGATAAATAAATGAAAAAATGAAAAAAAACTAACTAACCAACCAGCTAGTCTATTTCAGTTCATCTATTCACTTAAGGCACTTGACAAAATCAGATTCAGAATCGCCTATTAAGCTTGTCTGGGTCTAAAACTCAGCCTGTATAAGCAAAGTGATACTTATCTTTTATGTTAATAACAATATTGGGCCGCCTGTATACTCGCATAGTTTTGCTAAACAGAGCCCTTAAAAGCCCTTTCCTTTGCATGATAAAGAAAATAAATATAAGTACGAGTAGATGTTATCAAAGAAAGGGTTTCTAGAAGTATGCAGTAAGCGGATGCCGTTTACATATTTTACTGCTTAACGAACAAAGAGAATAAATAGTAATATATTATAAACGTAACAAAACAATAAAAAACGCATGAGATTTTTTCAATTAGAAAGTTTCTAAGAGAGTTCTAAATCTCTTTAAAGTTTATGACACCGAGGTCTCATGTACGTGCGCGTTTGATCGTCAATATTATGATGCTTTACGATATAGCCGCGCTATAAAGAACGCCATGGCTTCCCATCGCATTGGAAATACTGCAAATACTCCATCAATATATCGGAACGAGGTTAGCGTGAACATACGTTTTATATTTTATGGACACGTCCTACTTTCCACAGGAGTTTGAAAACTCCTGGTCAGGCAATATTTCTTAATATTTTTGCCATGGTGAATCGGTTAGTATAAAGTTTAGATCTCCCCTATGGATTATGGAATCCATAGACATAGAATATACATAGGCTGTCTGAAAGGAGACACGAAAAGCTGGGGTAAAGGGGGTAACTTTATATCGGCCTCCGACTGGCTACTGCTACTGGTCCTAGACTCTACAAATAATAAACCAGATTCAGAAAAAAATAACAAGTGTGTGAGTAAATTCCTTCACTTCGTACAATATTTTCTGAGGGTACGTGACTGTAGGTACCTATGGTAGCACATGTAAATACAAAATGTCCCTATAATCGTCCAAGACCAATGAACCTAACGTATCCATCAAAATTCTTACAAAAATGCCACTCACGCACTTTCCTCACAACCTGCGCACAAGGGGACCCCAACGTCGCTACATAGTTTGGTGACTGGTGATCAATCACCGGCTGACAAGCGGCGGGTAGCGGACGGCACGGCGATGGCGCGCAATGAATATGCAAAAACATGAAACTGTCGCAAGCGACTAACTGACGTGTTACATGATTTTGTATGGGAAGGCAGTTTTATTTATAATATCTTTACACCTCGCTTTTTGAAGAGGAGTGTTGCTAATGAGTTTAGCTGGCATTTGGAAGTTTGACGTCTTGTCAGCGAGTAAGACGCGAGGTACTTACGTGGCATTTATCTAAATTAATTACCAGTTTTTTTCATATCAATTTTTGAAAAGAAATAAATAATCATGGAGTTTCTTGGCAGTTCTTTTCCATAGAAAACGACCAGTTGGAACCACGCACAGGCTTTTGATATTTTATAAGTACCCATGTAGAACTATGAATGAATGTATGGGGACAAAAGGTTCTGGAATGGCGAGCACCTACTAGAAGACAAGGTGGACCGATGACCTAGTGAGGGTGGCGGGAATCCGATGGATGCGAGACGCACAGGACCGGTCAGTATGGCGACACTTGGGGGAAGCTCAACAGAATGCGTCTTTCGGCTGAAATGAGGATGATAAGAACTATGTGAAATAAAAACTTTATTAATTTGAAAGGAATTTCGTCCGGTTAGTAGGTATTTATGCCTTACGTTCTGGCAGAGCTAACCAGGTGCCCTGTCGGTGGTTGTGTACGCTGTGTAGGAAAGTGATAAAATATCTTGCAAACGGGCTCTACTCTAGTTCTTAGACCCCCATCAAGTAGGGATTATTTTTTTAAATTATGTAATGGGATGCATATCATTTCTGCCAAGTGATGCGAGGTTTTTTTTTTGTCGACGGGGAAAATCATCTTTAACAAAACCCGCTCTTGGGTGGAGCGGGAGACAGTGTCAGACTCTTACTGACTAAAAACCCCGCGCCGTTCCTTCTAGCCTTCATACCGGGGCTCTAGTTTCCTTTCGGATAACCCCGACCCCGGTAGGCTTCGACCCAGCTGGGCCCCTCCTGTTGCTGATAACTCCTTGAGCCGCGCGGGAACAGTGCGCGCCGTCGACGTCTTGACTTGGTCCGGACAGTTATCGGACGATCGGACAGCGAGCTACCCGTGGCTCGCTGTCCACGAGCCTGCGTCTACGGTGGCTGGAAATCGGGGCTGGAACCCCGGCGGCGGCGGCGAGGGTGCCTTTGCCTGAAGCGGTCGGCCTCCTCCTTTGCTAGCATTACTGCTTCGCAGAAGGAGGCGACCGCCTGCCACTCCTCCTCGCTCCAGACCATGGCCTGAACCAAGGCCCGGCGCAAGAGGTCTCCGCCGCCGATCGCCTCCACGAGGGCACAGCGGTGCTCCGCCCAAGCAGGACTGTGTGCTCCACCGTGTCCTCCGGGCGTTCCGCTTGAATCCGATGCAGGTACCTTTTGAACTTGCCATGTCCGGTGAGGACTTGCGTCATGCGGAAGGTAAGGACGCCGTGAGGTCTTTCCAGCCAAGTGATGCAAGGTGATTTTTTATTCAGTCTTAACTTTTCAAAACTAATTCATTACGTTACAAAAACATTAGTTTATGCTAAAATAAATAGAAAAACAAGGCATGTGTTACACAATAGAACGGTCTAGAACTTCGGCAGTTAAACGGTATATGATGGAAATATCGACGTGATAAAAATGTCAATAGCTCAAAATAATGGCGGCCCGCAATGTGAATGTATAAACACTGAAACAATTAATTGTCTCAAGAAGAATGTTCGGGGGCGCGTCTATTTCGAAGGAATGCGAACAGATAAATCGTCTATTTCGTAACATTGCTTAGCAAAATAATTTAAGCCAAATAACCTGTTATTTTGTCAACTCAGTACGAATTTCATCTCAGTTAAGAGTATCCATTATTAATTGTTTCTGGAATGTCGCAACCATTTAGCTCCTAATGTAAAATTTTGATGGTATGGAACGAAAGAAGTATAAGAGATGTTTCGGTTGTGAAAGTAATATTTAAAAGACGTAGTAGATAGAGTTCTGCAGTATCTGCCTCCTCCCTTATTTAAAAAAAAAAAAGCGTCTACAAGGAGCTACTCCTGTATCGTGCCTGTGTTCACAAATATTTAAGGTAAGTTCAGACATGGTGGAATCCGCGCGTGACGTAACCGCGTGGTACCAATCCGCGAGGATTGAAAGTGTTCAGACAGGCGCGATGTGTGTGCGGAGTGAGGTAGGATGACAGCCGCTTCATTCCATCAATGGAAGTCACTAAGGCAATATGTATATGCAGTATTGGGTGCATTCAATTTGATATGATTGGCTTACTTATTTTGTAGTTTATGACTTTATAATAGGTAACCAAAATTAAGCAGTTTTGAATTTAAATTCTTTATTTACTTGAGAATGTCGAAAAATTCTTAATATATGTAGAATGGTATTAAATATATATAATAGCACACTGTATGTACCACAAAGATGGTCTTTTTTTACACTTCATGAATTAATAACTCCGTATCGAAGCGTTCCCTGGTCACACATTCGATATGTGTGGTTTTTACAGAGCAACTGAACGCACTGGCATGTCAAGTAAATAGATCCGCGCGGCGTCCACCACAATAAATTTTCTAGCGGTTGAGAAACGGCTGCCACACGTAAACGTGATCCGCGCGGTGTAGTATTAACGTGCTCCACGCCGGCCATACCATCAGGTGAGATAGTGGTCAAACGCGAGCTTATCCATTGTTAAAAAAAGCTAGGATGTCATTATATTATTTGTGTATTTTATCTATGGGCCTTAGCTGCCTGAAAATAAAGGATTATTATTATTATTATTATTTTTATCTGATTATTAATCTCAGGACCCTGAGGTCCTGGGCCTTTGAGAGGCGTACGAGGGGCCGAAGCCAACTCGCGGAGGCCCTTTTGGTTACTATAATGGAACGTGATACCAACCGACGATTATCCCTGTACGCGCTATACTAGTGCACCCAAGGACAACCCCCGGTTTGAAAAACTATTGCGACATAATATGAAAGACAAAATAATAGGGCTATGATTTTTGGAGTCTTAAATGGACTGGTAATATGGAGCTATGTTAAGACTATGGCCCCTGCCTGAACAATGTTATTAATATCCATCGATAAAAGGCAGGGGGTGACTTGCACACTCAATAAATGGGCCCCCTAAAACGGCCACTAGCACGAAGTGACGTAGCAACAAGGGGGCAACATATCCTGAGGCGCTTGTGGAGTGGAGAGGCATACCACGGCTATCAGTACAATCCCGGAAGTACGGTCAAGATCCCTACCAGCACCTTACTGGATTATGCATCCATCTCCCGAGCATGTTTGCTCTTGCGACTCTCCACTCAAGCCAGCCAATAAAGGCAAGAGAGAGGTGGGAGCTCTGTTCCTCGTCAGTGTTCACTACGGCCGGCCAATAAAGGCAAGCCGGAGATGAAGAACAGGAATTCTCCCGGGAGATCGGGTCCGTGGGGTCGCTAATACCCAACAGTTCGCCACAAAACTGCCCTGCGGATTGTATCTCTCTTAGTCTGGCCCTTCACCCTAGGTATGTTACGGTAAAGAAAATTCTACCGATGCAGACCCAGGGCATGTTGGAGCACACAAGCCCCACCACGACGTCAACGTAGAGATACGACGATGGGGTTATTATTATTATTATTATTATTATAATAAACTCGCACTACTCATTCGCACGAATCAATCCGCGCGGATTCCGCCATGACTGAACTAGCACTTAAGCTCACATAATAAATAAGACACCCGGACCCGGAACAACTATCTGTAGGCCATATTAATGTTTGTTACATGCGGGAAGCGAAACCATGTAGGAAAATTGTGTGAGTTTATTTGTATATGTATGACAAGTATGTAGACCTATATATCTTATGGTAGATAGAACTGAAACTAAAACCAAATAAAATAATAAAAAAACTAAACAAACAGCAGACGCATACCAATGACTATCAATTTATTAAATTGAATAATAACATTATTAAAATATCTACCCATTTCAAATTATGATAGACATGCTGGTAATGCGCTCACAAAATATCAACTTTTTATAATATGCTCAGATTAAGTTAGAAAGCTTTTTAATGAAGTCTAGCACAATAATGCCAAAATTTCGAATTCTTAAACAAAAGTAATTATACGAAATAGCGAAGCATTTAAAACGTGGGCGCTACTTTGGAAGTAGCATGCATATTCAAACGAACTAAATATATGAGAGCGGATTAGCTCTCAACTTTCACGTCTCAGAGCGGATCGGGCCGCCATTTTAATTTAACAGAACCGCTTGAAGTACTCATATGTGATTGAGATTTATGTTTCAAAAGCTGTCAAACTTTTGTTATATGAAGATTTGCGACGTGTTGAGAATGTGAGATAAGGTGTAGAAATGCGAGATTTAATTCGACAGCATTTTCAGTATGAATTAAGTTACTTTTAATCTTTAAGTTGGAGTTTTGTACAAAGTCTGTCTTTAAAGAGGTATAATCTAAGAGTCTTTTAGGTATATCTTACTACTGCTACTGTTTGGTTTATTTAGCTCCAATAACTACTTAGAAGCTGGAATTAGTTTCGCCTCGCGGCTGGACTGACCCAATTAGATCGGATTCGAAACAAGTACATCCGCGGTGGCTGTACGTGACGTTACATTACCTCGGCTGCAGTTGCTCTGGTCATTTCTTACTTGTATTATAAGCAGAGCTCTGGAACAGCTTCAATTTATGGAATGTTGGGTCGTTTTTGTGCAACCAATTTTCTAGCGATCGCAAATTGTACTGCTAATTACGAGGTTTTGGGTTTGATTCCCACGGGACTTAAACATTACTGGTGAAGGTCGGTTGTACTTGGGCACGCCACAATTATGGCGGTAAGTCCCCTCTTTGAGGCGTGGCTGGAAAGGCCTCACGGCGTCCTTACCTTCCGCATGACGCAGGTCCTCACCGGACATGGCAAGTTCGGGAGGTTCCTGCATCGGATTCGGCCGGAAGAGACGCCCGGGTGCCGCCACTGTGCGGAACGCCCGGAGGACACGGTGGAGCACACAGTTGAGGTGTGCCCTGCTTGGGCGGAGCAACGCCGTGCCCTCGTGGGGGCGATCGGCAGCGGAGACCTCTCGCGCCGGGCCTTGGTTCAGGCCATGGTCCGGAGCGAGGAGGAGTGGCAGGCGGTCGCCTCCTTCTGCGAAGCAGTAATGCTAGCAAAGGAGGAGGCCGACCGCATCAGGCAACGGCGCCCTCACCGCCGCCGCCGCCGGGGTTCCAGCCGGGTTGCCTTCTGCCTGAATTTGAAACCAAAAACCTTCAGATAACATCGTCTAGAGCCTATATGGAAAAACTAATTAGTTTCTTATAAACCTATTCGAAAATTCTTCAGACTTCCATTATCTCCCATAGAGTGTAACAGAAGAAAAATCATTACGATTTTATAACAAAATAGAACACCAAAAATAAACAACTAAACATAATTAAATGGTACAAAATCTAATTTAAAAGTACCTCTAGTAGAATAATTATCTACATGAAGATGTCATAACCTTGGGAATTCTTTCTTGAAACGTAATAAAAATGAAATATAGATACAGTACATTAGCTACTCATACATTATAAAAAGTCCTTACCGTTTCATAATTTGAATTAAAACCATGTCATAGTCTGTTTCTATTATTCCATCTCGTCAGCTAACACCCACACAATATTGTTGGAACATCATTCAGGGACTGTATTTGCATGTATTCTTGTTTAATATCCTCCACTCGAACCTTGAGTGAATCCTTGAGCTTTTCGCTTCATAACTTAATTTATTTAGATTTATGTTTAGCATGTGAATGTTTGGTTAGCCTTATTCGCTAGATCTGCAGTTGTGAAAAGCGAATATATCTTATTTTTATTCAACTACGGCAAAGCCAAAGGAGGGTTATGATTTTGACAGGCTATGTATGTATGTATGTATGTTCTTCTGTTCCCTCATAGCTTCTAATCTACAAACTTATCGGAAATCGACATATGGTTATGAGGTATTGTTACTGAACATAGGCTACGTGACGTGTCACAAAACTTGATAAGGCGCCCTCTAGCGGACAAAAGTAAAATAAAACTGGAGATAAATATTTCAAATGATACCGTGTTTGGTATCATTTGAAAGGGCTTTACTTGTATATTTCAAAAATATTGCTCAAATTTAAAGTAACGCCCTCTAGCGGACAAAACGTAATGTGTTAAAAAAAAAGTTTAAAATAAATACACCGTGTTTTAGGTATATCATTTGAAAGGGCTTCACTGGTACTTATAAAAAAATATCAATAAATCGTCGTCTTTGGTATAATTTGAAAGGGATTCACGTTAATAGTATAGAAGCACAGTGACTAAACACCAAAACTGTTTAAATAAAAAAAGGTAAAAAAACTAATACCCGACTACGACAAAAGAAACGACACTGAAAAAGTATGAAACAAGTTTTTTAGGAGTCCGTAGTCACACGTTATAACTACGGATTTTCTTTATGTTCTGTTCTTGTGTTTCTAGTTACCTTGTTTATTTCAGCATCCTGAAAAACTTGTTTCATACTTTTTCGTAGTCGGGTTTTATTTTTATCCTTTTTTTATTTAATTTTTTCAATAGCCTATAGGTACTGTCCCACTGCTGGGCAAAGACCTCCCCCAACTTCTTCCAAGTATTTTTTTTTCTTGAGTCACCTCGAACCAGCCCTTGCGGTAGGCATCTAGGTCGTCTCGCCACCTCTTCCCAGGTCGACCTCGGTGGCGTCGTCCATCTTCAGGTACTTTGTGGAGACTCTTGCCCAACTATCAGAGTGCATACAGTTGATGTGACCCGCCCAATCCTATTTTAGCCAGGCTACCAGGCTAAAGATACCTTATATTAAAAAATTATTGTGAGGACTAGCTCTGTTATTTCATTATTCAAGTTAAACAAACACTAAAAACTATCTAATTTAGCGCTTAGCATGGTAGTTATGTGATATAAAGCCTTTGACTGTTCATAAACCAGACTCTTTTTCCGCAGCGTGTGTTCAGCGGCTCATAAAATAATGAAACTCATAATAAAACTACTTTCAAACACAAAACTTGTTTAGCTAGCGCGGCTCAGCAAACGATAAAGTTCAGCCTAGAGGGAAATGCATCCTTTATTATTCATACAGATAACACTTCCACAACATAACATATTATTTGCGATTAAAATCAAAACTTGGTCCGTATATGACGACAACGGGTAAGCAGGCCTTGTCTGCATATGTATGAGACATTAGCATATAAATGTGTCCGGGATTGAGACAATGTGTCTGAGACTGGACTGGCCTGTGGCCGCTTGGACTGGACAGGTGACGTCACTACTTATGAATTAACTGGTTATTGTGCCATTGTTACAACAGTTAACAGTGAATCTGGCAATTAAAACTATATCATAAATTTCAGATGCCACTAAAATGTGTATAATATCTACATATGTCGTCACAGGAGGCTGATCGTAGTGGAAATCCTTTCCAGAGGCCCTATTCCGTGGGCGGTGAGTGGGCAACGAGCAATAAACAAACTATTCCAGACTACGTAACTGATTTATTATGATGTAGGTTTTAGGTATTCACTTTACAAAGAGCTGTGAGACAGATTCTAGAGCAGTTTTACCGCTTGGCTGCCGACAGAGAAAAAAGGAACGCGTCTATGCGGCAACCACTTCTGCTCGGCGATTTCAGCCCAGACTCTGTCAAAGAGTGTGACGTATCCGCTGATGGCCCGTAATTGTCAAGCTGGCTTTCGTACTATTGACTTTTCCGAAACTACCATACTATTGACTTCACCGATACATATAAAAATAAACACCTTCGTCCCATCTTCTCCGACCCTCTTACTACTCACATCTGTAGTCACTACTACATCCCTGAACTTTCTGAAAAACATTACCAAGAATATTTGAGGAAGTCACTACAGCTATTTTACCAGAACCTAGATTAGATCGAATGTCAACTCTTTTGTAACCAAAAATTAATGGCCGAAAGTTTTCTATCGCTTAAAACTCAGTCGACTGTGAACACTCTGAAAATTGTGAATTGTTCGTATTTTTATCGACTACGATTGGTTTTTATTAGCGTAAGTGATATGATCGCGTTGTCGAGTTAATCGGGTGAGATGGTCACTTGTGACTTGCGGGGGACATAGGTTTTGCGTGGAGGGTGCACAATACGGTACGGAATACTTATGACGTAAGCAATTAATGACATATTATCTATCATTATTATATATGGGACGGCGAGAAACCGTGATCGTTGGAAGGAGTGGAGGGAGGCCTTTGCCCAGCAGTGGGACAACATGGGCTAATTATAATAATATAATAATTTTTTTTTTTTTTTCAATTACTCTTATATAATCTCTGCAAGTAATACTACTGTTCACTCCATTTGGAAGTTCTTACAAAAATTATATCATTGCATAGAAAATGCTATCATTTAATTTTTTTGACTTTTTAGTAAATCAACTGTAAATCCCTTTTAGGTTGTAAGTAAAGATATAGTGTCGTTTATGATTAAGCAGTATCTTTTTTTTCTCTATATACTTCTCACGTTTGTTCGACGTTAGTTTAATGGCTTTGGATCCACTATCTCTCAAACCAACTGGGATTTTGCGATACCTAAGACAAGGTCTCAAATTTATTTTTTTATATATATCAACGGTAACTATCGTCAAAAATTCAAAAGTTTTTGGGATTGACCACGTGTCATTTCGGTGACTCAATTTAATCTCTGGTTTTATGCTTCAGTCATCGTCGCTGACAAAATTCAATGTGTCTTTGTTTTAATTCGTAAATAAATTAAACAAACCAAGTAGGTACCTATACAAATGTACAGAGACGAACTTTTAAGTCAAAAATAATAAAATGTCTACTTAGACATTTCCTACCAGTCCACATTTGGATGATGTAAAGAAAAATAATGATAAGTCGAAGACGTAAGAGGCGAATATAAGATAAAATAAACCATTAGAGTAGATTTACAATACAATTTGTCGGTCAATTGATTTAAGTTTATTTATGTTGAGTTGTTTGGAAACTAGAAAAAGTATTTATTTAGTGCGGACATACGGAGAAAATAACAACGGAGAAATAGAAAAATAATACAACCGAGTTCCAAATATAAATATTTAAATAAATATTTGTATGGCTTACATACATAAATATTTGGGTGCCTTGAGTATGTGAATTTACATGTCTATGAATGCATGCATGATTTTTTTTTGCAGTGTACTTGCAAACTTGTGAAGTTCTGAAGTAAAGTATTCTCGAAGTTAAAGGTCCAAGGCAACTGGTATACTTACCTATAAGTAGTATGACTATCACGGAACTATTTAAAAAGAATATAATAAATAATCTAGTTTTCCCAAAAAATGTGAAGCTTTTATATAAAACTCAACATAACTAACGACTCCTAGGCCTTCGAGAGACCACCTAGCCATGCTGCAGTAAAATTTTAATTGGTTTATCAAGTTATGGAAAATGTAAGTGAATGATAAGTGCGCAAAACTTGTAAAAAGAAACTGAATATAATAAAGTCCGAATAGTTACTTACTCGGATTAAAACCTTATCATACAAAGGCGTGAAACCTTTCCAAATTGGTACACCGTGAACTTTTTTTAATATTATCCAATAATAACAAGCACGCACATATTTAACCTGAAAGCTTCTAACATATTCCATCAATTTAGCCAACAGGCTTTAGGTACCCGAAGTAAGCAAACTGCCGTAGTTACCGAAGGGCTAGGTGAGGCATCGCTTCTGGGCCCCCAAACTTCGGGGACCCCCAAACCAGATTAACAATCCTTATTGAACTAGTGAAAATGTCTTCTACCTTCGAAATCTAAATAAAATAGTATACAACGCAACTTAATCGTAAAAAGTCAAATCAGTAAAAGGCATCCACTCAACCTATAACCGAGAAGTTATTTAATGATTAATTTCCCACGTAAAAAAGGGGCCCCTGATTTTTTTGCTCTAGTGCCGTTTGTCATCTACGCCACTGGAAATATGGCCCATATAACTAAGTAATCCGTGAGTAAACCGTTATTCTCGACAGTTTACGTTTTAGTTAGCAAAGTAGGCTGATTGATCTGTTTACCTTTCCTGCATTAGTTTAGTTCTGAGTAGTTTAATTTATGTTTGACTATCTTTGATTGGTTTGTCTAATTAACAGGAATGTCTACTCTAATCAATGGAATTTCGTGAAGAGGCAACTTGGAATACCAAGTTGGTTCTTCATTAGTTCAAAGGATCATGGCGAAGTCCCGAACAAAATTTTGCTGGTATATTTTTTAGCGTATAGTGATGAAAAATATACAGAAGTGTATAGATTAAATTTCCAAACATTATACACTAATATTTATTATCAATAAATAAAACCAAGCATATTATGTTACTTGAACAAGATTTATATTAGAAGCAACATTAAGAGTTTAGTTTACCCAAAAAGCTATGAAGGAAGCCAGCCAGCAAAAAAAAAACCTAAGCCATGATTATTTATTGTCGTAAAAAATCTAGTCAATTCAGTTTCCAACTATGACGATTTTTTTGCAGTCCTTAGACTGGCCAAAATCTTTATTAAATTAAACAAAGTCTGGTAGCGCCTTACACTAACTGGTGTGAGGCACCATCCGACATTGTAAGTAACTACTTTGGCAGGAATATATAAAAAAGCAATAATAATGAAAAAAAAATTGTTGTTAGGTGCGGATACCCTGGCGCTGGGTAGGCTGGTTCAAATGAAAATTGGATGGAAGTAGACTGTATCGTGATGAGTTGTGAGAAGGCGTAGCCAAACTTGACCTTGCGAACGCAACTCTTGGACGACGAAAGTAGGGTGGGCTTAACTAGGCAAAATTGGAACATGCACTAACCTTTACTTAGTCCGTCGAAACGAGGCTCGTTCAGTCTGGAACCACTGCACGTTCACGGCACGCACTCCCCTTCAATGTTCTTTAACACCAGCCAGGCACACACAACACAACACACACAACACAAACACACAAACAACACTAACAACACACACACAAACACTTCACAAATCGTAAATATAAGAAAAATTAGGCACTAATTCATTAAACCTCAAGCAAACGCCGGCGTTCGCGAACCTATTGTCTTTCTATTGTGTCTCTAACTATCACGATTGAAAGGCTAATTGATAGCGTGACACTTCGCGCGGACGTATTTTCAAGAGTGAGGTGTGTCTTCATAGAATGTTCGCGACCAACGTGTGACAGAGCAAAAGCATCAGTCAGCGCGCGCGTGTGAGTAGGATGGAATATAGGAACTTAGGAAGGGAATGCGTTTTCGTTCGCAAGTACGTATTTCTACCCTCCATTTGGAATTGTAAAAGTTACGAAACCCAACAAAGTCAATTATTTCGTTGTTATACATCATGGTACTTATATAAGTAAACACTAATTAATTTCATCAACAATGTCCTCGCCATTGTTCTTTGCGACGAGTACATTTTAATCCAGCAATAAAAACCATAAAGTTGAGTAATAAGTAAACAATTTTTTTACCTGGGAAATCATCAAGTGACTTCTCTAGCTCTGGATGAAGCGAGAGAGACTGTCTGACTTTTACCAACTAAAGTCCATAGTGTTCTTTCAGTTCCCCTTTGTGAGGTTCACGGTATCTTCTACAATAATCCTCAGGCCTGGCCTGCTAACATCTCTTTGCGGTGCGCGTGAAATACATCGCGCCGTCGACCCGGACTTAGTCTTTACCGGACAGCCAGATGGCAAGCTACCCCTTGTTTGCAGTCCGCAAACCCGCGCCTACAGTAGCCGAAAATCATCCTGTGACTTCTGATGACCCGGACGTCCCTGGCTGCGAATGTGTGGCTAGTTTCAGCCTCACGGTTTCGGCCGCCTGCCTACTTTAGGTACTACTTCACAGAAGGCAGTAGCAGCCTCTCATTCCTTCTCACTCCGTACCTTGGCCCGAACCAGATTCTGGCGCGAGAGGTCACTGCTGCCGGTTACCTCCACAAGGCCATGGTAATGTTTAACCCGGGCGGGGCTGGCCTCCACCGCATGCTCTATCGTGTCCCCCGAACGATGCGCGCAATGGCGTCACCCGGACGTAACTTCCGCCTGAAATCTGACACAGAAGCCTCTCGAAACTACCTATCCGGCAAGGACCTGTATCAGACGGGAAGTGAGGACAGCGTGGTGCCTTTGTAGCCACTCCTTAAAAAGGGGCCTAACTGCCGCGATAGTGGCGTGGCCAAGTTACATACCACTGGGTCGAGCATTTTTACAAAATTTTACTCTATAATGAAAGTAAGCACTACGTAAGGGTTTACAGAAAGAAAAAAGTTTGTACGAAGTTCAATATTAATTGCCGAGAGGCATACCAACAGGCGCACAACTTGTAATAAATAAGAACTTTCGTAAAATAAGCAAACGAACTAAACAATTTTAGTTTAGAAGTAGGTTACTTAAAAGAAACCTAATTTAGCTTTTAAAGTGTAGGTTGTACAGAAACTTAGGTATTTTTAATAGTTGTTTTCAAGATTGATAGAAAGCCGACAATAAACATTATTCAGTTTTGACTTAATTGATATTTCGAATTTAAGCATTGTTAGGATACCGACGAAATACTTTCAATTTATAGTTGAAATCGAACTGGTATCTGAAGTAGGTCTCTACTGAATTATTAACTGATGCTATTGAGAGATCAGCAATTTTGCAAAAATAAAAATATTTTCGGACTAACTTTAGTTATTTATTAAAAATAACAACACAACAAAAACCAGTAATCTGAATGTTTTCGATGTTTTTTGATCGAGAGCTCAAATTCATAATGTACAATTAATCGTTTAAAAGTTTTAATCGATTCAATCGCTCATCGGGCCGGCCCGGCACGGTGCGGCACGGATCCGGTTTATCGGCTTTATCTCCAACTCAATTTGGAACGCAGATTATAATCTCTTGAAGTTTTCTCCAATTTTCTCAATAAGAAGGTCACTACGCAATGTTTCCCTAATTTTGTAGGTTTTCTTGCTACGAGTTTGTTTTTGTTTAGCCTATTCTCAGAAGGTTTTGGAATATTTAAATCTGTGTTTACAAACAAAACATGAAGAGAATCTTTTGTAATAGGCTAGCAAGTTTTGTTTTTCCAAGTAAATGAACTGAATAACAATCATAGTTAAGCTCTTAACATCATCTTCTTGTCTTTATCCCATATTACTTGTTTTATAGTTACTATATTACTTTTTTTCTTCCTTTCTCTCCTGTCACCCATCACGGTATCACTGATTCCCTTTTCTTTCATATCACTCCTCGTCTTTTCTTTGGCCTCCCTCTCTCTCTTCAACCACACTCACTTCATCACTTTTACATGTATCCTCATAATCTTTTAGTAACATGCGTTTCAGACAAGACAAACGATTCCCTTTCAACTTTTCAATCACTGGCGCTACTTTCAAACTTCCTCTAATATACCTATTCATTGCTCACTTTGCCTATTCTCTTCACATTCCATCTTTGTTTAAGCCTTCGATATTTTGTAAGACAAGAATAGACTTAACCAATAAACATGAACAAGTGGACGTTATCTGTATTGAAAAAAAATAATTGAATTGTGAAATAAACCTCTCAAAATAAATTAGTCAAGATTTATAAACGAAAATAAAAATGTAGAAATAAATCAGCTTGTTGTGCATATCGTGTGTGTTGTGTATGTGACTGTGCCTGCATCGGTCACACACGCCGTCTAGACTACGTTGTTTAGACGTGCGGTGCGCTTATCAGCCGTATGCCAGCACATAGCTCTGTACCCTATCTACTTTAATATCGCAAATATGGTGGCTCTGTTTGTGCATAATAAATAAGGTTTTCTTTATTTTCTCTCTCCGCTATTTTGTTTGTTGCATTTGCTATTTGAAGTTTTTTATTTTATTTAATGTTTCCTGTCAGGACTGCGGTATTGTTCAAAAATGCCACTTAGCTATGCTAAGGACAACTGAAGGAACACGACGGTTTTTTTTTAAGCTGGGAAATTATCGAATGACATCTTCCGCTCTCGATGCAGCGAGAGGGCGTGTGTGGGGGGAAAGCTTTTACTGACGAAAACAACACCTGTGTCCTTCAGTTACCCTTTGCGTTCTAGATCACAATTTTTCTTTTCAGATAATCGCTGCGGCTATAGTGGGCAGCGGCCATGCTGGGCCCCTACGGGTGCTGACAACTCTTTAAGGAGCACGTGGATTACTGTCGACGACTTAGTCTCGGTCCGGTTGATTACCGGCCGAAAGAAACTCGCGACAGTATCGCTAATAGCGCGCGTTAGTCGCATTTGTAAGCGTTATAGAAATAATGCTAACGCGCTACCAACGCGCTACAGCATCGCGACTATATCGATGCGAACGCGCTACAACATCGCGACTTTATCGATGCGAACGCGCTACAGCACCGCTACAAAAAGTCGTCGTGGGCGAGGGGCCTTAGGTTCGCTTGCATCAATCTGTGTTAACACCTTGCTAACACGAGTCCATTGCCGTATTGTTTGTAACTAAACCTGGCACTTGCGATTATATTCGTATAAGCTCTCGTCCCTTAGCTATAACAGATAGGTAGTTATAAGATATTTTCAGAAAAGATAATATTTCAACTGGTGCAAAGTAAAAAAAGTTATCTGCTGTCTTGTGATTTTCTGACAATTAATATCTAGTAATAAGTAGTAAGTAAATAATAACAGTTAATATTATTGAAAAGAAAATTGTTTTATTCCTTTTTAAAAGAAAAATTTCCTTGTCTTGGAATATGATTTTTTAGCAAATTACTAAAATTATCAGAAAAGCAGATAACTTTCTTTGCTTAGCAGCCGATGTTTTATTGATAGCGTTTAAAACAACAACACAAAAAAAAATCATAGTTTTGATCATTTTATCATCAATGCAGACTCTTTCCATTCCATTTAACTTTCAAAAAACGACTCCAAAATCCATTCGTATCCAAAGAAATCGTAGCGATCCTCTGGTAATGGCGTCCGCCGTAGACACCTGAGTCAGTGGTTGCCAAGCTCCCGGCGACGCGGACTAATGCGCACGCCTGCCAGACGTATTAGTTCCTTCACCTCGGCACAACAGGTTGCTGCGGAGCGTGAGCAATGGATGGGTTAGCTTAGCTGGTAAAGACTAGCTAAGCTTCGACGTGGGATTGTTTTCTTGAAGTGTTAGTATTACTTCAAAATACATAATAACTTACAGTAGGTCTACGTCCGGACTAAACGCTCCATCGTTTATACCACGTACATCAAAGGATTTTCCATTTGCTTCCAGAGGTCTTTCGGTCCAATTGTAGTGCAGTTCAACATCAGCGATTGCAACACTGCTTACCATAAGGTGGGATCGTAGTCAAGCACTAGTTCATATGAACTACTAAATAATATTATTTAAAACACAGGTGTCGAAATAAACTTAACAGTTTTATGTGTATGGGTGTATGTATGCAGAAGATAAATAATATTCAGAAAGCCACTTAATAAAGTAAATATTACAGTTACATGTGTGTCAATAGCAAAGATCTGGCGACTAGCGTGGCTGGGATCTCGGCGCAACACCACGCTTAGTTATTTGATACATAGAAACATGTAGCAGCATTTGAAATTACAGACTACACTAGCAGAATAACTTAATTTTCGCTGCAGTGGAAAAATATAGGCAAGTTAATTAGTTCTGAAAGCTTTTTTTTTAAAGACCAAGTAAAAAATACGAGTATGATATCAAATCATCTATTAGGTTTTTTTTGTGATTGGCCCGAAATAACATCAAAAGCAGATAAGATAATCTATAAAACAAAGGTTTGACAACATATTGAATTGAGTACGCTTTCAGTAGCTAGAGAGATGAATGTGACAGTTTTTAAAAGCTACCCACGCATTAGCCTTGAGCCAATTTTTCATTATTCTCAATAAAGAAAATAGGTCTGTCTGCCTGTTAAGTTTTTATATGGTAAATAAATTGTAGGTATACACTCCAACCGAAATGTAATGCCTAAGTAACTACATTAGCGTTGTAATGCTGCTCATTACGGTAATTATTTAATATAATTAACGGTATCTAGCTATCTATTGGCTCAATATCAATAACAAACAAATACATTTCACCAAGTTATAACCCTCAATACAATCTCAATAAGTAAATGTGTTTCAGATCACACGTAGGTAATTGTACAGACACCATAATCCTCAGCGACTTTCTGAGTGGCTCTCCAGGAGATTTCCTCTGATGGAAGACTAACCTTCTGACTGTGAGGATTATGTTGTGAGAGAAATAATTATAATATGTTACTGAAAAATATGGTTTTTTGATTAATTAAATATTTTAATACGAGATTTATTCATTACATTAATCAGGATTAAAACAAACAACACAGATGTATCCCAACATCAAATTAATGTAATGAGTTCAAATACTTAGTGCGAGCATACAATTTAATTAAATGAAGCAAACAAAAAATAACAACAGACAATTTGAATAAACATTTGCATTTATATACATTTGAAAAAACAAACGATCATGCATATTCATGTAAAAAGGTCGGTTTATTGAACGTAAAAACAGTATAAAACCCAATAAGGCGTTCGCTTGGCCGTTACTCTATCCGAAGGCATTATCACGATTTCGGAGCATTGTACTAACATCCAACGATTTATAACAAAACACGTTTTTACTTTCACCAAAAATCCCCACCTGTCTCGACCGACCAATAAATTCCGTTGAATAACTGTCCCGGTGTCCGGGATTATGCACGAGTCCCAAGTTCCCGGGATTTGCATAGGGAAATGTTTAGAACCGCTGTCTCTATTCTAGGTACTTTATTACCTATTTGCTGTGGCTGGTTAAGTGCTTAAATATATGACGTATACAAATATTTTAATCGTCGGTTTTTATCAGTCACGGCTCAAATGTTTCGTAACGCAATTTCAGACTGACAATATAAAAAAAACTACGACTGAAACATTCAAATTTAAAAAAAAAAACATTGATATTTTAGTTAATGCTGTTTATAAATATCAAAGATTTTTTATTTATATTGATTTTATATTTTTTTTAATGTATGTTCACCATAAAAACAGTAGGAGTTTAGAATGAATAGGATGTAACAATGGGCGGTTTAAAACCGTTTTTGGACAGACAAGCTTAGATGACAATATCATTGTCATAAAAGAATGAAAATTATATTTTCAGTCACACATGTCTTTAGGATACTACCTCGCTGCCACTGAAAACAAAAAACAAATTATATCTTTGTGCAATGTGTGTTTTATACTTTTACTGAATAATATTTTACTATTATGATGGTCTGCGCCATTTTTTACATTGGAATCTCTGTCGTGCCCTTATCAAATATTCACCAGTCCAACTCGGACTCCTTTTTTTTTAAGTTTTTCATTTGTTTTGTGCCCTGTCTGCCTTGATTAATATATTGATTCATCATCATCTCCCTAACTAACTTGAGGTCAGCTTCAAGTCTAACCAGATATGACGGCTGTATAACCATGTCTTACATGAAGCGACTACCTATCAGACCTCACAACCCAATTATTGGGTGATACGACACTCCTGCAGTGATTGTCAGACTTCTTGGCGTCTGACTACCAGGTACAACTATCAAAGATATACGAATGACAGCCGACTGTCGGGACCAATAGCTTTACGAGCTAACCAAGGCACAAGGCGTCCGCAATCTATGTGATCATTAGGTTTACTTATGTAGTGTAATTTAATTTATGAATTTATTTTAAGTTTTTAATTTAATTTGGCCATTTTTCATTCATCTTTATTTTCGTGATTAATGTTTATTATTGGTTTTAAATTTTAAAAAAATGCTGTGAATGTCGTGCATAGCGTAAGTAATTTTTAACAAAGTAGACCCTCATACTTAAATGTTATTACTGTATACTTGAAATCATTTTGTAAGTCATTGGTGTGCTCGATACTTAAATAAAAAATAAACATCAGGCATTTAATTTTTTTGCACTATCCATATTATTTCTAGTCTATAGTCGTTGTTTCTAGCAAAATATTCGTTTTCATAAAGGTCCGTTGGTATTCCACGGTTGCTGCTTAACGAAGTGCGTGTTCGGAGAAACTGTGTTTTTTTTTCATAGTAAATTATAATATTTTCTTTTTTCTCGTAAAAATATAAAGTCAAATTCAATAGAATATTCCATTCCATTTTGCGCAGAATATGTTCAGATATTACTATGTTTGTTTAAAAAATCGAAAATAGAATCTATCTCTTTAAATTCTTTTTCTTTTTAATATTTTAATTTGAATATGTATGCATGTTAATCAACCACATAGCATTTTTTGGTCCGAGAATAATTTTCGACGTTCGCGTAAAACTATTGTAAAATTAAACAAAGCTGCTATAAGTTGTGGCCGTGTCGATCTATCGATCGATATTTTATCTCGCTGTGTGCTACGTGATACAGGGTGTAGCGGGACGTGAGTGACGTGGACGTCATCGTAAGCCGATACCGGCCCAGAGGTCGCGACTGTTGACAACAAACTATTACGGAACTGATTCTGAGTAGGGCTGCCTCGCGAAAGAGTTCTGACTGTAACTCATCGAAAGACTGGAACAATTTCAAGGGTAAAAGCATACCGATGACCTGGTGAAGGTTGCAGGAATCCGATGGATGCGGGACGCACAGGATCGCTCATTGTGGCAACACTCGGGGGAGGTCTATCTTTTAAAGTGGACGTCTATCGGCTGAAATGACAATGATTATGAAAAGCATAGCTAAATGAGGTAGATTTAAAACATGGTATTTTATTGGCAAGCTCTACTGGAATTGGATTTAATAAAAATTAAACTGAAAAGTTCATTGGAAAAATCACAAACATTACAAAAACAGTATGCATTATTTCGTCGGTCACATCATCGCTTATCATCAGGTGCGATAGCGGTCAGACGCGAGCCTATCTAGCCAAATATGTATAAAAATTGGCCAACCCTATGGCCTATCAGTCTCATATCGTTCGCTCGCGGCGCCATCCATCACCGCGACACGTTGATGGACGAGTCCAAACACACTCCCAGATTGAATGCGACGCAATATCATTGTGCCAAAAGCCGAACCTCCTGTTTGCTTAGCCGTTTGGGATGATGGCGGAAAAACAACAACCTGTAGATAGGTGTTGGTACAGTTTTAGCCATTTATATTGACTGAATGATGGTGTCGATTTTTAGCGTGTGTGTGTGAACTAGTGTTGGACAATTTTTGGTGACAGTTGGGAAATCCGAGTGGTTTTTTTTTGCTGTGTGCTCAAATTGTACCTATATTGTATTTTTGCGTTACATACATTCTTGACGCTGTAGTGCCATCCTTAACACCATCTTAGGGTGTTTATAATATAAGTGCAGATTTCATCACATATCACGTGCGGAGCAAATCCACATGTGTGATGAAATCCAAACGATATTAAAAACACCTTTAGAACTACTTAACCCTTCAGATACCGTCAATTAGAGACACAATAGTAAGACAATAGATGCGCGGCCAGCGGTGGTCGCTTGGAGATTCATGAATTAAAGACCTTATGCCACACAACTGCTTTGTGCAAATAATGCTTTCAGACCGATGTCAAAATATACCTACTTGTAAGTAAGTACAGCAACTTGACAACAGCCAAGGGCCCGTTGTCAGTCAAACACAACATCCCTATGTAGGTACGGAGAATGATTCGTTTTCAAAGGAAGTTTCACCCTGAGGTTTAAAAAGTCCTCCCCAACTGTTTATTAATAATATTGTATATGTATCTCAAATGTTTGGCTTCGTGCGTGTGCTCACACGTGGCTTACATGGCTCCGCGATTTTCCTGGATTTACGTTTAACGTGTAATGTCCATTACACAAAAAACAATTGTTATTAAAGAAATAAGTAAAGGTATGTTAAAATAAATATACTTAACTTGACATAATTTAAGAACAATGCGTAAAATAAACGGATAGTATTTAGGGTGCACGTTATTTGTCGTCTGTGTACCATATTCTTGTGTTTTCATAGAGAAGGTACGTACGTTACGGTGTAATAGGCAAACAACCTTTTTCGGCATTAACACGTCAAACATCTTTGAAGGATAGGTCCCTCAAGCTAAAGTTAATCTACGGACCCTACGAACTGATGTTTTCACGGGAATTTAGGTTAGGCTAGGTTAGGTTAGGTTAGAACATAAAATATGAGAAATTACACGATTGATGAATTAAGAAGAAATTGTATTTGATTAGCGAGGAAAATTCATTATAAAATCGACTTACTTTACTGCCGAGGTGCGCGCATGATTATGGAGGAAGGAAAGTCGAGTTTGAGGTTTCAGGCATCATCTACCATAGGCACATTAGAGGCACTATATGGATGACGTATCGTTTTGGCTCGCAACCTGTCTACACCTACCTTTATGCTGCTCGATATCGGTTCTACTGCGGTAATGCTGTCGACTGTCTTTGTCACCATGGCCTGTCCTGCTCATCAATGATATTATTCGTCAAACTCTTGTCACCGTCAGCGTACCTGCAGTGTTAGAACTTAGTGGTTTTGCACGTGACGATAGGAAGAGACCAGACGGTATGACGTTAGTGGCGTGAAAAATGGTATGGAATACAACTTGTGTCGACACTCTTGCAACATCCCGTGTTACAAGTACGGTCTGATGAGACCCTCAAACGGCGTCTACGACTTGGTTCACGGGGTCCAATTGCACGTCTCATTTTTTAAGGAAACACACCAACTTTTCGATTCTTTGCAACAAGTCTTTCCTTTATGGATTGAGTACTCTCGCTAGCTTGTTAGTTACCCAACAAATTAACATTCCCATTTAACGTGGCAATGCTCCACCTTAGAGCGGGTGAAGTAATCAGACCATTTCCCACCTGAAAAAAATAAAAATATGTCTAAAGTGTTTTAGCGTGCATTTATAATACGTGTGCCTGTCAATTCAGTAATTTGCTAATACCCTCTCCGTCAAAGCGCTATAGTTTGTAAAATGACACGATGATTGATCGCACAGGATTAGTAAACCTCTGCTATGTGCTCAACTAAATAAAAGGTGCATTGATCGATGGCTTAACATTTTTACGAAACAAAATATTCAGCTTTTAAAACAGCAAAAACTCCAGTGTTCAAATAAAATGTGAACTTCAGTTTTGTTAAATTTTTTCGTATTTGAATTGGAAAAAAAAACAAAACAGTATTGTCCGAGAATTCTTCTCATATTCCAATACAATCTACCTGCATACTGTGCTAAAAGTGCCTATATTTTACCTGCGCGCAATCTCACTGTGCCGTTTACCGGGAAACAACCGGATAATTCTGCCTTCAGCCAGTTCAAATCTGTTCAAACTGGATAAATCCGGTCGAAACCGGTTAAAAGCTGGCGGCGGGTATATCGATAGTTACTGTTATGTTTGTGCGTCCAAGTACTTTGCCAGATGTTCCTTTGAGAACCGTGTAATGGCGTGAACTTGGATCGATCTAGATTATTTACTCGGATCTGAAGTTGGGAACTGAGCTGAATAACGAACACTGGAGTAGTTCTTGTTTGCAGTACCTGTGTGTAACGTTAGAATTTGTTTGCCGAGCAAGTTGAGCGGTAATCACAAGCATATTGTTGCCGATGTTGTTTTGTTTTGCTTTTATTGCGGTCGTTTCAATGTAATGTTATATCAGTACAAGTCTAATTGCTTATTTGTACAAAAGTCTACCTTATGTTACCGTTGCGGATTATTGGTATTCTCAATTGCGTTGTGATCTCATCAATACAAATTATGTTATAAGTCTTCTTCACCCAAATTACCACGGTATACGATACAAATAGGAGTAGAAATTGATTGTAGAGAAACACAGTTAATAGTATCCACACACGCTACACTTAGTGTATCAAATTAAGCACACCCATGATACAAGAGAAATAATTCAATAATATTGTTGTGATACTAAATACCACATAACCTAACCATACTAAATCCGTATCTGCTTCGAACGCAGATCTATAGGCACGGTGAACGTTGTGGTTCAGCCGGAGACTGACGTTTTACGTCAGTCTCGGTGATACGGAGATACTTCAAGCAACGTTAAAACACGCATTCACACACAGTGCGTGGCAGTATCATAATCGCCATAGCGATCCAGATGCAATACAGATAATTCGTCCAAATCTGGAATACGCAGTAGAATAATGTTTAGGTACTAAATATAATAAAATATCGTCAAAAAAGTCTCAAACCTAACTTCAATAGCAAACAGCTTACCCACTCAATATTTTCCACCAGCAACACCTTGCTAAAAGGCCACGTAATACCGCTATTCAGACTGCCCAGTGGATCCTTTTGGCACAGATTAAGGCAGGCTCGGGATTCACTCACGAATCTATTGGTGATAATATAAAGGGATCCAAAAATATTGGCACAGAAGGCTCGGCTCTATACAACAAGCAAAAATAGACCTGTGTGTCTCGCATCTATCAGATTCCCGCGATCGTCCTGATCATCGGTCCTCCTTTTGAGAGGCTATCAACCCTGCGTCTTCGCCCGCGTGGTACCATGCATTGTGCGGACCACCCGAAGGACTCGATGGAATATAAGGAGGTGTATTCTCGTGGAGACTATCCGTGTCAGCGACCTCTCGCACCTGGTTCAGGTCATAGTCTGGAGTGAAAGGGAATGAGGAGCCTCCTTGAGCGAAGCAGTAATTTTAACCAAGAAGATGGCCGCAACTATGAGGGAACGAACATCCTCACCAGCCATACCGACGACGCAGGAGCCGCCCCAGGCACGGAGAGCTGCAGGGTAACTTTCAGCTACAGGCTTGCGAACTAAGAGTAGTGGGTAGCTCATCCTCTGGATGTCCGGTAAAGACCAAGCCCGAATCAACGGAACGTAGTGTTCTACTCACGCCTCGAGGAGTTGTCTACATAAGTGAAGGCATTCAGGAGAGCCGAAGCCTGCTAAGTCCGTGGGAACATTAGAAATAGTTGCCATAGGCCTATTACGCAAAGAGAAACTGAGTACAGGTGGCTTTCTCAGCAAAAGTTTGAGCTGGCCTCTAGCTCTACCTTAGAGCGGAAGAAGTCCTTTGATGATTTCTCATCTCAAAATAGTTAAATGGCGTGTCTTGCCTCAGTGTGCTAACATTTTTAGTCGTTGTTTGGAGTCGCCCTTCTGTGCCCATCTATTTAGTGGCAAAGTGTTAATACACAGGCGCTGGGGTCAGCTCAACCCTGCAAGTGTTACCGCGAACACGCGTTTGAAGGTTTGGGTCGGATTTGATGGATGTGGGACTACTTGAAAGGTAGTAAGATTTTTAGGATTATATTATAATGTACATTATATATAGTTTAAGAATGTACTCCTGTAACATTAGTAAAAACAGAACCTACTTTTAAATGATCAAACAAACTCTTTAAGTACCCGTCTTCAGATAGGATATAATTATATTTTAAGCAGTTCTACGTTTTTGCTTCTTCAGAGAAACCGCTTGATGCATCAAAGGCTCTTTAAAGCTTGTGGTAGACCACGAGCACTAAAGACGATTCATTTTACGACCTAAACTGAATTGGTAAAGTTATGGAGCTATATAGGCTGTAGATATCGCTTATCTTTCTTTCTCGCTCGCACAACTGGCATTTAACACGTCTTGGTAAAGCATTTCTTTTATGTTTAATTTTTCATACTTTTCATACACTGCGTAAAATGTTTCATCTATTTTTAATAAAATATTGTGTCCTATTATATAATATGTAGGATTTAAATCTAAAACCGCTTGGCACGTGCCCTACTCACAAATATTGACAGGTATTAAATACACCAATATCCACCGAGATTATACAACGGCCAACTCGGAGAATGATTTACAGCCCTTCGATCCCTATCGAATCGGACGTTATGTAGCTAATCGAAGCTGGCGCGCTTCGGGCGCTGGAATTCAGAACTCCATTTGACCTCAACCCTTGGAAACGTTCCAGAGCGAGTTGGTGTATGCAGCTCATAGACATGGATTGCAATCATTTAGGAATGTCTCTGTAGTTACCTGAAGTCGGGATTATTACCGACCCGGTACCGGTCTCAAGTTACTCGGGCTTGCACTCTAAGGAACTTGAGATTTGACTTTGATATGCAATATTTGGTTAAACTATATCTATTTATTCACGTGCTAATTGTGTGCTTTCGGGAAATGAATACACTAAGGTAAATAACTTACAACCTATCAATATTTACAAGGTCTTATGTTATTAATAAGTTGAGAATTCTACGTTACAACTGCAATCCAAGTATTTTTTAATTAATATACCGGTATCAGAAGACTGCTCATCGCAAAAATAAACAGCCTATCAAGGTGTATAATGCTCCGGCTTCAGGCAAATAACCAACTACCGTATAATATTTTAATTAAACGCAAAATAAACGAAAACTGATGAACATTCGTAATTATATTTAAATTAATACGAAAATATTCCAATTATTTTACTGAATGCTGAAATCCAGTTCCATTATCAAGCAAATAAATAACAGCTACGGCTTCGGAATGGCTTGCAATTAAAGAGCAATAATCATATATTTGTGGTATCTGTATCCAACTGTGATTGGCGAAAGTAAATAGGAGTGCATTTAGTTGTCTATCGTAGCTGTAGGTACTAATGTCCAACTAAGAGATCGTAACTAAGAGATGTAATACATCGTATCACAGTTTTAGATTTTAGTTTGAACAATTTTGTCTATACTAGATTGTTATTGGTTACGCAAATGCCATGCTTTTCTTTTTGCCATAATCTGTTAGAACTTATACAGGTACATACCAGCGACGTCGCCAACGGTAGAGGTAACTGCAGCCGTTGACTAAAGATTTTATATAACCTATATAGTGCGTTCCACACAAGAAGACCCTTCGCCGTAATGTTGGCTACGAGAGATACGATTTGTGGCGTGGCGTTTTCAGTATTTGAAAATTTAGTTTCCAAAAGAAAAAAGAAGAAAATTATAAGGCAATTGTTAAAAATAAGGCAATATCAGTAAATCTCTCAAATATTAGATAATTTCATTGCTAAAAATATAGTAACACTGTTTTTCCGTATTGCCAACATTGTGATGAAGGGACTTCTTATGTGAAACGCACTATGGCACTTGACACTCACGGCGTCTGCCGCTGATCTGTTAAAATGCTGTGTTTTTCTCATAACCGCCAACTTTATCAACTAAATACAGTGGAACCAAAAACAAAGCTATAATCAAAATAACGAACCTTCTTTGTTCTACTAACATTATACTGAAAAACAGCACATACTCAACAGTGGTTACAGAGTGAAGAACAGAGTATCGGGTGCATTTGACAAATGGAATTAGTTGCAAGAACAATGACGCTGTGAGTGCACCTTACTTGAGTAGAGATATAACTTCGTGGAGAGCAATTATGCAGTTTTGTTACTAAAAACTGAGCAACAGTTCTGTCAAGTTAGCAGAATTGGATGGTAGCAGATGATAAGACATCATCACAAACAGCGTAGGCTTGCGTTTCGTTTAGACCTAACCCGTGATGAAGTAGGGAATTTTACTTACAAAGTTTTTGCAAGCAATATAGGCAGCCACACAAGCAGTAGGAATGAATAAACTTTCGAGACAATCGTGAACAACTGGCATGCATTCGTCGTGGTATGTGAGTCCCATTTCTTCGTAATCTAAAATAAAGAAATGGAAAAACTTGGAGTCTTTTCTATTAGCATAAAGGTTGCAAGACGGCCAAGTTTTACACTGCCTATTACGTACCTATATCATAAGTGCTTACCTACTTCTTAGACTTTACTATCCTACTGCTAGGCAAAGGCCTCCGCCAATTATTGTCAGAAATTCTTCTCCTGTGCCGTCTTGATCCAGTCCTCGTGATACGCGTCCATATCATCTCCCCACATCAACCAAGGCCCTTTTCCCTCTGCAGGAACTGTTGGACAAGCAGTCTCTTTATATGCAGCTGACGTAGCCCACCCAATCCCATTTGAGCCTAGCAGTTTTGAGATGTTATAAGTTAAGCCGCTGTAGCTAGCTGGAGTTATGATCGCTACAGCAACAGACTAGAAGTTGACCCCAACACATTAGGAAGATAGCTTTATCCTTGTAACTTCTACAATGCTTGATAGAAATGACCCTACCATTACGTGAACGAACTGCTTACGAGAAAATGCTGAGTACGAGATGCTTCAAGTATTTAGTTCAGCACTATTGTGATTTAGTTTCACATTAAACATGACAATATGAGAACATGACATCACAGGTGACCCGTTATCAACAAATGTCGCACAAATGTCTGTTGTTGATCTATATAATCTCTTTGTGATTGCCTCGCTGAATTATCAAATATTCGACAAATGAGATAAACTAAAATAAACGATTGTGTAAGAGTGACTCACTTTGAATTATTAAGCACTTGATGACTATATATTTAATCATCAATTTAATAAATGACTTAGTTCACATCAAATTACCTGTAAAACCTTTAATGACTAAATAATATAATATTCTCACATCCTCTGCAGGCTGACTCAAAATACTTAATGTAACTACACAATATAAATAAATGAAGTAACTGCAATGCATAATGTAATATAATATAATTAAAATTTAAATAAAAAGCCTTATATTTCTTGCAATCCAGAATATTGTTTTTCAAATAATATAATAATTATGTTTTGTGAAATTTGATCTTGTTGTTTCAAATCATGGATCATCTTCCTAGTCCGATAAAACAGGACAAACTAAAAGAAAACTTACTAACTAACAAGATGACTATCACAGCTCTTACATCCTTGACAACATCTCGATATATCAAAATAGTAAATCAATACTACGACAGATGACAATAAAACAACTATTAAGACTCTTCTGTCTTCTATATCTATCTATAGATATCAATGAATCGTAGTTGTGTTAAGTGTGACAGTGGGTTGATATTACTTCACAACTTACAGTACCATACACACAGTAACTCAACTACTCTAGTACGAGTAATAAGCTGGCATTAATGGTATAAAATAGTAACATAACTAATATTATAGTGACTTTAATATGAACTTTTTCCCGCATACATAAAATATAGTCTATGTCACTCAGTAATAATGCAGCTTTCTATCGATGAAAAAATTTTAGCAATCAGAGCAGTACTTTTTAGAGATTACTTCCTTCAATGATTACTAATGATACATTTTTAAAACTCATAGAACAAAAGTATTTGTTTATGTTGTTCTTAACTAGCACCTAAGAGGATGCTATTGTTTTACAAATAACCCTATATACTACGTCTAAAATAAAATTGTGTTTTAGATTGCTGCTTATAAAATTATAATCAAGATTTCGTAAAACAGGAAATATTATTTGATTTCCATTTTATTTAACATATTGTTGAGGACAAATTCTGAAGTCAACCAACAAAATTTTACGTATGATTAAAAGTACGGGTATGTAAAATATGCATACATGTAGCGTTCGCGAATGTCTCGAGGTTTCTTATTTTTTACACAATTTACATATATTTCGCTTATTGAAATTCTCGTAACACCGGCTCCAATAAAAGCTATGATATCACAATGTCTACTTCAAACATGCCAGAGGGAGAACGTTTTTACGAATATCAACAAAAATTATTATTCTTTCGGTCCCTATTGCGCGTTTTTGCGCCGGCATTCTAACGAAATGTATCTAATTTTCAATAATAGTTAGATAACTTATTGTTGTGAAAGGAATTGGGAAATGCCATTGCCCAGTTACAGATATTAAATAATAATTTACTAGATTTTTTTTTAATGTTACGGTCCTCATTTCAAATGAAATCTAACTCCACGTTACATTTTTTTCAGCCGATCATTTTATCTGCATACTGTAATCGATAATATCTGCCCTTAGCCAAGAGTTTGCCTCACCCACTCGCACCTTTGCAGCGACCGCACATACAGGACGGGTGTACTTTTCTAACATTGTTTACGCCAACTAGCTATTAGAGATTAATCATGGCCATTACTCCGTCAGCAGCACAGCCGCAGTTAATCACTCTCCATCCCAATACTTCAGTAATCTGCTAGCCGTGTGATGTAGGGCTTCCAATCCCGTGTTCCGAGATAGCTCATTATTTTCCAGACCCGCTTGTGATAAGATTATGAGCGTTAGATCTAACGAGTTTTTTTTTTTTTAATTTCAATCGCATCCTCATTTTCCACCTTATCCTTTGACTCTCTCCAAATATGGTTGTTTTGGGTGGTTACTGCTCCGGATTTGGTGGAAAGAAACGCCTGGGTGTCACCATCACTTGGAAGTCACGGTGGGTGGAATATCAGCGGAGATCTGTACGTCGATTCTGTAAAATTCAGACAACAACTCGCATTTCACTTCGATACTCACTCTCACTTCACATAAGGTTCAAAACGACCTTGATTTTGCATTCTGTAAGCATCACCTAGGCACTTGCGAAGTGAAGTGAGCTCCGAAGCGACCAATACTGTACTAGTGATTACCACACTCAACTAAATGTAAGTTGAGATTTATCGGTTTTTTATTTTACCAGTTTTTGACACAGAATTTTAGCTATTATGGATGTTTAAACTAAAATATCTTATTTAAAGGAATTTGAGGCAGCTAATAAGTAAAAAAAAAACCAGAAAACTCTAAGTTCGTGCCGTGAATATAATCTATGCTTACCTTACTAAAAAAAATGACTGACAGATAATATCATTAGTAATCTGTGGACAATATTTATGCGTTGAAGTTGTATAATGCGTAGTGCGTTGTATTGTTTTGTTTAGTTTACGTTTTGTTTGTTTTTTGATCGTTCAGTGCCAAAAATAATTGTGAAATAATCGTGAAGTAGTTTTATATTTCTGGTTGTAAAGTTAAAAAATAATATTAATAAAAAAGTGTTTATTTTGTTTTCTAAAACAACAACAACGTTTCAGTCCAAATGAAACACGTTCCTCTCACCGATCGTCGGCTCAGGTTGAAACTCTGGTAGAGTTTATGCCTAAACAGTATAAGTGGCACTATCAAAACATACAAACAGTGGACTAAGGTTAGCAGTGCTTTTTTATATGTTAGAACCACTTATCATTCCTTAAAGCAAACCACTTAAAATGTGCGACGAATCTTGGTTTAAAGTGTGTTTAAAAACTTTATTTAAACACTATTTAACTATGATTTCTTCTATTTTCACTCGTAAAATAGACGCTTTTAATTTGACACTTTGAATCGGGTTCGAGTACGAAGTGAGCGTCGAAGTGACGGCGGAATTACCTTATAGAATGCCACTTCTTACGTCATCTCATACTTTATCTGTCAAAATTCCGCGGTCAATTTAGTTCAACTCGCGAACACGCTCGCAAGAGCAGCGCTAGTGTAGATTCGAATTATCAACCGAGTTTCAGAATGCCAATCAAGAAACTCACGGCGGATTCAGATGCGAAGTTTAGAATGAAGTCTTACAGAATCGCACTGCTGCCTTGCATACGAGCGAGGCAGTGCTGTTTCCTCATGGAAACGAACGGTACCGGTAACCTCTAACCGCTTTATGCTAAGCGTTCGGCCGTTTTGCGCAAATGTGACGCATATCTTCCCTATCAATTTCAAGTTGTATATTATGTTTGTTAGCTAGTTATAAAATTGCGTCCTTTTCGCGTAAATAAACTGTTTTTCTTTCTTTCTTCTTTCTATCGCACTTGCCCCTGGTCAAAGCCATGGTACAGAATGAGAGGAAAAACCACCAGCCACCTCGTGCAACTCCTTCTGTGAAGTGGTAATGCGAACGAAGACAGTGCGGCAAGCAACGGGTAGCTTGCCATCTAGCCTTCCGGTAAGCACTACTCCCGAGTCGATGGCGCCACAAAAAGCTATCCGCAAAATGGACAGGTTCCATTCTGGAAAGTATGAAGTACTAAAATAAATATTCATTGCATCAATGTTTAAATCTCTAGGAATTTACTCTTGTCGGGGTTTCACCGACCCCCATGACTTATCAAATAAAAATTAAAACTTTGGTTGGATTTTGAAAGGAGTTTTAATCTAAAATCAACTGAATGTTGACCAAACTAGTTAATTTACGTTTTTTTTGTCCTTCAACATCCTGTTATAATTTTATTATTTTTCTGTACTTTTGATTGATTTCTTAATACCTACAGTAGTAAAACCTGTATCTTAATGAAGTTATTTAAATATGTTATTGTTTTTTTTTTACACTTTTAAATTAACAGTGCCCAGTTCTTAATTTCTGAGCAGGATCCCGCAAATACCGAAATACTACTGCATCGAAAATATTTAATCCCGCAGAAACCGAAGCTGACGAAATGCTACGAGATTGGAAGCCCTAGTGTAACGTCACTGATGAAAGGTTAATGAGACGCCATTAATTGAAAACGAAAATAAACACATATTCAGTTTTGGCAAATGATGTTTTAATCCAATGGGATTGGGAGCGAATTTATCACAAGCAACGATGCACAGATCCAGACTGATGAATTAATGAGAATGCTAATACGCTTTATCACCTCTACATTAACACATTTTTAAATTGATACGAAGATTAAATAATTCGCTTATTTACTTAGAATCGGAATTATTTATTGGGATTATAATTTTGCATCGTTTTTATCTGTCAAGTATACGAGTATGTTAAACAAAGACAGAGAACAAAACTACACGATACCAATATAAGGGCGGCTGGGCACGCCACGATTATGGCGGTAAGTCCCCTCTTTGAGGCGTGGCTAGAAAGACCTCACGGCGTCCTTACCTTCCGCATGACGCAGGTCCTCACCGGACATGGCAAGTTCGGGAGGTTCCTGCATCGGATTCAAGCGGAAGAGACGCCCGGGTGTCGCCACTGTGCGCAACGCCCGGAGGACACGGTGGAGCACACCGTCGAGGTGTGCCCTGCCTGGGCGGAGCATCGCCGTGCCCTCGTGGGGGCGATCGGCGGCGGAGACCTCTCGCGCCGGGCCCTGGTCGAGGCCATGGTCCGGAGCGAGGAGGAATGGCAGGCGGTCGCCTCCTTCTGCGAAGCAGTAATGCTTGCAAAGGAGGAGGCCGACCGCATCAGGCAACGGCGCCCTCGCCGCCGTCGCCGGGATTCCGATCCCGATTTCCGGCCACCGTAGACGCGGGCTCGCGGACGGCGAGCCATGGGTAGCTCGCTGTCCGATCGTCCGGTAATGGACCGAGTCCAAGACGTCGACGGCGCGCACTGTTCCCGCGCGCCTCAAGGAGTTGTCAGCAGCAGGAGGGGCCCAGCTGGGTCGAAGCCTACTGGGGACAGGGTTGTCCGAAAGGGAGCTCGTGCCCCGGTATGAAGGCTAGAAGGAACGGCGCGGGGTTTTTAGTCAGTAAGAGTCTGACACTGTCTCCCGCTCCACCCAAGAGCGGGTTTCGTCAAAGATGATTTTCCCCGTCGACAAAAAAAAAAAAAAAATATAAGGGCGGCGCAACTGGTCGCGCCGCCTGCCTGGTGTCCCGGTTAAAAATAGCCCTAAGCTAACAAACCAGACACCATACAGAAACCAGAGTCGCCACACGTCCGAGCTGGTCAGAGCCTCTCTCTCTGGTCTGGCTCTGGAACGCAAAGGGAAACTGAAAGATTCGGGTAGGTTTTAGTCAGTAAAAGTTCTGACTGTATCTTAGAGCGGAAGACGTTATTTGGTGATGTCGCACTTCAAAACAAAAGGAGTATTTATTGTGCTAACTTACGCTCTCGATAATATATATCAGAATGTTAAAAGTATGTAGGTATATCATGGGTCTACAATCAGATCGAGTCCGCAATTTGTTAGTGTTGTTGTTGTGTATAAAAACACTTTCCCATCGTTTTATCCACTTAACAATCTAATTCTTCTACGGAACAATGGCATCACAAAAACAAGACGCACTTTCCCACCCACACGGCCGCCGCCGCGCGACGCTCCAAATCAACACGTCGTTTATTTCCCTAACCCTCTCAAACCGTCCTGAGCGACCTTCAAACACTTTTTCACGTCAAGAACATTTATGTGGCCATTAGCGATGTGCTGATGTATGGGAACCATTCAAATGTATGTGAAACAAGCCCATTGTGATCGCACAGGCTACAGATCATCTGCTAAGTGGATGATCGTAACGTTGCCAGACATTGAACGTTGTGAGCTAGTGTGCTTTCGAAGTGATCGATCTTCTTTTTTTAGGTGCGTAGGTATGTACACACAAGGGGATGAAAAAGTATAGGGTTCGCTGCTTTCTTGCCAAAGATAAATTAGATGTTGAAATAAGTTATGGGCGTGTGGTCCGAAGGCACTTATGGATTTAGGTTTCCCTCTCGACGTTGCTATTTTTGATTTTTTAAGTGTTAGAGTAATTGCTTTTGGCGGTATTCATGTGATGACTTGGAATGTTAAACAGACAAACTTAATCAAACGCGACCTTCCAAGAAATATCACCAAAAAATCGTAATAGAGCTTTGACTAAAAGACATCTACAATTAGAACGAGTGATGCGGAAAATTAGTAGCTCCTGCCATCCCTAGGTTAATCAACATTTTGTCGCAAAATCAGTGACAACCTTAGAAGAATATCTTGCCTCCATATTTTGACCATATTTTGACTATGCTACTGAAGTACTGCAAGGCTATAAATAAGACTCGATAATCGCTATGACTACTTTATAGGTATCAATATTGTGACGAATTGAACAATTAAAGTGCTCGCAATGTAGGCCGATTTAGGTGATTGTTAGCAATATAATATTGTTATAAAGTGTGTTATATAAATCAGGTAAATAACCTCATTTATTTATAGTAAAACAAGGAAAATAAAAACCTTTAACTCTTTAAAACTTATACACGAAAGTCAATAACAACTCCTAGCTTCTTCTTCTTCTCGTGTCGATTCGACTCAGATTTTGTCCGACCAATACTTACCCACCTGGACAGCTCTGTCGTTGGCCTCGTTCAGATCGTTTAGGGAGCAGGTAGTTGTGCATACCGGGCAGGAAAGGAGATGACACATATCCTGTGAAGGAGCTCCACACTGGCACTGTATTTGCAATGAGTCAAGGAAACCCCATTTTGCCAGATTATCTTTGCAGCGGCCAACCTGAGTCCGCAGTCGGTTCAGAGATTTCGAGAATGGCCACTGCAGTTCGTGTCCCGGTGGCAGATGTTCTGCCGGAGAGATAAAGTTTGGGGGAGTGGGATATCTCCACAGTTCGCGTCTCTGGTCTGAATCACTGCTAACTTCACTGAACTCCTAGCTAAAATATGGCGTCAAAAAGTTCCTCCATATCGCTGTCGTCGCCAAACCACGCCACGTTGCATGGTAATGATTTTACCTCAATCTCCGATTGAAGTAAAATCCAGCCTTTGGGTCGTGCGTATCTTGGGTATTAACCAGGCGTTTGGGTAATTCTTTAAAAAGCGGACATCAGACCTCACGGCCCAAAAGTTTCAACCTTTGACAGCTCGAAAATATAAACGGTTGAAACTATTCGGTGGAAACAAAACACCTCGATTTATGAATGCAACTGTCCTGTCTTCTTAGTAAATCAACAAATTTTCAAATGTCTCAGTCTATTTTACTAAAGAGACAGTCTTTTGCCCAATGTACCTAACTTTGAACCAAGTTCAACGGCCGCAGAACCTTGCCCTCGTGTGACAAAATCATACAAAATCACGTATTCAAACACTAGCTAGTCTCTCCGACCTCGTCTCGTCCCATTCATTACAAGTAACGATGTTGACAGTCGCGCAGTGATCGTGCGGTAATCGACTCGAGATCGGGTCGTGATCGTGTCGTGATATGTCGCCCTGATTATTGTTTGCGCATAAAATCTTATGAGCAATATAAGTGGTTATGTTTGCTATGCGTCATTTGTTAGCGCCGTTCAGGATATTGAAGGGACGTGGATACTATGTGCTTTGGATAAGTCATCATGGAGTTGTGACCCTTCCTCTTCTTGTTTGCCTATATTGCTTAATTGACTTTGTTGGCATGAGTGGCCTATTTCCAGAGGTTTCTAAGGCTTTTCCAAGCACCTTGATAAATAACGTCATACGTCTATTTTATTTAGATGTTACACTGCCTCTTTTTGGTACAAACTTTGACATTTATTCATCCATTGTTATGTATATGCCTGCTGCTATAAAATGAATGCTATTTCTGTTTGGCCACGTGTACCGTAGGCACATAATTTACTTACCTGTCAAAAGCTCACGTGAAAAATAGCGCTCATCCGTTATGTTTGTGAAGGGCGCAGATACATAAAGCATAAATAACTTTTAACATAAAAGCTATTATTTTGCAAAATGTCATGCGATTATAGTCACAATTCACTCGTTGTTGTTTTTGAGGTGACAAATAAGTGTTTCCTCCCAAACCGTCTGATTACCAATTAATGACTATGAGCGGTGCAGTTTCCTCCGTCACTGCTCTCTCTGCCTACTCCACTCCCCGCAGTAGTGACGAATGGCTGCTAGATCATCGTTTGTATCTGTCGGGAGCAGCCACCTTTAAAGCTGATGTCATTAATTTGCCCAGAATGGATACGATGGTTTTTGTTCGGTCTTGTTTTCTGGCTTACTTTGCGAACAGGAAGTGAACTAAAGCAATACATAACAGGACAAAAGTAACTGTAGCCATTAACTCAAATACGGAAATGTTACCTTAAAGTAAGTTAAACTCGGTAGTGTGCGTATTTTATTGAGATGCAATTAATGGTTACTACTAGTACAACTGCTACTAACCAAGAAACCAAGAGTCTAAAAATTTCACAACTAGAAACTAGCCAATAGATACACGCACGCTCAGCACTCAGACCAGCAACAAAGTTTACTTATCGGCTAATCTTTTCGCATCTTTAATAGAATTTTTCAATAAGTGTGCTCAAACTTTGACAGTTTTTAGCCGCTACATACCTTGCTTAAGCTGCAGCTCTAAATTTTGGCAAGTATACTAATGCAGTCCTCACTGAAACGATACACAATTCAACAACGTGTTAAAATTTTATTTCATAATCAGCGTTGTGTCTGATTCAGAAACGCTCCGTGCGCTGCGTTTTTACCATCGAGATCGTCTTAACGACGCGACGCTCAACTATTTTCTACAGGACTACCTACAAATAATTTCGGGTCTATTCCAACCACGATTCCAACAAACGAATAAGAAGAAGACGAATGACGAATGCTACCCAGGTGGTCAACAAAACTCGCGTTTATTCAAAATTTTGCCTCATTTATGCATAGATGTCATTCAGAAGTAACTAACGTGCATGATTACAGCAGAGTCGCTGTGGTTGTTTGTCCAAAATGGTATTCTACGTATAAAGTCATCGAATGCATATTAAAAAAGAGATCTGATTGTTTTATTGTATTTTAAATTTCGAGTCTAAAACCCTACATTTAAATTCTTATCTCGCAACTACCTAAGTAACAAGTAAGCCACCTTCTGGCTATAGTTCACTAATAAATGCCTGGAGATAGGCTCGCAGCCAACCGTTTAAACCATAACCATGCAATATTTGGCCAGCATTTAAATTTTTATTATTCTAGCATTTTACTCATATGAGATAAAGAGAAATGTGCCAGTAAAACCACAGTTTTTCGCTTTCATTAGTGGCAGAGTGCCAGCTAGCCAAAAATAGTGCTTTGCCACAAATCAAAAAAGAATTTGAATGTGAAAAATTGCCCGTCTCTGGCCGCGCTACATCCCTCATACTAGAGATTGGGACAATTTTTTTCGTTATTTTAAAGCGGTTGAATGAGAGAATGAACGAATGAGATAATTACTGTCATATAGATCTCATTCATTTTTTTTTTTAATTATAATCGGGATTTTCTTTTTAAACGGCACGTATAATTGATGATATGTATGCGAGGCCATCCGGATGATGTGGGGATACCTCACGGTTTCCCGCGAAGTGTCGAGTCTCCTTTCTGGCCTGCCACCATGGGATCTGAAGGCACAGTCCTTGCACGCATGCACGATTTGCGCGTGGACATGCAATGACGAGTCGAAACTCCGCTGACGCGCCAAGTCTATGTGAAAATCGTAATCTGCACGAGGCGTACCAGATGTTTGTCTGTAATAAAAAATTGCAAATTTTGACCTGGTTACCGATTGATCTGAAATTTTGCATGCACGTGTAAATCAGATGACAATGTTAAATTATTATGACATGAAGCTGATCCGATAAAGGAACCGGTAGGTGGCTACGATAGGAACTTCGTAGTTAAACGACAAAACCCATCGATTTTGCCCTATTATTTATATATTTATACTATTATATTATTAGTATGATTCGTCTTCACGAGTATTAATTATATAGGTATACCGAGCTATACAAGCTTGTTATGAAAAAATGATTTTCATTAAAAGCTGGTTTGTTTAGTAACTTTAATGGAATTGTCATACAATTTCACATGGTCGCTACATAGCATATCATTAATGGAATAGCACCCTAATACCTGCCCTTTAACGAAGGCGTTACAGGTATATTTATTTTTAGGTACCTATATTGCTTTCCATATTTATAAAAATATTATCATCTTCAAAAGAGGTGATGTCGATTTAAAAATAAGGTTATTGGGTGGTGGTAAAACGTGAAATTCATGTATTGTAATTTTCATGGCCCAAGTCAACATTTTAAAAATAGTTGTGATTGAAGAATTTTGATTTTCATCTATGTTATCGTCACAAAAAAATTTCGCAAGTCAAAACGAAATGCCTGGCACATACTTTATTACCAAATAGTTACTTGAAACTTGTAACCGTTAACTTCTTCCAACCTTTGCACTTATTTGTACCTCGTTCTTGTTTCGTCGTGACTCGTGAGTGGAGTTGCAACTCTCTCTGTGGGGCCGCCAGTGTGCAAGTTACTCGGAGCACATAAGTTAACCAAGTAGTTAAGTTACCTTGTGCTTGCTTACTGCTGGGAGCAGTTCATTAACCGTTGCTAAACTTGGATACTTAACAGCTTATTAAACATAAATATTGTACTATGTTGTTTGAAGTAGAAACTGTATGGAAGATATATCTAGAGCAAAAAACATTTAATGGGCTTTTCCTTTGTTTAATTCCCATCGATAGAACATGAAATCACCGCGTCTAAAGATGCTATTAGTAGATAAAAACTCAAGTTTAAGGCAAAGTTCAAAAATCTTCTAGGTATAGGCAACCAATGACATTCACTAACAGGCTTTGTTTGTATGAAAAGGGTTGGCATTACCATCTGAGCGGATACTTTGCAGATCTGACGGTTGGCTACCAAATTTTACCACAAACATTAGAGTGTCATCTGCCGAATGCTCCACAAATGGGCTGCTGGCGACCCTCACGCCAGCTGCTCGTGCACTGCGTACAGTTACAGCAATTGTTTGGGTTGCGCCTCTTTACCGCGACTCGGGCAAAGCTAGCACTGCGGTCGCGAGCGGCGATGGTTTTGTGTGCGGGCAGGTCACGTGCATGCAGTTCCGTTTGCTACCATCCCTACTAATATTATAAATGCGAAAGTAACTCTGTCTGTCTGTCTGTCTGTCTGTCTGTTACGCTTTCACGCAAAAACTACTGAACGGATTTAGATCAAATTTGGTAGGTAGGTAGAAGAGACAGTTAATATCCAACGAAGGCGGGTGTATAGGCGAAATCAAGCGGCGCATGGCGATTACTAGGTCTGCTATGGATAAAATGAAAAAGATCTGGGGTACTAGGAACATTACAAAGACCACGAAAACCAGGCACGTTTATTGTCTAATATTCCCCATTTTCCTCTATGCATCGGAGACATGGACTCATCGTGAATCCGAGAAGAAGAAAGTTGACGCGTTGGAGATGTGGTGCTGGAGACGGATGCTAGGAGTATCGTGGACAGAGTTTCGCACGAATGATTCCATATTAACAGAACTCGGCATCAGACAGCGCCTATCATCCACAGTGCAGTCGCGCATTTTAACCTCCTTCGGTCATGTATCGCGTCGTAGTAACGACTCCATAGAGCGTCTCGTAGTGCAGGGCAAAGTTGAGGGCACCAGGCCACGTGGTAGATCACCAATGAGATGGACAGACCAGATCAAGGCCGCAACTAAGTGCTCGGTTTATGAATGTACCCGGAAAGCTGCAGTCCGCGATGAATGGCGCCGCATTACAAAGGTGACCACTCATCGTGATTCACATTGATGACCACGACTCTGGCAAGAGTGTACCGACTCAGAAGAAGAAGAGAAGAGACACTGGAATAACACATAGGCTACCTATAATTCCACTGCTGAGCACGGGTCTCTGCCCGCGCGATATAAACTGTAGTCCACGCGGGCGAAGCCGCGGGCGAAAAGCTAGTGCTGTATAACTGCGTACGGAAGTAACTAAGTGCAGTGCGTGGGATGCTCGCTAGTGGCTCTTGCACCGTTTGCGCAGGGCGCGTGAGGGTCACGCGAGGCTCACAGGAATGACGAATTTAGCCGCGCTAGTGGCGCATTCGAGACGCATTCAAAATCAAAATCAAAATCAAAATCAAAATCAAAAACGTTTATTTCAAATAGACCAATTACAGGCACTTTTGAATTGTCAAAATGTCGGTCAGTCAAACAAACAAGTGAAGCTAAATTGCACGTTCCAAAGAGTAGATCTCTATGGAGAAGAACGTGCAAGAAACTCCATGGACACTCTTTTAAATCATATGTGTTACATATAGTGTTTGGTTACATATTTCTTGTTGCTTCTATTATGTGAGCACAATGTAGATAAAATTAAAAAAATATTAAAAGATAAAAACTGAATTAAGCCACTGGCAGCTAAGAGATGACCAGTCTCATCTGACGGCACCCGTTCACGAGCATGACGCGTGCATCAGCCCCACTCAGCTCAACCACTTTGAAGGGAACCGAATGACCCAATAACACGCGCCACCGACAGCGAGACATTTGAGTGAGCATGTCAAACTCTCAACTGCCATGCTCGCAATGTCAAAAAAATAAAATAATAAAAAGTTGTAACCTAACAAAAATGCTCCATGGTACTTCACATTCACAAATTTGGAAAAAAAGTGCTTCTACATTATACAATGCTATTATTTTTAGATATAACATGTAAAGAATCCTAAGTCCTATTGAAATAAACTAATCAAATAAAAATAAAATACTGAAAACAACAATACGAAAAGGGCAGCAGCATTTCTTCGAATATATATATAAATACTAATTTGTAGCTACAAAAGTATGTGGCTGTGGAGCAGGACCGGCATTTAGCCAAGCATTTTTATCAAGGAGATAATCTTCCAATTTATAATATGCTTGTCTACATAGTGTGCGTTTAATGCAGGTTTTAAATTTTGACTCGTTTAATTGGAGAATTTCTAGTGGAATTTTATTATAAAATTTTACACAGTACCCCATAAAAGAACTAGCTACTTTAGCTAACCTGAATCGAGGTTGATCTAACTTGTCCTTATTTCTAGTATTAAAATTGTGCCTATCACTTATTTTAGTAAAAAGATGAATATTTTTCCGGACATACATTATATTTTCATAAATGTATTGACAAGGTACCGTCATGATGTTTATATCTTTAAATAATTCCCTAAGAGAATCGCGCCTGCGAAGATTGTATATGGCTCTGATAGCTCTTTTCTGCAGAATAAAAATAGACTCTATGTCTGCAGCCCGTCCCCATAGCAAAATACCGTAAGACATGATACTATGAAAGTAACTAAAATAGACCAGTCTCGCGGTATGTACATCAGTAAATTGACGGATTTTTCTGACAGCATATGCTGCTGAACTAAGCCGTCCTGCCAGAGATGTTAAATGAGGGCCCCATTGTAGCCTCGAGTCGAGCGTGATTCCCAGGAAAACCGTGTTTTCGACGATTTCTAGTTTCTCCTTGTTCAATATTATTTCCAAGTCATTACTTTTAACATTCGGCAACGCAAATCTTATGCACTTCGTTTTTTTTCCATTTAGTACTAAATTATTAACAGTAAACCAGTTTTGGACCTGCTGTAGAGCGTTGTTTACGTCGTCAATACGTGTGGAACGTCTATTAATTTTAAATATTAAGGATGTATCGTCAGCAAACAATACTATATGTGGTTGTTTTTTCAATAAATGCGGTAGATCATTTATGTACACCAGAAAGAGGAAAGGACCCAATATAGAGCCCTGTGGTACCCCCATTTTTATTTTTAAGCCCCCTGAATTTACACCATTTATCTGAACTTGCTGTTGCCTGTCATTTAAATAAGATTTCACTAGGCTTAGTGCAAGTTTACCTAATCCGTAATGTTCTAGCTTTAAAAGCAAGGTTTCATGATTAACACAATCAAAAGCCTTTGAGAGGTCACAGAAGATTCCAATAGCATCTTGGGCTTCCTCCCACGCTGCAAATATGTGTTTTAATAAGGAGACACCAGCATCAGTCGTACAACGTCCTTTGGTGAAACCATACTGCTGTTCGTGTAAGATTTTATTACTGTTAAAATGAATAAGCATTTGATTGAGCATAACTTTTTCAAAGACCTTACTGAAAACCGGCAACACGGATACAGGTCTATAATTATTGGTGTCATTATGGTCGCCAGATTTAAAAAGAGGTATAACTTTACTGAATTTCATTACATCTGGAAAGACTCCTTGGTCCACACACAAATTAAAAATTAAAGCCAAGTATGGTGCTACGGTCTCGATTATAGATGTACAAACTTTAACAGACATTCCCCATAGGTCCTCGGTTAATTTTATTTTTATTTGCCGGAAAGCCTTTATGACTGTCATGGGGTTTATATGTTTGAATTGAAATTCAACCGGACAGCCTGGCACGTTTTCTTTCAATAAAGCAATTGAGGCCTCTGGCGAGGAATTTAAAGCTTCCGTTGTCTTAAGAGGTATGTTGGTAAAAAAATTCACAAACTCTTGGGCTACTTCTATGTTAGAATTTATGGGACCATGTGAAGTTTCCAATAAAAAATCCGTGTTTCGTACCTTATTTCTACCCGTTTCATTCGCCTGATGTGGACACACCCTTAGACATACATTGTAATAGGCAATTTCAGATCTTCAAAAAAAATATCGCAGACTAGTAAAACAACAAAAGTACAAACTATTACAAATTATTATAACGATGTTAGAGTTCAACAAACAAAGTTTATGCTCCGTTGATTTCCCAAATGGTATGTAACAAATTGTGAACATCAGCAGCCTATGTTTTTACTTTATAGCTAAAACATACTTTACTATTGAAGTTTTTTGTTAGTAACATTAGTTCACTTTGTTTTTTATCGCTATATTTTCATTTGATATGATAAGATGATATGCAATTTTTCTTTGCTATGAACAATTTTAAAACATGTATTTTTTTTTTCATAAACGGAGCAGTTTATTTGTTGCCGCGTGCATCTATTGCCTTGTAACGAGCAGATTTTTTTTGCTACACATACATTTAGCTATTTCTTTTCGATGCAGTTTATTCTGTTTTTTGTGTTGCTATCAAGGAGTCACCTTTACCACAATGAGATCGTAACAAATTACCTAGCAAGAAAAACATCTGTACTACGTGAAAAATAAATTTAAATTGTGTTGTACTGTTCTGTTACGATACGTACCTAAATACTTCAACGTCCACGACTTTGTCCACTACCGCGACAGGTCGAGGTATGGCGGACAGAGCTCCGGCGGGATCTCACGGTGAAATGGCGTCAGCGACTATCGCAACCCAGTGCTGGGCACGCCAAAATTATGGCGGTAAGTCCCCTCTTTGAGGCGTGGCTGGAAAGACCTCACGGCGTCCTTACCTTCCGCATGACGCAGGTCCTCACCGGACATGGCAAGTTCGGGAGGTTCCTGCATCGGATTCGAGCGGAAGAGACGCCCGGGTGCCGCCACTGTGCGGAACGCCCGGAGGACACGGTGGAGCACACAGTTGAGGTGTGCCCTGCTTGGGCGGAGCAACGCCGTGTCCTCGTGGGGGCGATCGGCGGCGGAGACCTCTCGCGCCGGGCCTTGGTTCAGGCCATGGTCGGAAACTAGAGCCCCAGTATGAAGGCTAGAAGGAACGGCGCGGGGTTTTTAGTCAGTAAGACTCTGACACTGTCTCCTGCTCCACCCAAGAGCGGGTTTCGTCAATGATGATTTTCCCCGTCGAGAGAAAAAAAAAAAACGTCCACGACTTTGTGTACAAGCAAGAAGTCCAACAAACGTGTAACGAACCCATCAATGGACGTTACTTTGTAAAACATGAGCCATTGTCCGAGATTCATTACTCTTTTCCTGAATACTTTCAGCTCAATGCGCTATAAAAAAGTTTAGATGAGATTCGAACAGTTTACTAGTAAACTACAAACTAGTGTTCTGTTGGCTATTGATCCCGTTGTTGCGCGATATACCGGGGGATAGAGTTGAGGCCTGTAACGTGTTGTGTGGGCGGTCAACAAATTAGCATTGGGATATTCGATTTTAACTAATTGGTAACTTTAATTATAATTCTACGGAAGCAATTAGTGCTTGTCATTCTCCATTGATAGTAGACCCTTCTCAAGTTAAATCAATTGAAAAAACTAGTCTCAGAAATACTACACCAGTTTTTTTTTATTTGTTATATATTGCGTTTTCCACGTGATCAAAAACAATTTAAGGTTTTTATTTTAAACCGATTTAAAAAATTATTTTTTCATTGCCCTGTATTATTTTTATTTGACTACGGCGAAACCAAATGAAGGGTGTGTCATTACACACTGCATTGAGTGATTTTTAATATCCGTGGTTATACTCGTGTAGCTCGACTGCGGATTGTTTACACAACATATCTACATAACGTAATATTACAACAGTAGTACAATCATCTTGGCGAAATGTCATGCGACCAGCACACCTAGCCAAGTAGATAATCTGCAATCGTAAGCGCTAGTCGAAAACTAATCAAATGTATGAGAATGACATCATCTCAACGTTAAGTCACGTGGTCAGAACAAACGAATAGAAAATTCGTAGCCAAGTTCACAACCGTTCAAAATGGTAGAGTAAATTGTTATCGTTTCTACAAAGTTCATCAAAGTTATACAAACGCTACATTGTAGATAGCGTCAACATGGCTACCAACTTATCGTTTTCTACAATTTTTGATACCGAGGCGTTACTGATTGGAGAACGGAATTCGACACGAAATGGTTGTTACTTGGCTAGGGGGGCAGGTTATCCTCCAATCATCACTGTATAAGAATAATTGCTAGTTTTATATTTTGCACATAGCAATTTTTCTGTAGAGTACCTAATTAGACTTATTTTTTTAAAAGGTATTACTGGTTCAAATTTACAGAGTCATTAAAAGAATCGCGGCTACATCTCTCATCCAACTCTCCTGTCGCAGGTCTGCTGGAAGAAATTTCATTTGAAATAAGCAATACCTTGGTGCTCTTCTACCTGCTTTTGTTCTTTTCATTTTTAAGTGTTTGTGTGTAGATAAATACATACATAAATAATTAAAATCGTTTATATTTGAAGTGAATCGTTCAAAAGGTAATACCCCAAGCAATTTTCCTCTTCCAAGAATACTTAATGTGTGGCTAACATAACTACTAGACACTACTTAATTTACAAACCTCGTTATGTCGCAGTTCTAGGTAAGGCTAAAGGGAATAGCTTAGACTACCAGTAATAAGCTTTTCCGGGAATAATCAAAGCACACAGCATCATGCAGGATAATCTACCACGCATTAGTGGCGCTCATAAGTACCTCTAGAGTCTATTCACACTAATTCTGTTTAGTTAATTTGGAATTGATTGTATTGCATGGAATCACGGAATATAGGCACACAAAGTAGTGACGTAGTAAATGTGAGGATAGGTTTTTAATTTTAATTTTCTATAGGTACAGCAATATCCCACACAGTATTAGTAATGTTTTAAGCTAGCTAAGCCAGCAAATAAAAATATCTAAAAAGTCATTATATTTCTTTTATAATGTGAATGCGAGAAAATTGTAAACTTCACGGATTCATGGATTCAAATGTTTATTGTATTTGGGTACATAGCTGACCGGTCTACATTGTCATTGTGGTCTATTGATATTGTTATAAATGGCAATAGATTGTAGATTTTTTTTTTTATATAATAACCATGGAGTTTCTTGCCGGTTCTTAGGCTTATGTGAAATAAATAGTTTTAAGATATGAAAATTATTTATCACGTTTAGCCTATACTGTCCTTCTTACTGACATTCTTAATTTCAAAAATTGATTTAAAGACAAGAGCTGAGCAGAGCTGTCTTGAATCGAAAATTCGACATCTATCAATCCTGTACCTTTTCTGAAAAACATTTCATTGATGGTTTTTCGGGTACCTTCGATACATTGGAGATATTTGGAAAAGGTCAATGTACTTTATTTTAAGTTAATCTGCCGCTTTGTATAGAACCTTAGAGTCAGTGACTTTGTACTTGGCTCACCCTCACAGCATGGAACTAAAAACTCTAACTGGTTCCCTAATAAGCAACTGCCACGCAACTGGCACGGAGTACAAACAAGCTGGCTTTGAAAGTGGCGCGTCACCGCGTCGAGCGTCCGTCGGGCGCCCAACTCTACTGACTAATTACTACTCGTATTGAGCTGTGGGGAACACGTATTCTGGATATGCTTGCACCATGCATGGAACAGACAATGTCCATTGAATAGTGGTTTTTTTTAAGAGCTTCCATCCCCAGATACATTTCTCTCCTATTTTGCGTGAAGTAAATAAAAAAAAAATGTCTAATAAAACCTCGCACATTTAGTCGAAAGAACCTGACACAAGTTTGTGAAATATTCGAATAAATGACAGAATTGCCGAATGCCAACAAAGCGTTCCGGTGTTATCTTTCTTTTTTCGCGTAGTCTCTTTATCAAACATTGCGTTGGGTTGCATTGGATGAACTAATAAGCTTTTAAACCATGTTTAGGTCAACAATAGACGGCACGGGACCTCTTAAAGTGGAAACCAGCCTTTTACTGAATAAAACCACACCTATGTTCCTTCAGTGCCCTTTGCGTACCAGAACCATGGATAATCATTTCAGGAGTCCACCCGTGGTCCGTCGGATGGTGGTGGTGTTTATACCCATATTAATAATATACCTACTGTTAATTTCAGCAACACCCATCAATTTCATAGGTAAATAAATTATTTATAATAGCAAAATTAAAAAAAAAACCCGACGCATAAAATATATAAAAAGTAAAAGAAAAGGTTAAGATGAGTCTAATTCTAATGAGCCCAAACTCGACGTGTTTACTAGTAGGCATTCCAGAGTTCCATCAGCCACTTCCCACTTCTAGGATCAGGTCTCCGTCATCAGGTTATCGACGTCATGAGAAACGAACAGAACAATTTTCAAGATAAATCTAAATAAGCCGAAACTGGATGCATTTCAAGGTTACGTCTCTTAGGTACTTCCGACCTCTATCATCAGACCAGCTTAATAGCGATATAAGTATTTCAAACATTAGGTCACATTTTTGTGTTTATTAGTAAGGAACATATCCATTAAGTGTTTAAGATCCTAGCCACAACCAACAAATGAGCTGATGTTCTTAAATACCTGAACAGATCCGTCAGCTTTCAAATAATAAAAACCGCATCAAAATTGGTCCGTTCGCTCAGGAGCTAAGATGCCACGAACAGACACACACTCAGACACCCCAAACCAACCCCAAACTTATAACACCCGTCTTTTCCGTCGGGGGTTAACAAAAACAAGCAAAACCAGAAAGCTGTTACTATCACGTAAGTCCGTTTGTCTAACAAAAAACGATATAATCAGCGCTTTCGAACGCTCGTCCATCACTACTAAATTGAAACTGAAAAAAAATAAACCCCCAAGCAAAAAAAAAGAACTTATTGTGGGTGGCAGGTGAGATAGTGATCAAGCACGAGATTATCAATGATAATTATAAAAATTACAGAAAAAAGAAATAAAAGCATTCGCTTTTTCTGCAATGATATTACACGTCATAAACAAAGTTGCAATTAAATTCGATTCGATTGTCTTCCGGTTAAACTTTTTATTTAACAATCAAACAATGAATTTGAAGTTACTACTAACTTAGTCAGAGGATGCTTGGTAAGAATTACTTAACAAAGTTTATGTTGCTGGCGGAACCACGCCTACTTAAATAGAAAGTAAGAAAACCACCAAGAACAACTTCTCAGAATTACAAATTTGCACAGTACCTACCTATAGTAACTGAAAACAAACAAAGTTATGTTTAGAAATATTCATTTTTAACTACCTTCTACTTAATATGGTCGCCATTCCCTTAAGTCCCATCGCGACAATTATAATTCGGGATCTATTTTTTAGTTTTACTGTGTTCTTCGGTAAACAAGGGCATTAGCAAAGCCATGGCATCACAAATTAATAAAAAAGGAAACTTTATAAATGACTAAAGAAATATTACTGATCCATAAAAACAGTATTTAATTTTAGTATTTATTACGTAGAAATAATATGTACTCCAAATGACTCCAATATATCAGTCACTAACAACCTGAGGGTCTCAAAGTCAAAGTACTTATGTGTATAATTCATTTATTTATCAAGGCAAGGGTGCAGCTTCGCTCGCTTACTTAAAATATATCCTATGTCACTCAGGAATTAAGCAGCTTTCTATAGGTGAAAAAATTTCATTAATCGGACTAGTACATCCAGAGATTACCTCCTACAAACAAAAAAAAACAAACCTATCTCTTTATTATATTAGTGTAGATAACAATTAATTAACATCATTCCTTTTAATATTTATCAAATGATTTTATTTGGGACAGGAATTGTCGGCTGCCTCATATGAATTTAGACAATTCTTTACAATATATTAAAAGTGAAATCTAATTTTACGTTGAAGAATAGCTTCCACGGTGTCGACTCCCGAGCGATTTCATTTGCTTACGTCAAGAATTTTTAAAAACTTGAAGCTGCAGAGCTACAAGCGAGGGCAGCTTCGACTGTAGGTATGTCCCGAAAAAAAAACATTTTCTAGCTTTCTGGAACGACGGGACACCACTTAATAACGGTGACATGTCTCAACATATTGGAACGAAAGGCAACCCTATTTTACTAGCGACTTTGCCCACAAGAAAGTAGAAAATTATCGTTTTCACTGAAATCCATTCAGTGAAGGAGTAACAAACATACTCACATACAAATCTTTATTTTTTTCCTTTGTAATATTGGGGTGAAGTTGATTAGTTTCCAGAATACGGACACTTCAGTATTTGCGTTAACGCCTACGGCCAACGAATTGAGTGGGACTCGAGTCCTCAGTTACACATCCACTGACATCCTTCACGTTCATCGCCGATGTCCCGGATGAACACCTCATAGAGATATCGTTCTCATCATCATCATCATCATTTCAGCCCAGTAATCAGAATTTATCCTTTTAGTACCGCCAGTTTTTTCTATAGTCTTCTAATTTTTTTGTTCTCCTTAGCTTCCTATCTTTTCTCATACTTTCCCGTATTTGTTTACTAACTGTGGCAATATTTTTCCTGTCTTTATTTTTGTTTAATATTAGTAGTTTTCTTTCTTCTAATAGCGTTATTGTTCTGTCACTAAATTTGTTTTTATCTTTGCTCATGTCTTTTTTCTTCAGTTCTGACAATTTTTTTTCTAGGTGATCATATTTTTCACGGACACTTATGTCAGAGTTTACAATTTCAAGAAGCGGTTTGATGTCAGATGGGTTAATTATTTTTGCATACTCTTCTGGTGGCAACGTTTTGGCATTGGTTATAGTCTTATAGTCGATGCCGAGTTGCTAATCTATAAATCTACCGGTTCATTTCGGGCAGTGAACATCAGAATTGCATAGCCTAATTTTGCCAAACCCGTTCCATCGTTGGACCACCAGACGTACGGCAATGCGTGACCGATACAAGGTGGATATCCCATCCATAAGCGTAAAACGTTTTGGGAAAACATTAATTGTGCATACGTCTGAAGAGAAGAATTTCCTGTCGGAGTCTGTTTCCTGAAGCTACAACCTAGGAATCTTTAAGTTAAGAGTGAATAAGTTACTTCTAGGTAAGCGTGCTTCATCTCTAATCACATCGTGTTGCTTTTTCAAAAACCTTAAAAAGTATCATTATCTTGCCAATTTGTAACTTATTAAGATCATTAGCTGCGATCTCTTTGTACATCACAACATGTTTTTTTTTTTTGTAATTATAAATAGGCTCGCGTTTGACTACCATTTTACCTGATGGTAAGCGATGATGTGATCGACGATGAAGCACGCTTGCAACATTGTATAGAGCGACTGTCTAACCGACCTCTAACTCAATTCAATTCATTTATAACTACCTGTCTGTATCGACTGTCAAAGATCCACAAAATTAAATGATAGCCGGGCTTAACGTCTTAACGTGCTTTTTGAGTGTCAGTGGTATCACGTTACGTTAAAATTGTTACCCATCAATAAACTAACCTGAGCAAGAGTTGCTTAAACTTGGAAATCCACCAATCTGACTGGTATAATTTTAGCTTCGTTATTATGTTATCTTCTCAACTCTCCTAACTTTTCCAAAGATTCGTTGTTATGTCTCTAGTATTGCTTTGGTTTCAATATTATATAACCTATTCTATTTATTTATTTTATTGGTTTCATATCTTTTAATTTGAAATTGTTTAATATGTACTTTTAAATATTATATTAATACATATTTTTAATAATTTGTTGACTTTAATGTAATCTCTATATCCATGAATTGTAAAAATCCCTTCCTAATAAATTACAACACAATGTAATATACTAAACCGGTCCACCTTTTTAGGAATTCTAGGTGGCACTTAATTGAATAGCCCAATGTTTTTCTCTGCTATGAAAAATACCCTTGCCAACCGTGCAGTTTCATTTGCGAATAATCCAGGCTGCAGACACAACAGGCTCATTAATCAAGCTTAAAACTTGTTCAAGCGTGTCACGTCTATCCCGTAATAACTGGGTGCTCCTTGCTCTAGGGTCTCCAGTTTCTGCCAGATCAAATTGAATGGCTTCGAATGACTGCCATACGTTTTACAGCCGTCATAACTTATCGAGTTAGTGCGAAACTTGGAGATGCACTCCCTGTCCCCCACCTCCCCTCTACGGCGAGACAGTTTTTTCTAATAAATATTTTATTAAAGAATTCTGTTTTTTGTTTACGTTTGATACAATTTTTGCGTATGAGTTTTTAGTTTTATTAATAATGATATCATTTGATGATTAAAGAGTGAACTGATTGTCATTATGTATAGGTATATACTGAACAGTTAAAAGCGGTATTAATATACCATTTAACTATACGACTAACTAATTCAGTCAGGGTTCTATAGGGTTTCGGATTATAATAATATATCAATCTTGGAGCGCCTTGATAAGAAGCCAAATAAAATCCTCCCATCAGGAAAAAGGGCATCCAAATAGGTGAGGTAAATAATTTAACAAATCAAATGCAAGTTATTGAAAACATGCTATTAACATCCTCCCTCTTTCAGCACTTATAGATTGTTTATTGTTTTCGGCTTCTCAAAATAACATCGTTGAGATACTGTGAACATTCCAAGACATGGCACTCGTTGACTTTATGGCGCTCAACGGCCCAAACGATAGACCAAAAGAAAATAAAACCATTTAGAATAAAAAAAGGCTCTTTGTAAAACTTGTGTAAATTGAAGCCAAACATAGATTTCACCCTGCATGTGATAGAAACGCAATATCACTCCTAGGGAGAGTGTTATGGAATTTATCAAGAGTCCTTGTTAGGCACTATAGTTTTGCTCCTACTACTTATAGTAGGAGTCTCTAACTCTTTCTTTATCAAAATATTTAATATAAAGCAAACAACTCGTAATTAGATGTTATCTCTATAATATATCAATAACTTAATGTAGGTTTATTAAAAACAAAACACAAAACCCACCTAGTAGTTAAAGATAATTTTATTATTGAGTCCGATTACAGTATAGTTTTAGTTATTTTTATTAAATAATTATATTCTTTGATTTTTTAAAGAAATATAGTATCATCCAGTTAATGAGCATCAAAATATCAAGAGCTCTTAACTAATGAAAATTTCTCTCACACCCACTTCGGCGATAATATTCTTTGGAGGAATTTCCAGCTACGCAGAAACAGTCGGGTGCCCCAAAATCAGGATCTTTACAGAAAGAGGCGCGAGTCAAAGCTCAAAGTGACTAAGACTAAGTAATAAGTCGCGAAACGTTCACACCCTCATACACATGAAAAGCGTCACCTTTGTTTGGAAAGCAATTTACGAAATGGATTATTAAGATATCGAGATTGAAAAGCAGGTACTCTTGTAAAGGCAAGTAGACAGTCAGGCTCTGTGGTCTGGTTTTACCTTTGGTTAAACCTAAATAGTATTTTTTTTGTAAATACTGAAATTGTTAAAAGGCCACCCTTAAAGAGTCGTTTAAGTATATGTTAATTATAAAATATATTTTTTTCATTTTCTCCTGATGGAAAATGAATAAAAAAGAGCGATATTGACTTTACCAAATTTTATATTTAATTTTTATGATTCCGCAGCACAAAAGGAAAAATAGAACCCTTATAGGATCACTTTGTTGTCCGTCTCACTGTCTGTCTTTCTGTCAAGACCCTTATCTCCGGAACGCGTGGAGGTGTCGAGTTGAAATTAAAACCTTATACTCAAGTCTGCGGTCCCTTGAAGCTGTGAAAAAATTAAACACTGTAAGTTAAGGAAACAAAAAGGATACAGCGGCTTATGTTGCAAACAATGTATATTTCGACACTCTCACGGAAATCAAAATTCATAGGGTCTTCCCGTTATCCTAGAATTCTAAAATTTGGCATGAAGCAAGGTCTTATAACACAAATATAAGAAAAAATCTGAAAACTGTAAATTTGTAATTACGTCACAAAAAAAAACGTTATTTTGGCAAAAACTAATAATCTATTAGACTTGATTCAGAAATTGAACTGTTTTCATAGGGTAAGTTTGCACGAAATGCTCAGTGGAGTCCGACTCGCACTTGCAAGTCGACAACCAAAAACCCAGTTTGCGACAAATTGGACAACAGTTAGTAGTGATCATACCCAGCCGCTGCAGTGTCATGCAACAATATTAAGCGAGCTTTCAGCACGCACGCAGCGCACCGAGTAAAACGCCTCGCTGGAGCGACAATACAAAATCATAGAAAATGGCGGGATTTTCCTGCGTCATGCGAGAATTTAATATTCCGTGCTCATTGCAGGTTCATAATAAATTTAAAAATGGTTAAATGTCATGTTATTGATTAAGTTCTTATTTTTATTATTTTCTTATATCAGTTATCATAGAAAAGATGAGGCAGATGTACATCACATCACTACCCACATTTTCGTTCGTGTAATGATCAAAGTCAGGGTTATCGAATAAGTTAATCTACTCCACTTATATATGCACTAAAGGAACCTCTAAAAATCTTTATATAACATAGCTTGTATTCTTAAAATTTTACGTAATTTTTTTTACCAAATTTTAACTTGAATAAAAATATTCTTAGTATAGAAGCTCCGGTAGGAACACACTATAAAAAAAACTCTTTTTGTTATGAACGTCAATCCAATAAAAACAGAACAACAACTACCTGCATAATCACCCATCATTTTCCTCGCTATTTTCTCCAGGAAAAACTAATTATAAAGTTGTAAATAAATGATTACACGCCCCCGACGCGAACTAATTGAAATTATAAATTATTTCCGTGGCGCTACGTTCTAATGACATCGCATTGCGGCCAAGCGCCGTGCCTTATGGTAATGTAACGTATTTCATGGTAAATGGTAAAAAATGTAAATTAATATGTGACAATTGTTACTTTGTGTAAGTGCAGTTATAATGGTATGTTCCATTATCTAGCTTGTTGTTTTAATAGCAATGGCAATACCTATTTGTAGGTCCCTCAGGTTTGTCAATAGCTGCGCTAAAATCATTTCACTGGATAAAAAGTTTGTCGCTATGTCTGAATCCAGGTTATAGTTTACCCGTTCGCCAAATTCACATGAATCTATTCAGTTCTTAAAGCGTGACTGACTAAAGAACTGTCAAACAGACCAACAGATTTATAATTTATTTTGGTAGACAATATTTTAATAAAATATTCCTGATCAGCTCATGCTCATTTGGAAAATCAAATGGAAATAATATAATTGGATTCGTTAGTCAGCGGAATGCGGTTTGTATGTACATTTATTGGAAATTAAACGAGCTGATTTTAATTTAATTATTTGCTTTTTCATTGTTCATCATCTCTTATTGTGTTTGTTAATCAAGTTCGCTTTGACAAATGAATAAATGCATTTAAATGAAACATCATATTATATCTTTTCGTTTCACTTGGTTTACAAAATCCAAATAGTTTTCATAAAATGAGTGAGACTGTGGGAATCAGCTAGTTAGTACCAAGTAATCAAAAATATAGCAATTAACTACTTCATTCCATATATTTTAAACTGATAACTACAAAAGAACTTAATGATACTAGGTACATTATGCTTGATATATCTGTTATTTATTGTAGACACGTACCACAGTGTTGCCTTTTTAACCCAAAGGTTGACTGATAGAGAATGCCTTGGTGCATTAAGTCCGCCTATGTACCACTACTGCACATGAAATTCAAATAAACAAAAGTTTTTCAATGGTTTTCGAGCTAAAAAACGTCTTTCCTGCCAATTTACTTTTCAAGTAAAATTCTTTCATACGCCCCAGTCCAATCAAAGCATTTTCCGACCCGAATTTTTCAATGTTTTCATGCTTCAACCCTAGCGAATAAATAGAACAACAAAGTAACAATACTGCTGCAGTACAAACCGACAGTTTTGCATTCACTCGGCAACCTTTATCAATTTGTGTAGAATGTGGAATAAACCTGTGTGCAGATGCGAGTACTGCGTTGCTTTGAAGTCATACAAGTATAGCTTTACGACTTCAAAGCAACGCAGTACTTATTTTCTACAATAATAGAATATAAAGAGGTGAAGTTTATTCTTTTGCTTTTTAGGATTCCGTACCCGAAGAGTAAAAACGATTATGTATTTCTGTTTGCCGCTATAATAACAAATACTTAAAACAAAATAAATATTAAGAACACTCCATACAAAAAACGAGTTTTTTTTGCCGGATTTTCCTAAGGACGGTACGGATCCCTTCGTGCGCTAACCCAACTCGAACTTGGCCAGTTTTTTTACTGTTTCGATTTTGTTTTTAGGAGGAGTCTCTGAAAGTACTGGTCCGACTGCTAAATTTTTTTCACCGATAGAAAAATTAAGAACGCTGCTTTATTCCTAAGTGACATTAGGCAATATTTTATATACGCGGGCAAAGCCCCGGGTAAAAGCTAGTATTAAATAAGGCTGCAGTGGCTGTACAAACAATATTGTTCCAGCCGAATATTGGACTATGTTGAATAACTTGCATGCAGGATTTGATTGAAAATTGATTGATTTCTGCCAAAGCTTGTTCCAACTGTATTGGGGTCAGTAACTAAAACAGTGTTTTACATTGACCAACCGAGCTACCCAAAGGGCAATGGAAAGGGCAGTGCTCGGAGTTTCCTTGCGTGATCGCATTAGATATGAGAACCAAGGACGCTGACATAGCTAGAAAAATCGACAGAGTTAAGTGGTAATGGGTAGGGTACATTAGATAGTCACTGGGGCTGAAAGACCCCAGGAGAGGACAGTGGCGACCACGCACCGATAGAAACAGCGTTGGAAGACCTCCCACAAGGTGGACCAATGACCTGGTGAGAGTCGTGGGAAAGCGATGGATGCGAGACACACGGGACCAGGACAGGTCATGAACAGGTCCATGTTTTTTGGGAGAAATGATGATGACGATCTGCTGGGCAATAGAGGCCCGATTAATGAATTCCGCTTTAAGACGTATTTTGTAGGTAGATAAAACTGTTCAGATATTATGCATAAAACTCGCAAAATAGTCTTTTTTCTCCACACATCTCAGAGATAAAATGATAAAAGCTCTCATTTCACGGAAACAACGTGTTTGCGGTACATTTGGGTTATGAAATACGACCTCATCTGTTACTGCAGTTAGCACCTGCGATGTTCTAGCACATTACTACTGCTATTAAAAGTCCTGCAGAAAACTGTGAAACTACCCACGTCTACATTGATACTCGTAATAATAATGAGAATATGTATATAGAAAAAATAAATAGTTAATAATAGGAACAATAATAATGTTACGCCGTTAAATTTCAACACGTCATATCTCCGACAAAATAAAGAGTGACAACGAATAATTAAAACGCATTGCTGTTCGAAAGCTCTAGAACCAAAGTACCTACCTAGCCTGGCAAGATCTCGAACATTCCGTCATAGGTACTCGTCGTACCTACTATTTAGTAGGGATGTAATCTGTAGGTATCTGTAGGTGGATAAGGGAAATGGTACTTTCCGCCGTTAACAATAGAGTCGAAATTCGCGTGAGTTACTCGCGAAGGACAAAGTCATAAAATTGATTTATGGGCCCGCGATGCGACTCTATTGTTCTGGAACTATCCCGAGACGTCAGTATCTAGAATTTTCTTTGTTCCGCGTATAAATACGAGCCCCCGAACGGAAGTGAGTCAGTTCTGATTTCGACTGCGATCAAGAGCGATCTACCTAAGTGTGCAAAGTGATTTTATCTAACGACCGAGGCGATAGTATACCGGAACTCTAGTGCTAACTGTGATTTGGATTATTGTTGACTGGACTAATTATTTATTGTTTGTGGTAAATAAAGTTCTTTATTGGTAAATCGGCATTTAATTACCTACGTACGTAACAATAATATTACACAACTTTCACATAACGCCATCTAGTCCCAAATTAAGCAGTTTGTGATTATGAGTATTAGACAACTGATTAATATACATCATCATCAACATCATCATCATCATTTGCGTTTTTAATGTTCCCACTGGGACTCAGGCCTCCTCTCTAGAAGAGGGAATGGGCCGTAATCCACCAGCCGGGCCCAGTGCGTGTTGGTGAATGTCACATGTCTTCGAATTTTTAATTTTAGGACATGCCGATTTCAGATTAATATACTTATATATTTCTAAATACATAATTATATATCTACACGAATACCTAATATACCTAATAAAGAGGTTAAGTTTGTTTTTATGTTTTTTTGTTTGTAGGAGGTAATCTCTGAAAGTCCTGGTCCGGTTGCTGAAATCTTTTTATCGATAGAAAACTGTTTTATTCCTGAGTTGTCACTCGCCATATTTTTTTCTTATGTGTGAATCGAATCCATGACCTCCGGTATAGCAGCCGGGAATTGGTGGTCAGGGTCATTAACCACTGGACTAACTGGCCAGTCATGCAACGAATTTTCAACGCTTTTTATGAAAAGCAAGTTCTTATTTATGCTGAAGCTAAGAAAACATTTTCAAAAGATTATGAATAAAAGTTTTAAGTATAAAACCGTAGGCGCGGAGTTTTAATAGTGGAGGATTAAGAACAGGCTAGGTGAGAGCTCGCACTTTTTAATACTTTAGTGGTAGAAAAGAAAGTAGCGCATGGAAATATTTTCTTGCAGTTAAATAAATGCAAGGCCAGGCGTTGCTTGGTTATTTATTTTGACTGTGTTTATAATTATTGAGACTGCTTATTTTCTCACAATCACAACTTTAGCTAAATATATAGACCAAAGTTAAAGCGGCTGACGACGAGTTCAGTGACGGTCCCCGTCCCCTCGTATTTGTACAACACGACCAGGACCTAGACCATGACGTTTAAAGTAAGATTGTTTTAATCTTGTTTCAGTGTGGGTAAGAGACAGAGCTATACAGGTTATCTAGCGCCATCTCTTATTCAGTTGCTCTTCTCGTTTCAGAGCCGCGGTAACTATTTGAACCAATCCCGTGTAAATATCAGAATGCTATCTGAACACCTTACACGAGCTCAAAAGTTATCTGTGTCGTCAATCCTATGAAATGTTTTTTTTTTTAATTACTCTTGAATCGTGGGTATGTTTACAAATACACATGTAAACTCAACAAAAATCTTTCTGTTGACCATAAAAAAATATTTATTTATTTATTTATCAAACTTCCAAAAATATTTATTTCGTGCCGGAATTAAGCCCGCACCGTTAGTACACACGGAGCACAGTACCCAATCGCTCTACCACTGCACTGCGCCAACTGTGGCATCAAATGTTGACATTGACATTGATAGTTGTTGAACTCAATGTAGACGTGCTGATGGCATTCAGTTTCATTAGTGAAAGCTCTTAATCTGATTTTATTGAAAGTCAATTCAGCAAAAAAAGCTCATTGTACTTTTGATAAGTTTGCAGAAAATAAAATTGTTGACGTTTCTTTCCACTCCACCTTGAAATTACTATCAATAAATAATTTTTCTAATTGAGTAAACTCTTGATATAATTGAATGGAACAAACTCGGCGATGTGACAGCCTCTCACGGATTCGATTATCTTTTGTTTATCTACAAATACTCCGCACAAACATTATCAATTAGACCAACAGAAGCAGACTTTACAATCTGCTAAGATGACGACAAACAACTGTCGACTGCTTAAGAAAAATACCATCGATTGGACTATTTGCCAGCATGAGTATCTTCTATTTCTAAAAGCACTTATGACTCATTGTAAAAACTTCAACACCTCTTAAATCGTAATTTTATCCATAAATTTACAATTTATTTTAAAGAATGTCATTATTATTATTAACAGCTTTTGCCTGCGGCTTTGCCCACGTAGGTACATAAGATATAGTCTATGTCACATAGAAATAAATCAACTTTCTATCAGTGAAAAAATTATAGCAATCGGACCAGTACTTTCAGAGATTACCTCCTACGAACAAAAAAAAAACAAACTTGACCTCTTTATTATAATAGTGTAGATACTCGTAGTGTTGACTTTGATTAGAATTTGTGCTAAATTTATTAACGCAAGAAATAACATTCCCCTAAACAAATCTGGTGTCTTCAAGATTAGTTGTAGTAAAGTACTCGCGTTCGTCATATAAAGAAACCTTGTACGAAATTTCATATTTTTAATCCGAGTAATTTCAACTGCGCGTTGATGTCAGTGAGTTTCTCCTTTTATATAATATATATACACAGTATACACTATACACGTACACAATAAATATCTCACCTCTATCTATTATATCTAATTTATGTATTATATCTAATAAACTCACCTCCATCTTTTATCCCGTTGTATGCCGGAACGCAGATCTACGCGGGACACAATGGCTTTTTCATTGTGTCTCTAATTACGGCATACGAAAGGTTAAATCTAATTTATATATATATATATATATATATATTTATATATTTCCAAGTTCACAACACACATACTCACTAACACTAAACACAACATACACATTGACGTGACGCATTGGACACGCGCACTGTCGATGACGCGCCGGCGACTTATTTTCTTCTACCGCCAGTAATAGCAATAGTAGCAGACAAGTTACATTTCGTTTCTTGCCAGTCACGATCTACGCTGCCCGCTAGAGCTACGCGAGCCCGCGCTCGCGCCGATTAGAAATTATGATAAATCTACCCGCGGTAACCTACCACTGTACTTACAAGAATTATTTGTAGTTGCTGCTACAATGTATCAGCTTGTGGTTAACTTGTATTTTGCGCCTTCCATTCTATACTATTGTAGTGTTGTGTGTGAGGATTATACCTGGAGAAACCACAAGGACTTTTATTTACTCGCCACCTAACCAGTGAGTACCTACACCACATACACGCCACTCAAACAACCAAAGATTTTAGAAATTAGAAGGTTATTTTTATTTAATTTCATAGTACCTATTTCTGGTCGCCTGAATGAGATCGCAAAATACGATGGCCGCCAATTGTATGTTTCTAAGTTTCAGTTATGTAAATATTATCTTGGTGTTCAATAAAGTATACGTAAATATATTTAATACGATTTTGCAGTCTGTATATTTCACAAGTATTTTGAGCTATATGTTTGGTATCCTCGTTCCAAACAGGCATTTACCCACATCAGCTTGCCGCAAAACCATTTAATGTGTCTCTTAACCTAAATAGGTTGTGGTAGGTGTGAGTATCTCTCAAAACCCTTAGATAAACCTATTCCAAATGTGGTAATCGACTCGGCAAATACTTCCATTCAAATGTTTCACGAGAGGAATCAAAAAATGCTAAAATGTATTTCCCATTGAACAGTACTGACGGCGACACCCAAACACCGCGTTAACGACTTGTGACATAAACAAAATATGGTGTGACACGACACGACACTAAGGGTCCACGTCAGCTGTGTCGCACACATATGTCGTGTTGTGTCGTGTGTCTCGTGACGCCCGCCGAATAATGACCGCTTAACACAAACTTATGTGACGGACCGATATACCTAGGTACTATAAGGCTTATCATCTTTGAGACAGCAAGCAGGTGATGAACGGTATAGCAATGATACTGAGATTTAGTATTCTTTACATGCATAGATTCAGTTTTTTCAGCTTTCGTAACTTGTTTATGTTTATCTCCAAACAACCTACCCAGCCAAGCTACCCAGCTGATCTGCCATCTATCTATTCACGTCTTAACGACTAAACGAGTTTGAATGAAATTCGGCACACGTGTAGTGTGGACCTTGTCCAAGAACATAAAATACTTTTTATTCTCGGAGTAAATATTCCCTTTTTTCAAGCTGTGAAATCATCCTATGACTTCTCCCGCTCTTATTGCTTTGCGTTCCAGGACCCTGGGGTTCCCTTTCGGAAGTCAACCGAAGAGTATACATATATCCTTGGGATTATTTTCTACTAGCTTTCCGCCCGCGGCTTCGCACGCGTGGACTACAGTTTATATCGCGCGGGCAGAGACCCGTGCTCAGCAGTGGAATTATAGGTAGCCTATGTGTTATTCCAGTGTCTCTTCTACCTACCTAGAAAATTTGATCTAAATCCGTTCAGTAGTTTTTGCGTAAAAGCGTAACAGACAGACAGACAGACACAGTTACTTTCGCATTTATAATAAGTATTATATAAGTAGGGATTTTCACATGAACGAAGCTTCGCCCACATGAAAGCTGCTTCTGCTGAACCAAATATAGTAGTAACACAAGACAATACAGAAATGATTCATAAGTCAGATTCTAAATTTCATTTATAGGATTAGTATTGCATGAATTAGGTACATTATTTTTAACACATTACTATTTGTCCGCTAGAGGGCGCCGTATTGCGTTTTGTGACACGTCACGTAGCCTATGTTCAGCAGACGATTAAGACGATTCTAACGATACCTCATAATTATGTTGAGTTCCGGTAAATAGATTAGAAGCTATGAAGGAATAAATGAACATACTCACATTATGTACAAACCTACATCATACATGACCCTCCAAAATCATAACCTTCCTTTTGGCTTTGCCGTAGTCGGGTAAAAATTATATTCATACGTTAACTGTCTTTCTGTATAAACACTTCTACAACTACAAGCATAACCATATGAAACAAGTACTTCATTTTAATATTAAAACCGCTCCGCTCATGCACTCAGCTCCAGCGCTAATATTTCAAGCTTCACACTTTGGGTCTAAAAGGCTCACGTAATGGAAGCCTGATGAATACACCATTGTACTGTGTATGAATATTAATTAATTAATTCTTTAAGAGTGACCTCATAAAATTAAACGTGTCCTTTAATATGAATATGTTGAACGTTCAGATAAAATGGCCTTTTTGTTTGAACGTAGACATAACAAAACAATATACTTTGATGAAAATGGTTCAGGTTTCGGTACGAGCAAATAATTATTATTGGAAACAGCCCTGACTTACGAGTCGTAGGTCGCAGGTTCAAACCCAGTCAGGCGCATTAACTTGTGTAACTTATTTTATCACTTCTGCTCCCAAAACGGTGAAGGAAAACATCGTGAGGAAATCTGCATGTTTTTTGATATTCACCATTGCGCCCGCGTGGTGGATTACGGCCCATTCTCTTTCCTAGAGAGGAGGCCTGAGACCCAGAAGCCACATTAAAATACTGATTGTACTATTATACTAAAATTAATACAAAATATTGATAGTAGTGGAACGACATTGATAAGACCAAGGGGACCACCATTAGCTTAGCTCTCGGAAGATTTTATGAAAATTATTCTAAGAAATTAATGGTTAGCTTTTGAAAGGAAAATCCCGAAAGCACAGAAAAAAATGCGAGTGAGTTTTAGTCAGTAAAAATCTGACACTCCCTCCCGTTCCGCTTAAGAACGGAAGATTACGTTGTAAGATTTCCCACCTAAAAAAAACACACTACACTAACAGGATTACAGCGCATTCCCACTTCTAGAAAGAAGGCCTGAACCAAGTAGTGAGGACATTAGAACACTAATAATGCTTAATATTTTTTCTATTTAAAACATCATGTAGATACCGATATACAAACTTTATTGTCTCCCTAACCTTTTCCTAACTAACTTGGAGTCGGCACACGTACACGAAGCGGCTATATCTATCAGGCCTCCTACAACCCAGTTGCTGGGCAACTCGATATTCCTTCGATAGAGTGATGGACAGACTGACGTCTGACTACCTGTAACGACTGTCAAAGATCTACAGAAATCGGGACTAATTGTTTTACGTGCTTCCCGACGCACGGGCCGACAGATAGTGTCCTAGATAAAAGAACAGTAGGTATATTGTGAATTGAAATAAGCTTTTAATGCAAATCATTTTTTCATAGCAAGCTTTTATAGCTCGGTATACCTATATAATTAATACTCGTCAAGACGAATCATACGAGCCCAAACTCGATAGGGTTGTGTCGTTAAACTACCAAGTTCCTATAGCCACCCTTCGGTTCCATCATCTGACCAGCTCCATGCAGCACATGTCATAATAATTTTGCATTGTCATCTGATTTACACATTCATGCAAAATTTCAGCACAATTGGTAACTGGGAAGTGGGTCAAATTTAATATACAAGATTTGATTAAAGACAAACATCGGAACAGGTGAAACTAAATAAAAGCTTGTAAAATTTACATGTATGACAAGTACTGAACCGCAGGCAAATACCAAAGTTGCTCAGTTTTGAGCTCGCCATCTCATGGATAAGAGGCGAGTGCCTTAAAAACACTGGGCCATCATGACCCACAAAGATCAACTTAATGGAAATAAATACGTGGAACGTGCGCAGTTCGCCTCTGAATAAGCAATATTTAACCTCTCTATAACACCGGTTTAGATAAGGTACTTACAGGTCTATTAAGGACCTGCGATCACTTGAGACAAGACGTCTCAAACAGACTCTACAACTAAAACGGTTTTGTCAGACAAGACTGTTATGTCTATGACATGAGGATCTAGGGCTGTTGATAAAATGTCTATATACGATACTAGCTTTTGCCCGCAGTTTCACCCGCGTACATAAAATGAGACTAAGGAATCAAGGAGCTATCTATCGGTGGAAAAAATTTAGCAATTGGACCAGTACTCCTACAAACAAATAAACAAAAACAAAATAAAACAAACTTTACCTCTTTATTATATTATAAGTGTAGATAAGTGTATAAGAGGTGTAATCTCAAGTAAGCGCAGGCCCTTAAGGATATTCCTTCCTCTTCAGATAAAGCTGGTGGTCCTCCAAACATTTGTATTATTGCGTATACCCACACGTTTCCAAATTGAACTTATAAACACCAATTTTGTCATGTGATTGGTTCGGGGGCGACTTTATCGACTACAGCGATTTGTGTTGACTTTCCGTGACTCGCCCCCCGCCCCCACCGGGGGTGACTTTGTACATCGATGGGGTGTAACCGCGTGTCGCGGAAAATTTCCCCGAGATAAAAGTGATTTTTGATTACTTTGTGTTAAACAAAATATTTTGCTGCTTTTCTTCAAAAGTTGTCTTTTGTATCGTTTTTTTTTTCGTTCAATTTTGATCTACTTTTCTTTTACAAGTTCGGTATTAGTTTTTTCATTCACAATATCTTTCTTTATTTTCAGGTCGAAAAATAATCATCTAATGACTTCCTTCACTCTAAGGTAGAGTGGGAGAGCGTGTTAGACTTTTATTGACTAGTGAAACCGTGTGTTTTCAATGTGTTCCTTCAGTTGCCTTATGCGTTCTGAGACCACGGGTACACTTTTTAGAAGTCCATTGGTGGACTTCTAAAAAGTAGGCTTCGGCCCTGCTGGGCCCCTACAGTTTTGCTGACATCTCTAAGGCTCGCGTGGAACACTATGCGCTGTCGACGGGTCGAACTGGGTTTGGACGGTTACCGGACGGCCGAACGGTGGGCTACTTATTACTCGTCGTCCTCAAGCCCATGCCTACGGTGGCTGGCGGTCAAAATCGGGGTCTCGGCAGACGGGGTGTGAGCACCGGCTGGTAGCGCGTTCCGAGGGCCATGGAAACGCATTGCCTCGGACTTGTGCAGTGCCACCTCGCGTCCCAACTGCCGGATCCTTTCCACGACAATACCTAAATTTCATATAGCGACCCACGTTTGTATTATAAATGTTTGTGATGTCATTAAACAACTTCATGAGTAACTTTCAGGTTTTATTTTTGAAACCAAATTAAGGCCTGTAATGATTAACTAGGTAATTCGACTTACGTCGAAAAGGGGACAGTCCATACCAAATATTGACCGACCCTCCCCTGCAGCTAATGTATCTACGACCATCGATAGGTGTCATAATCGCAAAGCCACACCACCACATGACACAAGACCTGACCTCCAGCCGGTCATGGACCTGCATTGTGGGCAATAAAAGGGACTAATGGCCCACATCCGACACTTTGTAGTAGCCTTTTGTAGTGAGGCTATTCTGGGCTATCCCTGATGGGCTTTAAGGCCGTGATTTAGCTTCGGATTATAATAGCCTGGGCTTTTTATGTAAATATCGTGATTTTTCGGACTTATATGTAAATCTGTTGTACCTAGTATGTAAAAGTATTTTTATGGTTTGTGAAAATATTATGTAGTCTCGTAGTACCGTACAAAGTAATGTTCAAACATATATCACATTCTTTATGAACCCAAAAAACTGTTTTGTACATGTTTTTCTTTTATTCGTGTATTCTTATCAGTTCATCTCTAGATACGAATGATGTTAAGAGAGCTCATTTTTATGAGAGAGAGTAAAAACATAAAAAGGTTTCATAACAATGATCTCACTATTTTCATCACGGCAATTCAGAACATAACACTCGGCCGTTTGGGATAACAGCTTCGATTTATAACAGTTTCCCCAAAACATAAATGTTCCTTTATATAAAACTCGGTGGCTCTAAAGAATATTATTTACAAAATATTTACCGCACACACTTGGACATACTTATTAGGTAACCCTCGTTCCGTACAGTGACAGATTCTTTACATAATTTAAGAAAAAAAAAGCACAGTAAATAAAAAAACACTTTTTCGTTGAAATTACTTAGAAACGCCTTTTTTCCTGTGACATTGACATATTGCATGGGGTCACGGTAGAAACCACCCTTTTATGGTCTGCTTTCATAGGTATCCATAGAAATCCAGTGCGGTGAACGATGTTAGCATGTTATGTATGTATTGTGTTTGACCGGCGGCTCCTCGATTCGGGTCTAATGCGAAAACTTTCCATTAGAAAAATGTTCTACAAACATTTACCCAGAGAACTAGCATGTTTGTAGAGCGTAGAAATCACAGAGACACGCTACGAGAGAGACGATGACGTAGCAATATGGACAGTTAGGGCATAAATTGACCGCCGACCTGGTGAGGATCGCGGGTATCCGATGAAGCCAGGAAAGGCCTCTATATCCAACAGACGTTTTTCGGCTGAAATCATGATGATAACAAAAACAACTGTTCTGTCATCATAAAGGTGGCTATTGTACCTGAATCTTTTATATATCTAAATTCAATTAGTTTATATTACGATTAGCAAAGTGTGTTGTTAACACTATATCAAAGTATGTTGATCAGTTTATTTCATCACCCTAGAAACTAAAACAAAATAAGACACTCACCTACCCGCGCTACGTGCGCTATGGATGTCAACCCACTTTTTCCCAAAAAGAAGAGTTCTGTGTTTTAGCAAGAAGGTGGACGTTGTAGGCTAGATAAGAAGCGAAATATTATGTATTCCAAGCGTGTAAAGCAAACAACGAAGCATATTTTTGTCTGTATACCTATCTGTCAATTTCGTGTAAAAATATTTTGTGTACACGACTTTTAAAATAAACTCCTTGTTTCGAGGCTCCCGGGCGGCACTCCATCATAAGTCACGAGGGTATTCGTCAGTGCGTTGTGCGCTGAATACCAGCCCCGCTCCCCGCACCCCGCTCCCGCAGATTTATGCGGCGCACAGAGAAAGTTTTATTAAATTCGGACGATCTCCGGCCGCCATCGCCGCCCTCGTATTATCCTAATGGCTATCGATATTTCCTCAAATTTTCTGTGGACTCGGCGGATTTGGTTTGGTTGCCTCCAAAATTGAAGTGGGATTATGTGGTAATGGTAACGAGTAGATTGTTGGAAATTAATTGCTGGTAGAGGAGCAGTAGGTACGGGCGAGGGCAGAATACCGTACTTATGAATGTAGCGTGACGGGATGACATCATCATCCCTTTACCCTGAACGTTATTTCCGTTTCGACTGAAGCCATTTTGTGTAGAGTGAAAAATGGAGTTCTGTGTTCATGATGGTTGCTTAGAACCTGACTCTTGTCTCATTTATAAAACCAAGATAATATGCATGATAACCACAGTGGCTCAACGATTGGCTGCTACGCTGCGTGTCGTGAGTTCGTTATCCGCACGAATCAAATATTTGTATGGCTTACAGATTGTCCTTCCGGGTCTGTGCGTGTATAATCATATAATTTACCTACATGCCTATAAACGTACCCATGATACAGAAGTAATTCGTAATGTAGCCAAAGTTAAAAAAAAAACTTCTTGATGAGAAAAATAAACAAAAAAGTTTTACCTACTTTTTTACTCACAGATAAAAATATTCGGGCTCATAAAAATGAAAATTCTTAAAACTGACAAAAGCTCGAATATTTCGCACAAAATTAGCATAGCACAGAGCTTAAATCAGGAAGAAATTAGGTTCTCTAACGTAGTCGCATAATACAAATTGTGAATTTCTCTTCCCACTCGTGTTTGCTCTAGCTGTCCTCAAATATTCATGTTCTCCGTCCAAAGGCAAGGCTGGTTCACCACAATATCTAGGAAGCTTAGCAAACTGCCAGCGTTATGCGAGGTTTAAAGTTTTAAACTTGAAATTCTTTGTGAACCTGTAAACAAACGAGGATGACCGCACCGCTACCGAGCGGAACAAAACTAGGCGGTTCAAATTCCGGAGCTCTTGAATGAGATGCCGACTCTACAACAGAGGTATTCTATTGTTATTTTTTAATTTATCTTAATTCCTAAAGGATTCGCCAGAAAAGGCTAAGGACCTAAAATTGTTTAAGAATGGAAGGGAAGCCTTTGTCGTGGAGTGGAACACAACCCGCTCATAATAATTCATTCCTTACGTTACCTACTTCTTTTCCATTTTTGATATTTTTTTTCTTGGTTTTCTTTAATTTTTCTTTATTCTTAATTTTTTCAAGTGACTTCTCCCATTGAGAATTCTTCTTCAGATTGAGAGGGTATGTCAGGCACAGTCTGGTATTTTACTAACTAAAACCACATCTGTGTCCTTCAGTTGCCCTTTGCGTTCAAGGACCAAGGGTTTCCTTTTTAAATGTTCCTTGCGCCCGCGGTCGCTACGGAATTGTTATTTATTAATACTTTTTAATAATTAAAAAAAGATACATAGGCGGACTTAATGGAATATGGCATTCTCTACCCGTCAATCTTGTTTATTTACTTTATCTTAATTCTCTACTTTAAGTTACACCTGTCTTGTCAGTTATTTCATTTAAATATATTCCAAATTTTTAGCAGAACCGAAATACGACTAATTTTATGAAGTATGAAAATCATACATTTTACCGCGGGCGCCCCAGTTGAAACACGGTGGGTTTTAGTCAGTAGAAGTCAGGCACTCCCGGATCTCGTTCTACCCAGTGCGGAAGAAATTGTCAGATCATTTCCCCTCTATGAAGAAAAAAAAGTGTTGGTACGTGTGGATGTTTGAAAATTTATCACGTCTCAACGATAAAATAAAAATAACAAACAATTAGGTGTAAGTTTTTCTAAAAGTAATAAATTATAATAAAATAAAACTCAGGACACGATGGTCTTTTATAATGAACAATTATTTTATTCCGCTAAAACGTTTTAGCACTTCACTTCAGTGGGCCAGCTTTAAAAAGTTAGTGATATAGAATAGAATAAACTTTATTAGGTAAATACTTTTTACCTTCCTTTTTATTTTCCTTTTATCTTCACTTTATTTAATATCTGCCAATTGTGGTGAGATAATGTCCGAAACTTAATTTTTTACACAGTTCTACATACTTATATCAAGTTCAAAGCAAAGTGATATAGTTACATGTCATTGTGGAGCCCAACCTTGGCCATGCGTAACTGAGAGTTTCACTAACACTGTCCCGAACTAACTTTAGTTAATTTGCCGAGTTAGTTTCACGTGTCCAAGCTTATTTCCTATTTCCAGTTGTAAAGGTCGCAGACCTTGACCTGAGTGTTGTGCTCGGAACGTTTTGAAAACTTGTTGTTTGCAATAACCGAGAACAGACGACGCCTATTTATTTTATGTTTAAAGTTTTTGTGGGCTTATTTTTTGGACGATTATGTTTGTTACTAGATTGCTTTAGGGCGGTGTTATTTCACTCGATTTTCGTGAACACAATCTAGTCCTTGAGAACAACGCGATGAATTTTATCGATATCGTTTACATTCCGTTCATTCCGTTTCATCATCGGATCACAAGATAATACATGGTGGACATCCCAACGTGAGCGTATTGGGAACACGTTTATTATTCGTACAATCGAGTTTGTTTCTTGATAGCTACAACCTAGAGGTCTTGTGAAGAGTGAATAAGTTCCTTTTAGGCAAGCATGCTCCATCGTCGAGCACATCATCGCTTTCCATCAGGTGACATAATAGTGGTCAAACGCGAGCCTATCTATATAAATTAAAAAAAATTGATACACTCATATCGGCCACCATTTTTTTTAAATTTATTTTATACTGCGTAATATCTATTTAATGATGAAATCATCGTTTTTCCAAAACCAAAAACTACGACCTACAAAATAAGATGACATTGAGGGCGTTTCATGGACGCAGTTCCTAGACAATCGAAGGGTTTAACATTAAGAAATGTACACAACTTGTCAATGTTTCAGAGACTTATCGTTTGTAGTTTAATTCGTTAACGACGATAATACTCTTTGAAGTGTGATCTGCGTGGGATTGGACGGTGTGATGGACATACGGAAATTCAGCTGTCGGTACGTAAACATTTATTCGTCACTTTAAAGAGTTTTTTGTCATGAACAGATCACTAAAGATGAATCACTATGTTCCAATCTTAGAAATCAGTTACAAAATCATAACCAACAATAAATTGTTATTCGGTCGTTGATATAATATTTTTACGAGAAGCAATAAGTCTGCCGGACGAGCAGTGATCAGGCTCGCAGCTGCCAAACAAATCTACATGCGAAATAAATATACTTGTAAAACTGTCGTAAACTAGACAATGGGCTCGTTCACTTTTTATTAGAAATCTGAAAATATTTCCAAAGACGTTATTATCTGAAGTGCGTTAGTATTAATAGTCTGGACTTATTGGAATATTATATTACATTTATACTAAAGAGCCACTAGCTTCTGCCAGCGGATTTGTCCACGTTAAAGTATAAGGGTATTTTAAGGGAATATCCTTTTTTTTATGGTGGAGAAAATCATCCAATGACAATCCCCGCTCTTTAGCGGAACGGGACATAGTGTCGGACTCTTCCTGACTAAAATCCCACCCTGTTCCTTCTAGCCTTCATACCGGGGCTCGAGCTCCATTTCGGATAACCTTGGCCCCAGTAAGCTTCGACCTGGCTGGGCCCCTGCTTAAGGGAATATCTTGCCTGGACAAAGAGTATCCTATGTCCTAGTACAGGACATGATCTACCCGTGTGCCAAATTTCTCAATAATCTGTCTCTATCAGCTGTTTGAGCATCAAGGAGCATCTAACAGACATATATTTATCACTCATACACACATAGTATGTACTTACAAACTAACTTTCGGCTTTATAACATCGGTGTAACATGAACATGGAGGTCGGACGAGAGCCACCATTAGTCAGGATTCAGACATCATTAATTTCTGTTTATATAGTTTAGGTCAAACAGTTTGCTCCATTACTCACCGCATTTATTGGCTTGTCTAAACTTACGATCTCGTTTCCATATATCGTGCTTGTACCTAAATTAACAAAGTTTTCACCTCACTCCGCCGGAACTGCGTCGACAACTCGTTTATAGAAAACGCACCAAACTTCAAAAGTCGTTCAACAAAAGCGATTCATTCTGACGGCTCCACCCTCTTCAGGACAAGTAAGTGACAGCGAGATGATTTTAGATATAAAAGAAAAAAAATGAGATATCTTCCGCGCTGCTTGAAACTAAGCATTCGCGAAATCGTTTAACTTTAGAACTTGCTCCCGTGTCCCCGAGCGCTAGTGAAGTCACGCACACTTCGGCTAACTTCGGCTTTCCGAATATTGCCGACGGCAATCCAAACTTTTCCAAATTTTATACAATTCTGTACCGAATCTAAAGAAGCGACTCATCTTTGAACGGTTTTTTATCTAGAAATAAAATCTTATTTACGAGAATTCGTATGAAACCTTTTACTTATCAATTCGTTTACTAGAATTTTAATATTAGTGCTCTGTCACGCATACAATAGCTTTATTGGCCATTTTCATAAATTTATGTGGCTGTAAGGGCGCGTGTACACGAGTGAGCAGAGACTATAGAGAGACACGTCTGTAAAACGTGTTTACGATTGAATCAGTAAAAGCTATCCAGCACTTAATGGACGCGGGACTGTTCGCTGAAAAAACGGTTTACTGGCACAGTGTTCATTATTCATGGCGGTGTTGAATTACCTGACATGGCGAGTAAATAATAGCCAGGATTTGGAGTACATTATAAGTGTAGGCGACACGAGCGCAATGCGATCGTGTTTGTGAATTCGACTCGCTAAAAACTGACGTATAAAGTGAATCTTTGAGTTAAAAGCATGCACGCTGTTTTTATTCTTTTGAAAATAGACTCCTAGGATCGTACAAAGGCATGCTATTAACCGGCGCTAAGAGTATTATTTTAGACTAAAAGACTCGGGAGTGCAGAGAATAGGACATTTTGCAATAGTTTCTTTTTTTTTTGGGTAGTCATCAAATGACTTCGCCCGCTCTGAGTAGAGGATTCGACTTTTACTAACCTATCTGTGTACCTTCAGATGTCTTTTACGTTCAAGGACGGTAACTTTTTCAAACAATCCCGCAGCCCAGACAGGATAGGCCCCAGTGGGACCCGTCCACGTTGCTGTCATTCCTTTAAGGCGAGCGTAGAATACGACGCGCTGTCGATCCCGGCTTCGTTCTTATCCAGCGACGACCTGCCCGTTAATCGCTATCTTCTTCACGCTTTCTGCCACCTCCTTTACTCGCATGGATGCTTTGCAGAAGAAGGGAATTTAGCATTTTCTCTCGTACCGTACCGTAGCCTGAACCAGAGTCGGAAGCGAGAGGTCGCCAACTCCGCTCACAATAGGTAAGTAAGGTGTTAATTTAATATGTTTCTGATTATGTAACTTCAAAAACGTTTCTTTATTCAAATTTGTTACTAACTAACTTACTCCTGAGGCTTCCGACGACAACACAAGAATTGTACATTTAAACTGGATATCAAGTCAAGAAAAACTCAGCGATACTGTAGTTCCTAATGTGGAAAGAATCTTTGTAATCGGATCAGTAGTTTCACAGATTATAGACAAACAAATAGGATTTATATGTGACGCTAGTTCTACCTTTCGCTTGACTGACTGCAGTATGTGTGTGTGTGAACGCAATATATACACACGTATTGGTTATAGTAGTTACTATAATCAATTGTCGGCCAATTGTCGATTGATCAGCTGTAGTAAATTCAGCGCATTTTATTTTGGCTGGCTCTCCATCTTGTAGTTTAGATAACGCCAGAATACTCAACTGCTGTTAGTCTGACATCGCCCTTGGCTCCCTTTGACTCGTATTCCAGACTGATTTGATTCGAATGAGATAAGTTTCCACATCAAAGCCAAACGTCAATGAATAAACAACATAAAGTTGAGAACAACCATAAATATGAAGCGTTCGCGATTCATTGCGCTTTTTCAAACGAGTTCAGATAAAATTCGGTGATGAGTCAAATCAAATCGCGCAATGGACTGTGAATTAAAATAGTTTGTTTTATTTTTTACTGATTAAGGTTTTATTAGGGTGTTTGTATTGTTTTCTATATAACAATTTTATGTAGCAACTGAAAGAAGACTATTCAAAATAAACATTTTTATGCTCTACCTAATACCATTTCATTCGTAGTTGTCCAAAAGGAAACCCCGGGGTCCTGAGACGCAAGGCAACGAAGGAACATAGGAGTGAGTTTTAGGCAGCAACTGTCTGACACGCTCTCTCACTCCGCCCTAGAACGAGAGAAGTCATTGGATGATTTCCCATAAAAAAGGTTTGTCTTTAAGTTAGGTTTCAACTAAAGAAAAAATTACTTGTAAAATATATAGATTACGATTTGTATTATGCAAATATTACTGTTAGGTACACATTTCTACAAAACTATGATTGATCGATGAATCTGTCGTAAATCGTGATGAATCATTGCAGTGAAGCAACGATTCATCGCAAGTCGCAGCAATGTGCAAGCGGTTGAGTAATATATCGTGAAGATCACCGCGGCAAGGGTGGACTCTTAGCGATACTACTACTACGAGTTAATCGGATATCAATTTACACATAAATTGTTCTCTATAGGGATAGATATTTATCATCGTAGATATACACATAAATTGATACATTACGTCTACTCAGCTTTCAAACCACTTCTCAGTCCTTAAACGAGTAGCTAAAAATAACCGGTTTTCCTATCAAGGACGATGCGGAGACGTACTCATAATAAAGTCTAACAAAGTTACTGTTAACCATGATTGACAACAATTCCTGGTAAATTAAACCTTCGTTTTGAAACTATCCAACTGTCACCTTGTAATTGACGAGCGACATTGAACCCTAAAGCCGTGGATTCACGTACGAACACGAACAAAGCGAACACAACCACCAAACTTAAAAATATGGTGTGTTCGTGTGGACGGCATTTTCGAACACGAACCCGAAGATAGTTCGAATCGAGCTCGCGCACAATGGCGGCGTCGTTGAAGTGGTCGATTGTGAAGTAGGGAAAAGTTTTTTGGTGTTCGCATTGATTCATGAAGAATACTGTCCACACAGAACGTACTTATAGGGTCGCCGTAAACATGTTTGACAAACAGAGTGTTCGATGTTCGTCAGTGGTACACACGTGCGAACCGAGCTATTGCGTATCATGCAACGCAACTTTGTTCGTATGTGCGTACTTGCTTTTATATAGTTTGTTCATTCACAAACTGTTTTCACGCCTACATAATAGTAGCGACAGAAACGTTTATGGTTTCTCGAAGAGGCTCCATTCATAATATCATACATTTAAGCAAACCTTTATTACTGTCCAATCAAACGATTTAAACTTCTAATTCCTAGACATAAAGACGGCATTAAAGACAAAAAGTGGTTACAATACCAACTAATTTTCTGCAGCCACCATGTATCATGCTTCTAAAGCAATAAAAGTCAAAATCGATTGAACGGACAGTAAAAAAAGGTTTGTTTAAATGTCTAATTTTATTTGGGATGGAGTTTAGATGTAATAATACTGCTATACCAGTTACCATCAAATGGACCAACAACATATTTCATAGAAAACGTCCAATATATTGCAGTAGAAGCTGCACTCAAAATCATCCAATAATAAAAAGCATTTCTCACAATACCGTAAAATACAATTCTCGTCCATTCCTCAAAGTGCATCTCCAACGCGACCGCATCGGTGCCGCGCTGAGGAGTGCTGAAGCAATATCCTCACTTAGCCGACGTTGCAGACGAGAGATAATGTGTTATCACCGGCCGCCGCCCCACTTGTGTCCACAATAAAGGACTAGATGAGTTATGGACTGAACACTCACGGGGGTTTAAACTTGCCAACGGTGTAAGTTTAGTTGAAGTTGGCTCGTTTTTACATTACAGTCTTATAGCGATAATATATCTTAGAACGAATAGTTAGTTTTTATAACTGGCCGATTTACTACTAAATGGTAATAGTTAATTACCATTTTACCATTTAGTAAGTAACACTTTGAGAGGTATCGAAAACAATTTGAAAAGAAAAAATACCATCAAAAGACAGTGAAAAATGATTTAGGCCAAACCCTGCGTTAAGCAGGCGCCCGCGTGGCCTTACGAAAGTGTTAAATAAAAGTTTTTTAAAGTTCTGTAAAGACACGACTACATGCGCACCGTCAAAGTTGAAATAGCTACACTTCTTCTTCCTGCCCTTATGCCATATCACTTGGGGTCGACGCAACACGTTTTTTCTTCCATTCTGTCCTGTCACCCGTCGAATTATCACTATCGCCTTTTTCTTTCATATCACTCCTCACACAATTCATAAAGTTAAAATTGCGACACTGCGCAAGTAATAATTTAGTTGCCGCTACGGAGACCATCGCACACGTAACACGCGTGACGTCACGTGACGGGTGCCCGCGTGCGCACCCGCCGGTGGCCGCGCATCTATTGTCTTACTATTGTGTCTCTAATTGACGGTATCTGAAGGGTTAAAGTTTATTGTTTCACTTCTTCACATACAATTTTTTTCCTTCAAAAATTGCAGTCATTGAATTTGGCGTTATATTTTTCTTAAACATTGTCCCACACTAGGAACTACTTCTGTATCATGGTGCGTTCACATACATGTAAACTTACAGACACAATCCAAACCCGAAACAACTATTTGTAGGCTATACAAACATTTGTTCCGAACGGGAATCGACCCTGTAACACGAAGTGCAGCAGCCGGTTGCTCAACCACTGCGTCAACTATAATTAACGGTATGCCGTTAATTGCTTAATAAGACTTCAATGTAAGCACTCAATCATACACAATATTGTGTTGGTCTACACTGTCGGAAAATTCGCCAAAATCACCTATAATAAATAACAGCAACATGACTAGCGATCCTCGAGTAAATGCTCTTTGTCCAGTTCTGCGTTCGTCCGTGAATTTGAAATTTCATTTAGTCAGATGATTTATAATAATTCTCATACAATTTACTTTTATATCCCCTAGGTCGTCTCATCAAAGGAATTGGGTTCTCATGCTAATCTAGCATTAAAGAAGTAAGCGTTTAAGCTGCGAGCCATACTCGGATTATTTTGTTTTGTGAACGTATTTTCATGTTTTTCATTAATATTGTACACAATGGTAATTGGCGGAGAGGTTTTCATGTATAAGCCCCACGAGTGTCGTAAAGGACTACCTAATGAGGGATTATGGCACATAAGGCCAAACAAACGCAAACTCAATAATGTAGGTAAGAATACACGATGTAATATTGTTTTCCCAAGGATGTGAGTATTATCGTAATACTAGCTGCTACCAGCGGCTTCGCTCGCCTGAAAGTAGAAAATTGTCTCCAAAAAACATAACCCCGGAACAAAAACTGCTGCCTATGTGCTAACTATTCCAGGATATGGTCTACCCGACGTTCGAGTGTGAAGTAGCAACAAATATAGAATAGAGTAAACTTTATTGTACATCAAAAATAGTAACAATTTCACAGAAACATAAATCTATGGGTACAATGGCGGTCTTATCGCTGACAGCAATATCTTTCAGACAACTATCTAAATCATCTCAATCTCTGTATCATCTCAATCTCTGTCCTATGTTCTATCAATATCTATATCAGAACACTGGACAGAGAACATGACCTGACATCAACCTGACATGATAAATCTCTTTTCTGTGAAAAAAGTGGATTTTTTGTTTTTTATCATCCACTGCCTTGAGTCCGCGGTTAGGTTAAGTAATAAGTATTTTGACATTCAATATTGTTGATTTAAGAAGTATTGACAATAAAACGGTTCACTTAAGTAGGTTTTTAAATCAATTCGGATAATTCCGGTAAGTTATCAAATAAACGTCGGAAAAAGAAGTCGTAGTGTTACCCTATTCTATAACTTACAAATATACTTTTTTCATTCTTAATTCAGGAATAAAGTATAAAACACAATTAATCATGATTCGAAAGTCTCGAAAGATGCGTAACGCTCTGACGTTACGCAAAAGCAATAAAGCAATTGTGACTATTCAAAAATTTTTTTTTCGAGAACTGGAACAGTACTTTTATCGAAATGAAAGGTACCTTATCAAACAAATATACTTTGATCATCAACATTATTATTTTAACTAAAAGATGTCCACTATTGGACATAGCTCTCTTCCAAGTGTTGCCATTATTTTCTATTCCCAACGTACCTACTTTCGCATTTATAATATAAGTACGAGTAAGTAATAGTTACAATTCATCATCATACACCTACACACGAGAGAATATCGTACAATACCACTCTATCTAGCCGGAATATTCTTTTCTATTGACTTCTTCATATTAGATTTATTTACGATATGATTCGCTCTGAAGTTCGGAGACAAGTTACTTGAGCTATCAATACATGTCACAATACAGCAATCAAAAACTTCTGTCTACCAATAACGGTTGACAACACAACAGGAAAAGACCAAGTTATTTGATTTATCTGTTCATACATACCCTTAATATATCAATATCAAATAATAAATAGCTGTTCATGCACATAACTCTTACTAGTTTGTGTACAAGCTCGCCTCGCGGCGCGCCGTGTGTTCGGGGTGGGCGATGCCATTTCCTACCCTTAGGCGGACGTTCACCCTTTATGCCTGTGAACTTTTATGATAAGTGCGTAGTTTGAGATCAATCGCGGCTGTTATTAACGAGGTAGGCAGAGATATTGGTTAAATATGATAGTTGTAGCTAATACAGTGATACCGAGTGAAATTATTATAAATTTTAATAGGTATATACATTTCATACAACGTTCATAGATCGAAATTTTTAATTCAGAGTAAAGTCACATCATCACATCACCTGCCCTTGTTCAAAGTAAACTGCATCCTAATATAAATATGTCTAGATAAGACAACAATACGACGCCCTTCCACACTGTCTCCGTGACAATCTTTCTCTAGATGTCTTAAGAGAATTGAATGTTTGTCCTGTATTTTTTGCACAGAACAGAAAATATAGGTAGAAGTGCCCCTAACGTGGCTAAGCACAGGAACCAGTGTCGCCAAACTCACACATTTGCGTATCAAATTGTACATTACACACATAAAAAACAGTAATATGATTGGCTACGAAGCTACGAATTACAAACTTAACTTTTACAAATCATATTCTTATTGCTTTCATAAATTAAGTCTTATTACAACGTAAGAAAGTTGTTATTATTTGACATGACACGAACAATAAAGAAGTTTTAACCAATTTACAACGAGTTCGGCTACTCAACGCTAGATGGCGCTGTAACCAATTTATTCTATTCAGAACGCTAGTGCCTTTGAAATAGATGCCATATTCACCTGCACTAGTATATAATATGTAATAGGCGAATTTCGCCTGCTGTTGACACACGGGCGATATCTAAGAGGCACTTCCTCTACTTTTCTTTATTCCGTGATTTTTTATATATGTGGTGTACAATAAAGAATATAATAATAATAAAGAGCATTTCCTTCCACAGTAGACAAAATATTACTATTAACCCTTTAACCGCCCGCGTTGGATTAGTCCGATGAGTGTTTTCGCGTCCTATTTGCCAAGGCAGTGTGTTTGCGACTGGGTATTCTATCGGTTAGCTGTTTAATCCTCATAGATGACAGAAAAGCTGAAGAGATGGAGTATTTGGTCGTGAATATGCGACCATAGTGGAATAAACGCTAGAATGTTTGTCAGATATATCCGACGTAGGCGGTTAATACGTTAATATTACTTACTTAGTGATGGTAATAATATGAATTACATTATTTATACATCATCATCTCCTTAACTTTTCCCAATTACAACTTGAGGTCAGCTTCCTACCTATATATAAGAACCTGACCCCAAGCTTCTATTTATAACTATTATTATTTATGACTTAGTTATCTACTAGACTTCTCTCTCTAGAAAGAGACTCAACTCAACTGGCTTAACTCAACAATTAATAAATATTGCTAGAAAGCAATACTTATTGTTTAGTTAAGCCCGCTTTTGCAAGTACAAGAATTGTCACATTGTAATAGGTACTGGACCTGCCGCCAAATTTTCTTTTGGCCGAATTTTCATAACGTTTTGATTTTATTGCAATTTATGTTAGGTTATTTTTTTAATATTTTGTAGAAAAAGACCTACTGTAAATTCTCCAAACCATAAAATAATTATTTCTAGATATAAACTTAAATTATTTAAAACTAACTTAAAAAATTAAAATAAAACCCTAGAGAAGTAAAATAAAAAATAAATAAAAAAAATGGCAATTTAATGTAAGGCGTCGAAAAATTCCTCCGCATCGCTGTCGACTGGTAATGTACCCAAAAGGCATTGCCACGCTGAATGGCAATGCTTATCCTTTGACCGAAGTAAAAGCCAGCCTTTGGGTCACGCGAAGTGTCCACGAGGCGTTTCGAAAGTTCTTTAAATAATTTGTGAGCACTCGGACCCCACGATCCAAGAGTTTCAACCCCAAACGGCTCGAAAACATAATTACCAACAAGGTTATTATATTTCCGCCGCTTGAGGTTCTCTGTAGCCGCTGCAGCAGCACCAGCACAGCACGACGAGCTAGGAAGATGGGATGGCGCAAGAGTATCGACACAAGTAGCGTCCCACACTAAAGGCCTACCCATCTTCCATGGAAATAGAGACATACCGTCCGGTCTTTTGCCATCGTCGCGTGCCAGGCCATGAGGTTCCAATACTGCCGGAACGCCGACGGTGACAAGAGCGCGACGGATGATGTCGTTGATATTTGCGTGCCGCGCTATGCGTCCCGCACTTCGGCTGCATGACAGACCGTGGTGACCGAGGCTCTTGACAACTTCGCCACAGTGGCAGCGATGAGGAGAACAACAAGGAGCGCCAAGACGTAGGGTAGTAGCGAGGCGGAAGGTAGTATCATCGAGCAAGGTGCCTATGTTCGACGACGGAAGTGCGTGAAGCCAGAGTCCCGATTCCCATTCACCCAAAGCTAGCAGGCGCGCACGCTCTGCAGTAGTCACTGATGTTGCCAACAGATTTTCTTGTACTACTTTGCAAAGCGGCTCATCCCACCGTCTTTGGGAAGAAAGGTTGTCGGGCTGTTTAGAATTTTCCAAATATACCTAAAACAAATAAAATTATAGTACTTCTGTACTAAATCTGTACGTAGGTATAAAATTCTGTCTTTGTGCTAATACTCAACCAACACAGTTCTCACATAATCTGACCCTCACATAAATTATATGGGTGTACTTTAACAATTAACCGCGGACGTGGGCTCTCAGAGGCACAGTTTCATTTGAGAATTTCGCAAAAAGGACACGAAGCACCTCAATACGTACCTTTCGGGCAAAACGATAATAAATAAGGTGGATGTGTCGTCGAATTCAGAACACGTCGAGGAAATTTTAATTTTTAATAACTTTCATAATCTTGTGAATATAGTTGTTCTGTGTTCATAATTAGATCTTTGAGACTTCATCACCGTCAAGCTTTTTAATGTTCCCACTGCTGGGACTCAGGCCTCCTCTTTAAGAGAGGGAATGAGCCGTAATCCACGACGCGTGCCCAGTGCGAGTCTTCCAAGGTTCTAGGACATGCCAGCTTCCTCACGATAAATGATAATGATAAATGATAAATGATATTTATTTTTGCAAATAGGTTTAAAAAAACACTTTTACACGTCAATTTTTTTTTTTTTTTTTTGTCTGTTTAAGCTAGATGAGGCCGGTGTTTCCTAGCTGACTACCCTGAGAAGAAACACCGAAACAAACTCAGGGGTCAAAGTCTCTTTTAAAGTCCATACAATAAATATGTAATGGTCAAATCACATGAGAACCATGCCGATTAATCTGAGATGGTCTTTTGAAGAAAGAACCATACAGATTTGAGTGGACCCGTCCAATCAGTGTAAGCATTTGTCAGTACTCGCAAAGCTCAACTCAGGACTACTAAGGAGCTCAACGACTTGACGAACAATACCAATGAAAGGACATTTGGGTAGGCCGCAGAAAATACTCAAATTGCCAGACAAACGATAACGAGAAATAAAAAAGTAACCAACATAGTCCTCACATTCACAATAATAAAAAGAAAGTTAATTTTTACAATGTAAAAATACTTACAAAGTAAATATTTATGTCAAAAATTAATAATAATAAACATTATTTAATGTAACATGTCAAATTGTAAAATAAAATAATTTACAATGTCAAATTGTAAAATAAAATAATATTACAATGTCAAATTGTAAAAACTAAACATTAATGTCAAAATGAATAAAAAAATAAATGAATAATAAACACAATTTAAAACAAAAACAGTTATGTTATAAGAATTAGAGGGTACTGGAGCAGGTCAGTCCCAAGCCTTTTCGTCATCAACATAGTCCTTTACAGTGTAAAAAGCTTTTTGGAAAAGTTTTCGCTTTACAAATGATTTGAATTTATTAAGGCTGAGTTGTTGAATATGACTAGGCAGTTTATTATAGAAGCGTATACATTGACATCTAAATGAGCCCCCTATTTTTTTGAGCCTGGTTGCTGGAACTACAAATTTATGTTTGTTTCTAGTATTAAAATTATGAATATCACTGTATTTTTTAAACATGTTTTTATTTTTGTGTGCATACAAAATGTTCTCGTAAATATACTGAGAAGGTACAGTCATTATATTGATATCCTTAAATTTATCTCTAAGGGAGTACCTGGGACTTAGTTTATAAATTGAACGAACAGCCCTTTTCTGCAAAACGAAAATTGTCTGGATATCAGTGGCATTACCCCACAGTAGAATACCGTACGACATGACACTATGGAAATAGCTAAAGTAAACTAAACGGGCAGTCTCTACATCAGTTAAATTTCGAATTTGTCTAACAGCGTATGCTGCAGAGCTAAGTTTTTTTGATAATTTGTCTATATGTGGGCCCCACTGAAGTTTAGCATCTAGAGTTATGCCCAAGAACACTGTAGTATCTTCAGGACTCAACTCTTTACCTTTTATTAGCACACTAGTTTCTACTTGCCTAACATGAGGCATGATAAACTTAATACATTTAGTTTTCTTTTCGTTAAGAAGTAGGTTATTTACATTAAACCAGTGTACTATTTTTGAGAGAGCTATATTTATATCGTCAGTAACCGCTTGCTGACGTTTAAGTTTAAACAAAAGTGAAGTGTCGTCTGCAAACAACACTATATTATGGTTATCCTTTATGAGGTAAGGTAAGTCGTTTATGTATATAAGAAACAAAAACGGGCCAAGAATTGAGCCCTGGGGGACACCCATTTTAACTACAGATCCAAGAGATCTTTTTCCGTTTACATCAACTCTCTGAATCCTTTCACTAAGATATGATGTAAGAAGATCCAGGGAGGAGTTCCGGATTCCGTAATGGTGAAGTTTCCTGATTAATGTTTCATGGAGAACGCAATCGAAGGCCTTAGACAAATCGCAAAAAATGCCCAAGGTATCGCATTTGTCTTCCCATGCATCATAAATATGTCCTAAAAGTTCAACACCGGCATCGGTTGTTGAACGACCCCTTGTAAAACCAAACTGTTTGGTATGCAACAATTTATGTCTGTTAAAAAATCTTTGAAGTTGCTCTAAAATAAGTTTTTCAAATATTTTACTAAAAGTGGGTAGTACAGAAATGGGTCTGTAATTCGTGGGGTCAGATGTACTACCCGATTTGAACAATGGAATTATTTTACTATTCTTCATTAGGTCAGGAAACTCACCACGATCGATACAATTATTAAAAATATAAGCTAAAGAAGGAGCTACAATATGGATTATAGACTTAACAACTTCCACAGAATTACCCCATAAATCTGCAGTCTTTTTTACATTCAAGGAGTTAAACGTCTTAATAACATCTACATAAGTCACATGTTCGAAACTAAAATCCGAATCGCAAACTTTAACATTTTCTTTAAGCAGAGACTCTGCAGCAGTGGGTGATGAGTTCAGAGATTTTGTTGTTGATATGGGGATCTCTGAAAAAAAGTTCTCAAAAGCCGCGGCAACCTGTGAGTCCGAAGTGATCACATTGTCATTAATTACAAGTCTATAGTCACTAGATGGTCTTGTAGATCTTCCAGTTTCACTATTTATAACATTCCAAGTGGTTTTAATAATATTATTACTATTTTTAATTTTAGAACTCAAGTAACGCGATTTCGCTACAGAACAAAGTTTTTTAAATAATTTTGAATAATTTCGCACATATAAACTAAATTCAGCAGTATTGACAAGAATCCTTTCTTCATACAATTCGTAAAGCCGAGTTCTACTTTTATGAATACCAGTGGTAGCCCATTCACTAAACGACACGTTACTATTGACCGAAATATTCTTAGGTATAAAAGTAGAATTAAATTGATTACAATACATGTTAAAGAAACCTTCATATTGATGATTGAGATCATCATATGTAGACAAGTCTGGTAAATTATCAATGAGTTTAGTTTTAAAATTTTCAAAACGACGTGCAGTTTTAGGGTTAACAGTGATATTCTTTTTAGCCACTATGTGATTTTGATTCTGAAAAATAATTAATTGTCCAGAATGATCAGAATCTAATAAATTTATAATTTCTTTGTGAGTTGGTACAACATCCGTATAAATATTATCTATGCAAGTAGCACTAGTAGGAGCTATTCTTGTGGGCTCCAAAAATAAGTTAACAAGATTGTAGGACCGAAACAGACTTATAATTTTAGTACATAAACCTGAGTTTTCTAATAAATTAACATTAAAATCACCACAAGTAATTATGTATTTGTTTGAATTGCAAATCTTGTGGAATACTTCATCCATTACCTTTTCAAAGCAGTCATACAATCCAGAAGGGGGTCTGTACACACTTAATATAATAAACTGCTCCAATTCAATACAGGCTATTTCAACTGACCGCTCAACAGATAGGCTCACAATATCCTTACGTTCTTTGAATTTAAGGTTGTTGCTTACTAAAATTAGTGAGCCACCCCGTATGGCATCACATCTACAGAAAGAACTACCAACCTGGTGATTACTAAAATTGAACATCAACTGGTGGCTCTTAAGCCAATGTTCTGTTAAGCAAAGAATATCAATATTATTGCAATTAAGGAATAAGTCTACTTCTAAATCCTTGTTCATAAGTCCTTGTATATTTTGATGCACCAAGTTGATACTACTTAACGATTTTAAAACTTTAATGGAAATATTTTGGTTTACATTTATGCTAGAGATTGACTCTGTTGTCTTTATTTCTAATTTAAATTAATATTTGATGCCAAGTTATTGGCAAAATCAATTATTGTGGTGTTGCGTTGCTCAATAGGAGCAATTTGTTTAGCCAAGTTCTTGGCTGTAATAGAAAAATAGTATGATAGCGACATAGCTATCTGTCTCCTACAATACTTTGAAAGATAGTAATTATCTACAAGATTACTATCTTTTGTCAAATAATAGTCCTTGCCAACATAATTGTTGGAATCAATTAAATGAAATAAATTATTATTTAATGTTAAATTGTACAAAGTTGTATTGATCTTATATCTAAAGAGATTTTCTTCCTGTGGCAAACTTTTACTATATGGGAATGTAAACATTACTATTTTTTTTACACTCAGGTTACACAAGGTGCTATAATATTGCAATAGTTCTCCTTTGTTTACATAACCCCTATTACCAACAAAAATTAAAAGTATGGTATCCTGGTGAAACTTACATTTTATAATTTTTTTCATAATATCAAATAATGAACAGCCAGGCATACAGTTATTTATTAATGAGTGTCCCGGATATTCATGTGCCAAAAAGTGGCCTAAACCTTTTCCAATTTCATCACAAAATATAACTATTTCTTTATTTACAATCTGTTGTGACAAACAATTAGTAATTTCCACTGGCAAATTGACATTAGACTGGGGTAAGGTGGGACTACATATTGTCAATGAATGATCCAGCGCAGAAGCAATAGATGGTAATTGACAATGCTCGCAATTCGTTTTTTGTGAGCTCACCAGCTCATTCATTGCCAATACATATTCCTTCATTTGATTTTCAGAGGCTGTGTATTTTATGGTCATTGAACTCAGTTTGTGTTGAAGACGGTTTAATTCACTCTGCAAGTCTTCAGTGTCAGTTTGATATTTTCTAGTACTTTTTTCTAAGTTTGAAGAATTTCGATGTTTTCCTTCGCCGTTTTGAAAGCAGTGGTGATGAAATAAACCATAAAAAGTAACACGCCTGGCTGGATTTGAACCTACGACCTGCAGCTTGTAAGTCAGGGCCACCACTGCTCTAACTTACCAAAACTTTGTGAATAAAACAGAAAAAAATCTTAGCTGGCGCTGGCCAAAAAATATATATACTAACTTCTCCGAACATAATTTGAAAATTTCACAAATATGATTTTGTGGCACAAGTTGTCTTTAGAGGTATTTTGCGCTATAAACTATTTGAAGGTTTTTTACAGAATGCTGTTCAGGTGCTATGTTATCTACAGAAATTCAACGCATTCACAGTGATAATAAAATGTAGATGCTTATATAAAATTTTTGTTTTGTTTTTATTGAAATATTTTAAATATATATAATAAATTGTGTAGCTTCTGTCTGTTAGGAAATTTTGGAAAATCCTGTCTTAGTACTCACCTCAGTCCTAAAAGGAAACCTTGTGCAAAATTTTATACTCCTCGTCCCAGTATTTTAGGCTATGCGTTGCTATAACAGTCAATCAGTTTCTCCTTTTATATTTAAAAATTATAATAATTACTTTAAACTTCCAAACCCCGTTTTACCCTCTTAGTGGTGGAATTTCGTAAAATCCGTTTCCGTTTGTAGATGTTGTTTTTGAGATTTCGTGATTAATCAGAGAGTGGTATTTCGCTTTTATAGGACTTTCGTACAAACTACTAACACTAGTTTTAACCCCAAAAGGGGTTGTTTTCTAAAATACCTTATTAGTACACCTCTACCCCATCTATAGAGCATACATTTTAACCCCTGATTACTTGTTTTCACTATTTTTGGTCAAAATAACGTTTTAAGATGTATTCTGTGAATAACAGTGGGAGTTGCACATTTGTATGATGAATATATATGTATAAGTTAGTTAATAAAACCTGATTTGCAACTGTTAGTTTTTCCTAAATAAATAAATAACTATGACTCATCCGTTTAATATTCATATTTTCCGGTATGTCTATATTGTAAATACTATTTCAGATATGTATTGTTATTTTTGCCAGCAATTAGAGTTATTTTCTTTGACTATAAGTATTAGGTTTTGAGCATTATATACAGCATTGTCATTGCGCAGTCTAGAGTTCACTTTTCAATTTCTTCATACTGCTATAATGCATACTCTTGTATTATTTGGTCTGTCGCTTGTGGTTTCTGTTTCCGCCTCGCCAGATGTACAGATTAACTATCACGATAGCGTGGGAATTCCTGCCGCGGGAAGGATACGTGTACTCGAACAAGAAATTTTAGCAACGAAGCATCTCGGACACAATGATCTTTTACAAGACAGGATTGTCGGTGGTCAAGAAGCGCCTCCTAACGCACACCCGTACTTTGTAAGCATTATTTGATTTATTTCCGATTATTAAAAGTTTCAATAAGCAAGGTCTATCGTCAAAATATATTTTTTTTGTGTAGGCTGGCTTGTTGATCGATCTGATTGGCACTAATGAACAATCAGTGTGTGGCGCCTCCCTTCTGACACCCAATCGCCTAGTGACGGCTGCGCACTGCTGGGTGGACAACACAAAACAGGCACGGCAGATCCTCGTCGTTCTTGGTTCCAACTTCCTCTACAGTGGTGGTGAACGCATTTTTACTACTAAAGTCATCACGCACCCCCGTGACTACCACCAAAGAAATGACGTTGCTATGATATACTTGCCAAGAAACGCTCATATTAATAACTGTGAGTTGATTTTATTTTATTCTGTGAGGGCTTATTTGTTTTCACAAATTAATATTCTTTGCGAATCTGGGTTCTGTTCTTCACTTGATTTATTTATAATTTTATATGTCTTTGCAGTTAGCATCAAACCGATCAGACTTCCTAACGAGTCTGATTTGCAGAATCAGTTTGTGGGATATCCAGCTGTTGCTACTGGCTTTGGTAAAATTACCGACCGTAAGTACTTACTCGTTTTAAGATCTGAGACAGTCTCACGTGCAGCCTTCACCATAACATCATTACTGCCGAAAGACATCCTCTGTTGAACATAGGCCTCCATCAAGTGTTGCCATAACCACCGATTCTGTGCGTCTCGTATCTATTAGATTCCTGCAAACCTGACCTGACCAGGTCATCGATCTTCCTTGTAGGAGGCCTTTTAGCGCTGCAAAGAAACTCCTTTCTAGTTACAATGGTAAGCGGCCACATTTCGGAACTATATGTCATTACTGGCAACACGCTCTGCTCATAGACTTTCGTTTTGAAATACTGTGGTATATTAAACGAGAAGAAACGCAGCTTTCTGAACGCTGCGCTGCCCCACCGAATGGAATCGAGTTCGACGATTGTCCTCTTTCTCGAAGTTAGACCTACCCAACCGGACCGTCTGTTCCAAGTAAACGTAGTCGTCCACAACTTCGAGTGTAGAGTTTCCGATTTTGATAATAGTGGGTGCTACATGCATGAACATGACTTTAGGTTTTTTTTTCATGCTCATTTTAAGTCCCACTCTTTATAAAGCTCTACCTGAGGTCACAGAACATTGTACTGAGCTTCTCCATAGTCTCAGCAAGCATACCTACTAAGTCATCAGCCAACTGAAGATGAGTGATGTACATTGAAATTCCTTCGCCATTCCAGAAACTAGAACACAGGATGTCTTTAAGTTCCTTTACGGCCGGTAACAGTTTTGAATATATCATTGTATATTTGCTTCTTGAGCGACAGGATTGCGGTAATGGAAAAGAAATGCAATTGTTAAATGAAATCATACTCTGCGTCTGAATACATGATACGAGCATCAACATTAACTGAATCATGTGCCTTCATTTGAAATACCAATGAGAATCTTTCAGCAACCAGTTGAGCCTTTGAATGGATGCGTGACTAAATCATACATTCTGTATTTTTTCACATTGCAGACTATCCCACTTCGAATGTATTACGACACGTTAACCTGAATGTGATCAGCCAGGCTGAATGCGCTCAGGTTTTCGAATATGGTTTGGTGACCAACAGCATTATCTGCACAAGTGGCTCTGGAAGAGTTGGAATTTGTGGCGGCGACTCCGGTGGTCCTCTTGTTACCTTTGACAGCTATGGGGAACCTTTCTTGGTGAGTTGAAATTTATTCTTTCAAAAAGTGTCTTTGAGGTATTAATGTACCGTTGAAAAAATACTATGTATCCGTATCTATTTCCATTTATAACTATAAAAAGGCTTACAGCAAAACGTGACATCACTCTTGTGTTCCTCAGATCGGTATCGTCGCCTTCAATGCTGCCAATGCATGCAGTGAAGGTCTCCCTTCAAGCTTCTCTCGAGTAACCAGCTTCTACAGTTTTATCACTCAGCACTTGTAAATAGCACAAAAATTAAATTTTCATTTTCTAATCTTCTAAAGTTCCTATATTTTCGTGTATTTGGTTTATTCATTTGAGTATAATACGTTCTATAATTTTATTGTGTTTATCTATCTATACTAATATTATAAAAATGAAAGATTTGTATTTTTATTGGTATAAATTTTACCCGCGGCTTTCACCTACATGAAATATAGCCTAGATATGTCGCTCAGGTTTACTATGCTTATTTCCACAGTATTATGTCTTATGGCATTTTACTGTGGGGATCTGCAGCTGATGTAGACTCAATTTTCATATTGCAAAAGAGAGCTATCCGGGCTATTTATAGGATGGGTCCTCGCGAGTCCCTCAGAAATAAATTCAAAGAAATCGACATTCTCACTCTGCCTTCTCTTTATGTCTTAGAATGCATTTTGTATGTTCGTAAAAACTTAGGACTCTTTAAAGTTAGAAGCGATAATACGCGTAGTAAACACGAAATTGTGTTACCCAAATGGAGATTAGTCAAGACCAGCAAGTCATTCCTAGTAAACAGCATACGCTTTTACAACAAGCTGCCAAAGGCGGTAACTGAACTTCATCATCATCATCATCATCAGCCTTTTTTAATGTTCCCACTGCTGGGACTCAGGCCTCCTCTCTAGGAGAGGGAATGGGCCGTAATCCACCACGCGGGCCCAGTGCGTGTTGGTGGATGTCACATGTCTTCGAATTTTTGGTTCTAGGACATGCCGGTTTCCTCACGATGTTTTCCTTCACCGTTTTGAGAGCAGTGGTGATGAAATAAATTACACAAAGTAATGCGCCTGGCTGGGTAACTGAACTTAGTGAGGGAAAATTCAAAACTCATATTAAGCGTGTCCTAACCAAAAAAGCATTTTACAACTTAAAGACTATGTCGAAGACACGCTTGTTTGGCAATGATTACCTCTGCACATGGGCCACATGCCTGGTAAATCATCAATATTGTGTCTATTAACTGCTCCACCTTTGTTTTAATATACATATATTTATTTTTCCTTTAACGAATTGCTTTTGCAATATTTTTTATTTTTATTATTTAGACTTCAACTGCATTCAATTTGTTAGTAATTTATTTTGTTAACAGTTGTAATTATTTAAATTTTTCCTGCTTTTTTATATAGCCTCTTTTTGGAATGTGAATGTGAGAACACTGTATAATCCACAAACACTTAGATAACTTTCTATTACAACTAACTTTATTTTTATTTTATTATGATTAATTTTGTGCTTTTGTGTACAGTGTTGACTGGTCTACACTGTTCTTACATAAATCAATCAATATTGTAATAAACACATTTTTTAAAAGAGTAACCATGGAGTTTCTTGCCGGTTCTTCTCCATAGGAAACGACCAATTTGGAACCGTGCACTAGCTTCTGACGTTTTATAAGTGCCCTTGTAAGCCTATATGAAATAAAATATTTTGACTTTTGACTTTGCGGAATAAAGCAGTTTTCTATCAGTGAAATAATTTTAGCAATCGGACCAGCATTTTTGGAGATTACCACCAACAAAAAAAAACACATAAAATAAAAAAAGCTTTACTTTTATTAATATGAGTGTACATAAATAAACTCAAAAAGTAGGTAGGTACTGAGCCAATTTTTAAATCATTTTCTGTTGGAAGCCACTTGATCAATTAATTATATAGGTATATGTTTTCAACTACAACGCGGGCTATTTTTATTTTTGGCCAGGCCTGTATGAACTGTGGGCTAGAAGAACGAAGAAAGACGGACCGACGAGTTATTCTTTGTATAAAGTCTTTAAAGTATTTTAGTTCATGAATGATTGCTTGTGAACTTGAACGCTTTGGTCCAGAACTCCAGACTGCAAGTATAGCAAACTAAATGAATAAATAAGGGCTATGTTTAATTAGTCAGACTTATGCCATTTAGTTTAACTGAAATACAAAACGTACGTGAACCGGACGCTGCAGTTAAGTTGAACGAAAAATATGTTTATTCTACATGTAAAAAAACATGTTTATTCTACATGAATATACGAAAATTCGCCAAAATTTTCAACAATAATAGATGTAAAACGCCTTCTTTTTACCGACTTCCCAAAAAGGTACTACCGTACTACGTACGGCTGTTTGTATGTTTTTTTTTAGTAAATTGTTTTGATGTTTGATAGGGCATTTGCCACATTTGGTCTCATGATCATCAAGTCATGACCTGATGCTGCAGTCAGGATAGTCTGCAGAGTACCTAAGTCCTCGACAACTAACAGCAGATATATCGAGTTTAGGCTCATTGAAAAGGGCTCGATGTGTGAATAAACGTACTGCTAATAAAGAACACCGAAGTACATAGAGACCTGATGCTGAAGCCAGAAGCATCAGAAAAAGTACAAACCTTGAAATTACAGCACCGTAGTCGTGTTTGGGCTCTTTTTAAACAGGACTAAATTTTAAGTTCAATGCAATGTTGACATAAGTCTGGCCTGATGCTGCAGCCGGGATCATCAGCATATAGTCTAATGACTGATTGAAAGAATAGGGGGAGAGGATATATCGAACTGATCTGATGATGAAGCCGAAAGGTAAATTAATGTAATCTATCCGTGTTTGGGATTATTAGAACCGTTATGAGATGCGTATAAGATATTTAAGTTTGACTGAGGGGTACTTTTTAGTGGTGGTACTATAACTAAAAAGTGTTATATAAAAAACTTTTTACAAAAAAAATGTAACCAACTTCAATGTTAAAAAAACACTGATAAGTACCAAATAACTTTAATTTTGGAAATCGGTGTTAAATAACGAAGAGACTAAACTATTATAGAAACACCGACTCTATTGTTGTTAATTTATAAGACCCCTATTGTAAATAGCAATCTCGTCACAGAGTAAATAATAGGAGTAACCCAATACCGTCACTCAAGGAATATCTTTAAAAAACAAGTATGAGTCGGACTCGCGCACTGCGGGTTCCGTACAAACTTACCTAAGAAAACAGTTCAAATCCTGAATTGAGTTACGAATGTTTTTGTGATGTAACAAAGCTTCAACTAATGAAAAATATACAAAAGTATATAGATTAAACAATTTTTTCTCAGACATTACTAGATAATAATAGAATCTATATATTAAAGATATTCCAGTTGATGCGATTTCATATATTATGTCAATAGTACCTACGTACCTATGCAATAAACAATTGAGTATTGAGTACCTCCTTATGAATTTTAAAAACTCATTTTTGAACGAACTACAAGTTGTCATGTCATAATGTCATGTTTTCTTTTTCTAAAAGTCATTGGGCTGGATGGCAGTTGAAATGTCTAATACCATGCTTTATTTGAAATGATTATGACTCGATATTGTATTTTTGTAGTGATAATGTCACATTGTGTCATTATCACTAGCCACTATGTTCTACGGACAAACAGTTATTTTTATTATCTAATGCGGAAATGTAATTCTTAAGTACCTATTAGTTATCAATACATAATACAAAACATATTATGTTACTTGACCAAGATTTATATTAGTGGTAACATTAAGAGTTTAGTTTAATTTTGGTTAAACTATACTAAACTCTCTCTAAGCCAAGGAGTCAAATTAGCAAAAAAAAGCTTGGCCATGATTATTTATTATCGTAAAAAATCTAGTCAATTCAGTTTCGAATATGGCAATACTTTTACACTGCCTAAACTGGCTATTAACGTGATCTCATCATCGTCAGCGTGATATCAATACTTAGTAATTTATTTCGCAACTATATATCATGGTTATATATGAGTTCTTTAAATTAATGATATTTAAACAATAATTTCACCAACAATTTCCTCGCCGCTGTTCTTTACAGTTTTTAGACTTTTCCTACACTTGTCCTATGAGACCTTGCATGTCAAATTTCAAGATTATAGATCAACGGGAAGTGTGAATTTTGATCCTCTTGAAGTGTCGAAATACTTGTACTTTTTTTATGACTTAAACGGCCATGTTTTTGTTACATACCTTAACGCGTTCCTGAGTTAAAGTCTTGACAGACAAACATAAAAATTATATAAGGGTTCCGTTTTCCCTTTTAAGGTAACCCTAAAAAAGGATTCTCGCAACCTTCACCAGATCATCGGTCCACCTTGTAGGAAGCCATCCCACGCTGCAACCATGGTACACGGTCACCACTCCAGTACATTTCGGCCCCAACGGCCACCTGTTCTGTGTTGTGTAACTGTTAGTTATTCCTAAATATTTCCCGATAAGTCTATCTTTTAAATATTATTTCAGATATGTATTGGTATTTTTGCCATTGATTTGAGTTATTTTTTTTCGCTATAAGCATTGGGTTTTAAGCATTATATACAGCATTGTCTTTGTCATTCTGGAATTCACTTTTCAATTTCTTCATTCTGCTATAATGCGTACTCTTGTATTATTTGGTCTGTCACTTGTGGTTTCTGTTTCCGCCTCGCCGGATGTACAGATTAACTATCACGATAGCGTTGGAATTCCTGCAGCGGGGAGGATACGTGTAATCGAACAAGAAATTTTAGCAACGAAGCATCTCGGACACAATGATCTTTCACAAGACAGGATTGTCGGTGGTCAAGAAGCGCCTCCTAACGCACACCCGTACTTTGTGAGTATTATTTGATTTATTTCCGGTTATTAAAAGTATAGTTTCACTAAGTAATGTTTACAAGGAGTAAGGGACAGCTCTCCGCAAACTTAAAGGGCTTGCTTAGTAGGCGAAACTGAACAACCATCCACAAAATTTTTTTCAGGAAACGAAAAAAAAATCTCAGTCTACTGAACATTAAAGTTTGCGGGGGGCGGTCCCTTACACCTTGTATAGTATTTTTTTTGTGTACGCTGGCTTGATGATCGATCTGATTGGCACTAACTATCTTTCATTCTGTGGCGCCTCTCTTGTAACGCCCAACCGCGTGGTGACGGCTGCGCACTGCTGGGTTGACAACACGAGGCAAGCATCACAGTTCCTCGTCGTTCTTGGCTCCAACTTCCTCTACAGTGGTGGTGAACGCATTCCTACTACTGAAGTCATCACGCACCCTCATTACGTCATTCCAATTACAAATGACATTGCTGTTATATACTTGCCAAGAAATGCTCAAACTGTGAGTCGATTTTTTTTTTATTTTGTTTCAGCTTTTTGATGACAAACAAATAATGGTCGATATGCTTGTATTTTTTGCTGACCGGGTAGCTCTCTGGTGCTCTATGATAAGTTAAAGGGAAATAACATATTGGTGATATAAATAATGTGGTGATATTTTTTTAAACACAATACTATACAATTTTCCATGCACAATATGTTTCTAGTATAAAGATATTTATCATCCTCACACTCGTAACAACTCGCTAACGCTGTCTCATTAATGTGCTTGCTTGGTACTGTCTGGTATTCTGTTTAAAAAAAATACCGCCACATTACTTATATCTCCCATTACCGTATAATCTCCAGGTCACTCTGTGGCAAGCAGCTGATAGCGGTTTATAGAATCTGTACTTAATTTATTTGTAAGCTATTATTATTCCATGTATTTACAGTTAGCATCAAACCGATCAATCTTCCTAACGAGTCCGAGTTGCAGAATCAGTTTGTGGGATACCCAGCCGTTGCTACTGGCTTTGGTAAAATTAGCGACCGTAAGTACTTAGCGGTTTTTACCCGACTACGGCAAAGCCAATGGAGGGTTATTATTTTGACAGGCTATGTATGTATTAAAAGAAGTCGTAGTCACACGTTATAGGTACCAGCCGACACTTTAATAACGTGTGGCTGTGGCTTTTCTTTTTGTTCTGTTCTTGTTTTTACAGTTATCGTGTTTATTTCAGCATCCTGAAAATCTTATACTATATCGGCGTTGTTTTTTATTTTTTTATATAAGATCTGAGATCGTCTCACGTTCAGGCGTGCAGTACCTGATGGAAAAGGAATACACGATAACTACTCACTGTTGAGCAGCAACATTAACTGACTCATGCGCCTCCAATTGAAGGACCGATGGTACCTACTGTGTTCATCCGCACTCATCACGTTTGTTCTTCTTCTTCTTTTCGTGTCGATGCTCTCAAACTTTACTTTTTCTGCCCAATATTTGGCAACCTGTACGGCTCTATTGTTGCCCTAAGGAGCCTCCCCGAGTGGCGTTAAAAATATCGTACAGCGATTCTAAACGCCCGGCGCACCCTGGACAGCTAGCACTCGGTAACGCAGAATCTAGCTGACTAATCCTTTCACCACGATGTCTCAAACTCAAACATCACGTTTGTTGAAACTTAAGTATACCGGCATTTTAGGAGATAATACTCACTTTTTAGCAACCAGTTGAACCTTTGAATCGATGCATGATTTAAGCTGGCACTACATTAGACCAACGAACACGTCCAATTTGTACGTCGAACGACGTCGCGTGACGTGGATCAAGTGTAGCTTTACATGACAAGTTTCCATATAAAATGTATGGAGACCGACGCGCCCAGTTTGGCGTAGCTTTTACACGTGTACGCAGTGTAGGTATTTCCAGCTTAAATCATACATTCTGTATTTACATTGCAGACCACCACTATTTGTACGTATTGCGACACGTTTACCTATATGTGATAGAACAGGCTGCGTGTGCTCCTTCCTTCGCCCCTGGTACGGTGACCAACAGTACTCTTTGCACAAGTGGATATGGAGGTGTCGGCATTTGTAGCGGGGACTCCGGTGGCCCTCTTGTTACCTTTGGCAATGACGGAGAACCTTTCTTGGTGAGCTGAAATTAATTCTTACAAAAAGTGTAAGCCAATGTCCCAACGAAGGTGACCTTGGTAATTTCAATCCGTGTAGACAGCAGTTGTAAACCAGACTTGCAACGTCCTTGGCTGGGAGGCGCGTTTTCCCAACCACCGAACGAGTTCGCGCGTATTTTATCCTTTTAAGGGGTGACCAGACGGGTGCAAACTAGCGAATCAACCAAGTATCTGGTTTGTGGTGTATGTATTTGGTTTGTGGTGCGGCCACATGGATGTAAACCACGCGCCAACACGTTAGGTGGTTAAATGCGCTTCCCAGCCAAGGGCGTTGAAGAGAATTGGATTACAACTGCTGTCTATACAGTGTGAACTAGCAAGGTGACATTGGTTGGGACGTTGGTTTGCAACTATTTGTCCACCCCTTTAGTGAGACTTGTGTTTTGTTACATTCAAAATTATACAGATACAACATAATGTATCCGTATCTTCATTTACGATACTATAAAGCGGCTTACAGAAAAACCTGACATCAAGCTTGTATGTTTCAGATCGGTGTAAGCTCGTTTGTTGCTGCCTATTCATGCGAATACGGTTTCCCTTCAGCCTTCTCTCGAGTCACCAGTTACTACAGTCTCATCACTCAACACTTATAACTATTTGCCTATGACTTCTTTTGCTTTGATTTTTTCATGCAAACTTACTCGGATGCTTTCAGGGATTAATTTAATCATACCTAGGAAGTAATCTAAGTTTGCTTACCAAACCTTCTTTCAATGTCAATTCTATGGATAAAAAATACTGTTTAACATGTTTTGCATTGCAATACAATGCGCTGGGAAAATAGCACAATAGGTACTTAACATCTTCACTGCGGAACAGGCCCATTTCGACCTGCCGCGGTATTTCACCTGGTGCGGACGAAGAAAACTATGTGCCTCACGCTGGTGCGGAACGATATCTCAGGTGTTTGTAAGAGTTCGACAGATATAAATATATATTTCAGTTTATAGTCAAAATTGTAATTATTCCCCATAAAAACATCATGACAGGCCCCTATCGGCCTACCACGCACTGACGGCGAAATATATCCACTCAATACGACAGTGGGCTTAATATCGGCCCACTGCCCTACCAGGCCGCCAGCAACCCGATGCCGCACACAGTGAGCGCCCCGTCATTTAGTGTTGTGCTATCTAACGTAGTGTGTAGTGTTTACAAACAAAATAAATGATTATGATTATGTGCGTTCGAAACAATCAATGATGGCATGGCAAGCAATAAAAGAAAAATAAAAATTTTGGAAAACCGAGTAATTCGCGCTGCAGTTATTGATAATAATAGTGACAGCAGTGAAGAAATATTTTCCATTGATGGTTTCGAAGCAAAAAAAAAGTTCAAAAATAAATAAAAAATTACAAAAAATGCTTTTGGTTGCATTTTTTTCTTTGCGTGACATGTTTTAAAGACAGGCATAATAATAACTTATTTATGTACAATAAGTCTCTATTTTTTTACAATATTTCTGTTTTATTTTGATATCACCCTATTTTAGTCTGTCTCATCACTATTAAAAATATTTTCTAGAGCGGTTCAGGTCGATATCGGCCTGCCACTTTTCCTGGTTTATTTCTCATTTTCTGCTAAGTAGGTCCAGTGGCGAATCGAACCTAAGGAAGTTGGGTTCAAGTTTATTATAACAGTAGAAAAAGTAATTATACATCAAGTTTTCTCAAAGTTGTAGCATTTTAATCTACCCTGGTGCTGATGGGTCGAGAAGGACCTACCATGCACTGGCTGAAATATCGTTGGGGCCGCATTTCGACCCGCACCAGGAGAAGGTTTATGATTTTACTTGCCGCAGCCAAGGTGTTAATTTATTCATTTGAGTATAATATGTTAAATAATTGTATTGTGTTTATCTATCTATACTAATACTATTAAGAGAAAAGATTTGTATTTTTTACCGACTTCCCGAAAAGGAGGAGGTACTACGTTCGGCTGTTTGTATGTTTTTTTTTTTGTTCGAAAGTAGATAGCTCTGAGGTGGTCCCATTATCACCAAATTAGGATCTGATGATGGGATCTTGGAGAAATCGAGGGCAACCTTCAAATTTTATAGGCTCACTTATTGATTTTCGCATATTTTATGAAGTATCTTGTGTATTTGCGTATGGTCGTCACCATCTCAGGTAGCTGGGCTGATGATGGAAGGTACAACTCCTTAACAGTAAGAAGTTACTCGAACAGGCAAGGACTGTTTTAGTAAATTGTTTTGATGTTTGATAGGGCATTTGCCACATTTGGTCTCATGATCATCAAGTCATGACCTGATGCTGCAGTCAGGATAGTCTGCAGAGTACCTAAGTCCTCGACAACAAACAGCAGATATATCGAGTTTAGGCTCATTGAAAACGGCTCGATGTGTGGATAAACGTACTGCTAATAAAGAACACCGAAGTACATAGAGACCTGATGCTGAAGCCAGGAGCATCAGGAAAAGTACAAACCTTGAAATTACAGCACCGTAGTCGTGTTTGGGCTCATTTTAAACAGGACTAAATTTTAAGTTCATTGCAATGTTGACATAAATCTAGCCTGATGCTACAGCCGGGATTATCAGCATCTAGTTTAATGACTGTTTGAAAGAAGAGGGGGAGAGGATATATCGAACTGATCTGATGATGAAAGCCGAAAGGTAAATTAATGTAATCTAACCGTGTTTGGGATTATTAGAACCGTTATGAGATGCGCTCTGACTATAAGGTATTTAAGTTTGACTGAGGGGTACTTTTTAGTGGTGGTACCGTAACTAAAAAGTGTAAAATAAAAAAAACTTTTTACAAAAAAAATATAACCGACTTCAATGATAAAAAACACTGAAAAGTATCAAATAACTTTAATTTTGGAAGTCGGTGTTAAATAACGAAGAGACTAAACTATTAAAGAAACACCGACTTCCAAAATTAAAGTTATTTGATACTTTTCAGTGTTTTTTATCATTGAAGTCGGTTATATTTTTTTTGTAAAAAGTTTTTTATTTGTAATGAATAAGCTCAAAAAATACTGAACCGATTTTAAAAATTCCTTTTCTATAGACAGTTACTTGATCAATGAATGATATAGGTATGACGGAGGATCGATATCAGTGGGTCGCGACATCGGAAATAACACTCACAAAAACCTTTGATAACACTTTTAATTACTCGTAACACACACTCAGTACAAAATAATCAAGGATGCCTGAGATATGGCTTGATTAAGAATTTAGGAACGCGGGAAGTTCAGCGTGGAGTAACCAATGTCTTCCCTGACCGCCGGACCGATTCAAAGTGTCCTCCAAATCCACGGACACCCGACACGTGGCCCCATTGCCGGTTAGCCCATTTACCTGTCAACGTCAGTACCTGTCAATGTCGAATAATCGATTATACCTCCGGATCGACATTTGACTCGACTATTCGCTCAGTGTTGCTATTACTCCACGCTAACCATCCCCAAGATAATACTTGACGTTCCCAAACGTAAGCTGTTCAATCTAACTACATAGTTCCTCCAGTGAAAGATAGGTGGCGCTGATGCAGACCGACTGATATGCGCCAACGCTTCGACAGGTATATGTTTTTTTACTATTACGCGGACAACACCGTTGGCAGAAATTAGTAGTTTATATTTTTACTTTTGGCCATCCTATATGAGCTGTGGGCTTGAAGAGTTACTTATTAGATCCCATTAAACGCAGGCGACATCGCGGCAAGCCAAGGCAACGGTGAGCTTGACAGTCTACCGGAGGAACTGGCCTGCAATGGCTGAGGACAAACGTATGTGGAAAAGGGACAGGGAGGCCTTTGCCCAGCAGTGGGACAAGGCTAGCAATAACAACAACAGTCGGTTGAGGTGCCATTTGTACAGCCACTTTCTCCAATATAAACTGGTAACAATTCTGAACTTGATCAAGTATGACTGCAACGAACATTGCTGATTCAGTAGATTAGCAGCAAATTGGCTGTGGACAGGTAGACGGACACACGGTTCCTTTGTATGAAGTCTTTAAAGTATTTTAGTTCATGAATGATTGCTTGTGAACTTGCTATACGCTTTAGTCTAGACCGTAAGTATAGCAAACTGAATTAATAAATATAAGGGTTCTGTTTCTTCAATCGGACTGTTTTTAGGTGGGAAAATCATTAATGATATCCTCCGCTCTTGGGCGGACCGGAAGATAGTGTCAGACTTTACTGACAAAAACTCACTCCTCTTTTTGCTTTGCTATTGTACCAGGGCCCCGGGGATCTCTTTCGCAGCACCCATGGCTTCGGGGATCTCCGTGTATCGAGTGCGGCCGCCTCCTTTGCTAGCATTACTGCTTCGCAGAAAGAAAACACGGCGGTGCTCTGCTCAGGCGGGGCACACCTCTACCGTATGCTCCCTCGTGTTCTCTGGGCAGTCCACACAATGGTGACACCCGGGCGTCATTTCCGCACGAATCCGGTGCAGGAACCTCCCGAGCTGACCATGGAGGACCTGCGTCATGCGGAAGGTGAGGACGCCATGAGCTATTTCCAGCCGCGCCTCAAAGGGGGAATTATTGCAATAATTATGGCGTACCCGGTTCTTCAATCGGACTTATAGTTCTATTAAAACACAAAACGTACTTGAACCGGACACTACTATTAAGTCGAACTAAAAATGTGCTCTCTTTATCCGAAAATTCACTTAATTCTTCAACAACAATAGATTTAAAACGCCTTCAGAGTAAAGCGTTCTATTTATAAGACCACTATTGTAAATAGCAATCTCGTCACAGAGTAAATAATAGGAGTAACCCAGTACCGTCACTCAAGGAATATCCTTACCAAAGCCTTAGAAAACAAGTGCGAGTCGGATTCGCGCACTGAGAGTTCCGTACAAACTTACCTATGAAAACAGTTCAATTCCCGAATTGAGTTACGAATGTTTTTTGTGACGTTACAAACAAATTTACCTTTTCTTATACTTGTCCTATGAGACTTTGCTTCATGCCACATTTCAGGATTGTAGGTCAAAAGGAAACTCCATATGAATTTAGTTTCTCTTGAAGTGTTGAACTACATATACGTTTTGTACAACTTAATCGGCCGTATCTTTTTTGGTTAACTTTAAAGTTTAATTTTTTTTCTCAGGTTCAAGGCACCGCAGACCTGATTATATGGTTTTTATTTCAACTCGATATCTCCACGCCAGACAGATATACAGACAGGCAGACAACAAAGTGATTCTATAAGGGTTCTGATTTTTACCTTTTGAGGTACGGAACCCTAAAGAGGAAATATAAAAAGTGCTATTTGATTTATGAAGGTTCGTCGGGATGTCATCGATCAAAGTGCTGATGACGATGTGTTGATGCCTCGGCCACCCTGTGAATGAATAAATAAAACACACTGTGTCTCCATCGATCACTGATGCCACGTAAACTTTGATAAGGGTAGTTTCATTAAAGATATTACATTAAAGTTGATGTTTTTGCACTTTTGTTATGATAATATGGTTTATGAAGTTTGAAAGTGGCGCCAGTGACTGAAAAGTTGAAAGGGAATCGTTTGTCTTAGTATGGTCATGTGAAAAGGAGGGACGGAACGCATGTTACTAAAAAAGTTATAAGTTTATATGTGGATGGATGGAGGGGGAGAGTCAAAGAAAAGATGGATGGATTGTGTGAGAAGTGATATGAAAGAAAAGGGTGTGAAGTGATAGCGTGACGAGAGACAGGACAGATTAGAAGAAAAAGAAAATGTTGTGCCGACCCCAAATAAAACGGGACAAGGGCGGGAAGATGATGATGATGACTGTAGATTCTGATATTGTGAATCAATCAGCTAACGGAATTTTACATGATCGCGTCTAAAAGAGCCTTTTATAACTGCAATTATGCCAATACAAGTTTTTTAAATAGCACATTTTTGTAATTCATGTCAGAATGACGTATTTTTGTGTTCCTTGCTCTCATACGTTTTGTAATATAATTATGTGGATTATCATAATTTGAATTTCAGGGCTAATGTGTGATTCATATCTCTGGATAAACAATGGAAAAATTTTACTCAAACAATTTTAGCGTATCGAAAACATCGACCTTTAAGGCTTCGCGATGAACGGCGCATCGAAAGAAAATTTTCCTGAAATAGATAGCTGTACTGTTTATTAGCTTAAAATATTATTTTCATTCCATACTTTCCTCGCGTGGGTTCGCTGAAGTGGTCATCATTCATCATCATTTCAGCCGAAAGACGTCCACTGCTGGACATAGGTCTCCCTCAAGCGTCGCCACCACGAACGGTTCTATACGTCTCGCATCCATCGGATTCCCGCAACCCTTACTATGTCATCGATCCACCTTGTAGGAGGCCTTCCGACGTTATGTCCTTCAGTGCGAGGTTGCTATTCCAGAACCTTTCGTCCCCAACGGCCATCTGTTCTGCGAGCAATGTGGCCTGCCCATTGCCACTTAAGTTTGGCGATTCTTCCTGCTATGTCGGCAACCTTGGTTCTTCTGCGGATATCCTCATTCCTCATTTACTTCCCCTATTTAAATTGATGTCGCAAAAAATGTGTATTTTGACACTCTCAGGGAAATCAAAATTCATAGGGTAAGTACTTCCCGTTGACCTAGAATCATGAAATTTGGCAAAAAGCAAAGCCTCATAGCCCAAGTATAGAAAAAAATCTGAGAACTGTTTGTAGTTACATAACAATAAAAAACTTTTTCTGCGACTCAGAAAAATCTTCTTAATTTAATTCGGGAATTGAACGGTTTTCATAGGTAAGTTTGTACGGAAACCTCAGTGCGCGAGTCCGACTCGCACTTGCCCGATTTTTTTTTTAAATTGCTTGTACATTTTTGTAAAATGAAAACATCAGATCCCAAAATAGAGAAAATTACGAAGTTCCAGAATACATTATTAACTTGCTACAAACATTCACTCTCTCTCTCTCTCTCTACACTCGTTTTAATCTCATAATATTTAAGTACAACGTTACATGTTTATACTGTACAATGTTTGCTTTGTAAACAAACTCCATTCAAGCCTCTCAGCCGATCAATGAGTATTGGGTAATATTCTAAAACCTATCTCAAACTATTAAATAACTTCATGGTAACGCTACTGTAGTTACTGGTTATTAACACAAAATTATCTTTTAAGATCAACTCTTGTTAGAAAATGTTACAGTGGACCTGGAACGCACAAGGCAACTGAAGGTATACATACACATATGCGCGCATAACGGCAAGTCTGTTGGGCAGCCATATTAAACGTCTTGATCATAGGTCTTGATTATACCTATTACAAATCTGATAAAAAGTTAGAAGAAACCACTCACACAAGTCTTTTGTTCAGCTAATTGCCTTACCCAGGCACCTTTTCTCTACTAACAAAACAATCGCAGCTCAACTAGATCTCCTAAACACAACCCACGATATCCTGGTCTTACTTATCAAGAGCCCACAAGAGCCTTTTCCAGTGAAATCTTTTGAATTTTGCGTTCTTTGTGAGCGAAAAGAATCGCCTAATTGTTTACCAACAAAGCCTGGGAACATAAACATTGTGTGAGCCGACTTTTCTAACTCCATTGTAGTCTGATATTTACAAATCGGTACATGATTTTTCACAATAAATAACCACCTTTTTAGGTACTGTGTTCTTTTCACTTCAGTGTAGTCCCTGTTTTTATAGAACCAATTCTTTTGTGATTGTTTTGATAAAGCGCTCATTCAACACAATGGGTGTGAAGACAATTGAGAGATGTATATTTTGAAGGCCATCCTTATCTTTTGCTTGCCAGGTGTTTTTTTTTTAAATCATGATTGATAGGCTTGCGTTTGACCACCATTTCACCTGATAGGCTTGCGTTTGGCCACCATCTCACCTGATGGTAAGCGATGATGTGGTTGACGATGGAGCACATGGCAGCAGGACACTAAAAACTATTTTTTAGCTTTCAATAATCCGCATGGTACGCAAATACCGCACAGTCTCCTGCAAGGCGGCAAACCGACTTGCCAGCCTCCTACACACACGCACGTGAAGATGCAACGCTGGGGCAAAACTCTGCTGCCGTGACAAATAGCAGCGTGACGGATAGAAAGAAAGAAGAAAAAGAGTTTATTTACGACAAACATGGCACATAACTAGATACAGACGATTCCGCTGGGATTTCAAGATGATTTCCTTTTTGAGAAATGGTTACAGATGCGCTACAGCAGTGACTGAAAAGTTGAAAGAAAATCGTTTGCTTTGGTACGAGGTGGATGGTATGTGGATGGATGGAGAGAAACAAAAGATGGCTTGTGTAAACAGCATGTTCACGACTTCGGTCTTAGCGGCGAGCGGAGCGGCGAGCTGGGCGGCGAGCTGGGCGGTGAACTGGGCGGTGAGCTGGGAGGTGAGCTGGGCGGCGAGCTGGGCGGTATCGTCGAGTGAGCATGTGCTGCTATGATTGGCGTCTCGTGACGTGCTTCAGGCATTCTCATAGTTTTTTTCTTATCGCTCGCCACTGCCGTGCTTAGCTCCCGCTCACAAAGGCAAGGTCGTGAACGGGACCGTTGACCGAATATAATGGAAGAAAAAAGCCAGTTGCGGCAACCGCAATTGATATGGGACAAGGACAAGAAGATGTTGATTAAACATGACAATGCTGCCAGTCTTCTGGGGATGTTTCCGGCGATGACAGCGATGCGAAGGAGTACTTCGACGCTTAGGTGTATTTGATTTTGTACATACATTACATAAGTAGGTTAAGTCAGTCCCTGAATGATTTGAAAATAAAAATGGATCTAGTAGTTGGCTCTGCAATCGGGTTCTCAAATTTTAATTCCGACGAAAAGCATGCTTTTGGACACGACAGTCTGTCGAGATCGTAAGTTTATGTACATATATTTTAGAAAGTATTTAATTCATGAATCCCCAAGCGACACCCGGTGGCCGCGCACCTATTGTCTTACTATTGTGTCTCTAATTGACGGTATCTGAAGGGTTAATAAATCTTCATATTTTCTCTGTAATTTAAATATGTTCATCGTAACTAGTTATTATAAATTAATAGGTATTTACAAACTTAAAAAATAATATGTACAACCGGGAAATAAAACCAAATATAAATAAATGAACTCTTTTAAGTCGTATACTCTTGACAGAGTGGTCGTGGACTCGTGGTCATATCTCATATCCTGCTAATAAAATAATAAGCTAATAAATAGTAATCATCATCATCATCATCATTTCAGCCGATACACGTCCACTGCTGGACATAGGCCTCCCCCAAACGTCGCCACAACGAACGCTCCTGCGCGTCTCGCATCCATCGGCTTCCCGCAACCTTCACCAGGTCATCAGACCACCTTGTTGGAGGCCTTCCAACGTTGCGTCTTCCGGTACGCGGTCGCCACTCCAGAACCTTTCGGCCCCAACGGCCATCTGTTCTGCGAGCAATGTGCCCTGCCCATTGCCACTTAAGTTTGGCAATTCTTTGCGCTATGTCGGCAACCTTAGTTCTCCTGCGGATGTCTTCATTTTTGATTCGATCACGCAAGGTAACCCCGAGCATAGCCCTTTCCATTGCCCTTTGGGTGACTTTAAGCCTTCTGATGAGGCCCATTGTGAGCGACCACGTTTCGGAGCCATATGTCATCACTCCGATCTTGATAGGAGTAGGTGCTACATGGTTGTTAATCATGATTTTGGTTTTATCCACGTTCATTTTAAGACCCACTCTTTCGGAAGCTCTACTGAGGTCATTGAGCATTGTGCTGAGCTCCTCCATAGTCTCAGCCATGACTACTATGTCGTCAGCAAACCGAAGGTGAGTGATGTACTCGCCATTGACATTAATGCCTAGTCCACTCCAGTCCAGAACCTTGAAGACATCTTCCATTGCGGCGGTGAACAGTTTCGGAGAAATAACGTCTCCCTGCCTCACACCCCGCTGCAAAAGGATAGGTTTCGAGATCTGGTCCTGTAGTCGGACTGACATAGTGGCGTTTTCGTACAAACACTTCAGCACCTCGATGTACCGATAGTCAATTTGGCACCGTTGGAGAGACTGCAGCACCGCCCAAGTCTCAATCGAATCAAAGGCTTTCTCGTAGTCCACAAACGCTAGGCAAAGAGGCAGGTTATACTCCTCGGTCTTCTGTATAACCTGCCGCAGCGTATGAATGTGGTCTACGGTGCTAAAACCTTTTCGGAATCCGGCTTGTTCGGGAGGCTGGAAGTCGTCAAACCTGCGCGCGAGACGGTTCGTGATGACCCTTGAAAACAGCTTGTAGACATGGCTCAGAAGTGAGATGGGCCTGTAATTCTTAAGCAGGGTATTGTCACCCTTCTTGAAGAAAAGTACCACCACACCTCTGCTCCATGCCTGCGGCGTTTTTCCCTCGAGTATAACGGAATTGAATAACTTCTGAAGGGCCTTTAGGACCGGTTTTCCACCCGCCTTCAGGAGCTCAGCCGTAATTCCGTCCTCACCCGACGCCTTGTTGTTCTTCAACTGCTTCAGAGCCATCCTTATCTCGTACAGGCTGACGTCCGGGATATCTTCAGTGTAGTGTCGAGTCAATCTAGCTCTTGGGTCGTTTGCTAGATTTGTATCGGGTTTGGAGACTGACGTGTATAACTGTCCATAAAAAGCCTCGATCTCTCCCAGAAGCTCCGATTTGGCGGATATAACTCTGCCATCATCGGTCTTCAGTTTCGTGAGCTGGCTCTGCCCAATAGACAGATCCCGTGCAAATACTTTGGAGCCCTTATTCCGCTCAATCGCGTCTTTAATCCTCTCGGTATTAAATCTGCGAAGGTCGCGTTTCAGAGACTTCGAGATCCGTTTATTGAGCCGCCGGTACGTGCACACGTCATCTGAAGACTGCAAAGTTATTTCACGCCTCTTCTTCATGAGCTCGAGAGTTTGATCTGTAAGCCTTTTGGTCTTACTTGTACGAGTCTTAAAGAACTGCGACCCGACTGTATGGACAGCTTCCACGAACCCATCATTATATTTGTCCACGGAGCTTTCTAGGCACTCGAAACGATTTTGAAGTTCGAGCTGAAAGCTCTCGGAGTTTTGGATCTGGATCTGTGCAGGACGGAGCGTAGACTTCATCAGTCGAGATCTTTCAAGCCTGACATTAATATTCAATGTGCCTCTTACCATACGATGATCACTCCCGGTTTTCACCGTATTGATCACAGAGACATCATTGAATATCTGCTTCTTCGTCGACATGATGAAGTCAATCTCATTTTTAGTTACACCATCAGGGCTTAGCCACGTCCACCTCCTGTGCTCACGCTTTCTGAAGAAGGAGTTCATCATGTAGAGGCTCTCCTTCTCCATAAAACTAGCCAGTAGGTGTCCCCGGCGGTTCCGATGTCCAAATCCAAATTGCCCCACTCGCAGCTCATCACCGTCTCGTTTGCCCAGTTTCGCATTAAAGTCCCCCATGACCACGGTGAAGTGAGTCTTAGAGCCATGCATGACTCTGGATATATCCTCGTACATGGACTCCACTTCGTCGTCGGGGTGTGCCGAGGTCGGGGCGTAAACCTGTATGACCTTCAGCGAATATCTTGAAGATATTCTGAGTATAAGGTACGCCACCCTGGCCGACACACTCTCGATCCTCACCACATTGTTCACGAGGGACCTGTGGACAATAAACCCGACACCACCTTGGGACTGCTGGTCACCCTCCCGGAAATAGAGCAGGTTACCGGATTCGAGGATTATCGTGTCCTCCCCCTGTCTTCGGACTTCAGATAATCCCACAATACTCCATCGTAACCCGCTCAACTCTTCCTCCAGTTCGGTGATCTTCTCGTCGGACCTGAGTGTGCGTACGTTAAACGTTGCCAGGTCCAGTCGTCGACGGTTAGACGTTCTCGCCCGGAGATTTTTAGCACCCCTGACCCCAGGGTTGCACCTACGCCCGTCCACGTCAGCACAACCGGTGGAGTCGCCGGGCACTTGGGGCCTGTGCCTTATATTACTAGTCATTGGGGGGGGTTTGGACCATAACCCGCCACGCTGGTCCAGTGCGGGTTGGCGGGTCGCCATAGCCTCGTCTGTTTTTCAGCAGGGTGTACCACGTGCAGGTGAGGTTGGCTTGGGTCCCGACAGATGTTGATTGGGCCCCGTATACACCCCCATAAATAAATATATATAAATAGTAATATATAATATATATAAATAGTAATATAGGCTGATTATGTCTCATAATCAGCCTATATTATTAACTAATTTAGGCTGATTGTTCATCAGCGTCTAGGCTTTTGTTGTAACAAAACTAAAACTCTAATTTATTGCGTACCTACATAATTTTCCTTCTATTTCCATACTTTGGGGAAAAAATCATCATATTTCCCAGCGTAGGTTTTTTTTTTTTCTGTCGACGGGGAAAATCATCATTGACGAAACCCGCTCTTGGGTGGAGCGGGAGACAGTGTTCTGACACTGTGTTCTTACTGACTAAAAACCCCGCGCCGTTCCTTCTAGCCTTCATACCGGGGCTCTAGTTTCCTTTCGGATAACCCCGACCCCGGTAGGCTTCGACCCAGATGGGCCCCTCCTGTTGCTGACAACTCCTTGAGGCGCGCGGGAACAGTGCGCGCCGTCGACGCCTTGGCTCGGTCCGGACAGTTACCGGACGATCGGACAGCGAGCTACCCATGGCTCGCTGTCCGCGAGCCCGCGTCTATGGTGGCTGGAAATCGGGATCGGAATCCCGGCGGCGGCGGCGGGGGCGCCGTTGCCTGATGCGGTCTGCCTCCTCCTTTGCTAGCATTACTGCTTCGCAGAAGGAGGCGACCGCCTGCTACTCCTCCTCGCTCCGGACCATGGCCTGAACCAAGGCCCGGCGCGAGAGGTCTCCGCCGCCGATCACCCCCACGAGGGCACGGCGTTGCTCCGCCCAAGCAGGGCACACCTCAACTGTGTGCTCCACCGTGTCCTCCGGGCGTTCCGCACAGTGGCGGCACCCGGGCGTCTCTTCCGCTCGAATCCGATGCAGGAACCTCCCGAACTTGCCATGTCCGGTGAGGACCTGCGTCATGCGGAAGGTAAGGACGCCGTGAGGTCTTTCCAGTCACGCCTCAAAGAGGGGACTTACCGCCATAATTGTGGCGTGCCCATTCCCAGCGTAGGTGAGGAATACTTTCAAAGGCTAAACAGTATTGATACAAAGGGATCCCGGTAACTCAACAAAACTACGTATTGATAAAAATTGTTAGAATACAGTCAGCTTTTTCGTAACACAGGCGAAGAGGCGCATTACTGGCAACAATTGGTCCATATTTATGGATTTCGGGCCAATTCACATCTTTTCAGCTGTTGTGATTTTATGGGTAACGTGTGCGGGAAATTGCTTGAGAATAAAGAAGTTGGCAACGTTTGGTAATATACCTACAGTTGAATCTTGCACGCTACCTAGCTATTTGTTAAAGCCGCGTACAGACATCGCGTACGTATGCCTCAACCTGAGGCATACGACGGTACATTTATGCGTGCGTCCCGAACAACACATGCTCAAGCTGAGCACGCAAACCACAACACACGTTGTTCGCCAGGAGAAAACGCAAACAACATCTGTTCGTCTACACGGAGCGCACAGCTCATACTGAGGCGGCGAGTATGACGCGAATGCTCACTGTGGGCACACACATCCACACAGCCTGAGGCATGCGAGACGAGCCATTCGCAACGCACGCCTCGCGATGTCTGTACGCGGCTTTAGATAATTACTCCCAAATTTTCTGGTCATCAAGGCTTCCAAAGTGCAGGTGTATGAGAATTTATAATAATAATAACACGTTTAGTGACCAACAAAGGATCATAGCACACACACATAATAAAATAACAACAATTACAACAAAGACCACATACACAAATTAATTAAACACATAATATTTAAGTATTTATATATTCCGATTTCTCTGCAAATAAAATTTGGGGCACTTCCTCCGCACGTCAGTTACCACGTGGGTCTGCAAAACACACCAATTTGTTCGCTATTGTGTTTGCGGTAGAGTGACCAGAGTGTGCTTCTAGATAATTGCTTTCTGTATGTGACTACAGTTCACGTCCACGTGGCAGATGTTCCAGGAGACAGGATTTTCAAGAAAACAAGTTTTGATTTGGTTTTTGTGACTACAACACTGTAGTACGAAAACTGATCTACTTCCTTATTTCTTAAGAAAGTTAAAAAACATAACATGATGTCAAATTTTTACCAAACAAAGAGTTCATCCTTATACAATTATACAATTCAACATTTCAAATAACAATAGCGAATTTTTTACAGGCCATTTAGTGCCATTTGAATAGCAATTGAGCGCTTTATCAACGAGAGTTTTCCACTTTTCTGCAAAAACTCGGCAAAATGAAAAAAAAAGCGGAATGAAAACGAACAGAACGACAAAATTTATGGGCACCTGCAGAATGCACGGGCGTAATTATTTCGGACACCGTTGATTGGTCGATAGCAGACATTTTTAAAAGCAATTAAGTACATTCCGCACTGGATTTTTTACATTGCATCGCACCTGAATAGGTAATTTTTAAACAAAAAAGGAGAAGAGACCAATTTAGGTACTCGTAGTTATAATAATAATAAATCTTTATTTTCAGAACACAAATTCATAACATACGAATAAATTATTTGGTACAAATGACTACGAATGTATATATACCTAATTACCTAATGCAAACGAAAGTGTAGTCAACCAAAATGCGAATGTGCTAAACACTATTGAAGTATTTAATTGCCTACCATATTAATTTGTTATTTTAGAGGAATCGTGTATTAGTATGCAATATTATCATAATTAGCAATTAGTGGCTAGAGTAAACCACATAGTTATAAGTATGTACTTAATTGGATGCTGAATAAAACATTTTGATAGTGTTGATTATATTGAGCAGCTACTGTACAAATAGCACTTACCTGCATTTAGTATTATTGAGATGGCATAGAGTTTGTAAAATCATTATGTTTTTTTACATGGAAGGACTGCCATCAGACCTCCACAACCCAAAATGAGTCACAATTCATTGATTTCAAGAAAGTTTTACAACATAACAATAGTACATGATATCTAACTTTTTTAACCAAACAAACAATTAATCCTTAGACAATTTTATGAATTCATCATACTGGGGAACACGATATTCCTTGGATAGACAAATAGTCAAATTTCCTGGCGTCTGACTACCTTTGACGACTGTCAAAGTTTACAACCGGACCAACGGCTATATATTATGTGCTTTTCGAGGCACGGGACGACAGTAATATCCTAGATAAACTTATAAAATATAAAACCGATCTGAATCGAAGTGAGGTGTGTAAAATACGAAATTTAGTTAAATTTTTATTAGACCATAGACTTGGTCACAATTTTTGTATAAAGCTGCAATTATTTCTATTGTATCGTTTTCTTTTGTGGTCAGATGTCTGGCTTGCTGCCGCTGACTGAGTGTGGTGTGAGACAACAGCGCGCAGCGGAGGAGAACTTCTTTGTGTATATTGTTCTGAGTTTCCAAAAAAAGTGATCAATTAAGTAATTAATAGACTAATCACCACCATCAACCTTTTTAATGTTCGCACTGCTGGGACTCAGACCTCCTCTCTAGAAGAGGGAATGGGCCGTAATCCACCACGCGGTCCCAGTGCGGGTTGGTGAATGTCACATGTCTTCAAATTTTTGGTTCTAGGACATGCCGGTTTTCCTACGATGTTTTCCTTCATCGTTTTGAGAGCAGTGTTAATGAAATAAATTACACAAAGTAATGCGCCTGGCTGGGTTCGAACCCGCGATCTACAACTCGTAAGTCGGGGCCATTACCAATCGGCCACCACTCTTTCAGACTAATCATTAGAGGTACATTATTAATTTATAAAATCAGTTAGGTACCATTAAAGTTATACCTACGTAGTTTTATCACTGCGAAAAGGCGCGCAAATCTCAGTTCTTACTATCAAAGATACTAATGAGGAGAGAATAAAACGCGGCGGTTGTAATAGGGATGCGCTCATTTATCGACGTTTATTAGTCTGTAGGGTTCACGTAAATAAACTATATGGTAGGGCCATATAGTTTATTTAAGTTTATAATATACTCACAAAAGACACCACAATTAACGATATAGCGACATCTATGACGCCACATAGAACTACGAAGAAAATACGAAATCCTGCATCGCGCAATCAAAGTTCTCCGCTCGATTTGAATACATACGACAGCCCGAAACCAACTATCGGACAGTAGCCTACCAGACTATAACACCTGTCTGGCTGGAGGATCCTCCCCTTTCAATGGAGGTTTACGGGACTGTACTCTCTGTTCCGCCTACTTCCAAACACAACATTAACACAGCCACAGTAATATTATCGTGTACGTTTATTAATAACACTACACTACATTCACAGCATTCATTCATAATGTTTAACATTATTCTGTCGGGGGTGTCGGTACACCCCAGCGCGCGGGCCAGCGTGCGCGGCGGTTGAGCGCCCCCACTCAACCTCAACTTTTTGAGACGTGTGGGTAGTCGGACATAGACCTCGCCGCCTACCGCCTGCGCCGGCGCATCGTCCTTGTACTTCTAACTCGCGAATATTAATTGTTGCGCGAACTGTTATTGTTGATGTGGACTATGGTTTTGTGTTGTGACTGTAGGTATATTGTGTGTCTCTTTACTCCTTCTGTGTTATATGTGTATTGTGAATGGACCAGTGCAGGGGTATGGACCAGTGCAGTAAACCGTGAGTAATCGCTAATTAGCAGGACTTTTATTTTCGCTCACCCGCACACACCGCTCAACACATAAACTTCTCTAAAAGTCTTATAACAGTACTAATGATCCACCCTGTCATATGTCTAAACAACCGTTCATACTTGCTTTGGCCTTCCTATCCTCTCATATTTAGTCAAATGTGTTTCACAATTTCTCCTCATCACAAGCTCATACCAAACTATTTGCCTACAGCTTGTCGGTCACCAGCACCACCTGCGACTTCCTCACGTTAAAAACGACACCAGACTTTTTTTGGTTTAGTCACTTTAGACGCAAATAATGTTCTAATCCCCGCGAGAGCCTCTAGCGCAGACCGGTCCTCTGGGTAGACCCTCGCAGCGGCTGAGCTATTCATCGCTTGTATTTTTACAGCATTTTGCCGCGGCGCCAGGTGCGAGCTGCACACCACATGGTTCAGTATTGTTTGATTTCCTGTTATAAAGCGCGACTTTGTTGGTTTTTAGTTAGTTCGGAAATATTTCATAAAGTGGTTGTGATATCTGAAGCTATATGATAACTTTTTTTGTTATAACTAGCTTCTGTCAACGGCTTTCCTCGCGTGAAAGTAGGTTTCTCCCATACAAACTTTGGAACGTCGTTTCATCCCTGGGGGCTGACCAGCCATGGTGCTCTCGTGGGATCGCTTAGCGCTCAATGTGATACGCTAAATACGTATCACGCTCCTTCTCACTTCACACTCTATCCTGCAAATTGTGGCGGGGGCCAGCTCGCGCATTTTTCCGCACTACTACGAAAAACAATTAATTGAGTGTATTCTAGTAAGTGTATAGAAAAAGTCTTTACTTATATTCTGTAGACCTTCTGTAAGAGTGATTATCCACCTAGGTTACAATGCAGCATCTAAATTGTGTCGCTCCATCCTAAACCAGTCTTTATAGACATTTTAATGGCACCTATATTTCCCAAGCATAAAGTATTTCCTAAGGGTGTGCAGTTAGGAGGATTTTCTTTTGAAAGGCTACTTCATTGTGCAGAGGCGCTCAACTTGTTATGTCGCATAAAGTATACTGGGGATTGAAGAGAATTTTATTCTTTTCTGTTTTGTTGCTTTCTGTATTTTATTTAAAGACTTCTTTTGTTGTTTTGTTATTTAAGTGTTGTTTATACGGATCAACATTGAAGCATGGCATGAAACCACTTTGTTTTTCTGTTGAGTTTTTTTTTTTATTGTTGATAGGTTCGCGCTTGACCGCCATCTTACCTGATAGAAAGCGACGATGCGGTCGACGATGGAACGCGCTTACCTAGAAGAAACCTGTTCACTCTCGACTTAAAGATTCCAGTGTTGTAGCTATCAGGAAACAGACTCCAGCAATGAATTCCACTAATTAGCTGCTCGCACAATGAATGTGTTTCCACTCTTTCAAACGTTACCGGAACCATTGCAGGCATCGGCCGTGCAGAACCATTTTAGTTTTGCTGACATCTCTTTGAGAAGTACCTGGAAGACTGCACACCATCGATTCCGGCTAGATTCTTACCGTACGGCTGGACCGCGTGCTACCCATTGATAGTCATCTGCCGCCTGCGCCTACGATAGCTTGAAATAGCCCAGCAGCTTCCACTGCTCGGGGTGTCCATAGGCGGTGGCTGAGGCGTGACGATGTCTGTTACCTTTTCCGAGTAACCCCCAACTTTACACGGTCGTAGTATTCTGAAACTTTCTAATTTTCACAACTCATTTCTCTTCACTTTTTTTTGTAGGTTCTAACGGGATAAAAAGTATTTTTACCGCTATTAGAAAACTGTATGAAGTCATTGAAGTTGTTCTCAAGTTTTGACTTGACCAAGGGAAATATCGATTCATTTTAAGATAACTAAACATAACGATACTTTTATTTCTAGTAAAATCCCACATCAAACAAAAAAAAATATCTGAGCTATATTTGCATTCAACACGCCATTATATTTTTAGAACCAAATAAAAATGTTAATGAAAAAATAAACCAGGAAAATAATGTAGTCTAACAATAGCTAGCGGCGGTGATCAAGTGGCTGTCAGGCGCTGTCCGGCGCAGCCGCCGGCCGTCCGGCGCGGCGCTGCCGCCGGCACCCCGCGCGGCTCGCTCACCCGGCATAATTACCGCATTGTACCTACTACTAAATATGGTCACACTGACAGCTCTGCTACTAAGGTAGTTAGGACGGGAATACGATTGTTACAAGGCAAGTTATTTTAGGAAACTTTAGATTCTGTATAAAATCTACGTAAAGTGGCTGAGGGTAGAGCCACAAAAACAAATGGGCACGAAAGGTCCTAGTGTGGCGTCCACGTACCGGAGGATGCAGTATTGGAAGACCTCCTCCCTCACCTCACAAGGTCCACCGATAAAATGACCTGGTGAAGGTCACGGGAATCCGATGGAAGCGAGATGCACAGGACTTGTCATTATGGCGACGCCATGGGGGAAGTCTATATACAACAAAGGACGTACCACGTTTAAAAGGACCAGGTGATAGAAGAATTAAAATTAATAATTTCATATTATACGAATGTAAAGAACACTGAACCGAATCGAACGCTAACGTAGTATGATCGTTCAAAATCCAGCACATCTAAACACTACAAAAACATGGCACAACCACAGACTACCCGCTAAGTTGCCTTTGTGCCTCCACACCCTCTTTGGTCTGAAGTCGTAATAGCAGTGTCTGACACAGTGTAAGAGAGTTGCAGTGTGTCCCGAGACAATTATGTCCCATCGCCGGCGTGTTAGCGACGTCACCTCGCCGTGTTAGTAACGACATTTCGTCGATGCGCCGCACTATGAGCGATTGGAACATTGGCTCGTAATGAGATGGGCAGCTACGGGAATTAGAATTGGAAATAGATGAGGTATAAAATACTGTTAGAGTATTGTTTGAAGAGAAGTTGTATTGTTGAGTAGTTTGTAAATTGATATTGACCTCTGCATGGTGTATTTATATTGCTTCGCTATCCAATTATTATTTAAGTACGTACGTACCTATGACTAATAATAAATGTCGAATATTGTGTCCTTATTTTGACGAAACTCCATGTTATGTTTTCACACAACTTCGATAATTTTTCAACAGTACGTGACGCTACTGGATATCTTTGCTAGGATGAAACAAAAATTCCAATCCATAAAACATGAAATCACGCGTTAAAAACAGGCACGTTTTCAATCCGTTTCGTCACAGGTCACAACACAACACAATCAGTTCACGTCAACAGTCCTTTTTTTCAATAATAATATTGATATTATTCGGAAATACGCCGACGAATGCAAAACAAGATGAATGGTTGCCGCGCCGCGAGCGTGACAGAGCGTGCCCGCGGCGTGACGGAGCGTGTCGGCTGGCGTGACGCGAGGATTATGCCCGAGTCGCTGACGTGACAAAAATGGCGATCGCAACTCATGTGGACGTGTGTTATTGTTTATGACAGGTTTACTGCGCGTACAGCACGAGCGTGACTATTCTTGCTTTTCTTTTTTTTTTCAAATATAAAATAAACTAATGCGGGAGACCAAGCTAGCTCTGTGGATATTTTCCGTGACTAAGTTTTATATTTGAATGAATAAAATTTTCAGTCAATTGTGTATTGTTTATTAAACATATAAACTAATGCTTGACTGCAATTCCATTTGATGGTAAGCAAGTAACTATGGGAGACCGCAGCATGTAAATTGTTGCAGTCCTTCGGTGTTTGCGGTATAAACGACGACCTTTTGATATTGTTGACAGGTTTGCGCTTGACCGCTATCTGATGGAAAGCGACGATGCTGTGTAAGATAGAGCACGCTTAACTATAAGTAACCTGTTCACTCTTGACTTAAAGATTTCCGGGCTAAAAGTTCCTGATGGCAGCCTTCAGGAAACACAGACTTTTTTTTTCAATGCTACACAAGTATTACTATCATAAATACTTACATAGCTCATCCTCTTGATTAACTGTTTTTTTTTATCAAATTATAAAATGTCATAGTTGTAAAGGCAGCCAAGTTTGATCGTCGTCGGTTGAGACGCGTAATCCATTAAAGCTAAAATAAGCCATGAGCTTCCATCTCAATTTCTTTGCTGCGGAAAATTTAATACGAGTAGCTTATAGTTTAATGCTTTTAATTTTGAAAACGAATTACTAAACTTAACGTTTATGTTCCAACATTTTCTTCAAAATAATCTTTAGATACTAATATTGCATACAAGAATGATTTGTATTTTTGTATTTTTATTAATAATGATATAAAGTGATACTACTGCAACGATTTTAAAAATTCTTTCACTAGAATGCTAAGATTTATCACAATGCCACGCCCTACGTAGCGCGCGAATGCGTGTTTTAACGTTGCTTGTAAGTATCTCCGTTTGTATAGACAAACACGCACTGTCCAACACATTGAAAATACATCCACGCGCGTTCATGCAGATCAAATTCAAATTCAAATTCAAAATCATTTATTTCAAATAGACCAAATGTAGGCACTTTTGAATAGTCAAATGTCAGTCAGTCCAAGAAAAGTGAAGCTAAATTGCACGTTCCAAAGCGTAGATCTCTATGGAGAAGAACGTGCAAGAAACTCCATGGACACTCTTTTAAATCATATTATGTGTTACATATAATGTTTGGTTACATTATTTCATGTTGCTTCTATTATGTGAGCACAATGTAGATAATAAAATTAAAATAAAAAATATATTAATTCATGAATCCCCAAGCGACACCCGGTGGCCGCGCATCTATTATCTTACTATTGTGTCTATAATTGACGGTATCTGAAGGGTTAAAAGATAAAAACTGAATTAAGCTACTGGCAGTTAAGAGATGACCAGTCTCAACTGACGGCACCCGTTCACGAGCATCATACGCCTACAAGCGGAGAAATAAGCACTCATGCGCGAGGGCGCGAGGCGAGACGCAAGGTATGGCACACAGTCTCGTAGTGCTATGTGTGATTTTGGATGAAATAAGTCAGAGCCTGCGTGAATCTACAAAACGCAACTACGCGCGTGAGTACAAAAACCCGCACGATGATGCAGATCTGCAATTCAGTAAGTACGCGCGTAGGTGCGTTGCCACGCAACATACAGTATGATGCGTGGCAGTGTGTGATAATCAGCTAAGTCATGGCTGTATGACACAGGCATTATTTAAAGTTGTACTTTCACGCGGGCAAAGCAGCTGGCAGAAGCTAGTGGTGAATAAAACCAACAAAATATTTTCACAAGAAATAACAACTTGCCAATCTGATTACTGCCTCATTATAAATTATTAAGAAAGTTTTCCAATTCTGAAAACATTTACGAATCATTGAACTGAAGTTAATAATTTAAGCTCCTGCTTTTAACACTTATCGCTATTAAATTTAGTATCGTTATAAGAAAAAAAATTATCATCTTTATAAGTTTTTCTGCCCTTCTTGGCTTCTTTCATTCTGTCCTGTCACCCGTCATTACATGTCATGACATCGTATTAAATCTGAATTTATAAAGTTTATAATATTACTATAAAAAAAAATTACTTTAACTTTTTAAAACTGTATTTTTACTATGGGTTTTCTAGCCTAAAATAAATGAATTAATTATTATTATTTATTATTACAATTTATATACAGGAACTGAAACGTCGCTAAAAATATAACTATGTTTTTCTCTCTGTTCGATTTAGATGCGATACATATTCATTCCCACAAACACAATTCGTCGCCACCCCATTTTATGATACGTCATACTCTACCAAGCTGACTGATTTCACCATAAAACTGCGAAGTGTTTCAAAAACACACTAGACACACGCATTTTGCTGCTCTATACATTTAAATCACAAAATTTTGTTTGATTTAAGAATAGGAAAACTAAAGAATCGCTTGCTCTGAGATTGATTCGTTTTGATACGATCGAAATAGGACATCAGTTAGGAATATATTTTCTGTTTTGTCTAGAATACATTCGCAAACAAATAGATTCGTTTCCGAGATATGATTTCTGATAAAGGAGATATTTTAACCGAATGACGGCAAAATATGGACAGAGATATATAGAAATACCCATCCTTAAGGTTGAAAGATCATATTGATAGCAAGACGGTTCAATCTGAATTTTAAAATAAAATCTGGAAATGAAAGATTTTGCTAAGCCAAAAGACCTGAGATGATCAAAATAGTGAAAAAATAAGCATTTTCGATCACTTATTTACCTACATATGTTCATATCGTCATACAGGAATGTGTTATTCGGAGATCTGCGATCAATAGCCGACTCCAAAATATAAGGAGACTCAATTCAATTGTATTTTTTGTTCGCTGCCTCTAAACTTCGACATTTATGAACCGATCGGATTTTTTTTTATAGTACTACAATATCTGTGATGTATTTTTGTTACGGAACTGTGTATTTATGAGATCTAGTGTGACATGGCAGTTTTATTTACACAAAAATACGGCCCTGACTTAGAATTGGTACGTCGTTGGTCCAAACCCAGACAGGCGCTTTCATCAGCATCATTGTTGGACATAGGCCTGCCGTAAGTGTCGCAACAATTAACGGTCCTGTGTGTCTCACATCCATTCAACTCCCCCCATGATGGCCCCAACGGCCATCTTTTCTGCGAGCAATGTGCCCACCCATTGACATTTAAAGACGATTCTTCTTGCTGTGTTGGCAACTTTGGTTCTCCTGCGGATATTTCGAACAAGCGCTTTGCTTTCTATAATTTATTTTATTACCACAGCTCTCAAAACGGCGAAAGAAAACACTGTAAGGAAACCGACATGTCCTAGCTAACTTCTTTAGAAATAAAAAAATCGAGGAAAGCTGGGATGGATGTCAATGCATCAACACATTGGATTACAGCCCATTTCTTTCTAGAGAAGAGACCTAGGTCCCAGTAATACGAGTATTATGAGACTGATTATACTTATGCTTATACAACCATATAGCTTAAGATAGATAGTACCTACATTGTAGGCAGGCTTATCAACTTAGAGATGAGTCTCCAGTCGTAACTCACAGACTGAATTGTATGCTACATAGTCGGGAAAGGTTTATATTTTAAATAGAAATCTACTATGTAAGTCTGCTATTTCAGCGACCAAGCTACAATGATGCTTCATTGTGGTTCAAAGTAGTCTGAGAGTCGTAGAATATAGTTAATGTGACTTTCTAATCGATGGCACGTTTTAAAAATTTGCTACTTATAACGGTAGAGCGGTTCATATCGAAGATTTAAATGAGCAGTAGGTATGTTTAACTGTTACGTATAAATATGAAAGTAACTCTATCTACTGTTTGACATTTTAACTACTGAACCAAATTTAATAAAATTTGGTATGGAGCGAAGTTGGTTATGATTTTAACTTTGCGTCCGCAATAACCAACATTAACACAGACGAAGTCGTAGGCAAAAGTAGTTTTACTACTTGCGTATGTACCAAGATTTCATCCATTTTTCCAAAGGTGCATTTCCGATCGTATCACTTGTACAAAGTCCCCACGCCGCAGTCACGTTCACAAAACATCTCGTTCACGCGCTAAGCCAGTTGCTATCAGAGAGCAGTTCTCGTGTATGCAGACTTTCACTTTGATTCTATTATAGATCAGCTTTTCCAATACTATTGTATTTTTCTTCAATGGCTTTTATTTTCTTTAGACCTAGATAAATACTAAAATACTATTGAATGATTTCTTTCCATTCAAAATTTAAGAGGTATAATAGTTGGTAGTGATCCGATTGTGAAAATTATTTATAGACAGCTTATTACCGAGTGTACTACTTTCCATTCCGAAAAAATGCACCGTTTTTGTATGGAAAGCCCAGTGCTTGAAAACTTAATTTTCAAACTATTATTTAAATGAAATTGTGGTTATAATGTGATTTTAGTTGCAAATCGTCTCAAAAAACATCTTTTACTTATTATGTATATTATACATTTATTTATATATTAGATATACATATATATGTACACTTATTTTAACTATATACATACTAATACATGTGTTACCTTGTTATTTAGTATTTTCTTTATTTATGTTCCTCTAATGTTTTCTCTTCACCGTCCTTGATTGTCTGATAGAGAATACCACGGGTATTAAGTTCGCCTTTGTACCTTTGTGCTGCATGAAGTTTAATTAATAATTAATTTACCTTTTAACACATAATTTTCTTATTTATTATCTAAAGTCTTCGGTTACCATAATATCTTTGATCACATCAGCACCTGCTCGTGTGATGACGTTATTTTCGCATCAAAGCAAAGGGATTGTATCTTCACCGACTGGCAAAAACCACTCACGTCGGTAAAGTCGCAGACAACACAAACTTTAATTTACAAACAGAGCAATATATCCTTCAGATACTCGTCTCATATGGCAGACGAATGTTAACACATTCACCAGGATAGGCTAAGAAGGTTCACTCTATACAATAACATAAGTAGTTCCTATGTTCTGTATAAATAACCCTTTTCACGAACCTTTACATCGGCGTGCGTTTTTCCTTGATGTCCTTGTAGAATGTTGGGCTTTGATAAAGATGAAAAAAAAAATATTACTGAGATGAAAATATTGAAATGGATGAGTGGTGTAAGAAGAATTGAAAATCAATATATTTATTAGAGGAAGTTTAAAAGTGGTACCAGTGACTGAAAAGTTGAAAGGAATTCGTTTTGTGAGCACTCGTCACCAGCTACGTTGTTTATGATCGAGCCTTCTGTACGTTCCTTCATCTCGTCTCATATATTATGTTGGTAGTACATTATTAGTACAGTCCCGGGCCGACAGAAGTGCATACTGTCTGTCTGTAGAACTCCATTCCTTGGTTTATGAGCTCAATGCAAGCCTGTCACCGCTTCTTTATGAGCTCATAATGCGCTGCATTTTAGAACTTTGTTTTTTAAGCTTTTAGAAATGAGACAGCATCAGCTGTTTATCAAAGTCATAATGTTCGGTAGTAAAATAAATTGAAAAGATAGTACAAAGAACTTTGGTGTGGAAGTCAAAGTTTTAGTTGAACATAACGAAGCAAAAAAGGATACAAAAATACATACAACATATTTTTTCGCCCTGTGGTTACATAATTTTGAGTTCAAATAGAGTTCACTCACAACTCTATTTGAATTCAAAATTGTGATTAAATTATTAAATACAACGCAAAATCCTCGTGTGGCTTTTGAGAGAAACCACAACGATGTCTGAGCTATTTGATCGCTTGTTGAGCGTATTAGTTGGTAAATCAAAATCATCGTAATAATACAAGTAAGTAAGTAGAGGATTGGACTGATTGTTACTTAACCAGCTGCGAAGTAGAGATTAGAAAACAAAGTTAAAACAACTACACAACAACTGTTCTGTCTTTTTCATTGGACATGATTTCTATTAACCCCTTTATCATTACAGAAATGACCATTTATATTGGCCGCACACTCACATTGTTACTTTCTACTGGATACTTCGTAAATCTTGTGACGATAGACTTAGTTCATTTCTCAAAGTCTATGATAGCAATAGACACTCGGCAACCGATATTCACAAAATATAACTACAAGCCGTAGTTTTTACACGCGCGCGCCACCTACAATTACCTAAACGTAGGTTGGTGTCTATGGTTCAGCGAGTTTTGAACCCTTCTATTAGTTTTAATTGGCGTAGCCGAAGCGAAGTGAACGGATAGTTTAAAAAAATTTAGAATTGAGATTTTTATTTAAAAAAATAATACCAATTATTCAGTCAGACAAAAAAACAAACATAAGTACCTACCTATTTTACATAACCCAAAAAATAATATGAGGCTACGATATTCCTGTTGGTTTTTTTGTCATATTTAATAAAAGTTACATGGTCAAATGGTTATTTTAGTTTTTTCGGAAAGCTCGCGTTCGATCTCTTTGCCACCCGAGGGTAAGCGATAACATGGCCGACGATGTAGAGAACGTTTACCTATAAGCATCTTAATCCCTCATGATTTAATAATCAGCATGTTGTAGCTGTCCCAAAACACAGACTCTGGCAGGAAATTCTATTCTGCACAATAAATGTGTTCTAAAAACCTAAAATATAGGCCCATAACTAAGAAAGTTGTGGTATTGAAAGCAAACACAGATCTAGACTGATTTATACTCAATAAATGTATATTTATTTGTATTGTTTTATACTCTAGATATCTTCAGTAAATTTCAAAGCAACAGGAAGAGCCTCGTAAAAATCTAGTGTTTTCCGAAACTACTACAGTATCTGAAGTAAGTTGGGAAGTAAGATTGAGGCTATCGAGTTACTTGGCGCCTAGAGCTGCTTTATTTTGTTAATTCATGAATCCCCAAGCGACCACCGGTGGCCGCGCATCTATTGTCTTCCTATTGTATCTCTAATTGACGGTATCTGAAGGGTTAAGGCAATATATTTTCTATTCCGGTAGGTCTCTGTATCTCATTGAAAGATAGCTATGGATTTAAGGGGGGCGCATTATCTTTGTTTATGAGTGGCCAACCCAATATATATTTCCATACAACAGGTTTTTCGTTATCCAGGGAGCATGGAAACGGCGAGAAATGTCGTGCGGTGTTACGCAGGGATCGTACTAGGACCGTCCTTGTGTACAAACAACGAAAGAAAAATCTCTGTATCATACGTTGCGTTGGTACAACTACAAGCTTTTAAACCATACTCACGTTGACGATACACGAGTGAGGAAGGGCCGTCTTAAAGCGTTGGGGCTACATTTACAATAATTTATCGTACCAGTACTAGTATCGTGTGGAAAAGAAGTATATGACCTACGCCACTTTTCACTCATAGATTTTCTATTTTTAAACTTGCGAATGCGTTATTTGTCATGAAGCCTAAATGAGCAGTTATAAAATGACAGAAGCTAGGGGCGTTGTTTCCATTGGTCGTTTTCAAACTCTAAGTTCTCTTTTTTAAATAAATAGGTTTTACACTGTTTTCACGTAACAATTTTGATCTATTATAGATAAAAAAAAGATAAATATAGTGTTTGGTGATTGCAAACTGCGGGATATCAGTTTGTCACGCTTTGTTTTCCATTCCATCTTCATTTCATTTTCAATCTTCACTAGGTATCAGATTCATTTAATTTTTTCAACTGGACAGCATCTGTAGCCTACCTACCAATATCGTCGCCCTTCCCGCTAACTGTCCTATCTCATAAACTGGCGTATCTGCACTGATATTTAGATAATTACCAACGTGTTCATAACATTATGAACACGTTGTTATTACGATTATCGAATAAGTTATCTCTAATCGTCGTATCTGTGTCGTTTACCGTTTAGAAGATAATCACGTATTTTGATTTGCGTAAGTGTAAAAAAAGGGAAAAAATACCCTTTCTACTTTCGTATCTTTGGGCTTTAGGGCCACTACTAACTTAAAGAATAAGCCGAGAGCAATGTTAAATACTTAATTATTAATTAATAAAGCTACAGCTAACGCAGTTACAAGAACATGATTGTAACGCCCGAACGAAAAATGGTCGCCCTGGAAAAATATCAATTGCTAGTTACGACAATTAGCCGGGAGGGTGACGATATAATTACAGTATGCTACAACGTCACCAACTCCTGCCGCTGACCGCCACACAAAGACATTATCTTGCTACAGGCACTATTGAGTATTGACACATAATCAGATTACTCAAGCTTGCTATAGCTCGACTACTCGTATATGAGCGCGTCTTGATTGGACAGACGCGCAATAGGCAGACGTCAGCACAACACGCCACTGACATACCGGTCGTCTAGCCCAAGGAAGACAGAGCCATTGTTATCTAGCTGCTGCAGTTAACCGCAAGGCTACAGTGTTGTCGCACTATACAATACACTGTATGAGTGATTGAGCTGGAGACATCCACAATTAAATAATTATATATACCAGCGGCTTTGCCCGTGTGGTAGCAATTTATATCTGTTCAGCCGTTTAAACGTGAAGTAATTACAGACAAACAGACACATATTCACTAACTTTCGTCTTTATTTTATTAATCTAATTATTTATAAATAAGGCAGGATAGTATAATCTAAAATATTTAATATGGTTCCGTATCTCAGTCGGCAAAAACCAAACGAAACCGTTTGTCTAGACTATTTTTTCAGGATCACATCGAGGTATCAGTCGTATCAGAAAATTTAAATTAATATCTTAAATTACACAGGTCCCTTGTGTGTGAAAATCAAACTTCTAAATTAACACAATCTAAAGTTAAAAGTTAAGCTCTTTTCTGACGCATAATTTGACGCTCGCAATGGAATCATTCGATTGGGGAATCGAACTATTTACTTAGATAAGTTTGTACGACCACTCTCAATGTCCGACTCGCCTTCGGCCGGTTTCTAACGAACAAGTAGGAGCGTGCAAAAATAAATAACAAATATTTTTCATAAATCTGATACATTGTACCCTACTTCAATAAATCCCTAATTCACAAATCCTATTCAGCTTGTATAATTGATGGCCTCTGGATTAACTGTGAATAGGTGCTTCATATACATAGCGCCGCAAGCAGCAGGAATTGCCTATAAATTGTATTAGTAAGAGCTAGCGGGTGAAATTACTTTAAACAAGACTTATGTAGTGAACTGCTATTAGATCTAGGTCGCGCCTGATGGTCTTGGCCCGTTCCCAGGTAAGCCTGTCTTCACTTCACAGGTATCTATAAGACTGAAGAAACCTTAATGTAAATAGAAACTATTTATTTGTAAAATAAAATACCTTTGAATTGAAGATTTTTCTTTACACACAGAAAATAGAAAAAGATATCTATAATAGACATTAGTACAAAGGTACTGCTTATTTCTAAAGTGTGAAAGTGGTATGTGTAGTGTGTGTGTGTGTGTGTGATTTCTTCCAACAGATTTTATTTGTGAAAGGACCGATTAAATGTCGAGAATAACGTGTGGGAAGCTGGAGAAGAAGAATGTGTGAAATCTTAATCTAAAGTATCAAGACATCAGTTTTTTAACGGTCCTTGTTTTCTTAGAGTTGCTTTACCAAAACCAGACATCTTTTATTCGTAGAATAAAATGAACTCCTGGCGCTTCTTTTATTAAAATTCTGTCAAAAATTTAAAAATGATTCGCTAGATACTAGATACATATCTAGTAAGTCTTTTTAATTATTTGAGATTTGAGAGGATGTCTTCACACTTAATATATAAATCATATTGTATTACTAGCTTCTGCCAGCGGCTTCACTCGCATGAAAGAAGACAAATATCCCAAGGGAACACTCTTCTGGAATAAAGAATCGTATCTTATGTGCTATTACAAGTCATTTTCTACCTGTGTGCCGAATTTCATCGAAATCCATACAACAGCCGGAGCATGAAGAAGTAAAAAACATAAAAACACACAAAATTTTTGCTTTATAACATTAGTGAGATGTGTTATTAGTTTTACCGTATTCAATATGCTGACAACCAAATTACAGGAAAGCTTTTGAAATGTTGCAAATTACAGCTTCAGTGATTTCAAACGGAAACTGCAAAATGTCATTAAAATGTCAGTGATGTGTAAAGGTCAACGTTAATATAGCTTTCATATTGACACGTGTAACTAGATGAGCTCGTGGCTAGATAGATGAGGGGACAAAAGGTGACGCACAACTCTGTCAAATTGTCCAACAACGTATCCTGCGTCACCTGAATGTGCTGTAAAATGATGGGGAGCAAGTTGTGGGACACTAAGCAACGGGGACATTTTGTCCCTTTGTAGCTGATTAATAACAACAGCAAAGGTTGATTTTCAAGCTAAGCAATCCTTGCCGAGTTGGGTCGGTGGATTTGTGACCATCATATCGTTGTGAATCGGAAAGCACGTTAAACCTATTTGCCTGCTACGGTCTTCCCATCCAATTATAATTTGGGTCTCTTGGGTTTGGGGTGAATAAGCTCAGTGCAACTTTTCACCAATGATAGCAACACTGCTTACCATCAGGTGGGATCACAATCAAAAACTAGTTTATATTAATAAAAAAAGCTATTGGACTCAGTATCTGATTTGTAAATCTATGACAGTCATTACGGATAGTTAGAAGCCAGAAAATTTGACACTAGTCTTGCCACGAGGTTTAACTTTGTATAACTGTGGTGATCTTTGTGTGTGGCCTATTAAGTCAGTAACTGTCCCCGCACATGGACTTCAAAAAAACGCCACATCATGCCTTTTTTTACGCTCGGTGCCGCCACAAAAAAGTTAGAATCCGCTGTAATAAAAACAGCTGAAACGCGCGACAGCTTGTGGCCGGCTTGATGCTTGAAGCGGCTTCAAGCGTTTTTTGTGTATAAATACTCGTATATAATCTTAGATACAAGCAATTACAGTTGTTTACTGTTTTTTATTTTGGCCTAAAGCACTTATTATATTTAAATCGTAAGCAAATTGAACAGAAAATGTAAGACTCCCTGGAGACTTTGTAGCCTCCACCTGTTATTATTTAGAAACAGAATCGTAATTATAATTTGGTCCAGAGATTACATTCTTAAGTGTCTTTGCGATCACGTAAAGTTATTTCCACTTAATTTCAGACAAATTTCAGTGAATAAAAGATTTAGTTCGTTCTTATTCCCATTTGAAATGAACCTCTCTATAAAACTAATAACTAGCGGCAACTTTACCAGCGTTTTTGCAGTCAATAGCCGTAAGAGCGAGCCAACTTGCGCTGTAAAAACTTCTTCTTTTACAATTTTTATGATTGCACTTAACACTGGTGAGCGGCGACCAGCCATGCATTTTAATAACCCTTCAGCTTGCACGATAACTACGCTATATTTAAAATGAATTTTCCAGTTAAAAATATATATTTAAATTTTTTAAATTATTTATATTTTTGCTACTCGGAGAAAATAAACTATAGAGTTTATCTCCACCACAATTTCTTTTCTCGCTTCTCCCGCTCTAAAGTGTAGCGGGACTTTAATGATCTTTTTATTGACTAAAACCACACCTGTGTCTTTCAGTTGCGTTTTAGGAACGCGGGTACCCTTTTCAAAAATTTCCCGCGGTGCTAGCAGGCATTTGAACGTCGATATGGGATCAAACTCGATGTATTTTACTAGCACATATTAATTGCATACATTTTATACCATTCACAATCGTTCTTGATGACAGTATGTGAATTTGTCTAAAACCTTTATTTCAGCTATGTATTAGACCAAGATTCTGAATAGTTGTCCAATTTTAATACTTTGTCAAATATCATCGCTAATGCTGTCTGTCAAACAAGCGACCTATCGCCATAACTTAATCATTTGCAAGCTCTCTATTTAATTATTTGTAGTACTCGTAGCTATTTACAATCCCGGCCGAACCATTTCGGATCAAACGTAGCGACAACATTCCGGAATCGTTTTTACAGATAATAGAACTAATTGTTTTAATTCGAATTCCATGTTCTCGTCGATTAACTTTTTTAATTAGAGTTTTGTCCGGAGTGTGGTTTATTTTCCTTCTTTATGTATGCATAGTTAGACCCCTAAATGCGAATGGGTTTTGTTTATTTTTCATGTTATTCTTGGCTGTGTTTATTTCCAACTAGTAGTTGCTTTGTTGATTGCGTTGTGTCAAACTGAGTGTGCCAGCTGCACAGCGAACAGCTCTTCAATGCGATTTGCTAAACCTGGTCTAGTCTCGGAATCAAGCTGGTCTAGTTTCATGTTTGCTAGCCCCTTTTTGTAGATTTCAGTACTGTTTTGGATTTCTTCTTTCACGGCTTCAAGATGGAAAACACATTTTTTTTATAACGAGTATAAAAGATATGAGGCATGTTATATCTGAAACTTTATGAGCAGACTAAAGTTCTTGATATTAAAAACTAAAGGACAAGCCTTGATTCCCACAATATGCAAAGTTAAAGTATAATAATATCATAACACAGGGAGCCACCACATTCATAACCATTTAAAACTAAAGTTTAAAAGCAAACGATGATAATATTCATACATTCAGTAAGTTACCACCTCCGACACCTTATGATATCAGCAATTCAATTTCAAATAATCCTTCCACAAGACAATTTCTGAAATTAATAGTGGAGCAATTGCCATAAATCTGAGCTTAGAATCTATGTGCATGACACAGCACTCCACTCTGAGAGAATTTAGCTTTCACGTAAAAACGTTAAACTCGGCTTCAAATTCAGCTCCAACCAGCAATATGAGTAAAACTGGTTAAAATTAAAGCTAGTGACACACCCGCGACACAAACGAACACAGAGCGTGTTGAAAGTCACAAATGTGTAGGGTGTATTTTACATTGTTTCCGACATTCTGTAATAATGTCGTTGACAATTCAAATTGCATTCTAAAACTAATGAATATCATTCATTTGTGACTTATTATTAGCTTTTAGTTGGCAGATATTAATGAATTTCATCTGTAAACAGTGTTTACACGGTTTATGAAAGTAAATACACTTTGACATACTCGTAATTTATGCTGGAGACAATTATTTAATTAATTTCAATAAAACATCAAAACAATAGCAATGATGAAAGTACGGTAAAGTTAGTATGCAAAGTAGTTAGTTATGCAGGGTAAAGAACAAGTCTACCTTGAATAGAAATAATACACCAGGTAAAAAGATTATCTAGAGGAAAAGCAGATAAAGTTCTCCGTGAAATTTTATCGTTCAGTGCACCCCAGGCTTGAAGTTTGAAACTTAAAACTATATTCTAACACAGCTGTGAATTTTTACAGAAACTATAAATCATTATGGCGTGCTTTTTATTTTCAATGGAGTACAAAAATTTTGCTGAAAATTTTAGTGAAAGCTTTTATTTATGTAGACCGTGCAGCTTTCAGAGCTCGTTAGTGATGTCGGCGACGCGGGCACGGCGCGGCGCGGGCTCGGCGCGACACCGCGGGACAGTTACTGCTACCGGGCACATACTTTATCATGTTATACTTTTTTTTTTTAGTTTATAGCTTGCTGTTGTAGAATTGACCAGCGATTCATAAGAACAAGAACGTTTTGTTTAGTAATTAACTCTTATGATTATTTGTCAGAACAAACAATAGTACATTGTTACACTAGGGGTGAAAGTTACTTATTTCGTCCCGAGAAGGAGTTGGCGGCCGAGCGCAGCGAGGTCGTTAATTCGAGGGACTACATAAGTAACTTTAACCCCGAGGTAAGCACTGTGCTTTTCATTGCGAATACAAGAAGATAGACCTAGTTTTTTTTAATAATTTGACAGCTGTTAGTTGAAAGTAAAACTCCCTAGGGATGAAAAGTGTGATACTTTTCAGCCCGCTCCTCAGGCAACTTCAGACCTACTTTCAGAGTATGAGTAATGAAAATGTATTTTTTTGCGCAATTCCAACGCACACTCCCCCCTCCTTGTAATAGATAGAAAACCGACAGGCAACTCGGCGTCGATGCTCATGGCTTTGATAATGGTTTTCCACCGTGCAAATGGATTGGCGATGCCATGCAAGTAATAACACTATGTTATATACTGCTGATCTCGGACTGTACACACGGTTACATTCTGTGTCACAGACTACGATTGTCAAAATTAATAATGTTTAGTTAGCACTAATTGATAGTCAAGTCAATCTCATGTCATTTGGATTCATGGTGTTAAAGTTTGTTCGGTTAACGCGCATAACACATCAGTTTGTCTCGGTCTGTTTCGTCGCAGATATTTTTTATCAATTTTTATTTATGTCAGATATTCGTACAATTTTCATTCTGTACAGTTTAAATATTTATTTATCCAAACGAACGCAATTATGCGGTTCCCGGTTATATGTACATGTTCACTATATTCCGTATCTTTATATGGATTATATTATACACTCGCTCGTCCCAATTGTAGTCCGGTCTCATTTGTTCACAGTACAAATTAGTGGTCTGTATAATTGCGAGTATGCGCTCCGCATCATGTTCACTGCTTTTCATTTCAATATTTTATTGTTCATAAATGAGAAAGTGTTAATCGTATGTAATGAAAAGTCCATATTAAATATACTTATACAGACTTTCGCATTCATATATATTTTTATTTTACCTGGCTGGATAGATTATATAAATAAGTTACACCCAGACACATAACAAATGATCGTGCTCATCACACAAACATTTGTCTTGGGTGGGCATCGAACTCACGACCTCCGACATAAAAGTCAGGACTACTAACCACTAGACCAACAGACCAGTCGTAGTAAGTATAGACATAGTATGAGTAGCTACATAAAATATGAGTATGAACATGAAGTCAATAGAAAAACAAATGTATTTGACTTTCAGATCAATTAAAAGGAATGATGTGTTAGAATAAGCCAATGAATGAGATGTTACAAACTACTAGCTTTTTCTGTCGCTTCGTCTGCGTAAATATCGCATATTACGAACGCGAAATCGAAATTAAAACCAGATAAAAAATAGCTCAGTTTCTTCCTTGAAGTATAAGCTAGATTTACCTTACCATGGCCTTATTTTGTTCTTCTAATTAGAAGATCTAAGTAAATAACAGCAAAATATTTAAATGCCAGACTCAAATGTTAATTTAAATTTAAAACGAAATTTTTATTATCCTTCAAAGAAACACAAACGGAAAATTAGTTTAAATATTCCCCAAGTTAATAAAATAAAATGTTTGTAACTTGAAAGTTAACGAGGTCAAGAAAATATGAGGTTGCACTCACCGCGCACACATAACTAAAGACAGTGGCGTAGTTAGACGTGGGCGAAGTGGCCCCTCGCTCACGGGCTTGCACCCAAAGGGCTCGAGTGTAGCGACATCTATGGCGTCACATAAGAATTAATCCTGAATCATGCAATCATAGTTCACCGCGGGATTTGAGTATATACGACAGCCCGAAATCATCTATTGGGCAGTTGCCCACCATAAAAGGTATTCTTACCACCAGCATGCTTACCTGGTCATACCCCTCAGTCTAATCAGTGACCTTAAAGGGGATCTTAAAGGGCCTCGTACAAGACAGGCCTCTATAAGAAGGATTCTTTATAATTGATAAGCTCGCATTTGACCACTATTTTACCTGATGGTAAGCGAAATTGTGGATGAACCCTAGGTTGCGGTAGTCGCTGTCTCGTTTAAGAATTTATGAAAGAAAACACCTCGCTAATGTGCCTTCGCCCACGTCTAAATTTGTCTACGCTACGCCTCTGACTAAAGACATATCACTTCAAGACATTTTGGCAAACACCCTTTTGGCATCGTTCAACATTTTGTTTAAAAATGAAAAAGTTAATTCGCAAAATTAACTTTTTAATTGATTCATACGTTTCCTTTTAATCTTAGTTAAATTAGACTTAACTTTAATTGGCAGCAGTAAAGTATTTTTTTTTTTATTACTAGCAAATAGGGTGATACCATAGTGCTTGATAATTATAACTCTGATGTGTTTTTTTTTTGTAAATTCAGTATCTATTATTATTAACTACATCAAATCTAAGATCTTTATCTACAACGTGTAACGTTAAATGCGCAAAACCTCAGACACCCCAAATGGTTTTTAATTTGATTGACCTAATTATGTGAGAAAAAAAACATAAAAAAATTAAAGGTTTTAAAGCTAATTTCTCCTAAACAGCTGAATCGATTTGGATAAAACTTTGTGTGTATATTTGAATGGGTCCCTGGTTGGTTTAAAAATACAATTGAGTCCGGTAGACGGCGCTGAGATCGCGATCTCATTTCTTTTTCTGGCGAAAATCCAGCTTTTAAACAAGACAACATCTATCGGGACCGCTAATCTATATATATAAAAATGACCCCCGTTTTCCGTTGTCACGACTTGGCATGAAAACGGCTTGACCGATTTGGCTGTTTTTTTTTTTGTTGTGATTGTTATTGTGAGGAGAAGGTTCTTATGGAAAAAAAAATTAGGGTAGTGTAGGGTAGAGTAGGGTAGAGTAGGGTAGAGTAGGGTAGAGTAGGGTAGGGTAGGGTAGGGTAGGGTAGAGTAGTAGGGTAGAGTAGAGTAGAGTAGAGTAGAGTAGGGTAGAGTAGGGTAGAGTAGGGTAGAGTAGGGTAGAGTAGTGTAGGGTAGGGTAGGGTAGAGTAGAGTAGGGTAGAGTAGGGTAGAGTAGGGTAGAGTAGGGTAGAGTAGGGTAGAGTAGGGTAGAGTAGGGTAGAGTAGGGTAGAGTAGGGTAGAGTAGGGTAGAGTAGGGTAGAGTAGGGTAGAGTAGGGTAGAGTAGGGTAGAGTAGGGTAGAGTAGGGTAGAGTAGGGTAGAGTTGGGTATAGTAGGGTGGAGTAGGAAAGAGCGGGAGCGAAGCCGCGCGGGCAAAGCTAGTTTAATATAAAAATTGAGTTAAGCAAAAGTCCGCATAAAGACGCCTTTATTTTGAAACAAAAACTGTACCCAGTCACATTTGTCCAATACAAACCGTTATCTTTATGACCTCAATGTAGAAAGAATAAATAAAATAACCGTAAGGTCCGATAACAAAACACGAGCTTTTCTGAAAAAGGTTAAAACAAAAGAAAAGTGCCATTTTCAAAATCCCTTTCAAAAGATAACCGCGTAGCCGTCTACGCCGTAGCACGTGTCTACGGCGTAGCACCGGTCGTAGCGCTACGGTTAAGTCCCCGCAACGCAATGTATTCCATTTGAGGAATTAATGTAAACCTTACTAAGTAAGATCTGAGTTATATTAGTTGTTAGAGGTCGTTGTATTAGTACCTATAAGATTAAAGGTAAAATAGTGTAGTTCGTGAATTTGTAAGCGGAAAAGAATTTACACGTAAAGCAAATAATTTGCGCTCCGTTAAATATCTATCAAATCACGAAATATATGCGGAACATTACTTTTATTTCTTACTAACAACTGCCAGTGGCTTCAATGTAACAAAAATGTCCTAGTCCAGGACATGATTTGGTATCGTGTGCCAAATTTCATTTGTATCCTTTCAGCCGTTCAAAAAAAAAAAAGCGAGGCACACCTCTACCGTGTGCTCCACCGTATCCAGGTTGTCCACACGAATCCGGTGCAGGTACCTTCAGAACTTACCATATCCGGTGAGAACCTGCGTCATGCGGAAGGTGAGGACGCCGTAAGGTCTTTCCAGCCACGCCTCAAAGAGAGGACTCCTAAGAAGGATATTCGTGTGATGTGATTGCAAATTAAAGGTGACATATAAAAGCCGTAAAAAATATTAATACACTTAGACTATACCCTTACTTTGGCTTTTTTGTCGGTATAAACTTAATTATCAAAGGTACTCTATGAAATCGCTCCTCTCATCAATAAATCCGCAACTCACACTAACATTGCTGTTCGGTAGAATAATAAAGAATAGATTAAGCGGCATCATTAGCTCGTCGTGGCGGCAAGTTGAGCTGCACTCATCACTCATAAACACGCTACTTCACACATTAACAAGCTATTTGAGCTCGAAGTGCTTTTGAGGTGCCGCAAGTTAAGTGCTAACTCACGGTGAGTGTACTGACGATGCAATTACTGGTTAAGTGTCAAGAGTACTTTAGGATTAGGTTACACTGAATTTTTTATTTATATAATACTTTATTGTATACCAAGATATGTAAATGATACGATTTCAGTCTTAAATTTGAAAACATACAATTAGCTGTCTGATTATGTTAAACTTTAAAATTCAACTAAAGTAATCAATACTAGATCCTAGATACTAGAACTAAAGTAATATTATACTCGTAATTGCTCAAGCAACTTTGTCTGTTGGTCTTTCTTTTTATATCTGTTACTCCTTGCCGTCATAAAGGATGAGCAGATTTAGATACATATGTGTGTGAATCGTGTTCTGGGACAGGATATACAAAAGGATACTTTCTATATAAAGTACATTTTCTACCTCTTGACCAGAGACGTGATGTTAGTGATGTGTGCTACTTGATTAATATCGCAAATGGTTCAATTGACTGTCCGGAGCTTATCTCAAAATTGTTAATACGCATTATCAGATGGGGCTGCGACAGCGACCACTTCTGCATGTACCTAATGCAAATACTAATTTTAGGCGTAATGCATTTTTTCTGAGAGCCAGACGCAGTTTTAATAAGATTTCATGTGAACCCGGCATTGACCTCTTTTGCACGAAAGCGAGCACAGTTAGGAAGCATTTAGCAAAGCCATTTTTTGAAGAACCAGCACCTATTTGCACTTGAATCACAGTATTTATATATGTTAAAATTATTAAGAGTTAACCAACTTTGTGTTAACGTATTGTTGGACCAACTCTAGTTTTTGTTCTTTTTTGTCACTATAACTACTTACATGTGGAAGCTTGTAATTAGCAATTTAATTATTTACTATTGTCATTATGTAGTTATTAGTCTGTAAGCTTTCCAAAAATGTGCAAAATAAATAAAATAAATAAATAAATGCTGGTAGAGGAGGGAAAGCATTCAATGACTTCTACCGCAGTTGAAGCGATGGAGCGTGTCAGACTTTTACTGACTAAAACCATATCTGAGTCCCTTGTCCTTTGCGTTCTAAAACCGCGGGTTTCGTTTTCACAAGTTCCCTGTAGGCCCTAGCGAGTATTGGCCATATTCGCTAGGGCCACGGGCAACAACAGAGCAGTATGCGCCGTCGACGACTCCAGCTTGGCCCGAACGGTTACCGTACGACTAGACAGCGTGAGGATCTCTGCCGCCGATTGCCTCCACAGACAGTGCTCCGCCCAAGTGGGGCAGAGCCTCCATTGTACGCTCCACTGTATTCTCCAACAACTAAATTCGGTACGAGCAACTCCTAGTAACGGGGTAGTCAACATGCTATATTTTAAGCGTAGCATGAACTGTTCTCTCATTTCATATATTGTAACACGAGACCAAAAGAACACATGGTCACTTTTCGTGTTTATTGAATTTTTCTTATTATATACCCAAGAACCAAAAATTCGAAGACATGTAGCGCTAAGCCTGCGTTTGGGACTACAGCCCATTCCCTCTCCTAAGAAGAAGCCTGTGTCCTAGCAGTTCAGAACATTACAAGGCTGATTATGCTTATACTTATTTACTCTATAACACACTTTGCGTATCGCTGTTGGTTACCTAAATAAAACAAAATTAAGTGACTTAATTCATGAATCCCCAAGCGACCACCGGTGGCCACGCATCTATTGTCTTACTATTGTGTCTCTAATTGACGGTATCTGAAGGGTTAAATCAGTATTAAGCTTAGTCATCACCTTCCTGCCCTTGTCCCGTTTTATTTGGGGATATCTATATCACTATTAAGATATATAATATCACTATTAAGCTTAGTATATTTTAATAACTACGTTCAAAGCAATATCCAGGGTAATGTTGTATCAATATTCAGCTGAACCTACCACCCCAATACACAAAGATACGCACAACAAAGGGCGCGGCGATGACCGCGACCTGCCTTCATTAGACCCCGGCTTACCCGATCACCAGTAATCGCTTCATACAACCCGTATTAATAATATTGTTAAGGAATATTCGCCATTCTCTGTTCATTTATTTATTTAGACTTCATGCATAAAGGCACAAAGGCGGATTTCGGTAAGCCCTTACATATACGCACATTTAAAATATGTAGCGTATGTCTTCAGCCAGGTTTTAAATAATTATTTAATAGGACAGGTTCTCAGCATTATTTTTAATGATGTGAAAAATACGACCACGAAATAGCTTTTGATTGTTCACAAAAACTTAAAATTGTACTCAGTAATTTAACAGTGTATGTACAAGGGTTTGCTTAAATCAACAATGATTTTTTTGCCCCAGCAAAACTTCGAGTAATAGAGAGAGACTTCATTGGAAGGTAAAATTCAGCGCAGAATTTAAACCTACATACATAATATACATATACCTATCTCTTATACCTATATAAAAAAGTTATCATGCATAATATATCTACAAATACATACCAAAAAAATTAAAGGACTCTTTATTTTTTTTTTCTCGTGACGCGAAGTACAAAGGAGAAAAGAAGTGGTGGTGTGACAGGATTTCCCCCTCGGGACGAGGTCATTCTTTTATTATTTAGTAGGGTTTACGAACAGTCTACTTATATGTATACAAGTAGATTAAAGGTAGATAGGTAAAAATAAAATGTAGCCTGAGGCACGTACCATAAACAGGTTATTTATAGAAATAAGTAATAACATTTAATCACAAAATAATACAGTCTTAATATATGCCTATGATTATGAGTATAATGACACAATGAATTATCCCTGAATATTTAAGACATGATCAAAACAAGTTCTCGCACTTTGTTGAAAGAGCCTTTAGCTAAGTACTAATTAACATAACAAACGAAAACACGCGACAATATCCTGGAATGGCCGCCATAATGGGAACTACTGCGTGTATCCGCTGCGACTGCGCACTCTTGAGTGCCGGCGTTTAAATGGCAAGAGCGAACTACATAGTGGGAGACTGCCAGCATGACAGTGAACTCTGCTTGAATAAAGTTTATAGTACCAGCACAGAAAAAGAAAACAAGGGTTTATAAAAGTTTTATTTTTATTTTTTATTAATCTATCTACTTATAAGAAATCTGTAGAGAGGTCAATTCTGTACATGAAATATATTTCCAAAATAACTATCAGGGGGTGATAGTGATCGATACTGATGCCAAAAATGCAAACAGTAAAATTTTTGTCTGTCTGTCTGTCTGTCTATCTGTCTGTATGTTCTTTATAGAAACAAACACTACGCGATGGATTTTAACGAAACTTGGTACTTTTCATCACGCTACGATCAATGGGAGCAGAGCAGTGAAGGAAAATGTTGGGGAAACGAGAGAAATTACTCCATTTTTTAAGCTTCCGTCGCGTTTGAAGCCTTAATGGTTAAAACTACACAAAAGTCATGTATAACGGAAATGTTCTCCTTAAAATTATATAAAAAATATCCCACGACATTATATGCCTATCTTTTTTGGTTGACTCACAATAACACATGTAACTCCCGATAGCTTAGCAGTTCGGAGCTTTCTGTTTATTTTTGTCTATAGCACCATATCTAAGGTGTGTGCACACTGTCACGCGCGTAAGTGGAAGGGAGAGATCTGGAACGTCTCGAATCGTCTCGCGCATCACGTTGTTTTCCAGGCTCTTAGAATTCGACACCAGACGTTTCAGATCTTTGATTTTGACGACTCCGTTGTCGCTGGCATAAGCAACAGGATCCGCGTACAAAGTCGCTGGCAGAAGCTAGTATAAACTAGAGCTTGACTGCGATACCTCCTGATGGTAAGTCATGATAAATCGTTGATTGTGAGGCGCACTAGTTAAAGAACCTATTCACTCTAGTCTTGAAGACACCTAAATAGTAGCAAAATGATACCGTACTTTGTAAAAACGAAACAAATAATTACTATGTTAGTTCCCGCAAAACTAATCGGAATAACTAGATTGTAACGCCGCCGCCGCTTTGAATCCGTGACATACCCCGCAAGAATCCTACACAACGATATTGTAGCTTTATTTTATTAAAACTGCTTTCGTAATAAGATCAAAACTTCGATAATTAACTTTTAAAAACAAACATTTTTATAACACCACTTTATGATAACAATGACCAGTTTGTTAAAACTTTTGTAACTGAAAGTCCAATTATTTCGCTCGTCGGACCATAATTACCGTCTTCACGAACACGAGACCACGAGTAAATAATAACTATAACTAGACTAGACGGTAATGCCCCAGAGAAATAATAAGCTTCTTAAACTTCAGCCACTTTCATGAGAATACCAAGTACCTAAACCAATTTACATGAGCATGACTGTATAAGATATCATTTATTCTAGTCAGCTCGTGTTCGGGCAGCCTTAGGCGATGTCTGAGAGAAGACTATGCACAATAAACAGGTGCTCCGTCGACATTCATTGCACGAAGTTCGTTAACGCAAACTAACTTCTAATAATATCGCAGCAATCTGCATTCTATACACTGGAGGACAAAAGTTTCGGGCGCACAATAAACTTGCTCGTTCGACATCGCTCGTTCCACGTCTCTCGATTTGATGAGTCGACGCACAGAGGACAGACAGACAGGTAATTATGTTCGGCTTTTATTACCTACGTCCCTATATTGGAGTTTTTATTAAACGTTACCTGAATCTTATTAATTTTCATCGTAATTCTGTTGGACAATCCAGCTAGATGGACAACTGGTAGACTACAAACTTTCAGGTATATGAGTAATAAATATGTTTTTCTGTATCTAACTCAAATGACCAATAAAAATATCTAATTATTTCTGAGTACTACTCTAGTACTTACCTAGACGTCAACTAGAATTTCATCCTAATTTTAGAGTCCGTATCGTATCACGTTAACCATATTTTGAAAGTAGCAAGAAAATTTTATTAAATAAAATTATTATGCATTAAAATAAAGCCGTGTTTTTGCAATCCACGTGCACAGTTTACTTTGAATTTGCAAAATGATTTCACAATATGTTATTGAAATTCAAATTGAATATCGGTTAAAAAGGTTTTATTCCGGTTACTTCCAGTTTCAGTGTGCGGTACAGAGTTACTAATTAAATAAGTAAATATTATACATGTTCATCAGAAGCTGTCCATCATATCACATACAAGTTCCCACAAAGTTTAACCAAAACAATGTAATTATTGTGATCATAAAACATAATAGAAAAACGTATTTCAAACCTCTAAAACCTAACAGCCGAAACGAAGTTCCCACCACACCTACACTCTCATAAAGATAAATTCGTGAGGCATAACCCTTCAGATACCGTCAATTAGAGACACAATAGTAAGACAATAGATGCGCGGCCACCGGTGGTCGCTTGGGGATTTATGAATTAATTAAATGTAATTTCATTAGCAATAAAGGGGTGTCCGTTTAATTTGTCCGCCAGTGTAAAGTGGGAGCATCGATGTCTGCTACAGATATCAGATCTACGGATGCACTTACTTTGCCACGTTTAATTCGACAAAATTAGATTTCTCGTTCAAAGCTTCGATTTTCAAACAGTTTCATCGAGTATTTCAAAGGTTATTTTACTGATAGGTCTGATTTGAATATCATGATAACCTTTATGCACTTTTAAATAAAGATCATTTTGAAAGCTGGTTGTATGCAAAAGCGTGTAGGTATAAGTGTAGTTTTAGGCCAACGACATTGGAGTCTGCCAAGTTTTTATGACTTTATACGCTCTCTGTCCGTACACAAACATGTTGCTCTGAATTTTGCAGTTGAGACACCACAATGTTGCTATTCCCTGAAAAACCGCACTGCTGTCATACAGTGGTATGTAAGGGATGCTAGTACGTAGGTATCTTGTAGTAGTGTTGTACATGTGGAATAACAAGGGTAAGCAATTTTAAAACACATTTCTTTTACCGCAGACACGTGCTTTTAATCTTTGAGCATATATCATCAGTCGTTTTAGTGTCCTCACTGCTGGAAATCAGGCCTTGTTTCTAGGAGAGGAGATGTACCGTAATCCACCACACGGACCCAGTGTGGTTTGGTGGAGATCACATATCTTTGAATTTTTAGTTCTAGGACATTTTGTCTATTTTGAGAGCAGTGGTGATAAAATAAATTAAAAAATGTAATGCGCCTAGTTGGGTTTGAACCCACGACTTGCTACTTGTAAGTCGAGCACGTTACTTAGGTTCAGTCAATCGACAGTCGGTGTCAATTTCAAGGAGTTCGTGGTGCGAGTCCCGAACACTTGTCTGCCCCTCATGTTGAAGGAAGAATTCTGGCCACAGGGTGTGGTGGCCCATCGCTTCCGCGGACAGGTGCCACAGAACAGCACGAAATGAATATAGCACAATGTGAAGTGTTACTAACATAGTCCTAAGTCTTAATTACTTCTATGGGCCAAAATTCCTGATATTAAATAATTTATTATCGTGAGCAGTGGTGGCCATCTTTGTAAACGTAATATTTATTCGAAAACTACAAATATGTAGCCAGAAACTATAATTTATCTTATTTTACCAAACCTTTTGCGGATAGGCATGTTGGTATCTTAATAAATAAACTCCCACATAATCTGATATCGGCTTATCCCGACCCAGCCTTATTGTTACGACTTCATGTTTGACATAATATTTACATGTCATGTATGTTTGTATGTAACATATACAGATAGGCTACAGTTCATTCAGCCGACCCATCTCCATGTTAACGGCATGTTTGTATAACAAGATCTAGGGCAGATGTAGTGGCCCGTCGTGGGCGGCCATTGTGTCACTAAATAGACCCTAATTTGATTTGGTTTCATATTTTGTCTTGTTTTGCTGAGATTGGAATTCTTTTGTAAGAAGAATATTTTTTAAAGATAAAGATTCGTCGAGGTCTAATTTTATTATAATTTTACTTGGTTTACTTCTAGGCAAGGGTGCTCCCTCGTCAACCACATCGTCGCTTTTCATTAGTTCAGACAATGGTCAAACACGAGCCTATCAATAATAATAAAAATCGCCTCGCCCCAGCTTTGCACGGATGTTACAGATCTTTGAAATTCTCGACTTTTCTCTGCTATAATATGCATTTATCATATCTAAACATTATTTACGAATTACTCTTTATAATTATTGGTACAAGGCTCGGAACCGGTTTAAAAAATACCGGTTAACACCGGTTTATTTCGGTTTTCCTCCGAACTTTTCTTAAGAACGTGAACGTTTTAAGAACTTTATTTTAACCTAAATTAACCGGTTTATTCGGCGAACGGCATGTCGGTAAACTTTCTACTGAATAAAATCTGAACTGCGCGCGTCGTTTCTTTATTGTGCGTCCGTATTAACCGGTTTTTATTGCTTAAACCGTTTAATCCCAAAAAACCTTTATAAATACTCTTCCAAATATCGGTTTAAAAAAACCGGTATATGCGAACGAAACCTAATGTAAAAGGTTTTGCGTCAAGTACATAATAACGGTTTGAAAATTTAACCGGTATCCGAGCCTTGGGCAAAACCGTATGTAAATCTATTTAATAGTTTTTGAGTTTATGGCGAACAGACAGATAGACGCGGTTTATGGTTTGTCGAATAGATACTATGTATGTATATATTGTACAACAGCCTATTTCGAACTCCTGTACAATATGGACTTATTTGAACCAAGTAATCAAAGACCAAAAACTACTACAGGTAATACATTTGCCTTACTTTGTGAAGATTTTACAAAATAACTTTGTCTTGCTGTGAAATCGTCGCAAATTCAGAAAACGCAATACTTTTTCATTTTAAAGTAAACGCTCGTTTAACACAAGTGCGCAAAAAGTGTTCAATATGAAGACTAGCGAACCCGGAACTAAGACGTCTTGCCAGCATAATGTTATATAATGCTGCCAAGAGACTTCCGACCCTAAAAACTACGACATAAAGTCTTAAGTTTCAATTAAGTTCTCTTTCAGAGGTTTTTGACCGCCTGTCACATTGTCGCGTAACTTCATTCGCTAAAACAATAGAGATGCGACGCTAATTAAATTAATTGTTTTCTTTAATTAAAGGAACGTTGATAATAACATCTATTAGTTTTTATAAGGAGGATTGCGTTGTTCACAATAATAGGATGCTTAGAGACGGTTTTTAATTGATACTAGACGTTATAGTTAGTTATTTCGAATGACGAGAAGTTTTGGTTGACCGTCTACGAGTACTAACAAAATTAGTTTTGAAATTAGATTTTTACGCATCCCCTACATTAGGCGTGCGCGTTCGTCGGACGTTTGAGCGACGCGGGTGCTGCAAACACTAAAATGTAACTTTTTTGGAAACAGTAGCGCGTGTTGGGGATAGCGGTCGAAGGGGTAAGAACGTAACGCCAAAGCTGCATGCGCGCCGCGTGCTCTGTCCACACTCGCAGGGCAGCAAAACGAACCCACAAATATAATAATAAATATATTAATATATTTCCTGGTTGGTTTTATATATTAATGGCGGTTGATAATAATTTTATTTAAAAAAATGAATCAAATGACTAGAAACTAGTTTTTAATCAATTTAAAACAATTACAATTATAAACTTAGACAAGAGAAAATAACAATATTACGATACGATGCTATCACGATGGCTGCTGGGCACGAAGTAAGGGGCGAGCACTGGCTGCGCTCCACTTTTATAGGTACGACCGCTGGGTAGGGTGGAGATAACGTTTTGATGCTAATACGGCCTCTCCTGACGTGTGGTTGTCCTCAATCACGTTGTTCAGATGGTGGTCCTTGTTTGTTGCAGTCAAGATTTTCGGCAAGTGGACTCAGGTGATACGAAGGGCTCATGGCAATGGCTGCATCATGATCTGGTGGATCCTGGTGTGTGTCTGCGTTTCCATCACTCGTGTGATCTTCATCTAAAAGTGAGAAAATAGCACTTATTAGTAATATTCTTATTACTTAGTCCAAACTTGTCTGTTGTAATTGAATACAACACTTCTAGACGGAGGCATCCAGTTAGCTCGTCTTGGCAGAGACATATCTCAATACCCTTCTGACTGAGACGGAAGCACCCAGTTAGCACGTCTCGGCAGAGCCATTGCTCCATGCCCACATAAACAGACAGAGGCACCCAGTTAGCATGTCTTGGCAGAGCCATTGCTCCATGCCCACATAAACAGACAGAGGCACCCAGTTAGCATGTCTTGGCAGAGCCATTGCTCCATGCCCACATAAACAGACAGAGGCACCCAGTTAGCATGTCTTGGCAGAGCCATTGCTCCATGCCCACATAAACAGACAGAGGCACCCAGTTAACATGTCTTGGCAGAGCCATTGCTCCATGCCCACATAAACAGACAGAGGCACGCAGTTAGCATGTCTTGGCAGAGCCATTGCTCCATGCCCTCATAAACAGACAGAGGCACCCAGTTAGCATGTCTTGGCAGAGCCATTGCTCGATGCCCACATAAACACTATGCATGTACACACGACTCTTTCAGTCAATGTAATCAAACACATTTAGTACAATACATGATCAAACAGATAGAACAGTAAATACGAAAGTTTACTTACTATCAAAAAACGTGGCACACGACTCGGGGGTCCACTCTCCTCGCCAAGCAACCATATGCTCGGCGGCAGCCTAAGTAACTTTGCCATACAAACCAGTTGGCAACTGTAGTTCATATCGATCGTGGGGCAAGACTTTCACACACGATATGGCTCTCGCATCCCCGAATCCAGCTTGCCTGTAACTTGAGAAGTTTTTATTACAAAACACATTATCATTTATATTAAACTTGCGCTTGACCTTCCGATTTCTATTAACGTATTCATCTTGTTTAAGTCTATTATGGTCAAGCAGTTCGCTAGCGCGCCGTCTTTGTAATTCTCTTAACACTTCGCGATTCGGTCGCACGTCGTCAATAGCGATATCGCGGATAAGTGTTCTTATAACTGGCGTGACTGCTTCAACACCAATAAGCAATTGTAAAGGTGAGATCTGAGTGGTTTTGTGTTTAGTGCAGTTGATAACAAGCTGCATTTTCCACAGGGAATCGGACCATTTACTGTCCGGCTTAGACGCCTCTATACGTAACATATTGAGCAGAGTACGGCAATAGCGCTCGACCTGACCATTTTCATTGTGCATCTCGGGTGTCACAAAGTGAATTTCGCTACCCATTTCCGTAACCCAGTCCCGAAAACTCGCACTCTCAAACATTCGTCCTCTATCACAAACAATAAGTTTGGGAGTACCAAATAGGGAAACAGCATTTGAAAACATTTGTTTTAATTCGTTGGAATCTTGTCTTTTTATCGCATAAAATAAACAATACTTAGAGTGGGCATCTACAGTAAGAAGTACATACTTTTTATCATGAGAAATAGGTAGACCTAATACGTCCATGTGGACTGTGTTAAATGGGGTATCTGGCTTATGCCATGATGAAATCGGGTAATGAGGAGCCCTAGGAACTTTCTTCGACGAAAGACGAATCAAACAATGACCGACTTAGATAATCTGCGTGTTGCATCATAACGCCCTTTCTGTATTCTATCGTGAAGTTGAAATCCTGCATATATATCCACCAACGCGCGACACCTGGTAAAAGATCTTTCTTACGTTCTGTCATTTTAAGCGAGTTACAGTCCGTCACGATTTTGAATGTAATCCCCAATAAATAGTGGCGAAAGTGTTGTAAAGCTTTAATAATAGCGAGCGTTTCAAGCTCATAAGAATGGTATCGCGGTTCAGCACCTTGGGTAGTTTTACTAAAATACGCCACTACTCGCCGTTTACCATTCTTGTGCACCTGAATAAGAACTGCGCCAAAACCGATAGTGCTCGCGGCCGTATGCAACTCGGTTGGTAATAACGGATCGAAGATAGCAAGCACAGGTTCACTTGTAAGACAACCGATTAGATAATTACGGGAGTTTTCTTGCTCTTCGCCCAAGTGAAATTTAACGATACCCCGTGTTAAACTAGCAATGGGAACTGTTTTAGATGCGTAGCCAGGTATATAGCGGCGAAAATACCCTGCCAGACCAAGTAACTGTCGAACCTGTTTTACGTTTGTTGGCACAGGAGAGTCCATCAAAGCCTTAATTTTTTGTGCGCTCGGTCTAACCTGACCATCAGAGATAGTTCGACCTAGATACTCAACTTCTGTAGTCACAAACGTACTTTTCTTTAAGTTAATAGAGAACCCAGCTGAAGTCAGTGTTTTCAATATCCCGCGTACGTTCTCGATTCCTTCACCAATAGAAGATGCCAATAATAACACATCATTAATAAAAATTAGGTTCTTACCAGAATCTATTAGCAATTTAAGCGCATTTGTGATGATTCGTGGGTATACTACCGGCGCGTTTAAGCAATTCGGGGTACAACGAAAAGATCCACCTCTAATGAAATTTCGCCAAATTCTACAACTAATGTTACGCGACTTTTACACTCAATATTTTGATCACCTATGCCGCGTAATACCTGATATGTGGGTAGTTGGGTATACTTGAAATATTTTAAAACCGTTTCCGAGATAAGCGAAACGCGCGATCCGCTGTCTATTAGCACGTCTGTAGGTATACCTTGTATTACGGCCGTTGTGACGTCACAATCTGTTGACGTGCCTTTCAACTTGAAACAGAAATTAGCGTTGTTTTTATTAAGCGTTTCGGATCTTTGTTTAGCAAAACAGACAGAGGCGTCTTGTCTTGGCTTTTTACAGAACGATCACCATCCCATTCGGTTTCTTATTAATTATTTCTGTCAAGTCTTCGGATTTAACAGTTTGATTCTTTAGGGCACGCGCGCTGTATGTGACCCGCACTACCACAAGAGAAACACATTACTTCGCGATTACCATGTGGACGTTTTCGAGAGTTTCGGTCGAACTGTTTACTTTGAGAAGATTTTATCGAGGTAATGATTTGGGGTTTGGTTTCGTATAAATAGAAAAGAATTCAACAAGATCTTTGGTCTTTAAATGAGTGTTAGTCGCGGCGGCACGTACTTGTGCATCGGTTACACCACGTATGATAATCGCGACCGTTAGATCATCGCTTAACCCTCTAACAATATTTAGTCTCAAAATGGAGCGTCTAGCGTATTCTGCATACGTGGCATATTTATCAGAATTAGTACACATGACATCAAACAATATATTTGCAACATCGATTCTTCGTGAGCAAAGTGGTTTAAATTCGATCTTGAAGTTAGAACAGGTGCGGTCGTTTGTAACCCAATCGTTTAACCAACTACGAGCATCTCCCTTCAGGCAGTTAGCAATCCGAGATAAACACTCGTTGTCGTCCCATCTATTAATGTCACGCGCCCTTTCAACCTCTTCACACCAAGAATCGATATCATGTATGCTGGGATCAAAGTTTGAGATATAATAATGGTTTGATCTCACCTTAGTTAGCGCACTCAACGCTCCAATGAGGCGATCTGTAGCATCCAGTGACGCTGAGATACTAGCAAGCGAGTCTCCAACAATGCTGGTGTTGGACTGGTGCACTGCTGGTTGTAGTTCCTGTGGTAAAGACGTGATTACCTGCCCAGGCGCCACAACGGCGAATGCATCAGGAGTCGCTGACGCCGGCACGGTGCTAGTTGTGGGTAGACTGGTGTTTTCTAGCGCGGTCAAACGCGCCAAAATAACTCCAAGGGTCTCTTGGAGTTCGGTTGCATAATTATTTTGATCACGCTTACGAGTGGTAGCTCGTTCAGACATGATACAAAAGCTGTTTGCACAATACAAAAGATAAGATAGGCAATGGAGCCTATCCCACTTCTGATAATGGCGGTTGATAATAATTTTATTTAAAAAAATGAATCAAATGACTAGAAACTAGTTTTTAATCAATTTAAAACAATTACAATTATAAACTTAGACAAGAGAAAATAACAATATTACGATACGATGCTATCACGATGGCTGCTGGGCACGAAGTAAGGGGCGAGCACTGGCTGCGCTCTACTTTTATAGGTACGACCGCTGGGTAGGGTATTACGTTTAACTGAGATAACGTTTTGATGCTAATAATATATTATTTAAGATTCTGCTCCATAAATAATTATGCCTCTCAACCATATTCCGCGTGATTACGCTACGGTGTGACCGCACCACTTGAAGCTCCGCGCCGCTGACCGCCGCACTATTGTTGCCTTTTCACGAGCTCGCACTTGCCAGGCGCTGATTAAATTTACACCCAGTGCCTCCATGAGATACAGCCTCTTCCTCCACTCTGTCAGACGGACACGAAATTCTTGTATGGTACTCATTATTTGCTGACAAAGATGTAACAAAGAAAAGTTAGCCAATATATATCCTTTTTTATACTTAGCAAGAAATAGCTAAGTACAAGAAAACTAAAGAAGAAAGGCGCAGTTGGGGCAAATCTGAACAATGTGGATTTTCTGTGAAAAGGTCAGGAAGAGGTCACAAAAGAAGTGTTTGGAATCCATACGTAAAATTACAGACAATTTTTTAATAATAATAATAATATTCCACAACTATCACACAACGCCGTCTAGTCCCAAGCTAAGCAGAGCTTGTGTTATGGGTACTAGACAACTGATAAACATACTTATATATTTCTAAATACATACATATTATAGATAAATTACACCCAGACACAGAACAAATGATTATGCTCATCACACAAACATTTGTCCTGGGTGGGAATCGAACCCACGACCTCCGGCATAGCAGTCAGGGTCACTAACCACTAGACCAACAGGCCAGTCAATTGTTATAATACAAAAGTTATACATTGGTCCACCTTAAATTGTAGGAGGTCTTCCAACGCTGCATCTTCCGGGACGTATCGCCACTCCAGAACCTTTCGACCCCAACCAACGGCCTTCTGTTCTGCGAGCAATGTGCCCTGCCTATTGCGACTTAAGCTTTGTGAAGGTTGCAGGAATCCGATGGACGCGACACGATCGTTCATTGTAGCAACGTTGGAGGAGGCATATGTCCTACAGTGGACGTCTATTGGCTGAAATAATGATGATGATGATGAATAGTTATTTAAAAATCCGCAGTTTATAGATAGCTTCTCCACATACATATCGTAGATTATATTCAGAGGCACACTATGCCGCCCAGGTGCCATGTCGAAGTGTGTCAACATACTTCGACAGCACGGTAGGCGCAGTGATTGAGCGATTGGCTCTACTGAGTGTAGTGGGTTCAATTACTTGTAATTGTTTTTTGTACACTGAACACATATTTACTATTTTATCACATATATTATGTCTTATTTTCACCTTTTACCTGACACTAATTGCAGTATTTTTTTATCCGTTAACTCCTAATAAGGTTCAGTTGAAAACCAGCGTCAGACAACTACCTTGTAGTTGTCTGGCATTTTGCCGAACTGGACCTTTTTTTGGCGCAAACGTGAGACATACAATGTTATTTTTTTTTTTTTTTTTTTTGTTTGTCTTCAGTTTTTTTTTGTTGTCTACCATGTTTTTGTGCGCCAAAATAAATACTTTTCTTTCTTTCTTTAAATTCCCGCATGTGATAACAATTTAAAAGGCTAACAGATAATTGTTCCACACATCATCCATGTGTTGTTGTGATAAGTTTATATGTTTGTATGTGCACCCACCGCAAAGAAACGCTTGAAGTGGCTTCAAGTTTCCAGCCGGCCACAAGCTGTCGCGCTTCAGCTTTTGTTTTGTGGCTGCTTATAGCCTTTTTTGTGGCGGCGTTTTTTTGAAGCCTGTGTGCGGGGACAGTTAAATTCTGTTTGTAATGTACAACATTATTCTAAGAATATTACATTCATATAAAATACTATCTAGTTGGCCCGGCAAGAGAACAAAAGGGGCGGGGAAAGTAGAAGTATCAAAAATAGTCTATGACCTACCATAAACCTACCTAATATAACATAAACATCGGTCGAGCAGTTTCGAAGGAGTTCGGTAAAGAACACTGTGACACGAATTTTCTGTATATTAACCCTTCAGATACCGTCAATTAGAGACACAATAGTAAGACAATAGATGCGCGGCCACCGGGTGTCGCTTGGGGATTCATGAATTAAAGTATTTTTCGTTTGTAATAAAGCATACATATCAAAATAATTATTACTAATATTATAAAAGCGAAATAGAGTTTGTTTGTTACGTATTCACGCCTAAATGGCAAAACCGATTTTGATTAAACTTGGTACACGGGTAGACCATGTCCTGGAATAGGACATGAAATACTTTTTATCCCGGAAGTATGTTCCCTTGGGATAAATTTCTGCTATCACGCGGGCGAAGCCGCTGGGAGCAGCTAGTTATATATAAATTTAACAAGTGTGGGCAGATTAGATTAATTTCAACCATAGTGAACACTTTTACAGAACGAATTTTCAAGTTCAAGTTAACCTCATATGTATGTAAGGCACAGCCTGGCAAATAACTCGCGCAAATGTAAATAAATTGCTTATTTTAGTAATTACACAGCACACGAGCATAATTAACGTAATCTTTACATAATAATCTAAACCGTTGATGATGTTACAGACTGGAAATATTCCACGGCGCCCGCGGGGTGATGGCCTCCTTCAGAAGCATGTTATGATTAGCAAAGTTGCTCTTAGCGTTTACAGACTATGTTGATATTTCTCCGGTATACAAGGCGTAAGAGACAGCCCTCCGCAAACTTGAAGGGCTTGCTCAGTTGACGGAACTGAACAACCTTCCACGATTTTTTTTTTTCAGGAATCGAAAGAAAAATCCGGCTCGCCATACTGTCCAATAAATTTTATAGTTTTATATGGTGAGTTTCCTGAAAAAAAATCTTGATTGAAATGATGATGATGAAACATCATCGAATGACTTCTCTCGATCTAGGTTGAAGCGACACGGCGTGTCTATATTTTACATTTTAGGGCCATAGTGTTTCTTTATAGAAATTCCCCATAACAGTGTTTTTTCATCGAACTAACACTTGATCAATTTTCATTTCCAAAACAGTTTGATCAATTTTTATAAATTTTTTTTTGTTTATATTTGGTATATCTGACAATAGGTCGTAGGCTCCTAGTAGTAAGTAGTAGGTCGCCTAAAGAATATGGAGAGTAGGATAAAATATATTTTATCCTCCTACTCCCTCCCACCCTCCATATTTTTTTGCTAGTTTATTATATAGCAGAACAATGCTTGTCCAGTCAGCTAGCATATACTCGTATATATAGGTATGTAAAACTGCACAAAAAGTTATATGAGTCTACTTCAAGATATAAAAAAAGTTTCTCTTATACCCGCTTAATAATGTTGCGTGCCGCAGCTTACAGAAGATTACGAAGTCTTATAAAATATCTTTGTCAAAGAGATCGTAGCCTCGTAGTCTCCCGCATAGTCTGGCAGTTTGTAGTTTAACAGATGACTCTAATATCAAGTCTGTAAGGGCTTTGAAGCGAGCAGTAAGTTACTGTTGAAGCAATTTTGAAATGCTGATGTAGAAATTATGAAAAAATATTGAGTATGTAGCAGCTGTGGCAGAGAAACACGGGCAAGGCTTGTGATTCATTCATAGGATACTCTCATAGACAAATATTATTATAGTATTATCTGAAAGACTTATCGCAGCCCTGGACCGAAAAGGGCAACAGGAGTAAAATGTATGAGTTGACTCAAATTTCAAACTGGCCACTAACAAAAAAAAGAAAATAGAATAAAGCGTGCTTACTGACGATGGCGTTATAGAAAACTAAAACTATATAATCTTGGAGTAGTGCATTTTGCTTGTTTGATGAACTTGTAAATATACTCAATACTTTATTGTATACATATAATACTTATATTTCTCTGATATATGATTTGGTCGACCAAATTGTCTTTTAATTACCTCACAGATGGTGTAAAAACTAGAATATGCAACCCGGGGATAAAGCTATATTTGTCTTGAGCGGCTTGAATTCCTCACTTCACTAAGGTTTCTTTGTTAACTCTCTCTTTACGTTAATTATATAAATCCCTCACTAACGTTCGGGATTAAAATCAGCAACCATCGTTTCGTTCGGAATTCAACATGCCGCCCACGACGTAAAGACACTGCTTTATCCCCTAGTCACATAATCACTATAATTATAACCCATTTTCAAAAAGATACCATTTAACCAGTTTTTATTATTTTTGAAGGACGTTCATATCAACAGACGAGATTTACACGTTTTTATTATTTTAAACTTCCAAATAGGCAAAGTAAATAATCTATAATTTATCTTAAGATGAATGTCTATTTGTATTATTTATGATATCATATTCGTATTATATCAGCAGAGCATATAAATACAGGTATTACAAGAATCACAAATATTACAATAATCGTGATCGCTGAAGTGTTAAACGAGATCTGAGTCCATTTGGAGCTGGTCTATCTGTAAAGCTGTGCTTACACGACGAATTGTTTCTACGACAAAACCTCGAATTACTCCCCTCTTTATTGGCTAGTATGTTTGCGTTATAGTAAACCTGCCGGAATCTGCACAACTTAGGGAGCTTGAAGTCAGGAGAGAAATGGTTACATCTACATAATCGTGCTCAATCCTCGGCCACATCATCGCTTACCATCAGGTGAAATAGTAGTCAAACGCAAATTTATCTGCATTTGTCACCACCATCATCTTAGGTGTACTGCAGCTGGACATAGCATAATAGCATGACATAATCAGCAATATCCCCACTGCTGAGACTCAGGCTTCCTCTCTAGGAGATGGAATAAGCCGCTATCCACCATGCGGGTCCAGTGTAGGTAGGTAGGTGGATGTCACATGTCTTCGAATAATCTGCTGGATATAGGCCTCTTCAATCGCAAACCGCTCGAATTTTGGCAACTCTCATTCCTCTTACCAGCCACCCTGCTAAGATCATCGCTCCACATAACTTCAAGATGAGGACTTCCTAACTTGTTTATCGCTCTTTTGTTTTTTATTATAGTTACAAATGTTACCTAGGTCTGCCCGTGTAAGCGCACCTTTGCAGTCATTTCACAGACCGCTGGCCTCTCCCGGGACTCAGCAATTACGTAGTACATGCGTACGATTGATTGAGGGGGTACACGGGGGGCATTTATTCGTTTACTGCGCAGTATAATGTTTGTAGCAGCTATTTTAGGTCGATATAAATGAGGGAATATGGTTTTCTGATGTAGAAATAATATCCATTCGGATATTATCAGCAAGCTATCATAATGATTATGCCAATGAACGTAATACGAAGAAACCCTGTTTCTAAATAAGTATGCATGAGAAAACTCTCAATACGCAAAACAAAGTAGCTACAAATTTAAAATAAGTGAAACACAAAACTCCAAATAATTAAGTAGAAAGTCTAATTTTTTTAGAAGTTTTGGCATAATTAAATTATTTTGCTCACGACGTATAACTGAAATGAAAATTAAAAATACCATTTAAGAGGAGTGCTCCTTTATACTCCCGTTTATTGTTTGTAAATTAAAAACTCATTGTACTGAAAGTGGACATGATAACTAAGTTCAATGTTATGTACAGAAACAAATAAATAGAACATTTATTAAAGTTACTACAAACAAGTTCAAATGAATGTTGAAAACAGTTCTGTGAGAAATTTCAACATATGCTCAGGCCTAAATTATACCTATTTAAAACACTCACAGTATGGTTAATTGTTTCATTTAATAAGTATAGTAAAAATATTTTCTTCAAATAGGTTCTACTAACTTTAATTTCAAAATAGTAGTTACTGATATTTTAATATTTAAATTGCGGAAAACTTCCATGATAAACCAATATTAGTTTTCAAATAAAACAAACTGCTTTTCTATTGTTCTCTTATATTTGTTTTTAAAACGGAGCTTTTGAAATTGAAATACACAGCAATGAAACAAGATTTGCAATAACACTTGAAAACAACAGCGCAAGGGGAAAATCTAATAAAGGTTTCGTTTATTTGGGTGATATGGGAATTTAGACTCTATCTTGAATGCTATAGAGGTGTAACAAATTTGATATTTAGTAGAAACGAGTATGAAAACGATTCCTAGTCCGGACGCAGTGGAGATGGAGAACTTATAGTGTACGACGTATCTGTGTTGCTTTTAGCAATTTAACCGAGTCAAACGATTTCTGAACTAATAATATGTGTTCATTTCTGCTGTAAAGGCATGAGCAGATAGGCGAGCAAAGGTCTCTTTTGCTCTGAAGCACTTTTACGGCATAGTGAGCAGAAACAGCTTGCTTCTCAACTTATAAACAAATGCAGCGTATGCTTTTCATTGTCTCTAGAGCCTAATTATAATTTAGTGAATATTGCCAGCACCGCAACGTGCCAACACAGAGATCGTACTAATTAATTAGCCTTGCTCAGCACGCCTGAGAGCAGGCAATTAGAGCACACGTACATGTTGTTAATAACTTAGATTTGCGTTATAATACGCGAGACTTTATTAGAGCAATAGCAATGCTTGTGCTGGAAAATTAGTTTAGCAAATTAACAAATCGGATTTGGTTTCAAGCAACCCGCAACGAGCCCAGACGAAGTTACTTTTTGACATGCGGTTCATAGTATTAGGTATACATAATATAGGAACTATTGTTTCTAAAGCATCGTTACACAGTTAATAAAATTAAGGTCGCAGGAATCCAGTGGATGCGAGACGCACAGGACCGGTCGTTGTGGCGACATCTGGGGATGGCCTAATATGTCCAGTCGTGAATGTCTTTCGGCTAAATATGGATATTGTGACTGTCTGTCACTTACTCCAAATTAATAACAAAATATTATATTTGACTTTATACACCATGGCACTTTAAACACGTAGCGCCGGACGAAGGGGCATAAATTGCCTTTTTAATGTGAAAGGAACAATTACAAAAAAAACACTTGGAAGAAATATTTTAGCACAATTGTAAAGAAAGGACCAAAAGAGCCCTTACATGTGCAAGCCAGATAAGTCGTAAGAATGGCGACCCAAACCTCTTTAGAAACAATTAGGAGACTGTACAAAAAACTAAGCAATAAAAACTAGTTAGCAAGGCGTGGGAATGAACAAGCGATACTGAGCTGGAAGGGACGCGGCGGTTGGCTCAGCACTTCGGGAGAATAAGGAACTTAGCGTTGGGGCCGCGTAGAAGACACACGTCTAGTGAGACTTAGCTTTAGGGCCTGGTAGAGGGCACACGTCCAGCAGGATTTAGCTTATTATCTTAGAGCGATCCCGTTGTAATTCTTAGGAGTGCCAGTATCGTGATACGGTATTAGATATAGATTGACTGAGTCGAGTTTAGGCTTAGCGAATATTTATAGTACAGAGTGTGTGAGTCAGAGTACGAATGGATGGGCGTTGATTGTGATCTAGTAAGTAGTGTGTAAGTACGCGAGTGAATCTCAGTGACTGTGTTGAAGACTGGATGGGTGAGTGTTGTCTGTTTTATCCTTCCTTATCCCATCCTATGACAAGGTGACCTGAGCTTGCGGTTGGTGTTAGGGACTCGGAGAAGGCCTTCCTTTGGAGTGAGCTTAACACTAACTTACACTTTCCGCCATACTTGGCTCTATCAAGATTGAAGCACTGCCAATTGAAGGTTGAACCGAATAAATATTCGCTACAGGTTATGGCCAGTTTGGGCTATACTGAGATCACGAACCACCAAACGTTAGCGATGGCTACCTCCCCCTAAGGACTGACTGACAGTAGACTGATTTACATTGCTCTTGTTATGCGCACTCTTCCAGGGAGCGGGGGTAGGCTTCACCAAGTACCCTAAACTGCATTGATAGTCGTTCTAAGGAACGCTAGGGAACGTATCTCGCTAAAACACACCCGGCCCCCGTAGGCCACTTACTGATACAAAAAATAATATTTAGCGAGACACGTAATTTGGACTCATCTCTGGAATACTTCGCAGCTAGACGTAGCTCGGAGGCATAGGTTATGATGTCCTCACCTGTGGGTAGAGTAAGGAAGTGAGAAGTGACGAATATGAACCACTTCGGCGTCTGGCAAGGCAACTGTAAATAGTTCTGCGACCGACTGACGATGCGTCGCGCTTGTTTAAGTTTTCTATTGTCTGAGTGATGCGTGAGTAGGCCGTTATAAGGAGTCAATTGTTAAAGGAAGTGTGTCCTATCCAATAGCAGAGGCCTCACAACCCTTTGCCGTAGGATTGGTCAGGACACGCACGAGCAAAACGCATTGAAGTAATTGCTAAATAATTTAATTTGCATATACAAGCGTCACGTGTTATATACGCTTTTGCAGCCCTCTCAGTCCCGTAATATTCATAACTCAAAAGAAAAGTAGATTATCCTTCCTACTAAAGTAGATCTCCTTATCAATGGATTCCCATCCTTATTTGATTTTAACTTTGTTTTTCTCAATTCCCCACCTAATCCCCTAGCTTTCTAAGTCGGGAGAAGGTGACATATTTCTTGGGAATCCATTACTTTCGGTGGGGGCCTATCCAAGTCAATAGGCTGAAACGCCACAAGGGCGAGCGGAAGGTAGGGCTCGTCCTCTCCCCTTAAGGGGGAGCCGACTTTCATACCTTCATGTAGGAAAATCAGGAAAAATGAAAATTTTATCAGCCTAGGGTCATATAGGAACAGTCACAATATCAATAACCTGACTACGTGCATATGTATGGACAAAAACAAATGCACTTCAGCATCGAAATAGGCCCCTACATTGCTGTCATGATTTTTATAATATTATATAATATCTAACTGATGCCACCGCTGCAGTTATGGAGAACCTTAAGTGCTGAAAATATATCAAGCTCGTCGGCAATTATATTTTCGAGCCGTTAGGGTTGACCCAAGGGCTGACTTTTACCTCAGTCAGATATTAAATTATTATTCGGTTAGTACAGCGATGCGGAGGAATTTTTTTCTTGTATTGCCTTTAGTGTACATATATAGGTATTTTTTAATTAGTTAAGTGTTCTTGTTTTTCTTGTCTTAGTATTATCTATACTAATATTATAAAGAGGTAAAATTTGTAAGTTTGTAAGTTTGTAAGTTTGTAAGTTTGTAAGTTTGTAAGTTTGTATGTAGGGGGTAATCTCTGGAACTAATAATCCAATTCTAAATTTTTTTTTACTGGCAGAAAGCTACATTATTCCTGAGTGCTATAGGCTATAAATTGTTTCTATAGCATGTATATTAACCGAGCTATCACAACTTTTGTCTAGCAAGTCGAAAAAAAATACCTCATAAAATAGAATTATTTGCGTGCGCTGCCTAAACAGTTGCTTAAAATTAAAAACAATGTATGGCTACCTGGTTCGTCTTAATTATTTCTACAAAAAAGTCCGCGGTACCATATCTCTATCTTTTATATTTCATCTTTTATACTTCTTTTATTGCATTAAAAATATTTTTTTTCGGCATATTTACGTTTGGTTGATTATTTGAGCAACAAAATATTAATTCTTATGACAATAAATTATTTCAGTATCACAAGAACATTATACAGATAAGATGTGCCATTTACAGCATAGCAATTGGTCATACAGTTTCGAAGATAATATAAAATTACTAAAACGCAAAATGCCCCTAGCGTAACTTTCATTGTGCAGACGTTTTACCTATTTTTTTTTTTTATGGTGGGCAATAATCATCTTATGACAACCCCCGCCCTTGGGTGGAGCGAGAGATAGTGTCAGACTCTTACTGACTAAAAACCCACCCCGTTCCTTCTAGCCTTCAAACCAGGGCACGAGTTCCCTTTCGGATAACCCTGGACCCGGTAGGCTTCGACCCAGCTGGGCCTCTGCTGTTGCTGACAACTTCTTGAGGCGCGTGGGAACAGTGCGCGCCGTCGACGTCTTGGGCTCGGTCCATTACCGGACGATCGGACAGCAAGCTACCCATGGCTCGCCGTCCGCGAGCCCGCGTCTACGGTGGCCGGAAATCGGGATCGGAATCCCGGCGGCGGCGGCGGGGGCGCCGTTGCCTGATGCGCTCTGCCTCCGCCTTTGCTAGCATTACTGCTTCGCAGAAGGAGGCGACCACCTGCCATTCCTCCTCGCTAAAGACCATGGCCTCAACCAGAGCCCGCCGCGAGAGGTGTCCGCCGCCGATCGCCCCCACGAGGGCACGGCGATGCTCTACCCAGGCAGGGCACACCTCGACTGTGTGCTCCACCGTGTCCTCCGGGCGTTCCGCACAGTGGCGACACTCGGGCGTCTCTTCCGCTTTAATTCGGTGCAGGAACCTCCCGAACTTGCCATGTTCGGTGAGGACCTGTGTCATGCGGAAGGTAAGGACGCCGTGAGGTCTTTCCAGCCACGCCTCAAAGAGGGGACTTACCGCCATAATTGTGGCGTACCCAACGTTTCACCTATTTGCCCATAGATGGCGTTCTGCCATTACGTAATTTTTCTGAATCGCGGTGTTAAGACTTTCTGTGGATTGATGACCCTCTCGAATTATTATGCCCACGTTGTCGTTAGTTGGAGTTCTTCTGTCAGTTGCTTATTGGTTTCGGTTGTTTCGTTCGTATGGTTGTTGTTGTTGATAGATACCTCATAATCGAAAATATCGTAATTTCGTTGTACGTTTTTGTATGTTCGTAGTTTCGTACTTCGTTCTATCGTAATAATCGATACGAGTTATTCGATATTACGATTGTTTTGTTTTGTAAAGGCGGACGGTGTTCGAGTCGCTCTCCTTTTGTTCATAATTGTTTTCAAGTCTGTGCGTAGTTTGTTGAGAGCATGTATAAAAGGAAATCTCAACTGTCCCGGCAGACATCACAGACAAGAGCCGCTCGAGTACGCCGTACGGAAGAATCTGCCCCTGAAAATGAGCAGCGCCTCTCGAGAAATAGAGAATATATTTCGCAAGCACGCGCTAGAGAATCTAGCTCCGAGCGCTCACAGCGCCTCGCTAGCCAAAATGTGAGGACATCGCGGGCCCGTGCTCGAGGAACTAGCGCTGAACGTGCGCACCGTCTATCTGAGTTAAGGCAGCATGTCTCTGAGACAAGGGATAGGGAGACTAGCGCTAAACGTTCGCGGCGGCTTGGTAGGCAAAATGTCATAACATCGCAGGCCCGTGCTCGGGAATCTAGCGCTGAACGTGCGCAGCGTCCATCTCATTTAAGGCAGCATGTCTCTGAGACAAGGGATAGGGAGACTAGCGCTGAGCGCTCGCAGCGGCTCGCTAGGCAAAATGCCATAACATCACAGGCCCGTGCTCAGGAATCTAGCGCTGAACGTGCGCATCGTCTAATCGAGTGTAATCTTATTTTTAAACAAGAAATTTTCCGCGGACGAAGTCGCGGGCAGAAGCTAGTTACACATAAAATACTGAAACAAGGTAAATAAGATAAGTTTTTTCTTAATTTTATTATTTATGATGGTTTTTTTTTTTTCTTGTCTTGATGTTGACAGTAAGATTTATTTAAGTTGTGGAAACATGTATTGACGAAGTGTACGACTAAAACTTATAATGAGTTCTAATGTACCAACATTACCCTAGTTAAAAACATTGATCCAGTATAAATGGGCCTTTCTGGGTTGTTAATATCCCTTTTTGTTCCTGTCTGCTGTACTGTACGGATTCAATGACTGGTAAAGTTAAGTATCTAACCTATAATTTCAGCTGTGGCTTCTATCATTGTGTTTTAATATTCTTATTGTATTGTGATTTGAATATCATATCGAGTTTATTGTCACTATGACCTACTTGTTCAGTTTTGATTTATAACGGTTGCTTTTCTACCCAATAATGAACTATATTTTCTTGTTTATTTTCTAACTTATCCTCCAATACATTAAGTATGCTAGTCAGCCTAATCATACTTACTATTGTCATAAAGGTGAAAGTTTTTGAGAAGTTTTTTACCATTTTTATGGTAGGAAATCTGACTCTATGGCGGAGCGAGAAAACGTGTCAGACTTCTACTGATAAAATCACACTTGTATTTCATCAGTTGGTCTTTGTGTTCTAGGATCACGGACTTCCCTTTCAGACGTCAACCTGTTGCCCCAGTAGGCTTCGGTCTCTCTGGCCTCTGCGGTTTTGCTGACATCTTTTTGAGGTGCGCGTCGAAGACTCGGGCTCAGTCCGGATGGTTCCCGGATGGGCGGACAGCGAGCTACCCGTTGCTCGATGTCCACAAGCCCGCGTCTACCGTGGCTGGTAGTCTCTTTCGCTAGCATTACTGAGTCGCAGAAGGGGGTGAACTTTGTTACCTTACCTCTTCACGCTCGGGTGGCTAAATGGATTTCAATGAAACTTGGCACGTGGGTAGACCATATTCTGGATAAGCACATAGGATACTTCTTATCCAGGGAGTATGTTCCCTTGGGATAATTTCCTACTATGACGCGAGCGAAGCCGCTGGCAGTAGCTAGTAGCATAAATAACTTTATTTACGACATATCTTGCCCATAACTGTTTTTATTGTTATTATGAATTATTATTACGCTTTTTATTATTAATAAAAACAAGTTTCTGGCCGCAGCTTCGTCCGCGTGATATCAGAAAATTATCCCAAGGAAATAAACCTCCTGCAATAAAAGTATTTTAAATGCTATTCCAGAATATGGTCCACCCATGGGCCAGCCTTTTGAGCATGGAAAAGTAACAAACACACACAAAAACAGTCGCCTTTATAATATTAGTGTTGTTAAGATTCAATAGTCGAACTGTCATTTATTTTGTTTTTGTAATTAGTTCACGTCAACTCGATAGATGGTGTTGTAGCATTTGCTGAATGGCGGTGTTAAAATTTTCCGCGGTTTCATGACCTTGCTTGTATATTGTGAATAAAATTACTCGTTCTGAGCGTGGCGTTTGATTAACATCGTAACTGCCTTGCAGGCTCCTCATACTTTTTAGGGAAATTGTACAAGTGTAATGGACTGTTAGTTCGATAAATTATTAACTTTTAAAGTACCTATATTATCCTGTAGTTGATAGTTAACGCCCAACACGCTACCGAAATGTCGAAGGTGTTTTATCTAAGTTTGTATTGTCAGTCACATTAGCTGATATAATATCCCATCAAAAACATAAATGATAAATGAGAACCAAGTTCAATATTATAATATATGCCTTGGTTGCTGATTTCAATGACAGAAGTGAGATCTAAACTGGTACCAAGTTCGACTCTTGTCTTGCAATATGTCTTTAAAGTTTCAGTCACAACATTTAGTAACAATACAAAACTAGGGTAAAGTAACCGTATGTTCACCACCCACTATCTGTAGATAAGGTATGAGTCTTTTTAAACTAGCGAATTTCAATTGCCTATTAAAGTATTTTTAGTATGCGTTTGGTTAATATCAAATTCACTACATGATAATATTATTCAAGGTTTGTGAGACTGTATTTATTTTTTCACAAAGCGCATTTTATTATTCTAGTACAATGTCAATTTTTCAGTTTATCTCCACTATATTTCAATGATTGCTACTTTAAATAATAATAATCTTTTTTTTACCAACTATATCAGCACTGGAGCCCAACATTGCATAAGCAAAACCATTTTTCTTTAGCCTATTATAGTATTGTAGACCTAGGCTTACGATTTTATTTTAAATCGTGCTGTCCCGCTTTGAACATAAAAGAGAGCACTAGGAAAATAATACTAGAAAACAGAAAGAAATACGCTGTACACACACATATACATTTAAGAAAACTTGGACAGTGCTGATTTTTTTTTTAACGTTATTATCATCAAAGTAAATAAAACTGTTAACTAAACTTATTTCTGTGGACGTGATCCAATTGTTTCCTAGCAAAACTAGTTTCGCGATTTTAGTGCGAGGTGTGTGAAAGTAATTGGATACCTTATCCCTATAATCCAGCTCAATCATCAACAGCTTGTTACTCGCAGCTCCTGGAAAATGGAAAAAAGTTTTTCTTTATTTTTTGCAATCAAGGAATTGTTCATCTCTTTGCTAGGAAATGCCAATGTTGGAGCATTTGATGCGAAATATTCAAACCTACACGAACTGATGAGGAGAAAAGGGGAAAAAGGACCACTCGGTTTCCGCAGCGCGCTCCACTCGCTACAAATTGGCATTGTTGGAGGATGATTGAGAAGAGTATATCATAACTACTCTTGCTCTCACTAATTGCGTTTTTGTTGCAATTAAGGAATCTAAATTGTTTAATTTAAAATCTTCCTATAATTTCTTTTTTGTTTGTAGTTTATGCACGCAGGCAAAAGCTACTTTAATAATAAATAAACTTAGTTCCCACAACCTCGCACAGGTGCGCCCCTGCGGCTGCGGTGTATCTGTGCTCCTGCTAATACATTCACGTCGTGATGCATCGACAAGTAGGGTAACCGTCGCGTCATTGCGATCTACGTCTTGTCTGACACCGTTCACGTGGAAATACACGTCTGTGGACGTTTCGAACGGGAGCTACGCTAATAGAGCGTTTGCACCACACCACAGTTATACAATTACTAAAAAATCAATATAACTGTTTTATTAGGTTACATCTGAGATGGTAATGCGCAGGATTCTTCTACGTTTGGTTTTTGGAAATGTTGTATGAAATATTTCTATTAGTCAATTTGCTATCAAATGACATGCTATAATTAATTTCTATTTAGTTTCAGTGGTCCTGGTGTCTGTTATTTAAAGTGTTACTAATTTCTGTGTCTCGTAACAACGCAATTCAGCAATTTATGTATTGTAACCTAACTTTTTCTAAATTATACTTATTCAGTCACTTCAACCAGTTCAACCCAGTAGTTTATATTAGGAACAATACGTTCAAAACATTATCTAACTGAATTGTAAAGCAATAGCCTGGAACACGGGTTTGAATTAACCTAGATCGGGCGGTCCGCTATTAAACATTGCAATTCCGAACCACGTATGATTATTAAACCTTTAATAATATCTTAGTTCTAGGACACTGTAATTGTATGGAAAATCTTAATACTTTTCGCTTAATGTTCACTTTTGTGAACGTTGTTATCTAAATAAAAAAAAACATTTCCACCCAGGACAAATGTTCGTGTGATGAGCATGCTCATTTGTTCTGTGTTTGGGTGCAATTTATCTCTATATGTATGTATGTATTTAGAAATAATATAAGTATGTTTATTATTTGCCTAGTACTCATAACAGAAGCTCTGCTTAGCTTTGGACTAGATGGCGCTGTGTGATAGTTCTGGAATATTATTATTATAACGTTTTGGAAACACATTCATTATGCGTGCAGCTAAGGAGGGGAATTCCTTGCCGGAGTCTGTGTTTCCTGATAGCTACAACCCTGGAATCTTTAAGTCGAGAGTGAATAGGTTTCTTCTAGGTAAGCGCGTTCCATAGTCGACCGCATCATCGCTTTCCATCAGGTGAGATAGCGGTCAAGCTATCAACAATAAAAAATATATATATTATAATTTATTTACCTGCCAACGTGCAAGCCCACATCTCAGTCCCGTACCTATCGCGCACACAGCACTAATGCCACAACAACATGCGCCCGTTTACTCCACACAGCTGCTTATTGCACTGCAGGCAGCCATCCAACCCCGCAGCCCCGCGCAGCGCCAGCACGTACAGGTTAATATGGCTTGCTCCCGGTTATAGCTGGGATTTGCTCAACACTGTTTGTTAGAGCGTCGCATGGATATAATTAAGTGTGTATATCTACGCTTATGAAGACAATGCAGAGTCAGAGTTGTATCTATGCTGTTTCTGTTAACATATGTTGGTTTATCTAAACTAATGTAGTGAAGACGTGCAATTGTTTGGTTGTGATCTTCTATGGTTTCTTGTAACAACAAAATAAATAACTAATTTTAGAACTTAATTTCATAGGGTAAGATATAAATAAAATATTATTAACAGTTTGCAAATCCTAAATTCCACATTGCAAATGGTATTTTGAAATGACTTTCAAATTACTTACTACACATATTAGAACAACCTAACTGGACTTAGGAACCAAATAGAGGATAGGTAATCAACCATTGTAGGAATTATTTATATATGCACATAATTAGACTATATTATGAGGCAGTTAAATGGATGAACGCGGAGTTCATTGCGGCAGGATTAATTTAGTAATCAGTAATTCAGCAATTCGCCAGTCGCGAATAATACTGATAAATGCTTTCACTGACTAGACAGCTGCACTCAAATCTGTACGGCAAAGAACATCTCAGACACTAATCGGCATGGTTCTCATATGATTTGATTACATGTTTGCTGTATTTGACGCGCAGGACATCTAGCGATCTTTTAGTGTAATTGAACCATAGATTACCCGTGTACACACTCTGGCAGTAGGCCTTAAAAAGAGTGATTTTAACTTGGTCGGTTCACCGAGCAAATCTACGAACCAACATGTTGCACCGGACGGCAGGGCACTGCGCTCCCTTTCTATGTCTACACGGTCCTTAAGGTCGTCGGACAAATAATGATCCAAGTATTTAAAAGTGGATATTCTCTTGATTGCAGACTCGTTTTTAAGAAGCCATATCTGAACTCGTTGCTTTAGCATTACGCACAAACCTAATGAGATTACGTCAGAGACCAAGTGTACATTTCGCTTCGTCCAATTACTTACGAGAAAAATGATTTTTCAATGAAGAGTGCACTTGATTTTAATAGACTTTCTAGGGACCTTAATCGACTTGTTCTGCATCAGTGTGACTGTGGCGTCCTTGCGACGGCAAATAGCACAGACATTTTTCGATAATTAACTATAGCTTCTCTCATTAGTAATTAATTGTCGTCTGTAATTTCTTTCTCGATATATATATTTTGTCTACGTGTGGAGTACTTGTAATTAGAAATATCACACTTTTTATATCACTTACTTTGTTAGTCTGTATAAGCCTTCTTTAAAAAGATATCGGTGAACATACATACAAAAAAAAAAAAACATACATTCAGCCGAACATAGAACCTCCTTCTTTTCGAAGTCGGTTAATAAAATAAATAAGTATGATTGCATGCGCCATCCTTGCTTTCCTGCGTGATGAGAATCCTCACGTATCGTCGACATAACGTATTTTCTCCTTCTAACTTATCAAGCGATCATTCACTGCCTGTTCTTTCATTATTGCTGATCGCTGAAGCATTTATAAAAAAAAATACACAAATCACAAACAATTCGTCTCGTCGAAACCCTCGCAGACTTATAACGACCACCCATCAGTTCCATTTGCCATCAAATTGCCTTTATTGGTAACGACGAAATTAGGACACCGACACACGACTCGCTCTTTATACCTCACAAACACACACCACTCAATTTTCGACACCGTGTTCACCTAGTAAATGTTTCGCACCGTTTATGAGGGAACACAGTGTCAATAAAAATAGTTGCTGGAAAACGCTGAAAATCAAACGAGCGACCAATACAGTGCAGTTTATTTACAATTGAAGCCGAAGTCGTTATTGAGCGTGATTTGAAGCGAGCACACATCGTTATGCGAGGCTACGTGAAAATTCTGTAATGAATGGGTTTATTCCTATAAGTTTGGTTTCAAGTAAAAATCCTGCTTCTGATCCGAAGACCTGTCTGGTTTCATTATTTCAAAATTAATTGTTCTGCGACTCTTGTGTGTTCTAAAACATGATATTCGGCGTCGACTTGTGAACGATGAGCAATGGGTAGCTCGCCGTCCGGCCGTCCGGTAACCGTACGGACCGAGACCGAGACGTCGACGGCGCGTAATGTTCCATGCACGCCTCTAAGATATGTCGGCGAAACCGCAAGAGCCCGGCTAGGCCAAAGCCTATTGAGGTCATAGATTGACTTTCAAAAGGATAACCCGTGGTGCTGGAACGCAAAAGGCAAACTTAGGTCTAGTTTTAGTCAATAAAACTCTAAAACCCTATAAGTGTAGTGAATAGCCTAGAGAAGTAATTAGATAATTAGCTTTGTCTTAGGGGTATTTAAGTCAAGAGTGAATAGGTTATTTCTAGGCAAGCGTACTCCATCGTCGACCACACCATTGCTTACCATTTAGGTGAGATGGTGGTCAAACGCGAGCCTATCCGGACTAATATTATAAATGGGAAATTGTGTGTTTCTGTTTGTCCGTCTTTCACGGCAAAACGGAGTGACGAATCGACATGATTTTTAAGTGGAGATAGCTGAAGAGATGGAGAGTGACATAGGCTAATTTTTGTCTCTTTCTAACCCCCCACTACCCAGGGGAACCGTGTTACTCGAATTTAACGCGAGTGAAGCCGCGGGCAAAAGCTAGTCAATAAAAAAAAAGATGATTTTACACCTCAAAAAAACCCAACCTATTACATCATTTATCTAATCTAAGAGAAAATAGTATCAAAATATTCACATAATATTCTTGATAATTATGTATACAGAAACACATATTCCCATATGATTATAGATCTACTGAATATTGTCGCTTTCTGTGAAGTGTGTCACTCGCGTCGAGCAATCACGCGGCCGATAAATGTGAAATGATTGCGACAATAAAACTCGGCTGTACGCGCGCCAGTCTGAGCCCGCCTTTATGTTCGGCAGTCGCAGATGCGTGCAATCTCCGTCATATGGAAGTATGACAAGATTGCGGCGGAATTTGATTGATCGCTTCATTGGCAGGACGTTACTGTGCACTGAACAGATTGAGGGAATTTCATGTGTCATGCCTTTTTGAGCAAATTATTTACTTAGGAGGTATAGGAAAATGCACTTGTATCATGGTTTGTTATTTGTTGGTACATTTTTGTTTGCTGTTACCTGCATGTTTAAAAATTCAAGAATTTTAGACTTTTATTATAAGTAAACAGAAGCAAAGACGTTATAGATGAAAAAAAGTACTTTGTGGTTAACATAATATGTAGCCGCGAGAAATCGTAAAGTGACCTCACGCAATCGGACACACGGTGCGGAAGTCGTAAGCAGATCTTAGAATTGATCACTTCATGATATGTCCGACCATTTCATGAAATGGTAGCATTTCACAATATACCTAAAACCTTGCCCGCTGGCCACATTATGATATGGGCTCTACGTTTAACGATATAAACAGCTAAGCAACATTATTTCATGATATGTGTCAAACACGAGTGATCATATTGTAAAATAGTTATATCGTTCTCCAGTAGAGGCGCTCATTTCGCATTGTTGTTGTAACATGATCTGAAATAAAAGATAAAAGTGCAATGAATATATTGCATTGCAATTCTTTCTTTCTTTCAATTGCACGATGGTGGCACGTGTTATTGGGTTATTCGGTTCCCTTCAAAATGGTTGAGCTGAGTGGGGCTGATGCACGGGTCATGCTCGTGAACGGGTGCCGTCAGTTGAGACTGGTCATCTCTTATCTGCCAAAGGCTTGATTCAATTTAGTTTTATTTTTTAGTACTTATCAACATTGTGCTCACATAATAGAAGCAACAAGAAACATATTGTAACCAAGATAATATGATTTAAAAAAGTATCCATGGAGTTTCTTGCACGTTCTTCTCCGTAGAGATCTACGCTTTGGAACGTACTTCACTTTATTTGGACTGGCAAATATTTGACTATTCAAAATTGCCCGTAAATGGTATATTTGAAATAAATGCTTTTGATTTGATTTGAATTTTTTGCTTTACAACACAAAGCTACGTTATTTGATATAACGAATAGGTGCGGGCCTGCAAGCCTGAACCAATTACTTTTAACTGCTGATTCTGACAGTCAATTGGTAGTTTGGTTACAGCTATAGTATAGTTTTGCCAACAACACACATACAACTTTAATAGCAATTTGCTTTTTATTTGAATATTTTTTTAAGCTTGTGTTTGTTCTTACAAGAGCAATATATAAGTTCCTATTTTATTATCATGGTCATCCTATATTAATGATTGGCAAACGTAGAATCACATGTTATCTAACATTAACGTTTAAACGATTTGGGCAGTTTTAGTAGGCCATAACAAGAAATGCAACCATTTCATGAAATAGCCGGTCATATCATGAAGTGATCCATTCTAAAATCTGGCCGACATTCCGGCCGAAGGATTACTATTATGTATCTCTATAGAATACCTAATGATACACATAATATTTATCTAGGACCCAGTGATTGTAATGACGCAAATAACAAAAATACTAAAGCTGTTTAAGAGCGTCCTACCCTAGATACGTTTTCATTATTTTTCACATAACCGCTCTTACGTGATTGCGATTTTATAACTCATCTTTCTCTAGATATTTTAGAAACACAGATATCTTGTAGATATTATCTAGGTATTTATTGAAATCAAATCATATCAATCATCCCACCCATACGTACAAAGCGTTTTGAGAATACTTTCATTATGCGTACAGCTAAGGATTGGAATTCCCTGCCGGGGTCTGTGTTTCCTGGTAGCTACAACTTTTTCTTTAAATCAAGAGTGAATAGGTTGCTTCTAGGCAAGCATACTTTATCGTCGGCTGCACCTTCGCTTTCCATCATGTGAAATAGTGGTCAAACGCTAGTCTACTCATAATAATTAAAAAAAAATATCATACAAATCATCAATAAATCTATCATTGTCATGTATCAGACATTGCGTTGGTAGGTGGGTTATGGTGACTACGATAGGGTTACGTTGGATGAACCAACAAACTAAGGGCCCTCTTGGACCCTCTTAATGTCACCTACTAGCTAGCCCGGGTCTTGATACAGGTCATGGTCCAGAGCGAAGAAGAGTGGCAAGCGGTCGTCTCCTTCTGCGAAGCAGTCATGCTAGCAAAGGAGGAGGCCGATCGCATCAGGCAACGGCGGCGCTCACAGTGCCCCAGCCGATCATTCCGATCCCGATTTTCGGCCACCGTAGACACAGGCTTGCGGACGGCGAGCAGTGGGTAGCTCGCTTTCCGACTGTCCGGCAATTGTCCAGACCGAGCCCAAGTCGTCGACGGCGCGCACTGTTCCCCCGCGCCTCAAGGAGTTGTCAGCAACACCAGGGACCCAGCTGGGTCGAAGCCTACTGGAGCCAGGATTAGTCCTAAAGGTAGCTTAGCCCCCGGTACGAAAGGCAACAAAAGGACCAGGAGTGGATTTTTAGGCAGTAAAATCTGACACTATGTCCCGCTCCGCCCAAGAACGGGTGATGTCATTAGATGATTTTCCCACCGCGAAAAAAAATACCTATTAGCTAGCAACATAGCCTCTACGAGTATTCCACCAGGTTCACCAAAATCAATGTTTGTTCCCTGTAATTAATTTACCTCCATAATACGCATTAGCTGTGTTTACTCATGGAACAAGCTGGTTGGTTCATTATCATTGCCCTAGGGCAAACATTTAATATTAGTCACTCAGGAATTAATATCATTTCGGAGAAATACGAATCCTGTTATAGAGATATTTCTACTGCTCAATATAATGCACGAATTTTGGAAGCTTTGTGAAACGTGTAATGTACCGAAACAATACCTACTATATTAATAATAAGTTTTATTCCATGAAAAATTTATTATTTTTCCATGACATTTTTGATGACATTTTTTATTCCTAATCTGTGACATTTACAAGTTGTAATTAAGGGACAATATTAACTTATATGTAATTTGTTTTGATAAAAAACCAAAATTTTGATTATAGATAATATTTATTGAACTTCTGAACTCCCATAAAAATTATTGATACTAACTTAATTTATGCAAACCAAAACTTGTCTTAAAAAAAAAAGTACCCTCGAATTATCCATCTAATATTACTTTGATTACTATTTCAAGAAGTTTATTAATGGATAATATTACCCAATATTATTTACCGGTTATTATCAAAGGCAGAATATTTTTACAACGCCCTGTCGGCTCGACACGACTAAGCCTATTATGATTCGTGTCGGTTCATTGGCTTATTATAAAGGTCCCATTAATTTTGGAGTCCTCTTATAAAATATATTTTTAAAAGTTTTTTAATACGATGAGGCACTTTTATCGGTTAATTAATAAATTACATTAAGCTTTTTTTAACGAGATTATTTTTAACAAGGGGTTTCTTCGACCTCAGCCCAAATTTTAAATTGCTGTACCTACCCGTACTAGCGAGAGCTGATGGTGAAATTTAGTTTTTATTTTCTTATTAAAAAACATCATAAACTGATCACGTAGTGTAAAAAAATTATTTACCATTGCCGGTAAAATTAAAAAGAAGGAATACCCTGTGAGTAATTTAAATACCTAAATAGCGTTTATTTCTTGAAGTAACCTGTGCACTCTACAGTTTATAAGAACTTTGCAGACGGGAGCCAGAAGCCTTTACCTGGTGAAACCTGTGCTACGGGTCTCCTGGTCTCCTGATATCGAGAGCTTTATAAAACGTGTAACGTTAAATGCACAAAACCTAAAAATAGGTTAATCAGAATAACGAGCAGAATCAATTGAACAACTTTTTAATATGGGTCACATTTTTCATAAAATCTTCATTAAAAATGTTGGCCTCTCTATTCATTAACAGGTCAAGCCACCACGTGCGCAAACCCGCTAAAATATTTTTAAACAAATAGAAATGGTGGTCGTCCATTTCAATTTTCTCATACGCGGGATAGTAATAGTTCTTATTTTATTGTTTATCTTGACTTAGACCAACTAAAACAGCACATAAATCCTTTACATTATTTTTATCCTTTTTTTCTCTCAGTATTAGGTTAATTAAATTAAAAATCATTTGAGGTGTCTGAGGTTTAGCGCATTCAACATTACTCGTTGTATAAAACCATGATTTGAGTATGCATTACAGTAGCAAGGAGCTCTTATAACTCATGAAATTAGATTAAATTAAATTATGACATACTAATAAATTATGACATTAAATTATGATACACAATTAATTTAAGACATAATATAATTAAATTATGAAAAAGCTCGAGGTGTTGAACATAGCCATAACTCTGGTTGCGGCCGCGCCCCGCCCGCCAGTGGTCGCCGAATTGCTTGATTACCGCTGATGGCTCCGTTGTGCCACCATTTACACTCACTTTATGGCGCCGACTTATTTACTGGCCCATTTCACTTCTACAACGTTTTCGTTTCAGGAATATTTTTTGGCCAACTTTAGGGAATATTTTAAGTGATTGGAAATGTCATCGGGAGTGAAACAGTCGCGCCGTGGGAGACGTAAGGCGACACGCGAGCTGTAACTCACTCGGTACAGCTCGTAAACCCACTGGCGGTGTTTCTTTACTAAAATGTATCGTATCTTTTGTTTTTGTATCTAAACCTTATTTTAAAGAAGTCGCGTTCAATCAATGTCAATGTCTAATTTTGTATTTTCTCTTTTATCGTCATTCTGAAATATTACAATATCACTAGCTTTTATCAATTTGTTTGTTAACTTAACCTACACATAGAAGTATCCGACTTGAAACCTTTTTAAACCTTTGATTCGACATCTTTGTTAACATTGTAGAACTGTATACAACCTACACAGTGTTAGTTATATTAATTGTATTGGTACACTAAAATAAAAATAAAACTTGATGTCTAAACTTGGCGTCTAAAAACTCCTCATCGCTGTTGACTGATAATGTGCGAGATAGACTGGCAGCATTATTACCACATCGCATGCCAATACTTATCCTCTGACAAAGATAAAAGCCAACATTTATTAAGTACATTATTATTGTTTGTTAAATTATCGGGCACATCTGCCATTTTCATACCTAAAGCAAATAGAAAAACACACATAAAATCTCAGCCTTCACATTCAAGGAAATCCATAAAACAATCGAGTAATAAAAACGAGTATAGAATATAATTTAAAAATAAATATCTTTCCGCCATGAAACCAAACGAACATTAAACTGTAAACCCTTTTTATTCCGCCATAAAGTTTATCACCATAAAAATATGGTGTTTTTACCAGCGAGCAATATACTTTCTATTTCTCTATAATAACTGCTTCGGGAATTGATAACCAAGTTTTATATTCCACTAACTATAGCCTTCGGGTTCACATGCGAGCAATCTTCTCAATTTTATTGGTTCTACCTGAGCGACAGGTGACGCACATTGTTCATAAATATTACCTAGTGCATAGATACAGCCTTTTGTTTCAACTCGCTAACTATAAATTTAGTGAATTTTAAGAGTGTCATTCTGAATTTCGACAGTTAATTATTTCGACACCGTCCCAGTTTCGAAAACCAATAGTTCGACAACTCATTTCTACAACAAAATATGTTCGATGAGCATTAGTTCTATAGAACTTATTTCTACAACACACAATTTTCAGAAACACTACGCATAGCCTATACATCCTACGCCCTACGTATATGTATCCTACTCAGCACCCTAGCCTTTTTCTCAACTAACTTGGGATCGGCTTTGAGTATAACCGGATGTGTTCAATTTACTAGCCGGTTTAACATGGAACGACTGCCAGATTCTCGTTACCTTCACTAGGTCATCGGTCCATCTTGTAGGAGGCCTTCCAACGCTGCGTCTACCGGTACGCGGTTGCCACTCTAGAACCTTTCTGTCCCAACATCAATCTGTTCTGCGAGCAATGTGCCCATTGCCACTTAAGTTTGGCGATTTTTCGTGCTATGTCGGCAACCTTAGTTCTCCTGCGGATATCTTCATTTCTGATTTGATCACACAAGAAAACTCCGAGCATCGACCTTTCTATTGCCTTTTGGGTGATTTTAAGCCTTCTGATGAGGCCCATTGTGACTGACCACGTTTCGGCACCAATGTCATCACTGGCAACACGCACTTTCGTTTTGAGACACTGGTATACTGGACGAGAAGTTAACGCTATTGACTGGTTATAATTAAAAACATAATTGAATCTTCTTTCTGTTTTTATTCTGTAACTATCTCAGACCGTAAAATGCAATTCAATTAATTATCACGTCACATTTCAGAGCAGTATTATTTCGAACGTATATTCCGACGAAATGAAGATCCGCCGAATAAGAGCATATCGAAGAAAGGTTCTGTCGAAGCAATGTTTTTTTTTTTTAATTTGTGTGTATCAGAAGTAATTCCTAGAATATAGAATAGAATAATAATAAATGGTGGTGGTGGTAGTGGTGATATATAATATATGGTGTTTAGTGAAGCTTTTCCTCGCCCAGAGAAGAACTAACTACCACCATTTTCATTTCTAGCACCGAACACCGATGTTATATTTTGGAAGAATGTAGATGTATAACTCAAGATACGGTACATGTTTCAGCTTGATCTCAGTACAGGCACGGCTTTCCACTAGAAGTAACAAATGTCCACAACCGGTGGTGAACATTTAACATCACATTGGCTATCGACTAATTTGTCATCAAACTAAATAAACAAGCTGAGGTAATGTAGGGGTGGCCGCGCTCGGGCTATTGGCCACAACAACAAAATGCCGTCACCGATATATTTTATGTAGGTTTAATACATTTTATAAGGACTCACCGCACACGATTGACGCTGAAAGCCGTCATACGCTACAAAACGCCGTTGCTCGCTTTTTGTGGCTCGCACTGGTCACTAAACGCAGACACAAAAAGCTGTCACACGTGACGCCACTCACGCATTTAAACCTTCTTCGACAGAGTCGTAACAGCCATTGGCCACCAGTGGCTTGCGGCCGCTTCTGGCAACTTGCGGCGGCGTTTGGCATGTGGCCCATGTGCAGCGACACTAAACTTAAAATATAGTATACAAAGAAAACAAGAAAATTTCATAAACACCGTATGTTGAAAATGGTCCGTGCTCGCGTAAGATACAACATTTATATATTTTTACATGTTTTACTGCTTGTGATAGTAGTAATCTGCACTTAATGTAGTTTCTATAATAAAATGTTCAAACTTCAAGATTGTGATGTTTATAGCCGCTTAACATTTTATCTAGCGTTACGTGATTTTGGTTGATAAATAAATACAGAGGAAGATACTTTTCAATACTTGAAGACTCTAAATAAGGCTTCAATACTGAGTTTCAGGAAACGCATTTGTTTCGAGATAACATCCAATGACTTATTCTGCTCTAGGTTGAGAGCAGTAGTGGCCGAGTGGTAACGACTTACGAGTTGTAGGTCGCGAGTTCAAACCCAGCCAGGCGCATTACTTTGAGTTATTTGTTTCATCACGACTCTCAAAACGGCGAAGGAAAACATCGTAAGGAAACCGATGTCCGACCTAGAACCAATTTGAAGACATGTGATATTCACCAACCCGCACTGGGCCGACGTGGTGAATGACGATCCATTCCCTCTCTCATAAAGACGAGGCCTGAGTCCCAGCAGTGGGAACATTAAAAGGTTTATTATGTTATGCTATGCTCTAGGTTGCAGCGGGATTTAGATTTAAATTTCAGACTTTTATTGACTAAAACTACTCCTGTTTCCTTTTCAAAATATCCTTCTGGCTAGGGCTTCAGTACTGCTATTTTTTTTTTTTTAATTATACAAACAGGCAAACAAAACTTTTTTTTGAGGTCGGTTAATAAACACTCATACAGGCAATGTTAGGCCCAGTATTCCGTTTCCGTTACCTCCACTCGATTCGTTGGTATAAAACCTTTAAAAAATAATTACAAGCTACAACTGTTCTGTTTGTTAGTTAGAGGTGGAGTCGAGTTGGAGGACACGACTTGCAATTTAGAGGCTAGTCTCACTACATACAACCTAAGATGGCACTCTTGGGACAACATAAAGTAGAATTCATTTGTAAACACTACTGCGTCGGTTTATTGAAAAACACACAAAGGTCGAACCTAAGTAATTAGTGGAAGAATACCTAAACAAGGTTCAAGAGAACAGTCCAGAAACTTATCTTGCCTAACATTTTTTTTAAAGAAAAAACTTATCAATACATTTACATGAAAACCCGCTCTTATCCCTACCGCTTTTAGGACTTTAGGTGCACAATTTACTTTTTTTCGCACTAGTGCGGAAAAAAATTGTGGTGGGACAATTTATTACATTTATCATATCAAGTTGGGCACTATGCACCCCCGATCGTGTCAATGAACGTTTATTTATATCTTCCTAAGTGTATTGAAAAGCTTCATTTGATACACGTGGAAATTTGTTACTGCAGCACTCGGCTCCTCACTTATAGCTCAGGCGAATTCCGTCTCGGCCGCAATGATAAACTTTCTTTATTTATATCAAAATGTACTATTTCAATTTTAAGTTTTAAACGCGAAGCGAGAATCATTTCTTTGCTTTACGTAATGACTTACAGTGAGTGACCCCTTAATGGGGGTGCAGTTCTTTTTATATTTATTTACATATAATGAAACTTAATGAGCCTTATAATTTTCCCAGTGCTGGAACTCAAGCCTAGTCTCTGGGAGAGAGAATGTGTCGTAATCCTCCACGCGGACCCACTGCAGATTAGTGGAAGTCACCTTTCTTAACCCTTCAGATACCGTCAATTAGAGACACAATAGTAAGACAATAGATGCGCGGCCACCGGTGGTCGTTTGGGGATTCATGAATTAAATTGTTTAGTTTAGGTCATGTCGTTTTCATGACGATGTTTTCCTTCACTGTTTTGAGAGCAGTGCCTGACTGGATTTGAAACCGCAACCTACCATTCGTAAGTCGGAGCTGTTCCAGTGGGGCAACATGGCTCACGTATCCATTAGATATAGTACTGACAGACAGTACACAATTGTACTAGAGCTCCATGAGGCTCCTGCACCAGCGAAGCGTGAAACTAGTCTGTTAATGACGATGCGATACGAAGTAGAGTAGTGACACGACACCGACGGGAACTGATTGAGTCGGTCAGAGCTGTAGTAGGGGAGGCCCGGATGCTAAATTTGCAGTTATTACAGCGTTATGGGGACCTATTGGATAGTGAAGATTAAGTTCAAAAACTAAAAAAAAGTCTATGACAAGTTTCCATTTTAGTGGGGAACGCGCTCAAGGTGTTCCGAGGATCAAATTTTTTTTACTAATCTGTTGGGCTACCCTCAACGAACACAACCGTACCTTTCAATCGTGTTAATATAGGTACAATTATGACTATGGGTGCGCGAATGGCCTTTGCTAGGGTTTAATGAATTAAGGTTTCATATGTAGTAGGGGTACATCAAGAGGTACAAGCTTTCCCCCAAATGATTTTCTGACGCGCTCGAGTATCCCGCAAAATCCCCATCTCGTCGCCCCTACTACTATCGATGTCGATACAAACTCTAACTTCAATCTATTGGAACTGAAGGCTGTGCTCAGAAATGTTCTGCCTGAGTTACAGGTTTCATCCAAATTCTTTTTTTTCTATTGAGGAGGGATTGTTTAACAAACAACTTAATTTGTAAATATACAGACATTCTTAATAATTTTAAACAAAATGTTTTTTTTTTTTTTATTTCCTTATTGCTTGAAACTAGTGAACTAGTAAAGTGTAAAATAGTGAGCAAGTTCTTCGCTAAGGTATCAAAGTACCAATAAGTATGACAAATTGCCCATAACGGCTCATTATACTCATTGGTGCTCTTTGTCATTTTATAAGTTTCGTTATGTGTGCCTTCATAATCTAAGGCGCTGCGCAAACAGAGACATTTTTTGTCCTACTTACTGACACCGAACACATTTGTTCTATACTAATCAAATATTCATTGGTAGGTTGTATCTGACACATGACTCATTAGTGTCTACGTTTGCGCCTTGCTTATGTCCAGTCCATAGTTAAAAATATCTCAAACACTAACGCTAGTGTATCTTCGAAGTCGGTCCGAGTTAAGTTAAGGCTGAACCGTACACATCTGCTCTTCAGATCATACCAGTGTGATGTTACGAGTATGTTATGAAGTGGTCCCTCTCCAAAGTTTTCCATCAGATCCTTTCCAAATATTAACTGGACCACTTTCGGAAAGTATTCGTTCAAACAAAAAAAAAGAATTAGCAAAATTGCGCGACTTGGCGAAAATATCGTTGAACAAAATACAAAACAAAAACTCATTCAGTCGAATTGAGAATCTCCTCTTTTTTTGAAGCCAATTCAAAATATCTGCAACCCGGAAACCCTGCACATAATAACAAAAACATAATTGACCCATAAACTCTGTTTATAGTAGCAGACCAATCTAACTCAAAGAGATAAACAATAGTTATCAACAACCAAATTTAAGATCGTTTTAACTTTAGCCATCACTTTGAAGGCGAAGTCTAGATAGTAGCGAGAGCGGGTTGTGTAACGTGTGATGAAACACTATTCTATTATGCTACTGTATTTGGAAATGTCATTATAGGTTTTCTGCATTTTTATAACTATCCTAGTTTCTTCCAATAATAACGTAAAAAAAATCCCAAAGAAAATAACTCCCGAGATTAAAAAAAAAGTATCCGAAGTCACATTCCAGGACATGATCTACCCATGCCCACATTCAAATCCGTTCAGCCGTTTGTGTGTGAAGAAGTAAGAAACATGCACACACAATATATACAAAAAGCCTTTACAAATATTTGTGCGATCGCAGATATGTAGATATTTCTAAAAGACACTCCTGTCTTAAGAACTTAACGCACATATAAACTGGAGTGATTTGGTTCGATAAATTATCCGTTATTAATTACGGAAGTTTTTCACACTTCACATTCAAATTCACATTAATTTTTGTTAAAAACATGAGTGAAAAAGTGAGTTAGCGAAAGAGACAATTTTTGGGCTCACAACGTACCCAGTGAAGTACAACGCTGCCGCCTGGCGACGGTGGACCGTCACTCCGCTACCCGCTATCATCGAGACTGCAGCCCCAGCATTAGACCGTGAACGATAGACCCGTTTTATTCAGTAAATATTTACGAAAAGCCGGAATTACTTATCCTCTTAAAATTAACATTAACCATCTGAGAAGCTGGTAATTATCACAATGAAATTTGATAAATGGTGGAGAGGTGCTGATGGGATGATGGTAATTGCCTTAGTAAGCGGAAGTCACTTGAGAAATATGTTCGTAATATTGTAATTTAAAGAGGTACTCGTGGATAAACAATAACAGCCACAGGGGCTTACCATCTTTTTGTGGAAAATCTTTATATAATATGTGTTTACACGATTCGTTTTGGAGAGTGTGCGCAGGAATGACGTGTTATAAGTGCCCTTGTAGGCCTATATGAAATAAAATATTTTGACTTTGACTTTGAATTGCATGACTTGATTCCGCCATCTCAATTCTACCATCAGACAACCCGACGTACGACGAGTATTCATGTATACCCATACGTTATAGAAACTTCTACGGTCCAAACTAAGCATTTTGCCTAGGCTTTTATACTGCGTACGTCAAAGGACTGGAACAATCTGCCTGCTGCGGTCTTCCCATGCGATTATAGTTTGAGTCTCTTCAAGCCAAGAGTCACACCACCACAAATTGCATCACTGCTTACCATCAAGTGGGATCGCTGTCAAGCACCAGTTTATATCAACTAAAAAAAACAAATTTAAGCAACGCTGGTCGAGATCAGTCAACAGATGGGCGACTATCTCTTACCCTACGTATTCGGAAAGCACGTTAAGCTGTTGAACCTGGCTGTTAGTTGTAGATTTTTGACATTCGTTACACGCACTCAAAATGAATATCTAAAATAAGGAGTTCCAATTGACAGTCGCCTCATATAGACGCCTTCAGTGATCGAAAAAGTAATCGCAATCCTAGACTTTTTGGATTTTTGTCAGCAAAGGTCACTGACACTCTCTTAAGCTATGTAGAAGTTATTGATGAGATGATTATCCACTTCTATAAAATACAATATTGGTAAGACTAGACGCCGACCCCAACAAAGTATATAAGAACGCTCATCACATTGAATACTACCATTACTACGACGACTTTACTATTGTGATTTAGTAACTAACGCATTTACAGAAATATTTAGTATCTATCTAATGCATTCGTAGACACTAAAATAAGTAGGTACCAAGTAGGACCGCAGACCAGACGGATGTGGTCTGGGCTCCTAAATTTAAATAAACTAGACAATGTATGAGAACTGTCTTGGAGTTTATTTAAAAAATAAACAATTCTTATTAAACACTTGCCCTATCATTTATAAAACTTATAGAACAAGTGTCCCCCGCCGAGGTGCGACAGTACGTGCCTGTACTACTGACTACCACAGCTTCTTTATACGCTTACACTGCAGTGTTAATTATATCTGCACTAATTAAGAACATCTGCTTGCATCAGTTATGAACGATGTTTATTATTAATACAGTACCTACTCAACTAATGTTGTTTCACTACTGTCGTTTCACTACTGTTGTTTCACTACTGTTGTTTCCATTTTATTTTTGACATTTTAATGTAAAGGCGGGGATGTCATTTGGATAATTTTTACCCACCAAAAAAAGTGTTATTCGTTTTTTTTTTTTTCGGTTTACTTTAACCCAAAGCCACACTATAACAACACTTGGGCACAATTTAGTAAAGCGCGACTGTTTCCAAACAGATGAGCCCATCAGTAGTAATCGCATGGAACCCCATTAGGGTCCCGTCACACACTCACGACATTGTGTGTGTTTCCCGAGGTGAGCGGAACGAGTGCTTCCGCGCGAGCGGCGCCCGATCGCGCGAGAGAGAAGATAACATTGTTCCACATATTGTGTCGCCACATCCAGGTGAGACTTTGTTATAAAAGGTAATTTCATCGTCAATTATATAGAAATACTACCCGACAAACATTGTTCTACCATATAAATTTCTAGCTTTTGCCCGCGACTTCGTCCGCGTACATAAAATATAGCCTATGTCACACAGGAATAAAGCAGCTTACTATCGGTGAAAAAATTTTAGCAATTGGATCAGTACTTTAAGAGATTACCTCCTACAAACAAAGAAACAAACTTTACTTCTTTATTATATTAGTGTAGATTAGTGTAGAATTGTAGATTAAACAAAGAAAAGGAGTGCGGGTAAGACAGTAAATAGTAACCTAAGACCTATTATCATCATCATCAGCCTTTTTAATGTTCCCACTGCTGGGACTCAGGCCTCCTCTCTAAGAGAGAGAATGGGCCGTAATCCACCACGCGGGCGCAGTGCGGGTGGTGGATGTCACATGTCTTCGAATTTTTAGTTCTTGGACATGCCTGTTTCCTCACGATGTTTTCCTTCACCGTTTAGAGAGCAGTGGTGATGAAATAAAAAACAAAAAGTAATGCGCCTGGCTGGGTTTGAACGATCTATTAAATCACTATCTCCCGCTCCGCCCAAGAGTGGGGGATGTCATTAGATGATTTTCCCACCGAAAAAAAAAACCATCAATGACGGAACTATCTCGATACTTACCAGGAAGATCCACCTTCCAATCGTTCCCAGCACTTTCAGAAAGCCGCAACAAATTCAATATTCCCTCTATTATCAAAAACTCTCTTCAAAGTCAAAGTCAAAAGTCAAAATATTTTATTTCACATAGGCCTACATGGGCACTTATAAAACGTCAGAAGCTAGTGCACGGTTCCAAATTGGTCGTTTCCTATGGAGAAGAACCGGCAAGAAACTCCATGGTTACTCTTTTAAAAAATGTGTTTATTACAATATTCATTGATTTATGTAAGAACAGTGTAGACCAGTCAACACTGTACACAAAAGCACAAAATTAATCATAATAAAATAAAAAAAGTAAGTCGTAATAGAAAGTTATCTAAGTGTTTGTGGATTATACAGTGTTCTCACATTCACATTCCAAAAAGAGGCTACATAAAAAAGCAGGAAAATTTTAAATAATTACAACTGTTAACATAATAAATTACTAACAAATTTAATGCAGTTGAAGTCTAAATAATAAAAATAAAAAAATAAAATATTGCAAAAGCAATGCGTTAAAAAAAGGAAAAATAAATATATATAAATTAAAACAAAGGTGGAGCAGTCAATAGACCCAATATTAATGATTTACCAGGGGGCCACATGTGCAGAGGCAGTCATTGCCAAACAAGCGTGTCTTCGACATAGTCTTTAACCTTGTAATATGCTTTTTTGGTTAGGACACGCTTAATATGAGTTTTGAACTTTCCCTCACTAAGTTCAGTTACCACCTTTGGCAGCTTGTTGTAAAAGCGTATGCTGTTTACTAGGAATGACTTGCTGGGCTTAGCTAATCTCCATTTGGGTACTACAATTTCGTTTACTACGCGTATTTTTGTTGTGAATATCGCTTCTAATTTTAAAGAGTCCTAAGTTTTTACGAACATACAAAATGCATTCTAAGACATAAAGAGAAGGCAGAGTCAGGATGTCGATTTCTTTGAATTTATTTCTTAACATTATTTTCGATAAATAAGGTAGGCTTGTGGCAAATCTCCGTCAGCTTTACATAATCCTGTGCGGAAGCCTTCGGAGGGTTGCAGGCCATTCGGAGGGACCTTCTTCTCATTCAGAAGTAAATTAAGGAGTTTTCCTGTTCAGAAGCGTATGATAAACCTTGTAATTGTTTGGTGGGCTTATATCAATTCTTTGTGTTAAGTTTTGGTGAAAAAAGAGTTAGAAGGATATTTTTTTTTCTTATGTTCCAGCCATGTTATCTTTCCACTGCATTTGGTTGGTTGGTATTCTTACCAAGGTGTTAACGCTGCCTTTAACTTTGTATTGCATGAAGCTTAATAAAAATATTTTTTTTATAATTAGACTAGATTTTGCCCGCGGCTTCATCCACGTACATAAAATATAGCCTATGTCGCTCAGGAATAAAGCAGCTTTCTACCGGTGATATAATTTCAGCAATCGGTCAAGAACTTTCAGAGATAGGTAATCTGTCTCCTACAAACAAAATAACATAAAAAGCAAACTGTAGTTCTATAATAATATTAGTGTAGGTGATCAATCAGTGCTACCACGAGCTCTTAACGAGATCCATTTTACGACCTAAACTGAACTGTTAAAAGAATGGAGCTATATAGGGTGTATAGCTCCATATCCCGCTTTATCGCTCGCATGCCTGAAATTCTTACACGTTATGGTAAGGCCTCAAGACATGTATTGAAATAAACAAAGAGAAGACGTTATTAGAAATTTTGTGTCAAAAGAATAGTATAATAAAGGATTTAAGTACATCTTACATCGTAAAACTGCTTGTTATACGAAAGTTGTAAAATATAACCGAGTCAACTAGCTCTTAATATGATATTCATAGACTATAAACTGATATTATTATCTTAGCATAGGGTTATTGAGAGATATATAGAATATTATGTATAACATAATACCTTTCTATTTGCCTAGACTTATCCCATTAATTTCGTGTCGGCTCTCTTCGTCACTTTTCGCCAAACTTCGGTTCTGGGTTATCGAGTATTTGAGTCATTCATTTATTAATGGCTTTCTTAATGTTTTTGCTGGCTGTAGATATCCAAGTTAGTAGGGGCTATCAAGCTTTTTTAGACTAGTATTTGTTAGGTTCTGATACGAAATCTGATTTTATACTCTGTTTTTGTGACCAAAAATATAATTTTATTTATTTTGTATTCGATTATTCATTGCAATCAACTAATTGCGCTGGCAAAACCGAAACGTATTTGTGATTATCTGTGGTAAAGCTGTCAGTGTAACATAATGGCGAGTGACAGGTGACAGCTTCCTTGTTCATTTGGCGATTGTTGAGGTCAAACGCACAATTTGTCTCTTGCAAAATACATTTGGCTATGATGGACTGACATGGTCAATATTGTGACAAAGCTCCTTAATAAAGATTTAAAAAAAAAATAGTAGTAACGAGAAATATGTAGCTGAGAAATTTGTAATTTAAAAGTGTCCTGCACATTCTTCTCCACGGACATCTACGCAATTAGTATATTTTTTCTGACTGGATCTTGATCCATGCTCAAGCATGTAGATAGATAGATAGAGTCTGTCTAATGAAAGCGTAACCTGAAGTTTTTTTTTAAATTAAAGTGGCAACATTATTTTGCCGCCAAAATCACGTCTAAGTCTGTAATTGCAATTGTCAGTTTTTTGAAACACATATTTATTTATCAACAATAACTGCTTTATCATGGGTAAAACAATATAAAGTTATGTGCGAAAGCTGCTACACACTATCATCAGTGAGTTTAAACAAAAACAAGAAGAGAAAGAAGTTGTTTTCTAAGAAAAACAACAATGTTTATATACGATCTTGGATTTTTAAGTTAGTGTGACATTATAATCTTGATAATTGTTGACTGACCACTAGATATTTTTACGGTATGAATGATGATACTTCTTATGTTTATAGATAATCTTAAAAATATGCAAGGACTCAACGGAAAAAATTTGGAGAAATATAGGGAAAAAGTCTTTAAACTAAGTTCACTACACTCACTACTCACTATATCCTGAATCACTGTATTCACTGATGTCCTGAAGATTGCTACAATACGTTTATGAGCAGTCCAGATGTGATGAAAGATTTGCCTCCGTCTGGTAGGCCACCAAAGTTTTCATCTGTAGCGTAAAAAAGGAGAAAATAGTAACTAAAATCCTCGTTCAAATTTGTGAGAGATAGCTGCTGAACTTTCCGTGTCTCACGAGTCGATCCGTATCATTTGAAACATTTACTTGAGTATAAAACATGTTCCCACTTGACTAATTCCAAAAGATTTGAACTTTTTCCCTGCTAAAACGAATCGATTCCAACCCAACAATCTTGAAGCACATTATTAGTGTTGGCGAGACGTGCTGAAGTTGAAATCATGTTGACTATTTTATTTGACTGTCGTGGTGTTATGCTCTTGGTTTTCTTGCCGGAAGCCCAAATTGTAAATAAAGAATTATACGGCATTTGAGAGAACAGATAAAATAAATAGAACAGATAGAATAATAACTAACTTTTTGTGTATCATTAACCTTTACCTTACATCTACCAATAAATAAATCTACACAAATTTAAGTTCTTATACAACTATTGTACAATCGTCATATATAAAAAAAAAAACTCAAGTATCAAAACTTTTTTCTCCTACTATTTCAATAATACCACATTCAAATTTTTGGGTTTCAACCTCCTTTTCTCAGGTCACGCTTTCAGTAGACGGACTCTAGATACTCTTGTCTCTTCTTCTTCTTTCTCTCTCTTTTTGTTCTTTTTTTGTGTGATATTCTTTATTATTGTATTGGAGCTAAAAAAAATATTGTCACCGGTGTCACAATAGACGCTCTTATTGCTAAAAGTGATTGTTTACAGAAAACCTTTGGAAGGATTTAACAGAGAAAGGAGAAAAGATACGCAGGTTGTCCGTGGTGTATTATTTACAAATATAGAAGACATATAATAAAATTCCTTAAACACATACAGTATATAATATACACATACATATATATAATATACATATTAAACTGCTCTATTCTCGATCAAGAATGACATAAACACGTTCAATATAGGTGCGTTATAAAGCACAAGTGCCCCGACCCGCCTGCTCACCGCCGAGACACCCGAGCGTTATGGCGGAGATTACCGAACGGAATGGCCAATAAAATTTGACCCCACATACTATGACGGGTTATTAACACGGTGACAGATCGCACTTATAAATGTGATCTATGGAGAAAGATCAGATAAAAGACTTATTTACCTAACGGCAAGGATTTTGCAAATAAAAACACCAAAACAGGTAAAAATTTCGTATATTTTTGCTTTGATAATACAATAGCAATATCGAGAATCTATAGGTAACTAGTTGAAATTGATAAACATTGCCGAACTTACTTCTTTTTGACAGGACAATGTAGAACTTTGTGCCCAAAAGCAGAATAAAAATAGTATCTAATCTATGAATCCGCGGAGTGCGTTTGTCTACTGTCCTAGTCTGTTCATTTTAGTCGTAGTACATATCGATAATTTTAGTAACCAGAGAAAGCAACATCTCATACAAGAACTAGTGCGCCTAACCATCAGAAATTTCATCACTGCTTACCATCAGATGGGATTGCAGTCAAGCACTAGTTTACATCAGATTTAAAAAAAAATCTTTGAAATTACTAGTCCGCTCGCTAAAATTTTTTCAACGATAGAAAGCTGCTTTATTCCTGAGTGACAGTCTAAACTTAATGTACGCGGGCAAAGCCGCGAGCAAAAGCTTGTGTATTATATTTTTAATGTATTTGATAATTTTATATATTGTAAAAATAAAATAATAAATCATTTATTATCAGGCATCTTAGCCCATAGATACCTTACAGACTAACATATAAATCATAATAAAATTGCTCATTATCGATTACTAGCTGCTCCCAGCGGCTTTGCCCGCGTGATAGCAGAAAATTATCCCAAGGGAACATACTTCCGGGATAAAAGTATCCTATGTCCTATTCCAGGACATGGTCTATCCGTGTACCAAGTTTCATCAAAATCGGTTCTGCCATTTAGGCGTGAAGACGTAACCAACAAACAAACAAACTCACTTTCGCCTTTATAATACTAGTTATAAGGATATTTTATTTTCGAAATGCAGATAATGCAGTGGGCTGCATGGTTATTACCATCAAAAGTAGTATAATTAATAAGTTAAAATGTGCGCCTGCTAATTGTCCCTAGGTAAATAAAATACAAAATTTTTCGCCAAAAATGGCTTTCGGACGTGCGACAATATAACCACGGCCGCTTTCACTGGAAAATTATAATTCGCTGTGTGATCTAGTTACGTGCCGTCAAAGCGTCCGTCCGACCGGCCGTCCGGCCCGGACAGCCGCCGGTAATCACGTTACCGACTACATACGACCCACTTTGTAAGAACACTATATTGAATTACGGTTATTTATAATTTTTATTAATTTTGTTTACGTATTAACGACCTGGCTGCAGTGAGCGGTAGCTAAGCGCGGGGCGGCGAGCAATAAGAACAAAAGTATGAAAATCTTTGCAGCACGCCACGAGACCAATGCCACTCCGCTCGCCGCTAAAACCAAACTCGTCAACTGGCCTTTATACTCTTCGGTCTTCTGAATAATTTGTCATAGCTTATGTAGGAATTTGGTCTACGATGCTGAAATCTTTACGAAATCTGCCTTTTTTGCGAGAATGGAAATTGTTAAACCTGATGCAATGTTAATGAGAGAGCTGGGGAATACCATGTAGACGTGGCTCGGAAGTAACATGGCACGAGTCAACAAGTTCTTGGGAACAAATCGTAGGTGGCACGGCTTAGAAGTGTGACATTACGAATCAACAGGTATTTAAGAACTAGTATCATCTATATAATATCGGTAGTACCTGATCTAATAATAATATTATCTTCTTCTTCTGCCCCCCGCCTTTATCCCATTACGTGAGGTCGGTTTTCGCCATTTATCTCTATCTCGAACGACTTGTTCGTGAAGTCACAATACTCCCTGTCTTTCTGGAGATTTGACAGCCAGGTTGTTTGGGGCCTCCGTCTTCCTCTCTTTCGTGTAGCAATGGAGAGGATCTCCTCCTCAAGTCGTATCCCTCATTACTAAGGGTCGTGAAGTTCCCTCTGGATTGGCTTCTTTTTGATGGCATTTCGCCATCTGTGACGGTTCATAGCGTCATGAAGTGCGATGTGCAATTAGGCGTCCAGTGTGGAGCGGACCTGATCTGCCCATCTTTTTGAGCTGCGGCCTTTTGGAAAGATTCTATAACTAATATAATAAAATAAAAATTGTTGGTTTTTGGTATCTAAAGTACTCAAGTATCTAAAGCTCTAAAGAACGCAAGCAAAGATTTGATTAAGTACGAAAATTCTTTCTACAACCAAAGCTTTTATGTTATTCAGCGTTCATAACATAATAAACGTTAAAAGTGTAGAAGAATATGTAAAAGAAAAGACATTTAACAAAGAAGAGGTTTTTATTTACACACAGCAACTGGAAGGATTTTTTATCATTACTACGGCGGGAGATATTATATCACGTACATAATGCATTAGCTAATAACATAACGAACGTACATAAAGCTATGAGTACGTTTCGCTGTTCTCGCTAACTTTAATTTTAATGCGTCGTAAAACGACTCCGTGTGCGGTCATCTTTACGAGAGGTCGGCTGGAGGGGCGCTCATCCACTTCTAAATCTATCGATATTACAATTGGAAGATATTTGAATCTGACTGCTTTTTTGCTATTCGGAAAAATCTTTGTAACTCAATTCGGGAAGTGAACGGTTTTCATTGGTAAGTTTGTACGGAAACCTCAGTGCGCGAGCCCGACTCGCACTTACCCAGTTTTTGTTATTGTTCGAGCTTGGCTTCAAGTCACCAAAAGCCTGCTCGTTCTTACTGAGCAGATCAACGGCGCAATATCTCATAACGAGCATCAGTAAATTTTACCTGGCAGAAATACAATAAAAAAAATCACAATATTCTCTAAATGTTATCTGATAAAAAAAATTAAATTTTATAAATGTAAATGATTTAAATATTACTTGCTTACTTCTAGGCAAGCGTGCTCCATCGTCGACATCATCGTCACTTTCTATCAGGTGAGATAGAGGTCCACCGTGACCGTGAGCCAACTAACTTAATCCCTACATAGTATAAAACAAAGTCGCTTTTTCTGTCCCTATATCCCTATGTGCGCTTAAATCTTTAAAACTACGCAACGGATTTTGATGCGGTTTTTTTTTTAAAGATAGAGTGATTCAAGAAGAAGGTTTAGTTTAATATTGAACCAGAGCGAAGCCGGGGCGGGTCGCTAGTAATAGAATACAAAAACAATTACACATAATTATTATAAGCGTCGAAGTACTACTCCTCTACAACGCTGCCATCTCGGCACGCTGAAAACGTGCCCAGAAGCCTGGCAATGTTGAAAAGCAATTCTAATTCTATAGGCAAAGATCGAACGTGATCTCTGGTCACACAGTCTCGATCAATGATAGGTATATGTCACTGGGCTTCATTTCAGTGGCTTATCCCACAGGACCCTTGTTTTTTATTCATATAGTGTAGCTTTACACTGAACTGGAGGAGTTTCAGTAATCAGATCAGCTCAAAAAGATCAAGATATAAACCCTTACAAACATACAAAAAATATTATTAGTTCAAATGATAAACACATATCATGCAGCGCTACATACAGCGTTCCACTGATAAAATAAAATATACCTTACAAAATACAGTGGTTGAAACAACTAGTTTAGAACTGGAACTATAGGTACATGACCGACTTACCTAATTAAAGTATTCCAGCATCGGCATTGTTTGCTATCTGCAAACTTCTCAATTAACAGTTCTGCAATAACTGTTTCCTCGACAATGTTCAAAATTCCAAATATGTTATCTATTGGCAGTTGGAACTATCCGCTATCCAACTTTTTTAATCAGTGCTATCGTGTTGTTTTCTTTATTTCTTTTATACGAAAACTATTACAGTGCTATTCCGTTCATGCGCTTTAGTATTACATTGAAAAAGCCTTTTTCGGATTGGGAAATCACCAAATAACTTCTCTCGCTCTGAGTGGAGCGAGAGCAATACCCAACTTTTACTGACTAAAACATTCTTGCATTCCAGGGCTGCGGAAACTCTTCCGAATAATCCCGTAACCTTAGCTTTTTCTATCTTCACGCATAGGGGAATGGATGTCCTCAGCCCCAAACGTGGGGACCCTGACCTTCAGCCACCATAATCGTGGGCTTGCGTATGAAGAGCAATGGGGTGCACCACGACGGCGCGTAGTGTTCGACGCGCGCCTCACAGGTGATGCCTGGAAAACCGTAAGAGCCCAGCAGGGTTGACACCTACTGGGGCTATGGGTTGGCTTCCAAAACAAACTCACGGTCCTAGAACGCAAAAAGCAACTGAAGGAACATGAATGTAGTTTTAGTCAGTCTTTAGTCTGACACGCCATCCCGCTCCGCCCTAGAGTGGAAGAAGTGGCCAGATGACTTCCTACTTCAAAAAAAACCTAACCTTTTAGTCTTAATATTTTAACAGCCTATATACTGGTTTATTATTTATTGAAATTATTGATAATGCTAGTAAATCTACAGCATTCCCAAACGGGTTTGGATTGATATCCACCCCTCGCTCCACTTATTGTACATAATGCTATCGATGATAATACTTGAATATATCCGATACCGATAAATCAGATCATCGATAGATAGCATCACTATTGTATTGTGCTAGCCAAATGGAATATGAATTTATGGCATTTCTCATTCACCGTGACACTAGTTTTATGGGGGATAGTGGACTTAAAGAGTTTTTATTACTAGCCCAGTGTTGGGTGAAGAATGGACAATTGTAACGTTCATCTGTGTAGACGATAGGTACGTTATGTGTTGAGAAGGCTTTTGTTTGAGTTGTGAGGATTAGTTTCGAGTCGAGCGACTTCGCTGTATGTTGAGGGCTTTTAGCTATATAAAATAAAATAAAAGTTATAAAATTACTCACATTAATCAAAATCGGTTCACTTTTTGTTCATGTACCTTTTGGAAAAGGACTTCCTCGACTCTTCTCATTGCGCACGGTCTTTTTTTCAATTTGACTGGCCTGTTGGTCTAGTCACTAGATTCTAGTGGTTAGTGGCCCTGACTGCTATACCGGAGGTAGTGGTTTCGATTCCCACCCAGAAAAAATTTTTGTGTGATGAGCATGATCATTTGTTCTGTGTTTGGGTGTAATTTATCTATAATATGTATGTATTTAGAAATATATAAGTATGTTTATCAGTTGTCTACAACTCATAACACAAGCTCTGCTTAGCTTGAGACTAGATGGCGTTGTGTGATAGTTGTGGATATGGAATATTATTATATTATGTAAGACATTTTTTTTAGAATGGAAATCATCAACTGACTTCTCCCACTCTGGATGGAGTGAGATAGAGTATCAAAATACTGACTGAAACCCACCTGTGTTCCCTTAGTTGCCCTTTGTGAGGACCACGGTAACTCTTTCGAACAAACTCACCATATCTCCATCGTTCTCCCATCGACCATAGCGCGTTCTCTTGTTCTTGTAGATTCCCTAGGTCAGGACACCTTCTTATTCTTCCTGCCCTTGTCCGAAATTACTCGGGGTCTGCGCAACACTTTTTTTTCTTCCACTCTGTCCTTTTGCCCGTCATGCTTTCACTTACATATCACTCCTCACACAATCTATGAATGCATCTTTTCTTTGGCCTCTCTCTCCCTCTAGATTTCCTAGTATAACAATTGGTGACAAATATGCTTCATTTTCGGCCGTGTTATAGGTATGGGCATGGATCTTGAGCGCTCGGCGTCAGAGTGGGGATCGCTTTGCGCATTCCATACATTGGCGAGCCAATCGTTCTCGTTATTAGATACATGTAGCAAGCGCAGGAACGAATCACGAGTGACGTCTATGACGCGACGGCGCGGCGAGCCAATTACTGACGCTCCCCGCCTCCGCGTCTCACTACATACCACTAAATAGGCCCGATATTTGACTTCTGCGCAACTTGAAGCCAACGCTCAAGATCCAAGCCGGTACCTATACCTCCCTTCATAACAGCCTATAATATAATTCATGTCACACATATTCTCTCAGGTAACAAATGTGGGTATATGACAATGCTGTTATATTCCAGTGAATTACTGTTATCACTTCGTACGGCGGCGCTGCAGTTGGCAACACTGCCAAGTTATAATGCCATGAATAAATTTATTTCACGATTTGGATCAACTCAATCATAGTTTATATTATTGGAGACTGTTTGTCAATTGAAGGTTGCAAGTTGAGCTGTTCACGTTATGTTGATACACACAAAACGTTTTGGGAACACATTCATTGTGCGTACAGCTAGGGAGTGGAAGTCGCTGCCGGAGTCTATGTTTCCTGATAAATACAACCTAGGAATCTTTAAGTCAAGAGTGACTAGGTACTTTTAGGCAAGCATGCTCCATCGTTGACCAGTATGCCCATCAGTAATAAAAAGTGCCCCGTCAGTAACCCTCCGGGTACGATACCCTAACTTGATTCTATTTACTTTGCCTTCAAATGCAGCGCAAAAACGTATCTTTTTTTAAAGAAAACTGACTTCATTGAAAACAGATAGACATCTTACCGTCGAGATCAATTGTCGAGGCGCCGTGCCGTGCGGACTAACCGGAATACGGCAATATGCTGGCACGCTCGGCTGCAGAGTGCACAGTTGGCAATATCGTGCACACGTACCAGACACGTTGCGCATAGATTAATCGGCAAAATGTGTCACACAGAATTATTTAACAGGATAAGGTATTTTTGGAACTGTTATAGAACGTTGTAACAGTTATGAAGTATATATAAATTGCAAATCATTTGCCTCCTATTTTGGTCATTGAATTGTGCTTTCATACCCTAGTAGGTAGGTAGGTACAGACACCATTGAGCAAAAAGATCAAAAACAGCGCATAGATTACTCTTTATTGTACACCAAAAATAAAAAGTAACTTATACAATTAATAAGGTGTCACAATCGGCGGTCTTATCGCTAAAAGCGATTTTAACAGGCAACCTTTCTAAGTATACTCGTACAATGTTCCATACATTGCAGGAGTATACTTATTAGTATTACCACTGATATTACTTTTGGTAACAGTTTTCCACGTCTCATTGGTGTATTAAAATTACAGGATAAACTGTAAGTACGACCATTGATCAACCCTTCACGTAGGGAGAAGTAGTTACTTAGACAAAAAATGTTTTACCAAAATGTCGGCTCTGTATCTCTCGCTAGTCTCGCAATGGGCGAATGCTAGAAACGATTTATTGTACCTGGGCATATTGTACGTAGCATCATATTGGATGCCATCGCCGCCGGAATATGAAATGCTTTTCAACAGACGAGACCTACATTCCTCGATTATATTATTATTTAACCAGCAGCCAGTGCTCCCGATCCAGGACAAGTTGCAACTTGTCTGATTTGATTCTGAGCCGGTATTTCCTAGGAGACTCCAAGTTTGGTCGTTATGCCTGGCACGAGTGTGAGAGCGTGTTTATTTTAGTTTCATCGTCTAACGGAGCAACCTACACTATAAAATAGTACATTGTTACACTAGGGGTGAAAGTTACTTATTTCGTCCCGAGAAGGAGTTGGCGGCCGAGCGTAGCGAGGTCACTAATTCGAGGGATTAAATAAGTAACTTTAACCCCGAGGTAAGCATTGTGCTTTTCATTACGAATACAAGAGGACCTAGTTTTTTTTTAATAATTTGACAGCTGTTAGTTGAAAGTAAAACTCCCTAGGGATGAAAAGTGTGATACTTTTCAGCCCGCTCCTCAGGCAACTTCAGACCTACTTTCAGAGTATGAGTAATGAAAAAAATCTAACAACGTTTAGCTTAGATACTTACAGTGAATAATTTGATAAAAAATAAAAACACAAATAAGTACTTTGTGTAGAGAGGCTTTCATCAGGACCACTTTAGATGATTTAGAACTTATGGAACATTATATCTATATATATAAAAATCTATGCCACTTTTCGTTGTTATTTTATAACTCAAGATCGGGCTCACCTATCCAAACCAAATTTTTAGGCTTTGTTCGGACTATTTAGTAGGTTAGGTTTATGTGAAGTTTGGTAGGGTAGAATAGGGTAGAGTAAGATGTAGTAGGGTAGAGTAGGGAAGAGCGAGAGCGAAGCCGTGCGGGCAAAAGCTAGTAAGTACATAAAAAAGATAAACATTAATTCGAATTTAAACATAAAGAACGTTGTCAGATTAGATTTAGGCAAGCTGTCAGGCCGAAAGGTGCGAGTAATTTTTTATGATAATATAACAATATTAAGAGACTGAAACCCATTTAATTAATTATCATTGATCACTACAATACATACTTACCACACTACTGTTAATACAAGTTGCAATAGTTAACTAGTTTAGTTCGTTAAACACCAAGCAAACGCCGGCGTTTGCGCTGTCATTGTCCTTACTATTGTGTCTCTAATTGACGGTATCTGTACTAATCCAGTAAATACAATCCGGCTCGAAGGACCAATGTTAGCTCGGGGAAGAATAAATAGTTGTGAATATACTATACTCGTAACATAGGCAAAGGTCGTGACGTCTGAACACAAATTAAACGGGCCCGAACAAACATGACATATTTAAGTTTTTTAAGATATATTGAAGTATATAAGTAACTAGCGACCCGCCCCGGCTTCGCTCGGGTAACAGTATTTCTCCACTATTTAATGGATGTTATTACACATATAAACCTTCCTCTTGAATCACTCTATCTATTAAAAAAACCGCATCAAAATCCGTTGCGTAGTTTTAAAGATTTAAGCGTACATAGGGATACAGGGACAGAAAAAGCGACTTTGTTTTATACTACTCGTATGTAGTGAAGATGCTTAATGTTGAATTTTGTAGTATGTAAGCATAATTTTGGGGAATATGATATTAGGAATGCTAGATGTTTTACCTGTAATGTGCGTTATTATAGCAAATACTAAAGTACCAACGTCTAAAGTAGCTTTCTCCTTTGCTGTAGAAATATCAACATTTCAATATTATCGTTGTGGTGATGGACACGTCCGTGCAGTTTGTTGGGTTCGATTCCCAACTTACAGTTACGACCACACAATATCGTACAATGCATATTTTATGGAAATACTATGTTGAAAAATCATTATGTTTAGCTCATATCTCTAGTTTTTTAAATTTGTTTTCCATACATATATCTCGTACACAGCGATGTCGTACACAATCTGTTCGCTATAAAATATGGACGTCTGTCGGAAATCTCATCAGAGTGAAGTGTTCATCTCACGTTGTTTAGTCAGGAAAGCGATTTCTGAAACGACATGTTGTTAGATACTCACGTCTCTCGTCTTGTACGGTTTAAAACGATACAAATAGGGTTCTGTGAGGTTAAAAATCGTATAGATACATTTGTATATGTACCTACACGATTTTACGTACATATGTATATTTAGGATTTCAAATCAAATCTAAATACTTGTGGGTTAAGTATTGTATTCCGATTATACAGGGTTATTTGTAAAACACTAACAACCTTACAGGACTGTATTCCTACCATCATAATCAACAGCTTTTGTTCTATGACTTTTTACAAAACTTTTACCAAAAACAAACCTTCAAGATTTCGTTGTTCTAACACATTTCAACTCTGTATTTTCTTTTACCCAACTACGTCTCCCGCGAACAATCCCCGCTCCCCTTCGCTATTGTATTATCGCTTGCTTCGCATAGATTTCGTAACATTTAGAACGTTCAATTTAAATATTTTTATTTTTGTATGAAAATCTGATAAACAAAAATATGCTAAATTTTTAAAAGTCATAAAACAACAACTTTTATTGTTTATGATGTTAGTAACATAGTCCTGAGAGGTTGCCAGTATATTACAAATAATCCTGTATATACGAGTATACTATATCTTCCGATCAGTACGGTATGCTATCCAATACGCCTCGGATGGATAACCTATATTCACCGAGGAATCACGTAGAGATATAGCCTACACCCAAACTTCGACAGTCATGTAAAGTCCCATGTATAAGAAGGGGAGCTTGTTGCCTTGCATCGGCCACTAATTCTGACTGCAAGCTGCTACTATAAAATTCTAGATAGAAAAATCCAACAACACTGCACAATCTGGGAATCAAGTCTAGGACCACGCTCAACAGTAGCGCTTGCGACCACTACACAAACATTTAATCGAGATTATAAAATCTATTTGCACCACATCCATTGCGCTTTGTAAACCCAGTTATTTAGTATTAGGTACAACAGTGCAGTTAATAGATCGAGTGGCGTGTTCACACGGTGTTAGTGTAAGTTGTTGGCTCGCGGCCAAGCGCGGCCGGCGATCTAACGCTGCAAGTTTCGCTTTCCTGTGAATATATCATTTCCTTTGCCTAGTTCGAGTTAATAAATAGTTTAACTTTATTCACATACAGACTCCTGCATTCAAGTCGCAAAGAGAAAGTTTAATAAGCGTTATTGCAAAACTGAAATACAGAAATCATGTCTTGGAAAATTATTGAAACAAGTTTAACAGTGTCTCCCTACTTAATTACTACATCTATAAATATAAAAGGATAAACTGACTGACTGACATATCAATGCACAGCCAAAACTTCTTGGACTATGAGTGTAAAGTTTTGCACAATGTTTAATTTTATAACGTATGTGTATATTTTGAAAAACTAATTTCTGAGTCTCGTCTAGAACTAAGAAAGAAGTTTTTCAAAATCCATACCCTAAGGGGTTAAAATGAATCCCCGATTCAAAGTTTGTATGGAGAGGTCTACTATCACGCGGGCGACCTTCGGGGACCTTCGATGGATTTTTTTTACATCATCATAACCAGTGCTTGTCTGCGATCTCACCTGATAGTAAGCAGTGATGCAAGCTATGAACCGCACTAGTTTAGTAAGAGCTCACTCTAGCCTTGAAGACAGCTAAATTATAATGAGACGGAAAATCCACTGCAGGTGCAGGGACCTGTTCTATTTTTCTACTAAAGAGTCAGTAGTGCCATTCTACGGGACAACACTATCAGTCTCGTTCTGTTGACACTGACAGTGAAATCAAAATTACGCAAAAAATATAATACATTTCCTACTACATACCATAGCAATTATTAAAGTTTTTGAAAAGAAATCTACCAAACAAAAACTGTTATCATACGACACAAACTTTAATAAACTCTAATCAAAGTTATCAACTATCTAGAAGTTCAACAAATCAGTTAATCTTATCATTCCTAAGTTTTCAATTTCAGCATATCTAATATATTTTTTGCCTTCAGAGGTCATCCTCTCACCGAGCGCCCTGTCTGCCCTCCACAAATCGTCTGTGTAATGGTGTTTTTATAGTCGCTATAAGTCAGGCACACCTCTGGTTTTAAGTATTTATTTTTATGCCATTATTGTAATGGACTACAAAATTGATTTATGGCCAATTGAAGCTTAGCCGAGTGTTATGAAAACAAAACAGCTGTCGCAATCCAGTTCTGGCCACGCCACTCTCACTTTGAGAAGTAGGTGAAAAGGCGTTATAAAGTCCTTTCCTTACTCCCGACACTGTCAATCATAAACTTACTTAACTAAATTTTAAGTTTTTTTTTTCTATGGGCCTCCGATGCCTGAAAATAAACGGTTATTATTATATGAAGTAATAGATTCTCTCAAAACCCACAAAAAGCGTATGCTAATGCATCCAAGCCGCCTGGCGAATAATTTGATGGACAAACTCCCAAACACAATCAAATAATTCCAAAGATTGAAGAAAAGAGCACCACTGGATCTTATATCGACATAAGATGCCATAATAATTAATTATACGGGCATATCGATGGATATGGCTCCATGCACGACCAAAAACCCCTACATAATTTCCAGTTGAATGTACGGCAGATTGCAGGATCAAGAGGAGATAATAAAAAATGAAATTATAAACTAATATGTACTAATTGTAAAAGAAATAAAACATTTTGGATTTTGTACAGTCCTCACCAGACTCGACCAGTTCGGAAGTTTCCTGCTTCGGAAAAAACGCACGGGTATCACCATTATGCGGATCACCTGGAAGAGATGGTGGAGCGTATGGTAAAAGTCTGTTCCGTTTGGACGAATCAGATTGGCATCAAAGACCTTTAGCGCTCGGTCCTAGTTCAGGCAATAGTCCGGAGCGAGAGAGAATGGGAAGTCGCCTCCTTCTTTTCTTCTTCTTACATTCTCATGCGCAGCAGAGGGTGGATCAAGCTTGCTATGATGATAATTAAAGATATTTTTTAAAATAATAATAACTTAGTTTTTGACTGCGATTTTAACCTAAAATATCGATCGTAAAGGCACCTAGCCATTACTAGGCTGCGTTGAGCTGATGAGCACACTTCCATGCTATAATATGGCCAGTTGATGCTCAATGGGGAAACTATCCAGACTTCACCTGAGACAAGCAATGATGAACTTTGAAGTAGTGTATTAAGATTCAGATTTCAATGACGCTGTAGATAAAGTCTAAACTATTTGCAAAGATAAGTTTGCGCGTATATTAGTTTCTATATTTAAGCAGATAAGGTATATTTCATTGTGGGTATTTGTGAAAATGCTTGGTCGAGACGAGAGCTGAGGGCACCTACCTACACATGTTTAGAAAGTTTATAATTGCACTGCAATTAAGACATAGATAGGATTTGTAAATTAATCTAGGTTTTAATATCCATTTGTGAGAGGTGCAGTTTGGAAAGTTTCAACCGTTTTGTTTTAGTTTTAACTGCTACGACCCTTGTATCTCGTGGCATTAACTTTTTAGTATACTACGAGTATTGTATTGTAACTTTTCTTTTATTAATATAAAAAGGCTTAGTTAGATATATCTGTTTCAATAAATTTAGTCTTCTCAAATTCTACTACAACTTGTATTTATAAACTAAAACAAGCAAAAGATTTTTTGTTATATTATTGATAAGCTCGCGTTTAACCACTTTCTCATTTGATGGTAAGCGATGCTGTGGTCAACGATGGAACACGCTTGCCTAGAAGTAACCTATTCATTCTTGACTTAAAAACCCTTAATATAAGTAGATTACTTTATATAATCCCAATAAATCAGGCCATTACTTACAATACAACGTAGGTAGTTCAGATGGAAGGATTAAGAGATCTGAAATGTTTTTTTCCACTTTACATCAATCTTCCTGAAAACAACAGGAAACCCAAATTAATGTCACTAACGACATAAAAAGCCTTCCAAATTCACAACAAACGTATCAATACTACCTACTGGTACATGCGAACGCACAACTGGAACTGTGCTCTACTTCGCGATTACACTGTTTAAATAAGAACAGAAGGTCAGCTCTGTACAACGAGTGAGAACCGGTGCACGCTCACATAATGGACTCACAGCGTGCATGTTGCACCTGGAAAATCCAAGTTGGGCGTAACAAAAACCATCTTCATAAACGAGAGTTTTCGGAAGGTTCTGAGGGTGTGCCCTGTTGCCTGTTCACGTAAGGACAAAAGGAACATAGTTTTGGTTGTACTCAGTAAAAGTCTGATACTCCCTCCCGCTCCGTCCTACTCCAACTTCCCACCTTAAAAAAGCCAGGTAAAGTAAGTGATCATAGCCTAGCTTTTTCCGACTAGCTTGGGGTTGACTTCCAGTTTTACCGTTTGCGGCTGAATATACCTATGTTTTACATGGACCGACTGCCTATCAAACCTCCACAAACCTTTTACTAGGCAACACAATACTCCTTGGATATTCCTCCAAGGAGTATTGTTCCTCCGTGGGGAGGGTCTGTATGTATGCTTTTGCGGTTGCACAACGACATGCTTTGCTTCTGCTTTGCTTGGTAGTATAGATGCAGGCCTACCTTATCACCTCCTTCAGAGGTGATAAGGTGGCGGGGTCTTGAGGGAGAGCGCTACAGTCGTGTAGATCCTCAAGGCAAGTCAGGCGGATCCACCTTCTCGAGGTTGCCACCCCGTTTTTGGTCTAATTCCATCAGAATTAGACGTAACCGAAACTGCCTGGCGACCCACAGAGTGGGGGCTATCCACTCAGTCCTGTCCCAACTACCACATTACCTATAATTTCCTGCCAGCTACCCTCCTCCACCAAGCTCCAAATATCCCCTCCCACCAATTCCTACTCCTACCAGCTCCATAACTCCCCTCCTAATCGCAACCCTTCTGTGACTGGGTGGTTGCGAGCTTGACCATCACTAAAATCAGCTGATGGCGAGTAGGAGAAGCTGGTCACCTGCGCTAGGACCTGCGCAGTCGAGCGCCGTGAGCGGGGATGAAGGAGTCCTGGGGGGCTGAGCTGAAAGTGAGCAACACGCCCTCTTTGGTCCGGATTTCAAGCAAAACGGTGGCCCTACCTTCTAGCCAAGGGTAGGGAAATGGCCATGGTGTCCCGTCAGAGGGCCACAGGCGAGGTGCGTAGGGTCCGCTGAGGTCGTCCTCGGACGGCTGAAGCGGTGGGTAAAGGTCATGCTGACGGTGTAAGTGAGGGTTGATCAGTTCGTTGGGGGCAGGCCTTTCGGTCTCCGACGCCAGCCCGATCGAGCACCCGATGTCGCACTGTAAGCCAGCCTTGCGCACCTATATCCCTCTGGTAGTCCTAACGTCGAACTCTTTTAAGTAGTGAGACGTTCCCAGGTGCGGGCTCCAAGGAGGGTGGGAGCCAGAGGGATGAACACTAATACTGCTAAGACATGGATTCTTTTAGGCCAATCGACAAAACCACTGGGGCGGAGCCGGCAGAAGCTGGCGGAGCCCCCAAGCGAAGTGCTTGCACTTCGCTCGCCCCTGGAGGACCTGCGGCGCAAGTCGCAGGCTCCAGCGCGGGTGCCGGTCTAGCTGTGGCGAATACCGCAGCCAAGACCAAAACTAAGTCCCATTTTAAACGAAGGACCACGGCGCTGCAAGGGACCAGTACCGGACCTTCCAATTCGAAGGTGGAGACATCGGCGAAGGCTAAGGCCACTGCTGATGAACGCCTTCCCGAGCATCATCCTCCCCCTCCGCAAGCGGGCTCACAACCTGCGAGCATGGAGGCGGCTGGCGCCGTTGTACCAGGGACAAGCTGCAACACGGAGGATGCTTTCTCTAATGCCTGGCAGGTACAAAAAAACAAGGGCAGGGGCAAGAAAGCAGGTAAGGACCCTTCAGGACCACCAGCTCCACCCGGCCAGGGCAAGAGAAGGGAAAGGCCGGCGCGTAAGGAGCGCCGGCAAGAACGCAGAAGGGCCGGCAAAGCGAAGGCCTCTCAGGGGAAGCAGGCTGCAGCCGCAGCCCCAAGCAAGGGTAAGATAAGCTTCTCCACAGGTGGACCGGCACAATCAGCCAGCACGACGCAGCGGCCCGCTGGGGGTGATCAGGCCGTGGCTAAGCGTGCTCTCAATGAGACTATTTCACCTCGTGGCGAGCATAAGCGGCTGCGGCTTGACCAGTCCGAGCGGGTCGTGTCAAAAAGCTATGCTCAAGCTGCCAGCTCCGCCCTGAGCGTCGCCATTGTTGACGACCGTACGGGGATCATAAGCCAGGTACTATCGGACCAGGTCGTCGCCGCTATCCAGAAGAGGATCATCGGCGAGTCCTGGACCCCTCTGCAGGACAAGCCCGCGCCGGTCTTCAACGCCAAGCCGTTGTACGCCGGTGGCGTACTCAAGCTGTGGTGCAGCAACGACCACACTCTAGCCTGGCTAAAGCAGGCAGTTTCTGAGCTGGCTCTCCCGGCTAGCACGTCGCTAGTCGTCCGTAGCCAGTCGGAGCTCCAGAAGCGGGTGCGTATAGGCATCGCGATACCAGACGACCATGGAGTATACGAGGACTCGAAGATCATTGGGCGAGGCCTCTGCTATCAGAACCCATGGGTCGACGTCAAGAGGTGGGTATTGATACACGCTGATAAGCAAGCAGCGTGCTGGTTCTTGGTGCTGGACATACCTGAGGACCAGGTTCCGACCCTGATGAACGCTGAACGCCGACTCGCGATGGGGGTGGGTACGGTGTACGTCAAGTTTCAGGGTCTGAATGGGAAATTTGTGGAAGTTCCTCGGGGATGGGACCGTGACGCCAAGACGCTACAGGAGGCAGGGGGGACTCTTCCCCCACTAAACAACCCGGTCGCACCAGTGGCGGACCCTGCTGTGGAAGCAGAGCCAGTCGCCGCCGCAGCCATCGTGGAGGCCGTCCCTCCGGAGGGGAAGGAGCCCGACGACATTACGTTGTCTCCAGCTTCGACCCCGGGGGGGGTGGACTTCGACGAGGGCGATTTGTTTGCCGGGCTGCGCCTAGAGGGCGGGGACGAGGGGTCTGCCAGCAATGGCTTCCCTCTCGCCCAGTAAAATTGTGCAGGCGAATCTCCACCACAGTCAGACTGCGACGGCCCAATTACGCAAGTGGCTGGAGGTTCAACACGCGGCCATTGCCCTAATCCAGGAGCCGTGGGTTAGAGGCGGGCGCATATGCGGACTCTCCAATCTTGGTGGTAAGATCCTTGTCACTACGGACCATGAGAATCCCAGATCGTGCATCTTTATAACAGGTAACATTAAAGCACAGCCTCTAAACGATTTCTGTTGCAGAGATGTTTCTGCAGCAAGGCTGACCATACAGCGAGATGCCACTGACATGGCATTAGTCCTTGCCTCGGTGTACATGCCAGAGGCAGAGGAACCGCCTCCCCACGACCTGATCCGTCTGATTACCCACTGCGAGAGCAACGGGGAAGAGATGGTGATCGGGACGGATGCGAACGCACACCATCCACTGTGGGGAATGGACACGCAAAATGCAAGGGGTAAGGCACTGGTAGAATACCTATTTACTACTAACCTATCCATACTAAACACAGGTTCAGAACCAACTTTTGTAACCAGACGCAGTCGTACAATAATAGATCTCACCCTGGCAACAGAGGGAGCAGCGGAATTAACTACTGGGTGGCATGTCTCCAAGGAGGCCTCCTGCTCGGACCATAGGTGGATCCGCTTCGACATTCAGGTTTGTGCAGCACCTATACTACCGCGGCGTAATCCACGGAACACGGATAAAGCCGTATACAAACGCAGCCTAGACTCAAAGCTAGTGCCTCTACTAGGCGATTCGTGGGTATTTCGAGACTCGTCGCAAATCGACGTGCAAGTCGACCAACTCACTGAATCATTGATAAACAGCTATCATACTGCCTGCCCAGAAACTCTCCCGCGCAATAAACCGGGTAAACAGCCGTGGTGGGGCGCGGAGCTGGAGCGCAAACGCAGTAAGGTAAGGAAAGCTCTGAACAGAGCCATGAACACATGTGCGGAGATGGACTGGGAAGCATACCACGCGGCCAAATCCAGCTACAAGAAATGCATAAGGTACAGGCGTACCACAGGGTGGCGGAAATTCTGCGGTGGCATTGAATCCTGCCAACAAGCAAACAGGGTGAGGAAAATACTAGCACAACAAGATGCTCCTGGGTCTGTCATGCTGCGCAAACCAGACAGCACACTCACCAAGTCGCCTGAAGAGGCAAGACGCGTCTTAGTTGAGGCTCATTTCCCGGACTGCGTCCTTGTACAGGTAACGGACTGGTCTGACGTGACCCTAACACCAACAGACGACGACTGGCAATATGCACACAGGGTGATTACGCTGGAAAAACTACAATGGGCCATCCAAAGTTTCGACCCTTTCAAGGCACCAGGTCCGGACGGCGTGTTTCCTGCTCTACTACAATGGGGCGGAACACCGCTGGCAACACGCCTATTACCCTTATTGAGAGCGTGCCTGGCCTGTAGATACGTTCCCAAAGGATGGAGGGAAGTGAAGGTAATATTCATTCCTAAGCCAGGTAAGAGTGATTATACGAGCGCCAAATCCTATCGACCCATAAGTCTGACCTCTTTCTTACTTAAGACGATGGAAAGGCTATGTGAAAGAGAGCTTCGGGATGGCGCCTTAAAAGCAATACCATTACATGGCAACCAACATGCATATAGCTCAGGTAAGTCGACAGAGTCTGCTCTTCATCTGGTAGTGAGCCAGATAGAGGATGCAATTCATCAGAAGGGTACCTGCCTGGGCACTTTTATAGACATCGAAGGAGCCTTCGACAAAACAAACTTCTCCAGCATTGGCACCGCCCTCACCAAGCACGGGGTGGAACAGGTACTAATCGACTGGATCACAAACATGTTAAGCAAACGGATAGTTCGCGTTGGTGATGAACAACAGCTGGCCTTGATAGCTAGAGGCTGTCCGCAGGGTGGTGTACTCTCACCGCTTCTGTGGAACTTGGTAATCAACGAGCTGATCACTATACTCAACGCGAATCGTTATTATACAGTAGGGTATGCAGACGACCTAGCAATCCTCGTACCTGGGAAGGTGACTGGAACTATCTGTAACCTCATGCAGCAGGCACTTCGCATCGTGGAACGCTGGTGCAGGGAATATGACCTGTCAGTGAACCCCTCTAAAACTGAGCTAGTCATGTTTACGCAGAAGAGAGCACTAGGCCGCTTCAACCTGCCTAAACTGTTCAATACGGAACTCCAGCTGGCAACCGAGGTCAGGTACCTGGGAGTCATCCTAGACAGTAAGTTGAACTGGGGCACCCATTTGGACAACAAACTAAGCAAGGCGTGTATCACCTTCTGGCAATGCAGGAAAATGATAGGTAAGAGGTGGGGCCTATCTCCCAAAATCATACTATGGCTATACAGTGCCGTAATACGGCCCATGGTTACCTATGGCGCCGTGGTGTGGTGGACTCGCACTAAGCTGGCCACTGCAGTAAACAAACTTCAACAAATGCAGAGGCTTGCCTGCATGGCAACAACGGGTTGCATGAGGACTACTCCGACTGCAGCGCTCGAGGCCATGCTGGGACTCCCTCCACTCCACCTGTTCATACAACAGGAAGCGACGATGGCGGCAGTACGCCTCAAAACACTGGATCTCTGGGGTAAGAGAGTAACTCAACACACCGCTCTGCTAGAGGAACTCAATAATGAGTTTCCCATTACTAAAGCAATAAACGATCGGATTCCTAAGCAATTCATCTTTGATAAGAAATACAAGATCCAACTGCATGAGGATGACCGCTGCGAGGGGCTGTGCCCCGCAGAGCTGCGGATCTTCACGGATGGATCCAAAACAGGTAATGGCACGGGTGCGGGAGTCTTCTCAGAGGACTTCAACATTCACTTAGCCACTCCATTGGGGGTTCATAACACGGTGTTCCAGGCTGAATGCGTGGGCATTACCCTGGCTGCTTCAGCCGTCTTGATCAGGGAAGTTAGGGACCACTCAATACGCATACTCTCAGACAGCATGGCTGTCCTGCAAGCGCTGAACAATCACACAGTCAATTCAGGGCTAATATACGAGTGTCACCAACGGCTTAACCAGGTGGGTAAACACAACCAAGTAACCATTCAATGGATCAAAGGGCACAGCGATTCCCGAGGCAACGATGCAGCGGACGAACTCGCCAGAAGGGGTTCGAGTATGGCAGCAGTGGGTCCTGAACCCATTGTGCCACTTCCCTTCGGTTATCTACGCAATCTGGTAAGGAACCGTACCAGGGACATACATCACAAACTGTGGAGTGAACATGGTGAGTGCAGGCAGGCCAAGGAGGCGCTCCCCTCGATTGATGGCCGCTTCACGAAAAAGGTCCTACGACTGACGAAACTACAGTTGCGCAAAGTTACGGCCGCTACAACTGGCCACGGGACCTTTAACAAGCACCTTTATGTCATAGGAGTTACGGATAGTCCACTCTGCAGAGCCTGCATGGAGGAAGAAGAGACAGCAGCTCATCTGCTTCTAAGCTGCCCTGTGGTCGCTGGTTACAGGGCCAAGCACTTCGGTAACCCAGGTAACCTTCGTGAAATGGTCGGCAACACTAAGGCGCTGCTGGCCTTTCTTGAGGAGCTGGGGTGGATCGAATAACCCATTTGTCCCACCCGTACGCAAAATACGCGCTTTAGTCGTGGAGTTGCGGATAACAGCCCGTTTTACCTATACCTATACTATACTCCTTGGATAGACTGATGGTCAGACTTTCTGGCGTCTGACTACCTGATACGACTGTCAATGATTTACGAATGACATCGAGACCAACAGCTTTACGTGCTTTCTGAGCCACGAGATGTCAGGCAAGGCCGGTATGTTTTTAATTTGTCTCTTCTATCTCAGAATGTATGGTCTTTTTAACCCGGAAATTACCATGTTTCACCCTTTTTTTATGGTGGGGAAAATCATCCAATGACAACCCCCGATCTTGGGCGGAGCGGGAGATAGTGTCAGACGCTTACTGACTAAAAACCCACCCCGTTCCTTCTAGCCTTCATACCGGGGCTCGAGCTACTCTTTCGTAAATTTTTCACCCTCATACCCGCAAGTGGACCTTCTTTATCTCTGTTTTGTGGCCACGTCTATGTTGTGACGACGTCCCACCGCTCATTAATTTCATTCAACTCATTAACTTCCCCGCACGTCCATTGCCTTCCTGCTGTTACTTAAATGCTCCAAACTAAGGCGGAGACGGAACGCGGACACTATTGAGGAGCAAGTGCCGTGAAATGTTTATGTCCTTGTTTTTGTCCAGACTCAACTTGTCTCAACCAGTTGGGCACTTATTTAGACATGTCGCTGACATCAGTCACAAGTTTTACCAATTAAAGTGGCTTATTGTGCACGAATAATGAATTTATTGAAATTGTCCAAGTTTTTCATGATAAAGAAGAATATAATCGAGAAATAAATAAAATTTCGTTTTCATGATCCATTTGCACAGAAAATAACAGTTTATGGTTCACATAACAAAGGGGAGATAGTGGTCAAACGCTAGCCTAATCATAATAAAAAAGTTATTAAAATATGAGTGTAAGAAAATGAATCGCCTTACCACTGGTGAAATTTTAATTTTATAAACTTCGCCACAAAAGTTTTAATACCGAATTATTTGTGCAGCTATTATACTACTAATAGCTATTTAGGCAACGCGACGGAACATCTAGAAATTGCATCACACGAATTTAAAAAAATTTAACACCCCCTTGCTATATAACTAGTTACAATTATAAGACTCTATTTAAGTTAAAATATTTTAATAGAAAAAGCAAGTTATTTTATGGCCTTAAACTTTAGGGATACTTTTTATATTTATTAGAGTGGCCAACGGATTTAGTCTGTAAATAAGGTACCTACATTTTAATTTTGATTTCATAATTGGAACTTTACGGTATAAGAGATTCTACGCGCGCCTCGAGGAGATGCCAGCAAACCGTTGGGGCCCAGCAGGGTCGAAGACTACTGGGGCCAAGGGTTTGCTTCTGAAAGGAAAACTAGACCCTGGTATGAAAAGCAATGAAAGAACAGGAGTGGGTTTTTAGTCACTAAAAGTCTGACACACCCTCTCGCTCCGCCCAAGAGCGGGACATCTCCCGCATTAGATGATTTTCCTAACTAAAAAAAAATAAAAAAAAAAATAACACGGTAAGTATGAGAGAAGATAAAGTTCGTTATCTAATATTTTTAGTCAAAAAGACTAAAAAGATTAAATATTTATTCATTCATATTCACAAAAGGTAGCTATTCAAGTTTGACTTACTCAAGTTTATCAAACTGTTCGAAACTGCTTGGGAAACTTGGAAATTCAAAAGTTGCAGCAACACATACATGCTGCAACGTTTCAATTCGGAAGTTTTCAACACTTGTTCGCATTTCGAAGACTAATCGTTATGCGCGTCTATTGCTGACTAGCACTCAAATGATTGACTCGACTTTTTGGCAAAGTTTAATCTCCTGATGAATTCTCTTGACGGTTAAATAGAGTATCTTTAGATTGATGATTTATTAAAAGATCCATTTGTAAAGTGCCAAGTTTTTTATATGAAGTATTTTTATGAAAAAAATCATTTAATTAAAGTTGGCTAAAGTAAGTAGCTATATGTATATCACCGTAAAATTGTAAATAACATTTGATTATAATCTGCCTCACGAGATTGTAAATTGTCGATAAATGGTAAACCGATATACCTACTGCTTACAATTTAACGCAATATTTTTCGGTAAATTATAATCTATCGAAGTGAAATTGTTAAATCACAATCTGTCACGCGTTAAATTGTCAACTGTCCGAAGGCTGTCCCTTATTGGTCGGTCTCACAGTAAGTAATGTAAGACTGTATTTTATCAGGTATTTTGAAACTTTTTTTTTATTGTTGATAGGTTTGCGCATGACCGCTATCTCATCTGATGGAAAGCGACGATGCGGTCTACGATGGAACGCGCTTACCTAGAAGAAACCTATTCACTCTCGACTTAAAGATTCCCGGATAGTAGCTACGCTATTTTCTTACGAATAAAATAAATTCATTTCAAAGGGATAAAGCTTTCTTGAAAGCCTGGTTTGCGATCAAAAGCTACATCTCAACAAAGGCTGACGTCCCTGTGCAGCAGAATATCAACGACACAGGAAATAGAATCTGTTCCCTGTGTGCCCTGTCCGCCGTCCACAAGAGACTGTCCACAGATGATGCGACGGCTTTAAAAATAAATATGGAGTAGAGCGCAATACATAGCTATAAATAAAATTGATACTGCATATACCACTTCCATTATTAGTATATATGTGTGTTTTGATATTTATCATAGTATTTAGTTTTGCCAAAAAGCTGCCATTACTGTCCCAAAGGTGACACAAGGTGTCGCGCGCTTCAACTGTTTTTGCAGCGGCTTACATTTTTTTTTGTGGCCGCTTCTAGCGTTTTTTTGAGGGCCGTGTGTGGGGACAATTAATGTCCCGCACACAGGCCTCAAAAAAACCCTGAAGCACGTGACAGAGGAGAAGCTTGGGCTTCAAGCGTTTTTTTGTGGCGGCACCGCTGCACACGAGCCACAAAAAAGGCCGCCTCAAAATGAAGCTTGAAGCGGCGTTTTTTTAAGCCCGTGTGCGGAGACAGTTAAAGCTTTTTCTAAAGTGGGATTGGGCCAGACATGCCTGCCACATGTTGGATGAGCTGTGTGCTATAAATGCGACATCGCGGCAGACCAAGGCGAAGGTGGAGAGATAAGCTGCATAATCAACGGAGGGACTGGGCTTCTGTGACTGAGGATAGACGTGTGTGGAAAAAGAAGAGGGCGGCCTTTGCTCAGCAGTGGAATATAAATGGGCTAACTAACTAACTTTATTAGTTTGATTTTAGCATACACCTATATGTATTTCATTGTAAGCAACTTTAATAATACTTCATTCTATTTTGAAGTATCTATTATTTATTTATTGTGCACGCCTACGACAGTGTAGTCTTTTTTAACCTAAAGGGTGACTGGCAGAGGAAACCTTGTTGCCTTAAGTCCGCTTAGGCACTACTACTGCACTTGAAGTTTAAATGTCTTAAGCATTAGTATATTATTGTTTATTGCATACTTTAGGATGATAAGGACAGATGAATGATAATTGTGATGCTTGTAAAAGACTCCTAAGTCTTAAGTAGGTACTACGACGAGTAACATAACACCAACGTTATTCGCAATCAATGTTTTCACTTTGACATTTATATTTAAGTAATAAATTATGTACCTTAATGCGGGAGGGCGTGCCAGACTTTTAGACTTTTAGAACACAGGTGTTCTTCAGTTGCCCCTTGCGTTCTAAAACCACGGCTCTCCTATTCAGAAAATATCCGCGGCCCTAGCTGGTATCGGCCCTGCGCGACTCCTATGGTTAGCTGAAATCACTTGAGGAATAGGTACGTGGAACACTAAGTGCTGTCGAGAACTTGGGTTTGGTCTGGTCGATTACCGGACGTAGGGACGGTGAGCTGCCCATTGCTCAGAAGCCCGAATGTTACACGGCTAGGGTTTTTTTATGGTGGTTCTTGGGCTCGGTCCGGACAGTTACCGAACGGTCGGACAGCGAGCTAAATAGGGTTATCATACAATAATCTTCTGCCCACCTTTGTCCCATGTTACTTGGTGTCGACGCTACGTACACCTTTTCTTCTTTCCCGTCTTGTCAACCGTCTGACTAGCACTGACTCGCTTTTCTTTGGTAGCACTGCTCACACAGCCCACCCATATCCTTTATTTCCCCTGTCTCTAGTACCCTACCCACGAGTATATAATACTAGGTGCTCCCAGCGGCTTCGCCCGCGAGATAGCAGAAAATTATCCCAAGGGAACATATTTCCGAGATAAAAAGTATTCTGTCTTATTCCAGGACATGGTCTATCCTTGTACCAAATTTCATCAAAATCGGTTTTGCCATTGAGCCGTGAAGGCGTAACAAACAAACAAACAAACTCATCTTCGCTTTTATAATATTAGTAAGGATATTTAAGCTTTTTTTTAACCTCGGTAGTCCTCTGGGATTATACTTCTTTTTCCTTATAATAACTTATCTCCAGTGACGACGACACGTGACAGAGCTTGTTCCGACCTTTGCTCGCAGCCTCCCTCCCACTCTTCTCTAAGGTCGGTGCGATCGCAGGAAATAGAATTTGCGGCTACACTGACATAGACACTTTGTGTACATCGCAAACAACTTGTACGCACTGGGTTGAACACGCGTGACGTTTCATGAAGTGGCGTCTTTTTTGCTGTACATAATAATATCTTGCACAGGCCTGCTAAGCTACTAAATTAAGAAGTATCTAACTATATTTGTAATCACAAGTTGTAGGTTTTGCTGGAGATGTAAAAAAATTACAAGAATTAAAATTCAAGTTACGAGTACTCAACCGAGAGAATTACTTTGACTTGCTGCATAATATATTGTGTTATTTAAAACAATACTAAACAATCGAAAGTCTAGATGAATGATTTGCATAGCGTCATATTTATTGTACCTAACCAAATAACAGAATTTAATTATATAGCCTATGTCACTCAAGAATAAAGCTGCTTTCTATAGTTGAAAAATTTTAGCAATCGGACCAGTACTTTCAGAGATGACCTCCTACGAACAAAAAAACATAAAAACAAACTTGACCTTATTATAATATTAAGTGTAGATTTATACGAGGCCAACGACAAAATTATCCAGGTGGCTAAATATTGGTCGGATAAAATTTGAGTCAAATCGACGCGAAAGAAGAAGATGAAACAGAATTCAATGAAAGGGCTTTCCATCGTCCAGGTAAATCCCAGCATAATCCTCCTCCTTGCGTCGTATTCCCCAATGCTGAGGGTCGTGACGTCCCTGCTTAATGACTTTAATTTTTGTGGTGTTTTTCCATTTATTCCGTTGTCTGGCACTGTGAAAGGCCTTGTATATTGTGGAGTCAAGAGCGGTGCGGATCTGGTCGGACCAACGTATTGGTTCCAGCATAATATTCTCGTTTTACACTTAACGTTTATAGTACCCAGTGCGTGGCCAAGACTGCAGGTTAGCGAGAACGGAAGCACTTGTTTGTTATACAGGTTATAAAAGACGAGTTGCTGCGATTAATTGAATGTCTTGTGTGCCTGCTGGTGCTGGGTGACGCACACTGACGAGGGGGGCTTAGGGGGTCACATCCTGTACGGTTAGGGTACGTCCACCCTACGTTCAATTTTTTTCCTTCGGAGATGATTCTTTACCATCAACATGCTCCTACCGACTGTACAATCTACTTATTTAAATTTAGATACAGTAGGGTCTTGAAAAAATTTTTCAATACAGGTAAATAAAATTCGCTATTTAGCTATTGTAAACAATAATTAAACTTAAGAATTCGTATCATCTATGTCATTCGTCGATTATTAGGTACACTCCACCCATATAAACAGACACTTCAGTTTGATTCATCTTTTTTTTTTCTAAATGCATATGAAAATATAGAAAGAAACAGTAGTACAAAGCTGATGCTTATTTCAAAAGAAACTTGTTTTATGACACTGACGCGGACAAAGTCGCGAGCAATAGCTAATAAACAAAAAACATATTATTAGGTATCTTATTTGTACGTCTCATGCAGTCGCACAGGATGTCACGCCAAGCGTGTATAATTTTGACGGGAAGATGTTCTATTATTATGAGTATTAACAAACATAATACTCGTAAAATATAAATTCTTGGTAATTCTATTCTTACTCAAACGGAACACGAGGCTCTATCGCTAAGGAAACTGGAAAAAAAAACAATGTCTTATTTATCGGAGAAGGAATCTGTTATATTTTTGTCGTTAAGCCTCTGGATTTGTAATCCTCAAGAGTTTCGTATCGAAGAAAAACATAAACAATTTTTCAATAGCAATAAGTAGGTTCGAAAACAAAATGTCTTTTTGAAAATAAGTAGAACTAAATAAAATAGGATTATTCCTAATTTATTTTGTTTCCCTTTTCCCTAAATAACCTACCTAACAAAAACAGTGTCAAATTCCGTACAATGCTGTCGTTGTGATTGTAACTTTATTCAATGTTTTTCTTCTGTGTTCAATAATAGATCCGTATTTTAAGTTGAGTTTTTAAACGAGTAGTTTTATATTTTTACTTCAACTTCGGTCTCGTGAAGTTTAAAAACGTTACTAAAATAAAATGTTACCCATTTCAGAACTCGCACTCCGGGAATGAAGTCCCGTTTATAAGGAAATATAAAAAGTAGTTTAAATTATTATAACATCAACTCCCGTCACATTTTATTGAACCTTTTCGAACACATATCCTGTAGATTGATATCTCGTTCATGCGGGAAAATGTAAAAGCATAAGTTACTTCTTGTAACATCAGCTATCCGTCAGCGAAAGTTTCATCAAAAAGTGCAACATAAAAAGCCGAATCATTGCAAAAATCCAGTTCATTTATGATGATTGGAACATGAAAGTTGATTGGTTTCAGCGCATCTGTTACAGAATAACGTTCTTGTCAGTTAGTCATCATTCATTCTACAACTCAATGAGGTTGTCAAACTGATTTTATACAACGATATTAATAACAGCCTGTTAATAATTTTTGTCGTACTTCCCGTAATCCATTACAACAACAATCCTAATCCTATTATTTTTGCAAAAACTTGAATTTTTTTTTTCAAATATCCTACAACTCATACAAAAAATTATATACGAAGAACCAACGTAATAAAAACTAACATGTTGTTCACATTTAATTTTAAAAAGTAAGGGCGTGTGTCCAAGAGATGTGCGGCGGAGCGCGGTCACTAATGAGCTCGCGTCGTTAGTGCGCCGGTGTGTGCGCGCCTTTATCACGCCTTCCACCGGCGCGTGACAGCTACACTCTGATCTCTGTGATCGTCACGCGAACGCGACACGGATATTACTTATATACTGTATCTTTATAGGAGAAACGGCAAATGTCAAACGTATAATAATATTTACTATCTACAACACCCGTAAAACGTACCGAATAGAAATAAAAGTTTGATTGGGATCTTCACCTTAATACTATATTATTGGTTTCGAATAAAGGAACCCATTTTTATGTCCCAAAAAATTTGAAATCTCTTTCAAATCTCAGAGCATTTTATATACGTTTTGTTAATAATTTAAATACCAAGAAAAATAGTCTAAAGTAGTGATAAACACTTTGATGACCAAAATAATTATAATAACTCGTAGAGTACCTACTTACGAGTACTTCAATTCTAATCAACGTAAAAACTATGTTTCTAAGTTCCCAACAGAATTTTCTCAAACAATGTGAACAAAAATTTTATTTCTAATTTTGTCATTAGTAAAGAAAACAGAACAATTATTATTATTTTTATACCTAATTACAACATTGCGAAACATGGAAAATTGTACTTTAGAGAGAAAATAACCAGAGCGTTAGCGGATATAAAAATACAAAAACGAAGAGAAAACTCGGAAAAATTACACAATAATAACCTAATGTGTTTAAATGTAAAATGGACCACGATAATTAGCGACTGCCTTCTGGAATTAGGACGATATTTTGTTAACTGTAGCGTTGCCTACGCTACAGTTAACAAAATATTGTCTTACTTTTTATTTGACTCTTGACTGGCCTGTTACAGTTGGTCTAGTGGTTAGTGGCCCTGACTGCTATGTCGGAGTTCGATTTAAAAATGTTTATGTGATGAGCATGATCATATGTTTTGCGTCTGGGTGTAATTTATCTATAACTAGCTGCTCCCAGCGGCTTCGCCCGCACGATAGCAGAAAATTATCCCAAGGGAACATACTTCCGGGATAAAAAGTATCCTATGTCCTATTCCAGGACATGGTCTATCCGTGTACCAAGTTTCATCAAAATCGGTTCTGCCATTTAGGCGTAAAGACGTAACAAGCAAACTCACTTTCGGTTTTATAATATTAGTAAGGATTGATATAAACTAGTGCTTGACTGCAATCCAACCTGATGGTAAGCAGTAATCCAATTGTTGATGGTGAGGCGCACTAGTTTATTAAGAGCCTATTCACTCTTGCCTTGAAGTTACCTAAATTATAATCTGACGGGAAGACCGCAGCCGGAAAATTGTTCCAGTCCCTCGATGTTCGTGGTATAAACGACGAGGCGAAGCGCTTGGTCCGGCCCTTAGTAGTTTCAATAACATAAGAGTGGATACTCGCCGTTCATCGGCTTGTCCGATGGTAAAAGTGAGATGGTGGAATCAAGTCATGCAATTCCTGTGCACACTCTCCAAAATGCATCCTGTAAAACACCAAAATGCTGGCTACCCTACGCCTGTGCTCAAGACTTGTAGATTGGACTCTCGGCAGGGAATTCCACTCCTTAGCAGTACGCATAATGAATGAGTTTAAACATTTCGTGCGTGTGGGTCTAAGGTCCACCATGTTCCGGTGGCGTATCGTTGTACGTCTGGATTACGTTTTAAATCTTATTAAAATTTATTCAAGTTATCAATTTTTTTATAAGATAACAAAAAAAGTGTCGTCAGGGTGGTTTGTACTATACTGCCTGATGGTATTAGACCTTCTCCAATAGTCCCAACATGTAAGTACATGAAGTTCAAATAAATACCTATCGTACAGACGTGTTTTCGACTACAATGGCACAATTGCCACATTTTGAAACACAATAAATAAATGATTTACATTAATTTGGATATAATAAATAAATGATTCACATTAATTTGTGACGTCACGTCCGTTATTTTGTTACATTAATGAGCAACAGCACAGTTTGCGGCTCACTTTACTGTTGACCGCATTTTATTATGTGCTATAACTTTTGATATAAATTCTGCGAAATAAGAACAATGTGTTGTTCATACTGTGAGTTACATACAGTACCTACCTGAAAACGATGGTGGTGGCAATAATTCATAGAGTCACTTTTTCTATAATACCCCGTAGGATATGGTGGAGCGTACGGTCGAAGTGTGCCTCGCTTGGGTGGAACACCGTCGTGTTCTCTTGGGGGCGAGCGGCGGCAGCGAATTCTCGCACCTAGCCTTGGTACACGGTCCGGATCAAGGAGAAATGGCAGGCGGTCGGCTCATTTTGCGAAGCAGTAAAGCTAGTGAAGGAGGCGGCCATACGAGTGACCTAACGGATTTCCTCACGTCCCAGTCGCCGGTATCCCTGCCACGATTTCTAGCCATTGTCGTCGCGGGCTTATGGAGGACGAGCCACGGGTAGCTCGTCATCCGGCCATGAATTTTGAGCTTTCGTAAGAGAAGCCCGGGGTCCTGGAACGCTAGACAAAGAAGGAACATAGGTGTGGTTTTAGTCACTAAAAGTCTGCCACGTCCTCCCGCTCCTCCTTAGAGCGTAAGAAGTCATTGGATGATTTCCCGTTTAAAAAAAAAACCTACTATTATTATTAGAAATTAGCTTACTTATTGGTCAAAATTTTCAGATGAAAAGGTTATATTACAGGTGAGTTAGTATGACTCCCATTGGAATGTCACACAGAGAAAAAGTGAAATATCAAGTGGTCCTTTTACCAAACGTCTTACCTCATTTAATCACACAACACGTTTCAAGGTCATCATCATAATATGATAACTGTCTTCTTTCTCCCTTAAGATTCCCTCAACCCAACTCAATATCACAAAATACCATAGGGATCCGAGATAATAAAAAGCCGAGCAAGTACGTGTCACGCCGCGCGCAGTGCAGGGTTCCGTAGTGGTACGTTACAAAATACGGACTTAGAATCTTATCGGTTATCGTTACGTTATTATAAATGATATTTATTTTACAAATTGGTTATAAATGACCCTTATACACGTCATTTTTTTCGTCAATTCAAATGATGATGATGGTGCCTCCTAACTACCCTGAGAAGTAATACTAAAACCAGCGAGTTGAGTCTAAAGAGGTTAACCTCTTTTAAACTCGTTATAATAAACGTTACGTCATTGTAAAATCATATGAAAACCATACAAATTTGCATTTTAGTGTAGGTTAACGATTCACTGAACAATACCAAAAAAAAGACATTTGGTTAGGCCGCAGAAAGACCTATTCAACAATGCACACTATTGGATAAACAAAAAATCTCCAAAATGATACCAACTTACTCGTGTATGTGTAATATATGCCCATATAAAAAAACCGCTTTCAAGTACTAACATGCTCTAACCTAAATCGCAAACGGACCGACGAAAATACAAAAATAACCCTAAAAAAGGCTTATTCGCGTATTAGTGTAGGATTTATTTCATCGATATCATTCTTTTTCATTTATCATAAAAATCATCGTCGATTATCGGCCTAACAGCCGTCCAAATATCTCTGACAATATTCTTTTCTTTAATCTCGAGTTCGTTTTTTTTATGCCAAGAGTTTTTAACCATCTAAGAAAATCCTAATGAAGGAATATTTTCAATACTTTACCTTACAAAGACTCGCATTAATAGACCGGTACACGACTCCTGCACCTAGGTCCGCGTCTGTGGAGGTATAGGGGGGGAAGAAGGAGTTGGTCGTCAGTACCTATCCACCTAGCAGTATCAGTATCATTAATTACTACAAACTGTAACAGTACTCCAGCTCCACTTGTGTAAGTTGCACAGTGGGCCCAAACAATTGAATTAGCGCCTACTACGTAACTTGGGGCTCGTAAATCATTGCCAGGGAACTGTTTTTGCACGTCCACGGTCTAAACCGACCCGTGTTAATAAGCCAACGAACCTGCTGGTATACTTGTGTAGTCAATCTAGCATTATTTAGTACCGTGTCGTGTAAACAACGGCAAAAACTAAGTAGGAGGTAGTTTATAGTTTGACTAGAAAAGGTATGCGTGATGTAGCTTAAACGTCGCAGCGTAAAATAACATAGACTTTTCATATTTTTTTGGGGAATCTGTACAGATACTTTGAGAGACTTTGACCCCTGAGTTTGTTTCGGTGTTTCTTCTCAGGGTAGTCAGCTAGGAAACACCGGCCTCATCTCGTTAAAACTGACTGAAAACAAAATTGACGTGTAAAAGTGGTTTTTGAAAACCTATTTACAAAATAAAGATCATTTATCATTTATCAGATATCTGCAATCACCGATCTAGAATATTAAAATTTAAAACTTACCTTGTCAGTATTTTCAGCACGCCTCCCCAATATATTTCATAATCATAGCAATATTATTTAAACCATAAAATTACCTGAGTTTAGTCTGAAGTTCTAGACCTCTGTTTAACGATTCTGCCCGCATGCTGGTGACAAATCTTTGTCCTTACTTAATGTTCCTGTCAGTAAAAGCAACAAAAAAAAATCAGAAGGTTGGATTAATAACAAGCGAAATAAGGCACATTGTGACAGTCGCGAGCGCACTTGCACACGCTGTACAGTGAGCATAATATGTATACAGTGTCACATTTCTGCTTTTAATAATTAATAACTATTTGTTTTAATTACCTAAACATCAAACAATTTGTCATAATTTTTTTTCTTAAATGATAGAATTAAGGTAAAAAGAAAACGTGACAATGTATATAACTTATTGCTCGTGACTGAGCGTACAACGATTAGGGCAAAATTTACCAATATAAGCAAATGTGATTATTAAAAACTCAACTCAGCGTTTCATTGAGATTAGAACTTCATTTTACATTTCACCACTACAAACTGAACTTAGTTGAAGCTAAACTCAGTTCTTCGTTTTATAAACTCCAAATTTTTTATGTTGTGTTCTGTTTCATTCGGAATCGACCTTCTCTAGCTGTTTTATGTTGAAAATGATGAGGCAAAGTGTCAAAAATGTTCGGTAAATTTATTATCTCGGGTGAGTGAGTTAACGTGACGAATTGAATATCTAACGAAGACTCTCATAAATGCATTCACTGATACACAACACACATCATAAACCACTGGATGGTGGCTCTTGACGTATTTTTGGACAAGAGTTTCTTGGACTAAAGATTTTTTAAATAAACTTTGGGGACAAAATAGGGGATGGAAGTTCATCATTCCTGTCGTCCTTTCAGAAATCTTACCAGCGCACGATGTTAAAGACGCGGCTTGTTTATAAGTAAATTAGCTTCTGTTAGCGTTTTGTCCTCATAAAAGTTTCTCCACACAAACTTTGAAGTTTTGAATCCTCGTTTGATCCCTTTAGGGGGTGAATTTTGGAGAATCATCTCTTTGAGCTCGCCTACATCATATAAGCAACCTTGTGCAAAATTTCAGGTTCCTAGTGTCAGTAACTTCGACTGGGCATTGAGCCAGTTTATCCTTTTATATAATTTACTAGCTTTTACCTACGGCTTTGCTCGCGTTAAATTCGGGGTGACACGGTTCCCTGGGAAGTTGGGGATTAGAAAGAGACAAAAAGTATCTTATGTCTTTCTCAATCTCTTCAACTATCTCCACTTATGCACGATAAGCGCGTGGAGATGCAACGCCGGGGTGAAAGTCCACTACTGCGACAGGTCGAGGTATGGCGGACAGAGCTCCGGCGGGATCTCACGGTAAAATGGCGTCAGCGACTATCGCAACCCAGTGCTGGGCACGCCACAATTATGGCGGTAAGTCCCCTCTTTGAGGCGTGGCTGGAAAGACCTCACGGCGTCCTTACCTTCCGCATGACGCAGCTCCTCACCGGACATGGCAAGTTCGGGAGGTTCCTGCATCGGATTCGAGCGGAAGAGACACCCGGGTGCCGCCACTGTGCGGAACGCCCGGAGGACACGGTGGAGCACACAGTAGAGGTGTGCCCTGCTTGGGCGGAGCAACGCCGTGCCCTCGTGGGGGCGATCGGCGGCGGAGACCTCTCGCGCCGGGCCTTGGTTCAGGCCATGGTCCGGAGCGAGGAGGAGTGGCAGGCGGTCGCCTCCTTCTGCGAAGCAGTAATGCTAGCAAAGGAGGAGGCAGACCGCATCAGGCAACGGCGCCCCCGCCGCCGCCGCCGGGATTCCGATCCCGATTTCCAGCCACCGTAGACGCGGGCTCGCGGACGGCGAGCCATGGGTAGCTCGCTGTCCGATCGTCCGGTAACTGTCCGGACCGAGCCAAGGCCTTGACGGCGCGCACTGTTCCCGCGCGCCTCAAGGAGTTGTCAGCAACAGGAGGGGCCCATCTGGGTCGAAGCCTACCGGGGTCGGGGTTATCCGAAAGGAAACTAGAGCCCCGGTATGAAGGCTAGAAGGAACGGCGCGGGGTTTTTAGTCAGTAAGACTCTGACACTGTCTCCCGCTCCACCCAAGAGCGGGTTTCGTCAATGATGATTTTCCCCGTCGACAGAAAAAAAAAACTATCTCCACTTAAAAAATCACGTTAATTCGTCACTCCATTTTGCCGTGAAAGACGGACAAACGGACACATACCCTTTCCCATTTATAATATTAGTATGGATTTAGAAGATTACACATTTCTGTACCATGGTTGAAGTGGAGAATGTAAATACTTACATATTATTGTGCTACGAAGTACCACAGGGCAATGGATTGTAGCGACTTGGACTGAGTTTATCTCTATTAGTATAATTATAAATGCAGGCCAGACTCACATACGAAGGGTTCTGCATCATCTCAACTTTTCTTAATATTCTGGTGAAAATATAACGACCGCAAATCTAAAACGTGACGTGATAAAAATTAGACTTTTTTCCTTCACTAGTTCTGCCAGACCTTACTTCTTGCCAATCATGATTCTAGCTCAGCGGGAAGTACTCTGTAGGTTGTGATTCCCTAGCGAGTTTATATATATCATAATTAAGTTAGAAAAAGATTTTTCATAAATCACGGCAGCAGACCCAAGTAATTAATATTAATTTAAACTTCATACACGCTTTACTCACAAAAAGTTTGACAGACAGAAAGGCGGACAACGGAGTGATCCTATAATGGTACCTCTGCACATAGGAACAAGTGGTTTTATGATTATTGTTTTGATAAAATATTCCACACAAATATCCAGCTACTGAATCGCTGGAATAAATTGATGAACACCAGAAAAATATTTAATCAACAGTAATATTAAGCCCGTAAAACACAGAATTAATGCTCTGACACAGTAACCGCGAGCCGCGGCCGATTATGAAATATATGGCCGGGTGACCTGGATCTATTCCCTAAAAATTGAATATAAGAGGTGAAAAAGGTGAAAGATTGAAGGAGGGAAGCATTTGCCCAACAATGGAACAATCATCATCATCATCATTTCAGCCGATAGACGCCCACTGTTGGACATAAGCCTCCCCCAAGTGTCGCCACAATAATCAATCCTGTGCGTCCCGCATCCATCGGATTCTCGCAACCTTCACCAGGTCATCGGTCCACCTTGTAGGAGGCCTTCCGACGCTGCGTCTTCCGGTACAAGGTCGCAACTCCAGAACCTTTCGGCCTCAACGGCCATCTGTTCTGCGACTAATGTGCCCTGCCCATCGCAACCTGAGTTTGGCGATTCTGGGACAATACGGGCTAATAATAACAAAGTTATCTAAGTAGCCCCTTCCTTACTAACCCGTCCATCCAATCATCTTCATAACTAATTTAAAAAAACGAGTATGTAAAAGAAACATTTTGCTTATTATTGTTCATCTCGTAGCAAGTCCGTAGCAATGTGCTACGTCGGCGTAGCAAGTGCGTAGTCAAAGCTACAATACCTACGCCACAGGCGTCCATCGTAGCCGTAGACATCTACACTAACATTTTTTTTAGAGGTAAAGTTTGTTACTATGTTTTTTTGTTTGTTGGAGGTAATCTCCGAAAGTACTGGTCCGATTGCTAAAATTTTTATAGATAACAAGCCGATAGAAAACTGCTCTATTTCTAAGTGACATAAGCTTTAAGTTATGGATGTTGGCGAAGCCGCGGGCAAAAACTAGTGTGCATAACAAAGCGTACGCTCCAAAAACGCTGGGCATGCCACAGTCATAGCGATAAGTCCTCTCTTTGTGGAATGGCTGGAGAGGATTGTGAGCAGGCTCTGCATAGCATTACGTCTTATTTGGATCGTACTGGATAAACGCGGTAATAGCTTCTCAAATAAATCAAAGTAGGTATTACTTACAATTCATTATAAACCGTGCCTTACCATGATGACAATAAAAACTATCTTCACAATCATTACTCTAGATCGCCATGTTCGACAAAAAGCTAGCGCTAAAGAAGTCTCTCAAATAAAGCGGGGTATTGACTCAAGTATTTGCGCGCAGCTGTAAGTGGCGGAACAAATCGTCTGCACCAGCTTTATAAGAACTGCCGGCCGGAGAGGTCGGTCATTGATCACAGCCTTCCACACAACCGCTGTTTATTACTTTTAAATAAACTAGGTTTTCCCCGCGACTTTGCTCACGTAATCATGTCATAGGATTTGCGCCATTTTATTTATTATTGTCGTGATCTAAAGATAAATAATTGAATTTCCTTTGTACTTACCGATACACCTTCAGTCTTGTGTATCTATTGACACGTGGCAACATTGTTAATTAGGTAGGTAGGTTATATAACATATTATCAGTAGGAGGAAATATTAGATTAGAGGGAGTTTCTATGACGACTAGGATGACTATTTATTTCATTACTAAATATTTTGTTGAACCTGTGTGTAAGTGGATTGAAAAGTTCACATTAAATTACTTTCAACCCTCCAAACTAACCGGGGTCGGGGTTATCCGAAAGGAAACTAGAGCCCCGGTATGAAGGCTAGAAGGAACGGCGCGGGGTTTTTAGTCAGTAAGAGTCTGATACTATCTCCCGCTCCACCCAAGAGCGGGTTTCGTCAATGATGATTTTCCCCGTCGAAAGAAAAAGAAAAAATAAAATCCTCCAAACTAAAAAATATTAAAGAGAACAGAAATTATCTTGTGAAGCTGCAGTCGATGCTTATTTCTAGAGCCAATATGATGCAAGCTATAAAAGTTTCATAATACCTAGTTTTAGAAACTAGATAGGAGAAGTGCATTGAGCGAAGTGGTGAGACGTGGAAAAATAAAAGTCGTTATTTTCATGTTCTATTTTCCAATTTCGTCTTAGTAATTATGTTTATCTTATAAATAGTTCTGCAATGAAATGTATTTTGGATCCCAAAAACACAATCTACTGAACTGCAAGACAAACGCGTCTAGAGTGCATTAGGCTATTTTTTCCAGCACATGCTTCAAAAGCGTCAAAAAGCAATCATCATAAAGAAGCCCACAAAAATAAGTGAATAAAAGTTCTAAAAATAGGCACGACCTCACACCTCATTCTACCGTAATCAAATATGCGAAACTTTTTAGAACTCGGAACCCTGACGTCAGCCAAGTAGAGAACTCATCTAAATTTCATGCAAAAACAGTATCGTACCAATTTTATTCTCATAAAAATCTTAAATTCGGTCACAACACGTCCTTAAGCCGCGGCCTGCCAGCCCCGCGAGCCCCGCGAGCCCCGTAAGCCCTGTGAACTCCGCCAACCGCCCGCCCAACATTAAAAATACGTTCACCAAAGTTAAATTGCCTCCGGCGCCGCATCGGACTTAATCGTAAGGAAAAAATAAGCGTGAACTTGGACTGTTTGCCCACTCTCTCCCACTATAAGGGGTGGGGATGGAATTAGATCGTGACATAGTTAGCCACGCGCCATATTGATTTATACTGATGTTTGCATATTTATCGGAAATGGAAGGGAAGCGATGGAGTGCGTGCCATGAACAGTTGGAGCCTGGCTGTTTTTATTTTCGCTCCATTTTGTGTATTTATAGGTTTACGGTTTGATGAGCTATCACTTACATAAAGTGTACAATATTGCGTAGAATATTGTTATGAATAAAATTAGAAACGTAACAGGAACTTACTTAGTAGGTTTTTTTTATGTGGGAAATCATCTGATGATTTCTTCCGGTTTAGGGCAGAACGGTAGGGAGTCCGACTTTCCGACTTTTACTGTAAGTGTAGTAAGCGGGGCAGTCTTCCACCATATGCTCCTCCGTGTCTGTTGAGCCCCACCGGTATTGCGAACATCAATGTGGCTGGATATAGGGGCCGCCTCCATCGCTAGCATTACAGCTTCGCAGGAGACGACCGCCTGCCATTCTTTCTGGCTCCGGACCATGGCCTATACCATGGCCTAGTAACTCCTCGAAGAGAGGACCTACTTAGTAGTAGATGTGCAACTTATCGTAACTAAAAATTGGCAACTTACAGGTACCTACAATAATGATAATATCCATGTTCTAGCTTTACATGCTTTCATATACCTACTGGGGTAGGTTTTAATTAAGTACTCTCATATAAAATGCTCGTACGAAACTTTATCATCTGACAATTCCTATTGCATTTCAATAGGTACTGAAATATTGTGTATTTCCAAAGTTATGTTTGTATTATTACCACTAAATCGCTTGCAATGTGATCCCAATGATCAAACGGATAATGAATACTGATTCGAACTGATTTGAATAATGATTGGATTGTACATAACAATAGATTGCAGAGAAATAGCTGAGTTATTAGTATTGCGGTCATGCTTTTACCAAGCATGGCTGTGATATTGGTCTCTATTTTATTGCTAGCTTCGACCTTTAGTTGGGCCTGTGTTGAAAAGAATTTTCTATGTCCATCTCCACTTCCTAGATTACTTTTGTCGTTCGATAATTTTATTTATTTATGTGGTCTCTACCAATAATTCATTGACAACTTGAAACAAAAGTTGCATATCTTTAAAACTTCAAACAGTGCAATAATTAGCATAGCATAGTCGATTAGTCGGCCTTATAATGCTTCCACGCACTGCTGGGACTCAAGCCTAGACTCAAGCAAGGAGAGGGAATGGGCCGTAATCCACTACGCGGGCCCAGTGCGCGTTGGTAGATGTCACATGTCTTCAATTTTTTTGGTTCTAAGCCATGCCGGTTTCGTCACAATGTTTTCCTTTACGGTTTTGAGAGCAGTGGTGATGAAATAAATTACACAAAGTAATGCGCCTGACTGGATTTGAAAACGCGACCTATAACTCGTAAGTCGGGGCTGTTACCACCACTGTCCCTCAATATGTAATTGCAATAATTATATGACATGAAATCATAACAAACAAACAGGCAGAATTATTTTCGCATTTATAATATGTACTAGCTGACCCGGCGAGCTTCGTACCGCCTAACAGTCAACGAATGTGTCTATCTTTCGATATAGTCGAGCGATTGCGATGAAATCAAGTTACGCACATTTTTAATGTATAAAAGCTATCTTCATCAATTCCGTACATTTTACGTGATGCGTTCACAACTAAAATGTATATGTAAAGATTAGATAGATAACCATAACATGACAGTAGTCTGTTCTAGGTGGGCTTGAGACTAGTTTTGAACTAGTAAACATTTTATTGATATCTTTGTGCCGTCGCTGCTGCTGCAGCTACAGAGGCTCGTGGCACAAATAATGTACCTAACCTTATTGGTAACTAGCTTTTGCCTGCGTCTTCACCCGCTTACATAAAATATAGCCTATGTCACTCAGGAATAAAGCAGCTTTCTATCCGTGAAAAAATATTTGCAATCGGACCAGTACTTTCAGAGATTACCTCCTACAAACAAAAAAATCAAACTTTACCTCTTTATAATATTAAGTGTAGGTAACAGTTTTAAGGGTCGCCACGCTTGGGTCATCAGTCCAAAAATGCGTCTCCATTTATGGATACATTTCATCGACTGATCGTCACTTTATATGACCAAAGGACTGGTTTGTTCATTTCCCAAAGCATTGCAATGGCAATGTGCCAGTCTTGTGGGTACGTTTCCGGGTTCCAATGATGAGGAGGAGTACTTCGACGCCTATATGTATTTTGTTATTGTATATCTAAATATGCTAATTGAATAAAGCCGATGATAAATAGGATACACCTAAATTTAACCACCGGTATGCGCCTAAACCTAGTTCTAACTGAATATAAGAAGGATACATCTAAGTTTAACTGCAGGCCGGCTGAACCTAGTTGTAGCCGGCTAAAACTAGATGTAGCCATACTTCGGCTATTAGCTGTAACAATTATAATGTGTCAGGTTTAGTATAATCAGTTGGCTAAAGTTTAAACTTACGCATCCAAAATTTACCAACTTACCGCTTATTATATCTAGCGGCTAGATATAATAATAATAAGTAGGTACTAATTTAGCTTTCTGATCCACTGCTGATCAATAAACTGCCTACATTCCTCTCTGAACTACTTCTTACCAATTCCCAAGAAAGACATCTAAAAGTCATCCCGCCATCTGAACAATGTATAGAGAACCGACATTCTATAAAATAATAAATTCTTACTTTCTTATATAATTTCTGTTTTCTCAACTGAAGACTTCTTCGCCGACCCAGTATTACAGAATAAACTGAAAGTAAGCGCTGAACAGTTTACTTTTGGGAGAATTTGCCAACAAAAAGACAATTTGGCACATCAAACGATTGGGGAAAGGCATTTGGTAGATTAAACGCAGTTTTTGTGTCCCCGAGGGGAAAGTTAAGGCTCAGGTAGACGACCGAATCGAATGAACATCGGTATTCTGTCCATCCTAATGTTGTTTGGCGGAAATCACTGATGGGGTAACATCCCCCATTGTATCCTCCATTCTTTTCGAGTGTGCAACATTAACTATTCCCTCTAGGAACCTCTGGAACCTTCGAACTTGTATTGCATTGGTTCTTGACATTGATTAAAGGGACTGCGTAATTCTCTCAGTTAACATGACATGACTCTCGTATTTGATGTACAAGTGGAATTCCCTGCCAGCGTTGCAAGCGATGACCTGGTGACGGTTGCGGGAATCCGATGGACGCACAGGATCGTTAATTGTGGCGACACTTGGGGAGGCCTATGTCCAACGTTGGACGTCTATCGGCTGAAATGATGATGATAAAATCGAAAACAAGCATAATTATTTACTTAGCAAAAAACTGCAACCTATTATCCTTACTTATTAAAGTGAAAGTGAGTTTGTTTGTTTGTTTGTTACGTCTTCACGCCTAAATGGCAAAACCGATTTTGATGAAACTTGGTACGCGGATAGACCATGTCCTGGAATAGGACATAGAATACTTTTTCCCGGAAGTATGTTCCCTTGGGATAATTTTATGCTATCACGCGGGCGAAGCCGCTGGGAGCAGCTGGTAACCTATATATTGAAGACAAATTCGAATTGAATTGAGACCTTTCACATCACGAAAGATAAACTTGTCGTCGATCATCTGTCCAAGCCCTTACGCGATACTCAGTATTTATTCTCCATTTGTGATGTTTACCTTCAAATTAAATGATGTGAAAAGGTCGTAAAGCGACTATTAGTTTATCTATTATCGGTAAAGATGTTTTTTTTGTAATCTTTGACCAAGGGAATACTGGTCTGTCTCTATTAACTTTTTATAATGCTATTGTCATCATCCATCATTGATTGGTGGCCTGATCTCTCCAAAGATATTTAGATGAAACATGCAAAAGTTATGCAGAATACAAAATTGGCTGCTAAAGTTGTAAAACCGAGAGAATCCATATCCTAGCCCTTTCTTCACATTTTAACCAAAGCAAGAGAAATAACAAAACACTCACGTTAGCATCAGTGTTTAGCTAAGTAATGGCCAAAACGATTAACGAAAAATACATTACGATTTGCCCCATCGGTCATTTTCTTATTACATCGATAAGATTAAGATTGATCGTATAGCTACTTCTTTGGCAAAAAACCTTTAGGTAATCAATTTACTGTAAGCTTAGTTTCGTTGTTCACTCGGCTCACCATAATTCCCCCATATTGATCAAGATTAATTATTTTCGGATATAACAATAACATGGATGGGACAACACGCCACGGTAGACGAAGGCTGGCAGACGTCGAGTAATGGGTAGCTTCCGACCGTCCGGTGATCGACCGGACAGAGGCCAAGTCGACAGCGCGTAGTTATCCACGCACTCCTCAAAGAGATGTCAGCAAACCTCAGAAGCTAAGCAAAGCCGATGCTCACAAGAGTCGCGGGGATTTTAGGAAAAGGAAACCTTATAACGCAAAGGGCAACTGAAGGACACAGGTGTGGCCTCAGTCGGTAAAAATCTGACACGCCCACGCTCCCGCTCCGAGAAGTCATTGGATGATTTACCACTTTAAAAAAATAGATGGGACATCATACAAAATAGTCCGAGGTCGCGACGATGTAGGCATCCCGTGAGGGTAAATTTTACTCGTTTCCGCATGCGGCCGGTCAAACATCCGGATGTTGAGCCGTTCCTATGAGGACGGGCAAGAGACACGGCTTGTGATTTTCTTGAGGTTTGAATCTAGAACTACATTAGACCGAGGCACACGTGTAACACGCATGATTTGTGCGAAGAAGGACGTGTATCCAGTATACCTCTACAAGTCTAGTTTCCATATAAAATATATGGAATATAATGGAACCTATGTTTATTATTTCTTGCTAATATCATAAAATACCTAAATGCTAGATAATACTGAAAGCGTGTTTGTTATTTTTCCCTTCTTTCAAATCAAAATAGAGAGACTGACTTTATTTAGTTTTTGTTTTAAAATAGCCGCAGAGAAACAGATACTTAGCAACATTTATTCTTGTGCGATTCAATGGGATAATGCTGAAATGCAGACAAAGGATAGACATAGTGGGGTAGCCTTATGCCTTAAGCCTGAATGTGTTCTTTCCTTGTAATTAACAAAATAGGAACATATTACATGCCCTCTGTCTTCTGAGGTTTATCTGTCGCCGGCCATTCCGTGGTCATTCGGCCCGGTAATGGCGGGGTGGCGGTTGTCGTAAACGCCGCTAGTCTGTCACTAACTGCGTTGACAGTTGACTAATGTGTTCTCGTCTGCGATGGATGATTTATAGCTGACAGCTGGGTGCAAAACAGAGCTTTTTCAACGCACTCAAAACTTGGCTTCCTCCGGTCGCAATGAGGTGTTTTTTGCACTCGTGCAGAAAAAGTAGACGGTCAAGCAACGACCCTCAATCAACAATATTTAACGCAACGCACAATAAAATATCCATGATTCATCTATCATTTTATTTTAGGTAAGTAATTTTTAACACCAGGTTTCATCTGGCCTCTGGGATTTTATTTTAGAAGTGACACGAATGTATTCAGACAACAAAACATTGTCTAAACGTCCATTGATGTGTCACAAAAAATGTACCACATTCCAAACAAAACATTGTGTTTTACGTCGTGCGTACGGTCTTTTCCCTAGGTTAACGACGTTCCTAGTTTATCGGCTTATTTCCCTCGCTACTACCACAATCCTTTACGACGGATTCGAGCGAGCTCAGTAGTACCTACTAGCAGATGCCTAGTTACTTATCTAGGTATCTACTTTTATTAAATTTTTGTTGTCTGTGGAAAATTATGAAAACTCTACTTATTTTAAAAGTAATGTTTAAAAATGAAACTATTTACTACAGCGCCATCTATTACAGAATATCAGAATTATTACACCTACAACATTCATTGTACTCTAAAAGTTATTTGTCCAAGAATAAGTCAATAGATGTCTCTTTTAACAACCCAAACTTATTTTTCTTTCAATAAATCATGAAAATACGACAAATCACGCGATGGTCAACTACTATTAAATAACAACATTATTAGACAAAACTTTTTATGTAAATATTTTTACTTTTTAAAATTTTATACAATTTTATTAAAAATCTAGTCAGTACGTGAAGGTGATGTAAAACACTATGAACGTGTAATAACAGATGGCGCTTCTATCGATTATATTAAAATGTGATGCAGATTGAGAAATATGATATAAACAATTATAATAATACACAATTATTCAGTTTTAGACGAAAAATAGACATATTATGATATATTTGTAATAATTATATTATTATTATTAAAATAATTGCTACTTTTTTCTCATTTTCATGCTGCCCCACTAAATGTGTTGTCTGTGGTTGTCAGAAAAAAAAAGTAAAAATGTCACTATGGATTCATATATTTGTGTCGGATAGAAATACGTCGAGAGCTACGCCGGCGGACAATTTATTTCAATTATCATGAATAAGCTCAGTGGAGACGCTGTGTGTTATCGTTTGCTGTAGACAAATATATCAACTGTATTATTTGTCAAGCAAAAGGTTCATAGCGAGTGTCGTGTAACGAATAATGGTTTGGGAAGAAACTATAGTGACGTCTCGCGATTCAGCCTTGGATATTATGGTTACGAGAAAAAGTGTATTTTGAAAATATACCAAGTGTTTTCTTGTAAAAAAACGTCTGTGAGGTATTCATCGACTGTGTGGTGGTTTTGTTCGACGTTTTGGTGTTGTATATCGGTGTTATGTCGGGTGGCAGGAGCATCGACAAGGAGCGAAAGTCTCCTCGGGAAAGCGGGGAGGACTCGGAGGACGAGAGCGAGATCCTCGAGGAGAGCCCCTGCGGCCGCTGGCTGAAGCGCCGGGAGGAGGTAAGCGCACACCTTGTCACTCATTAGCGAGTTTACGTGGAACCATTTAGGGCAGTCGAGACAAAGACCGTCGTCAGCTGATTCACAAGGTTAGCTGATGTTATACAAATAAGACGTAGTTTGATATGTTTTTATTTGAGATGACAAGGTTTGTTGTGATGTATCAACATTGAGCAACATGGTGACTACTGCTGGATCATGACTGACAACTACATTAACATAAAAACTTGCTTGTGGTGAAATAATCATGATCATCAGTGATTCAGTCAATATTAGTGCTGTTTATTATATTTTGTTGTAATGGACACTCTGGAAAGTATTTTCATTGTTCAGTTGTGCAGACAGGATGAATATGAATTCTCTTATCTGATTAGACCTTGTTTTATCTTTTAATTAAATGGTTGCATTTTAACTTGAAAGCCAATTGTATATTTGCAGTCATACAAGGATTTATTACGTTTAAACATTCTCCCAAACAATTGCGATGTTATCTTGATAAAATGATTATTCACATAATAAACATGCACATACTGTAAATTATTATTTTTGGCGTGTGACTCATTAATTAGCTAATTTATATTTGAAATAAGCAGTCAATTTTATATAATTTAAGATATAAAAACATCTTTATCAGTCATATTATGTTACACTACATAGTTTATTAGGTATCACTAAAACTAAAATCGAATGAAAAAAAAACATAATACAAAAACATGAAAACAACAAGCTATTGGAAAACGCACACATTGAATTCTCATAAGACACTAATTGTTAATAAATGCACAGATGTTTCATTGGAGAAAGACTTGATTAATTGGCTGCATATGTGCAACTGTCCCTATAGGGTTTGGCAGAGAGTAATGGCGGCTTGGTAATTAAAATTATTTCTCTTAGATTTGTGTTGGTCTTTTGGTGGACTAAAGGGATAAGCAATCATTGGTGATACTGGTTTTTGACAACTCAAACCAAATCAAAAATTTGTTTATATTTACAAATTATATTCAGTCTCTGGCGAGTTTAAAGTTCAATGCCCTGACCCAACACTGTCAAATCTGTACTCCTATTAGATCATGGCCAGAATTAAACCTTACTGTGATTTCATAACAAGCTCTTTTTATCTAAAGGACATCATAAATGAGTTTCTTGCTCCTATTCCTTTACGCCTAAGCTGAAAGGGGTCGTGAGTTTTATTTTAAATAAAGTACCCTCACAATCATGAGTAGACAAATTGTAGCTGTATTGTGAGCGTTCATTTCTGAGACCTGAATTTATATGGACGTAATTTTTGTTATTATCTACACTAATATTATAAAGAGGGATTTTTTTTTATTTTTGCGTGTATGTTTGTAATAAATAAACTCAAAAACTACTGTGCCGATTTCAATAATTTATTTCACCAATGGAAACCTTCATTCACCCTGAGTAATATAGGCTATATTTATTGCCCGTGTGAAGCCGAGACGGGCTGCTAGTATTACGATAAAATAACTAGTTCTATTTTACACAAACAAGTTTTAAAAAAATATCAGGATTTTCTATTAATGCTTAGCTCCATCTCAAGATTGTGAATGTCCAATATAGACTTTAAACTACTGTCTTGAGCCATGCTGTCCTCAGACGATGATAATAATTCAATCAATGAAAGTAAGAAGAAAGCTTTTTCATATAATTACATAGTCTGGTACTTGCCTCTCACTGGGGCCTAGTACTATCTGCCAGTGAAAGTTAATGTCTTAAAATGTGATGCTGTTAAATGTTGACCTGTGAAGTGCTGTGGGGTAGACAGATGTCTTGGAACAATGGAAATTTTAGTTTTTTTAACGAGATTTAAAAAAATCTGTTTTGGTTTGAAATAATGTCTGCCAATTTAATCTATCTCATTAATTATACTTTAGGTAAACAGTTACATAGATGATAAATGATAAATGATAATGATAAATGATATTTATTTTTGCAAATAGGTTTAAAAAAACACTTTTACACGTCAATTTTTTAAATAGAAAAAAATAATAAAAAAAGTAGATTTGACTGCACATCTATTAGAGTTTTGTTTTAACAGGTTTGACACATTATATCTTAAGTGTAATCTAGCTTATAAATCTTTAAATAAAATTACTATTAAAGATAAGATAAAAATTATCTCAAATAATATATTATTTAATGCTGCTTATGCAATCACAAATAAATAATACAGCTGAATTATTTGACACTTTTCTTCACATAATACCTAGTTTATTTACTTAAAGCTACTTTTCTTATTTTGTCTTAGACCTTTTTCCAATTAGAAGCTCATATTAATAACTACTTAACAGGAATTTCTTTACTTTAAGACCCAAAAGTTATTTGTTAAAAATGAAAGTTTAGTTTTACTGAATACTTTTGTAAAGTAGTTACTAATGGAATGGTAATTTCTCTTAAAGCAAAATATTAAAAACTACTCCGCTACTCCTGTCCGAATGAACTAAGTATATTTTATTTGATTTATTTAAAAGTGTTTTGTAGTACAGAACTCTTCGTATGCGATTACAAATCACACTTGGACATTTTTTTTATTATTCATGGTAAGCTTACACTAGACCACTAGCTCACCTGATGGTAAACAATAATGAATCCCCATAATATGGTGAGTGATGTGGAGGTGTATGGTCATTTTTGAGTGTAGAAGAAAGTGTTCACTAGAGGTTTTGATTACCAATCGCAACAAATAACAAGACAAACAGTTACCATTCCAATATTAGTAATTAGTAGATAGAATGGAAATCTGTTTTAAGTAATATGATCTAAAAAATTACTTACTTAGTGCTTTACAACTCATTAGGCACGTTTCGCAATAATTGTTAATTGAGCAGCATAATCTGTAATAATTATTCACTATACTTCCTTCAATTTCAGCGTCATTAGCATATTTAAAAACATCTGGTTAGTAATTCTTTTAGGAAGATATTTTAATTATTTAATTAAACAGGCTGAGTTTCCTACTTTATTCATATTTTATTTTAATTAGTTACAATGAAATATGTTTTCATCAACTCTCTCTAGGTCAAGTATCTCATTAACTTCTCAAAACACAAACTGTTTATTCTTTATTTGCTGTTATCCTGTTTTGAATTCTGCACATGAATTGATCAGATGATAAGATTTGTTTAAGATAGTGTATCAAGATGTCAAACTGATATAGAATTTAAATTCATTTATCAGATCACTAATATTCTAAAGTTTGTTTTTATGTTTGTAATCTCTGAAAGTACCGCTCCGATTGCGAACATTTGTTCACAGATAGAAAGCTGCTTTATTCCTGAGTGACATAGACTATATTTTATGTATGCGGGCAAGGGCTTATTTTTATGGGTCGAATTTGGCATTGACATCAAATCCAAGACAAAGTTTTCAATCAGTTTTTAGGTAAAAAATGACTTCAGGGAGTGTTAGCCTATTACTGACTAAAAACCACCTGTGTCCTTCAGTTACCCTTTGCTTCTAGGGTCACGGATCACGCTCACTGTTACTGTCAGGAGGGATCGCATCGACGATTGCATCACTGCTTACCATCAGGAGGGATCGCATTCATGCACTAGTAAATAAATTAAAAAAAAAAATCCTTTAAAATAATATATAATTTGACACCTATTGCAATGAAAAAGACAAAATATAATAATTATTGTCCTTATAATTTCCACAACCATCACACAACGCCTTCTAGTCCCAAGCTAAGCAGAGCTTGTGTTATGGGTACTAGACAACTGATAATCATACTTATATATTTCTACATACATATTATTATAGATAAATTACACCCAGACACAGAACAAATGATCATGCACATCACATAAACATTTGTCCTGGGTGGGAGTCGACCCACAACCTCCGGCATAGCAGTCAGGGCTACCAACCACTAGACCAACAGGCCTGTCGAAATAATAGAAATTCGATATCAGTACCAGTACCTACTTCTAGCCCCATTCTCATTGTACGAGTTCCGTTCACCCAAGTGCAGTTTAGTCAAGCAATGTTAAGGAAAATAGCTGTCATCTAACGATTTCTATTGTCAGCGTATTAGCTTGTTGTAAATATACTTACACATTGACCTATTAATTCCCTCATGATAATCAGCTCACAGACGCGTGTTACTTCTGACGGATCAATTTGCGCAGTGGCGGACGACAATCTCTGCTCAATTGCGCGTTAAACCAAATATTTTATGGTTTATCTATCCACTACTAACATATTATTTAATGGTAATCAAATAATACCATCTAAATCAATATTTGCACTGGCAAGAGTGCTCCGTCTGGCTGTACGTAATAGGCTCTTTAATAAACTAGTGCGCCTCACCATCACTGATTGCATCGCTGCTTACCATCAAGTGGGATCGCAGTCAAGCACTGGTTTACATCAAATTTAAAAAAAAAATAGCCGCGCGGGCCCAGTGCGTGATTTTTAGTTTTAGGACATTTTCTTTTTATTTATTAATCAGGTAGGTACATCAACAACTTGTTTTTATAAAATAATCTGTGTAATTTCATGAACAGAGGATAATTCCGTGGAAACAAATCAATTAAAGAAAATGACAAAATCTTTTATTGTGTATAATTAAATTAAATTAAAAGAGACAAGTCAAAAATTACAATAATTCAAATATCAAATAATAGTAAATAAATAAAAAAAAAAAAACAAAACAATTAAATCACAAATTAAGTACCTATTATAATTAAACCGGGAATAAAATATTAGCAAATTAATTGAGGATATGTCGTTTTCCTCATAATTTGATGAAACACATGTCATTAAAAGATGACTACTTATGACTTATGATTTTACATGTGGATGGATGGAAAAGGAGAGGGACGACAAAGAAAAGTTAGATGGATTATGTGAGAAGTGATATGAAAGAAGAGGGAGTTAGTGATAGCGTAACGAGTGACAGGACAGAATGGAAGAAAAAAACTGGTTGCGCCGACCCCAAATAAAACGGGACAAGGGCAGAAAAATAATGTTTTTTTTTCCTCATTCATCATTTTAATGTTAATACCATTTAACAAATAGCGCAACCAAACTTGAAACTTTTCGCTTCTACTCTACTTCAACTAAGTTCTCCAGTACATTGGGCTTACCACACGCTCAAGCTTCACCACAGTTTTACTTGCGCAGGCCGGTTTGTACACAGAACATCGTGTAAGATAATATGAGTTTTACCAACCATACGCACAGTGTTCCGTACAATCGGGCCTGCGCAAGCAAAACTGAGGTGAAGCTTATGCGTGTGGTAGGCCCAATGTACTGGTGGTGTACGTTATGTCGTTGTGGTTTTAGTTTCTGAAACAATAACCAGTGTGAGTAAGAGGAAGCTTCAAGGCTCTAAAGTCCAAATGATAGTTAATTAGTTATTCCATCTTGCTGGAAAACCTCCACAGTTTAGATCATATAACTGTTTACGATTTTTATTTTGCCTACAATGATCTTCAACGTCCTGGCATTTTTTTGTGACCCAATCTAATTTAAAATTCAAAGTGGATCTCTTAGTCATCCGCGGACAATGCCGTCTGCTTTCTACGCTACATCAAGTTCCGCTGTCATCTAATGCTCAATGCTCACTGCTATGCTCATCGGATGTCGGCCACATAGGTTCTAATTACCCGCAATGCTTAGGTACGCCACTTTCGCCCGCGGCCGCCGGTCAACGACCTGGCTTGCGATTCGGCGCTTACGCAAGTAATCACTGTCGCTTTCTAGGCTTAGGGTGATGGGATTGGGCTGGTGGAATGTGGGTTAGGTGCGGGTTGGCTGTTGACTTACATGGTTTTATTGCAGAATATTCTGTATCATATTGTTTATATTTCGCATGTGCCATGATAGATCATCAGAGAATACGCTCGAAGGTTCAAAATATCTTGCTTTTTTTTCTTTTCCTATAATAAGGAGATAAGCTCTCGAGGGGTTAATAGCTAAAACGTGAATATGTTCTCTCAATCTCTTTAAACCCGTCTCCATAGCATAGCATAGTCGGTCTTATAATGTTCCCACTGTTGAGACTCAGGCCTCTTCTCTAGGAGAGGGAAAGTGGGGTAAACTACCACGCGGGCCCAATGCGGGTTGGTGAATGTCACACGACTTCGAAGTTTTCGTTCCAGGACATGCCGGGTTTGAACCCGCGACCTACAACCCATAAGTCGGGGCCGTTACCACTCAGCCAACGCTGCTCAACACCTATCCACTCATGATTTCCATTATACGCCACTACCCGATTTTGAGTCTTGTGCATCCAAATCTAATACTTCTTTTTGGTGTAGTGGTCTATCATAATCTATAGTGTCTTACACCCTTGATGAAAAACAGCACAACTTAAGATACAATTACTGTAGATATCTGTCTGCTTAAAAACTTTTAACCCACTTCAAGTTAGGACTTGTGATGCGACAGAATGTTTGGTGGTTTACAATCAATATTAAATTAAACAGATAAACAATTCTGAATTATTTTACGTAAATTAAACAATTAATGTCCCAGTATGTATCTTTAATAAAAAAGGACCGAATGGGTTTGTGAAGAGTGAAATGAAAAAAGGTTAGTACTTAATGACAGAACAGAATAGAAAGAAGAAATGCCTGCGCCGAACCTGAATACCACGGGATAAGGGCAGGAAGATGATGATGAAAAAAAAAACCGCATGACTTAGTAACAGAGCACCATCATACATCTATTATTTGGATCAGGCACATCTTTCCCATCTATATCAAACTAAAAAACTCGTAAAATCCTTCTTTCCAAGCACTTCTCCACTCATAAGCCAGACGAATCAAATTGATTTCGTCAATATTACCGCACGGACCGTAAAACTATAAACCATACTGACTTGTTTGGGGTTTTATTATTTAACTATTACAACTAAGAACATCGATTCTATGCTATATGTATTTCATTTATGCAATAACGTGGGAATGTGACCGGAATTAAATACTCTCATGTGATCGATGATATTTAATTACCAGCTTCTGAAGCTAGTCTTATATCTGTCACTGTTATAACTGCAAACCGCCGTAAGATTGTGAAATATCGCGAAAAATTGCAGTATTTTTTTCTAAATAAGATACGTTGGAAACTGTTTATTAGAGAATGCCTTGTTGCATTAAGTCCGCCTATGTACCGCTACTGTGCATGAAGTTTGAATAAATAAATGAATTTGGATATGATTTATCGTATACAGAACGATTTTTTCATAACATATTATCAAGAAATTATAATCTAATAAAGATTTATTACAATCACACAAAGTCTAAAAAAATTTCGGTGACGTATCATAAACAAGAGAAGAACATCTGGAAGGACTTGAAGGAGGCCTTTGCCCAGAAGTGTTACAGTCTCAAGTAATGTCTAGTAATATATATATATCTCTATCAAAAACTAGCTGCCAGTGACTTCGCCCGCATGAAAGTAGAAAATTGTCCCAAAGGAACATACTCCCGGGATAAAAAGTATCCTATGTGCTATTCCAGGACATGGCCTACCCGTGTGCCAAATCTCCAAATCCATCCAGCCCTTCGGGCGAGAAGATACACATTCACAAACTTCCGCCCTTATAATATTAGTGCGATGGGCAAACTAAACCAAAATAAAGATGTATAAAAACAAAAAATGACATGTTTTCCGTAAACTTATAAATAAACCCATGAAGGCTAACACTAACACTAACACTATACAATACACATATACATACATAGTTTTGACGTCATCATATTTCGGTATGGCTCATTCAGTTTTCCTGTTATGATCCCATTGTCCCATAACGGGAGGCTCTTCAATCGATTGACAAGCTGAAGACCCATCCATCCCGTTCTAAGAATATGTGGTATCTTGGTACTTAGTAAGTACCTGTACCTACTTTGTTTTTTCACTTTGGGTTATTTAATTAATCTTTAGTCGTTCGTATTGCGGGAAAAAGGCTCGGGGAGATAATGGCGCTGGTTACGTGACCAGTTTTCTCGGTAACGTAATATTTTAGCTTGTAAAATTCGCACAATGAATGCAACGACGTGTTCTGTTTAAGCAATCTTTTGTTTTTCAATATTTTGGAAGTCACATTACACAACGGTAAAATGAACATCGATTATTATCGAGTATTCCAAGAACAAATGACAGCAGCACTCAACTGATTTCGCAATGTGCCAAGACTTCAGAGTCACTTCAAAAATCTGGTAAACTAAAGCACATATTGCAATCTTTACTCGATCGTAAAAGAAACCAACACTTTGGAAATATACCGAAGCAAATAAATCGAGCTAGGCTAAATAATAGATGAAGCCGAAGTGGGTGGCACTTGTGGGCAAATGTGCGTTAAAAACACAACGTGCATTCTTTGTTCTATAGTCCACCACAGAGATACGACGGGAATTTTAATTCGCAGATATCAGCCGCCCCATTGTAGTCCCATCAACATTCTGACGCATAAATGCGAAAATGGACGAGTACAATATATTCTGTACCTCGGATATCACCCCTGAGGCATTCCTGATGTAGGCTGTCATCTATTGTAGTACGTCGCGTCTGCGAGAAATGGATCCTTCAATTCAGAAAAGCTCTTATAAAAAATATTTGAAGGTTCTGTAGCATTTTCACAGTTCCAAGCATTATGGAAATAGGCACATATAAAAAAAAAGTAGAGTTACATGTTGTGTGCGCAAGAATCTCGGAAACATTGCCTGAAGGTTAATTCAGCATATAAACCTGGAGCTTCACAGCAGAATTACTTCAGAACTCATAGCAGGCCTTACAACAGCGTTCAGATTGTCGTACCTTTTCGCGGTTCGATGTGTAAAAGTACTAAAGCGAGATCACAATAAATCTTCATTGAGATGTAAGTAGTGAAGTACGCACTTTCAATGAGGGTCTATTTTCGTGTCGACCTCGCCGCTGTAAAGGTCGTCTCATGTCCAGCTTTCGTCAATTGTCATATTCGCGACGGCGACCTAGACTTGTTCAATGTCGTATTCGTTTATATTAGGCTCCGCAGATAATGAGGAGAATTTAATATCGTCTCTGGCTATTGACAAAATATTGCTTACATGAAAAGTTGTTTGGCTATTATTACTTTGAGACCAGAACCCGAACAAAAGATGCCTTATGGCCCTTTATATATGTATAAGCCGAAATTTCTGTCTGCGACAGTAGAAAGTGCTAACATTATGCAAAACGCGACATCACAGTGCGGAGGCTCGTAATTTTTGTATTTAATTAAGGCGCTGGCCCTTATTGTTACTTGTCTAATTAATTAATATTCTCTTAATGAACCATTAATAATGACATGTCGTCATTAAATACACGGCTTATAGGATTAAACCGCAACCGCGAGTGACGTGCTATACCGTGACACGGTAATACTAGTGGATTTATCGAAAGTGCCTACAGCATCAACTACGTAATTTACATGACGTCTGTCTACGGTATCCTCTCGTACCTCGACAAATACCGTTTAGTATTTTGATATTGTGAGTACTCTTTCCTCTAGTCTGAATCGCGATTACTTCCTTTCTACCTTGCTCACCTTTGGGTTAGTCAGCGGAAGCAACTGACTCATTCATCATAGCTTTAATCATCTAATTTTTTACGTCTATAGTTTTTATACTCACTAGTCGCCGATATACAATATGCCATCATTGACAATTGTAAAGCGACGGTAATAAGAACCATATTTTATTGAACGCAATTCTCGTTAGGTTGGTTATAGGTAACATACTTTCATCGGTGGGTCATCGACACAGATATTAAACTCTATGGTGCCTTTTTTTCATTAGTTTTTTGTTCGAAAGTGAAAATTATTTCACATGTACGAAGAGAGTTCGCAGATTTACATTCAACGTTTTTGCGAGTAGTGAAAGTGCTTATATTATTAGGAAAATCTTCGCATTTCCGCATACCGAGACGTGGAAGTCTGAAGTTCTATGAGATGAGAATTTGAATGAGGTATCGCCAAAGTTGCCTCCGGATGCATTGAGGCGAGCACAATAAACCAAAGAAGTCCGCGGGATTTGCGAAATAGCTCAGCATAGTATAAAATTCGTGAAACAAGTATCTATTATCGTATCTTCTATTATGGGATCTTCATTCAGAACTGTCCCAATATCCTTTGTTTATTTAAATTTAAATTTAAATTCCAGTAAGTGTTAAATATACCGTTAAAATATTACTTTCATTTCGTATGTGTCACTTTTTTTTTCTAGTGATTTATTCGTTGACGCCTACTTACGCGAGTTTTTTTTTTGGCGTCGTCGTTATGAATGGGCTGGGATTGTGTTCCCGGAGCGGGCCAGCATCATTCAACCCGAACATTAGTCATAACACCCAGAAGTTGTTCCAGATTCCAATGTTTCGACGGTTTGTGTTACAATCCGGTTTTGAATGAACTTTTTTTTTGCAATCAGTGTGTTCATTTTTTGTTGTTGATTTAGCTTTCAGTATAAATTCTAAGAATAATTTGATACTGAGTAGAAGAAAGTTTCATTATAATTCGGTTTGTCATAAAGTTAAATTAGACTAAATTGTCTTCATCAATAATGGCCTCTCTTCACAAATTGCTGACACAAAACACCTCGTACGCGGTAATGAAGCCATTTTACACGGAAACAAGGTTGCCACGGAAAATTGTATCATCGATGTTCGCGAGTGCGGTAACCCGGTGTCGCCTAACTGCGTAATTGGAGACAGTGACGCCGCCATTAGCCGGGCAAACAGCGACCCGCTGCCCCTGGCAGACAGCCTTATGGGATTTGTGGACGAAAGTGTCACGGACATCATAACGGCTATTGTTGACAATGCCTGAATGTTTTAGAAAACGTCCGTCTCTGTCGGTGTTTAAGTGAGCTTGCTTAACGGTTCGAAGAATTATGCTGAAGCATGCTTGTTTATCTCAGGTGTTGTTTAGTATTGGAAATTGTTTTCGAATCTTTGAATGTATCATCGATTAGTGATAACTGCGAGATGCGTCACGCTTGCAAAAATTTCACCGTATTCTTTTCGTCGTCTCTTCGCTAATTGTACTTAGAACATTTTATGAAGGTAACCTATCGAACGGATATAAATGTTTCTATTGTGTAATCTTCAAACCGACCTACTTTTATTGCATTAGTTCTTTCTTGACACGCCACTCCCTCATCAGTGCTGTTAATATTTTAAAATAAGCCAGGCGCCACTTCTGTGAACTGCTAATTCCGTTTGGTCATAATAAAATCCTTTACTTTGAATCATCATTCTTTATAGAAACTACTGGATTTGTTTTGCTCCTTGTTCTCAAGCAAGCTATACTCAATTTCCAACAACAGCAGCCAATTTTTCACGCCACTGCCGTTTTTTTCACTTTTATTTTCAACCTTTTTCATAAAATTCCTCGGACGAATATTAATCTGATACTTGTGTAATATTTCCCTCAGAGCAGCTTTTTTATTAATAAAGCTGTATGTACCAACAATTTTTAATCCGCTCTTCCATATTAATCACCTTTAATGAAGCACCAGATGTATCCAGCTAAATCTCATAGCATCATTATGTAACCAGTTGCCGACAACTATCAACAGTTGCTCATTAAAAACGGTGCCTGCGAACCAGTCGTTCGTGCGGTATGTGTATTTAATATGAGATGTAATCCGACCAGATCTAATTGCTAAGTTAAATGATAATGAAACGGTACTACAAGCTCGTTTTGAAAGTGGTTCGTAGAACGCCTTTTTGTCGCGATCGATTCGTGGTAAGAAGTAGTAAGTGCTCGATTGTATCCTTATTTGGGACTTAACTTTAGTACGAAGTTAAGCGCTATCAATAGTAAACCCCGCCAGGGTATCGTTTGTCGCCGAAGACGTCAGTCGGGAGTCGCGGTGAGATTCCTGGACAACCTAGGCGCGAGCTTGCGGACGGCTAGCAATGACAGCACGCCGTCCGGTAAGAACCAAGCCCAGTCAGTAAGACTGACAGGGCCAACTAGAGCTAATGCCTGACAGGGTTCCAGATTGTTCGAAATTACCGTAACCCTCGCAAAGGACAACTGAAAGAACATTATAGCTTTGCAAACACTCCCTCTTGCTTGACCGAGAACGGATCATTTGATGATATTTCCCGTAAGAAAACGGATATCGGTTGTAACTCATCAAACGTCTTAATCATTATACGGGTAAAAATTCAGTATAGGTAGGTACATGTAAATAGTAGATATAATGTGTAAACGATAACGATAGGGAGACCCGATTTCCTTTTATCTAATCAGTTTTAAATGTTCAAAACAACACGTATCTTGATAAACGACATTGATGACCGATTACGCACTTCTTACGTCAGAGCCTGCTCAATTCGCAAATGTTTCAAGGCCTCTAATATTTGTCTAATTACTGATAAATAATTTAAGTTTCTCTCAATGGTTTTTTATAAGTTTATATTACAGTAGCGCGCATAGCAGCCGATATCTTATCGTTAACTATCCATCTCTGATTGTGCATTATGCTAATCTTTTTCAAGGTCCAGGGGAAATTGATATGGCACTACGTAACTCATACATATTCTCTTTTACCGAAACAACATTTGGACGTTCCTACCCTACTCACCTAAATGACGTTCTGATTATTAAGGCAATCATTGGTAAAATTCATAGCAAAGGACCAAAAAAAATATTTCAACAAGATTTACTTAATTCGTTTTCGATGGAGCGTGTAATTTTCTACGTTTATGTTTATTATTGTAGGACATGTTTGCGTTTCAGCTTGAATAAATACAATAAACAAATGCCAGAAGCACCTCACTTTAAACAACTCAGAACTCTGCAAATCCACTCCCCCACTGACGTGGTATTAGTCAGACAGAAGTTGTTGACATTTGCACTGGCATCTCGAACAGTCATACAATAGTTGTATTGTTCCCGAAATATTGCGACATTGTCGAACTGTGCCGTCATATTGCAGATGGTATCTTGATGAATACGTGGTTACAAGTTACAAAAGAACGCGCGGATTCTTTTTTTGGATTTCATGAATGGTGTACTGCTGATGACGTAACGGCTTCGAACAGCTATAGGCTTTCGTCTATGATGGATGTATTTTTATAAATTGATTGTAAATTACACTTTTACTCGTCGGGTAATCTGAAAACCTCTAATTGGATAGTAGAGCCGGCGTAATTCTGCCATTATACTATATGTCCTACACAGGCAGTGGAAGTTTTTAAAGTTAGAAGTATGACATGCGGAGTAAAAATTTATGCAATGTATGACACTTCTAGTCTCTGTTTTATCTGAATTCATTTCGAGTAGAACAGTCTTCTTCCAGAGTTGCTTTCTCTACTTGCTTGTTTAGCTGTCTATCGCCTCTTATTACGCAATATCCATTTACCCGCTAATGGCTTTCAGTCTCGCATGTATCTAATGCTGCTTAACTGCGCGTAACAGCTTGGAAATTGTTTAAATATCCAATTTTATTTTTTTACTGAAACTTCGCGGATGATCCCTAATCTCTAATCTAAATTGGATTATAAGTTTTATCATCCTTAATACTGTTTTTTGCTACGTTCAAATCTCTCTTATCTCTCTTTTCATGCGCATACTTACTTTCATTTACAAAACTTTTCATCAGAGCTAGTTTGTTATAAATTCGTCAAATCTGTAAAAGTTTGAATAGTGAAAGTTTACCCTTTGTCAGGGATAAAAGACTGAAAATATGGTTTTAGGAAAGAAATCCATTATAAGTCAGTTTAGTGGCCATTGACACAAAAGATATGCTCCACCTCTAAGACGAAACATTGCTTTGCAGTTTAGAGAAAGGTGTGATTTCAGGAAAATATTCTCGCAGTTATACTACGATAATGCATTTGCAACAAAATGACTGTAAGTAGGTACGCTAAATGGCACTAAAGAATGTACAATCACAAAAACGGCAACAGCAAATCATGGTAAACTAAACAATTTCCTCAGCTTCGTCCACTTCGTTATGATCTGTAGGCGAGGTGGGCCAGACGCTTGGTAGACGAGAGAAAGGCGTGACTCAAAGGTGCAGTGCAATGACTCGTTACGTGATCGATGTACGAACTTAGGACCGTCTGGTTACAGCCTGAGGAATGTTCCAAAAAAAGAGCACAATTTAGACGCCAGAGGAAATGTAACAACGATCGAAAAGCTATTTTTAGAAGTATCGATGAGTCAAGTGAAGTCTGGCTATTGAATAAGCAAGAGTAGGTACCTTAAGATCTTACCTGCTCAACGGTTGCGATGCCTTTAACCGCAAACACACAGTGCGTTGCGTAATAGGAAATTCTTATGCTTATTTCGTTATGCATCACCGATTCGTTACAGGAAAGTTTAGTCCTGATTTGAAATCTACCCGCATTTGTTACCATTTTTCTGCTCGTTATTATTGTATTATTATCGAACCTTGAAGAAAATCCTGAAACAATACGAATACATCCATCAGTGGCGCCTAACGCAAGGAACTATTTTAATGTGTGACATCATCCTAAATGACATTGAGTGAAGAAAACAACTTTGCCAATAATATCAATGTCACTATGGTGGACAAAGACCGGTGAAGCGTAGTCTTTCAGCTAATTATCAATGAGCTGAAAAGAGAACTGACAAGAGTGATGCAAGTAATTGACAATTCTTGCCCAAATACCGGAGTGGTGTCGCAGTTGGAATGACAGACATCAACAATCGGCTGCTATGAATCATCTCCGACACGGCTTATTGATTTATCAACACCCACCTTCGTGCCCACATTGTGAGCGTGTGAAAAGCCTCAATACCCAGTTCAGTGTTAAAGGCCCAGTTCAGTGTTAGAGGCCTCAGTTCACAAGATTAAGTACCTTTATTAAAATAAATTAAATGAAGAAATAGTTGCCATCCGCACTGTGTTTTGGTTATTCAAGTCAGACTTTGGGTATATATAGCCCTTTATTTTAATTTTTAGCTAAAGCTTTCAGAAACCATAATAGCACAACCTGTATTTGCTCCTTGGTAATTTTTAAGCTTTTTAATTTATTATTGGCTTCACGATAGAAACATTAAAACAATGTTATTACATTTTCAGTTCTTCATAATAACTACCTAGACTTTGCACTGGCCTTCCTTTCAAAAAGTCTATCATCTAGGTTCAAATAAAGAGCTGTATGTAGCTGCTAAAGGTACGCTATTAAACTAACAAGATACTAGTTTTTGCAAGTAATACTGTAATATTCTGGTCTATAACGACTAGTATGTAAGCTGCGGCATTGAGTGTGACCAATGAGCCGTGACAATATCGCCGTCTGCCGGATCTCGGGCACTTGTCCCACCGCCTGCGAGGAGCGAGAGCGACCCATAAATAACGGAAACACAGAGGAGCGACTGTTTTGCGAGGACAGCTATAAAGTACAAAGCAACATGCTGTACGAGAGATGAACGAGCAGAGTGCAACTGTGAATTAATGCGCTGTCACACCTCGCAACAACTTACTAGTACTTTTTGCTTGCTTTCATAGTTTGGTCCATGCAACAAGAGCCTTTAAAGGTGAACCGTCAACCTTTCTGAAACAAACCATTGCACGTTTTATAACCAAAGCTGCCCATATCTCTCTCGCTGACAGTGTAGCAAGTAGTATAACATTCCAGACTAGCTAACTAGAATATACATATAACACGAATACTTGTCTATTCAACTTTTATTCTATGTTGATTGGAAATTTGCAATTGATATTGCAAATTGTAAGAATTAGCTAAGGGGAACGACAGATTCAGTTTAGCTTACAATGCGCCATATTAAAATTTAAATTCAATGTATAATGTTAGTAGTTTTGCAGTTTGTACTTGTGTAGTTGCTTTGTGTATAAGTGCATAATAAAGGAAACATTAAGATAAAAATAAACATGAAATGTATACTTTAGAATTGGTAATATTCGCTTTAATGGCATGCTTCTGTTTAACTACTGTGCTGCGAACTGTTCGTGACGTTCACCCGTACATAAAACGAGCCATGGGTGAATGGTTGTTCTGTTACAAATTTACAATTAAGTAAACTATCCTTCTGTTTATTTTTAAATTCTCATTCACGTGCTGTCGAGTTCCTTTGACTCAAGATTAACGAATATGTCATTATTTTGAATAGCGACGACCCTTGGCTCGTTCAGTGTCCAACATTTCCATTTCGCTTCAAAGAAATGGAAATGTTGGACACTTTGTGCCCAAAATGCCTTTAGGTTGTTCATTTCCGTGTTTTTGATGAAGGAACTGCATTAATGTAAAAAAGGACAAAAACGTTTCTACCTACCTAGGTTTAAGTTTTTCTTCTCTTGTTTAGCGACTAACCCATAGGTATGTTACCAGTTCCAAATAAAGATAGCTTTTTTAATGTTTTATCTTGTCAGTTCTCAGTATCGTGAATGTGTCCTTATTGGATTCCGAAAAGAATAGTCACAAAACAACCCATCTCAATGTTATATCAAAGGTTGACTTGATTTCTTCATACATTTTTAGAAATTCAATTGTCATAATAATATGGGTGAGTGACTTGTTTAACTTTCTGAATCCTGCTTGTGACGAATATACTTCGATACCATTGTCTTTGCACATATCGGAATCTTGTATCGTCTCGGAAGCGATTCCGATTTCGACAGATGAGCATTGTCCTGTCTGTCTCAATGTGATTCCATGTTGCGTCGACAAAGAACATTGAAAACCTGGTTTGCGAGCTTCGAGCTTTCATTGAAAACTTTCTTGATTATCCTGTGCTTTGAAAGAACTTAAGACCAACAATAAAAGCTGTTTTTAAATCATTCCTACACATGTACAACCTACAACCAACCTACCTGCAACCTACTCCTTTTAATCCTCTGAATAATAAAACTTTTGCTTTTGGAGGCGCCAAGTCTACCATCTTTATATGAGACGAACCTTTTCCAACAGATCCTCCAATAGCCAGTTTCTTTGTGGTATTATGCACGTTTTGTAGTATATTCCAAAACAAACAGGACAGCGAGGGGTTGCGTTACAGATCAAGTTGAAGGCGCCGATAAATCGCCGGCCGAGGCAGCTGACCGCGCAAATTGCAGCGTAGGCGATGCGTCGTTCTGTGGTCTATGTAATAGAAGATAGCGTGACTGTTAACAGGGGACTTAGTTTTAAAGGAGTTTTACTAGATTTTCGAAATTCGTCTGCTTGTTTGGTCATTAACTGGTTTAAGCATGATACAATTTGACAATCGATCGTTTCTTACTTTGAGGAGTGGCTAGAAAAGCCCCACGCGTTATTTATAGCCAGCCAGTTCGGGACGTTTCTGGATATAGGAAGCAGCCGGCTCTTTCTGCGAAGTATTAATGCAAGTGAAGGAGTTTGCCGCAACTATGATGGAGACGGACATCCTCTTACCGCAGACACCGCCGCGCCGCAAGAGACTACCCGGGCGTCGAGAGTCGCGGTAGTAGGCGCGGGCTTGTTGAAAACGAGTTATTCGGTAGCAGTCGACGGCGCTTAGAGTTCCACACGCGCCCCAAAGAAATGTCAGCAAAATCGAAAAGGCCCAGTAGGGTCGTTAAAGAAAACGGTAAAGAAAGGAAAAATTAAGACCATGTTCCTTCATTTTTCCTTCCTTTTCCGTTCCGTTAGTCAGTAAAAGTGATACGCCCTTTAGCTTCACCCTGGAGCGAGAGAAGTAATTTTATAATTTCCCTATTTCAAAAAAATATGATGTATCGTCCTGTGATCTATCTAATACAGCTTTATAGTAAAAGGAGCTGACGGATTTGTTAGTAAAGAACTTTTTTGTAAAGTTGTAGGCGACTTAAAGTTCTCTCTGGACCGAAACGAAATATGCTTTCATGAAAGTTAATCCCATAGAGAATGGGCTTCATTCGTTTTTACGCTGTGCGTCAATACCTCGTCCCACAAGAGAAATGCTTGTTCTGGACATCTGGTATCGCTTGCTTGAACATACACCGCTTACAAAATGTACAAGTAACTTATATTCAACACAATTAATTTATATCTCAATTAAAAAGTCACGCTTGGAACGCACAGCGACATTTAGGACTTTAATAAGTCTGTTCTCCACAGACACCGGTCCGTTGCGAACCGTAACGAGGTAGGCTGCGACATAATTAGTTACGACCTTAAAATATTTCTTAGCGATGTAGTTAATACGACCATTTATGTGTATCTTTATTGGATTAGCACTAAGCTATGAACATTTTCCACTAGACACAGCGATGTCTGCCTTTCTTCTGTCACGTTCAACAGCTTCGTAAAGACAAGCATGACTAGTGCACTTTCTACTTGATTGTTATCTACAAAGTTTATTTCCTATTCAACATTAAACCATAATTTTATAGTTTTTGCAATTACCTTTAATAACACACTTCGATCTTCATTTATAATAATTATTGTTAACAACTGATGTAGGGGAATTCTGCAAAAGTTATAGCACAATCTTTGCTTTCGCCCATGTCATTGTATTTCGTCTGTCTGTTCTATTCTTGGGCATATTTATTGAATAGATAGTAGAAGTTACAAGATATAGTTGGTCAAAGTTCCCATTCGTATTATCGGGAACGATTGGGAGCGGACGCGCCCACGGCTCGTCCGTGCATTGTGCACGCTATCTAGTTGTGGAATCCGGTACATTTTCTTTATTGTAATTTATCGATGTTACTCATTGATACATAGATTTATAGTCCCTTCGCTATTTATATGTTGATTAAGAATAAGTCATTGTATTAGAAAGTTTTGAGGTAATACATCACAAGCTTTACTGTTTTCTTTTGTAGCTAGATCTTAAAAAGCTATTTCTATTTCCAAAATAATGTTGTTCTCCGCCATATATTAGTCAAAGCCAAAGGAAAGGCGTGACTTGCGAAACTGCGTTTTATCTTCAACTCCCAGACCATTCTCTCAAAGCTAATATCTTATTCAACACAATCAAGTCTGAAATAACTCCTCGACGTTTTAATGCTCAGTAAAAATTCTTGCGTCGAAGTGCAGTCAGGAGGCTACTCAGCTTAAGATTTCGCAACTCTCGGTTCTTAGCGCAGCATTGATACTCTTACTGGCATCATTATTAGATTTAATTCCCTAGTCGATTCGTTCGCTTGGATTGGAAGTATACAGTATTTATTTCCTGGGAAATCAAAGGTAAAGTTGTATTGACAAAATAAATAAACATGGTTGCTAGGTCAGTAACTTCTCGTCTGATTCCCGTAGTTACGTCGTGGAATCCAGTCGAGACTTCAACTCATATTAGCACCTCCACAAAGTTCCCCGAATCTTCACCCTGACTCACTTATCACAATTTCGCGTCAGCTTTCCCTCAGAACGTCTTAACGAGCGAAATATGCAGTGTATCCTAATTAAGTATACGCTGGGGTGATTTGTAGTCGCCGTTTATTTAAACCGAGTTATTTATAGCACGCCTTAGCGTCGTCGCCTCTCCCTTCCACGCGACACACTATAACCTTTTTAAGAATCATGAAACGCATGTTTGTGGATCAGACATGTATAAGCCTTATTGTTGATATATTGATTATAACCACCCCGGTTTCTCAAAGGAGTTATAGATACGCCTAGGTCTTATCAGTAACTTTTAACACTACGAACTCTGATCGTAGTGTTGGTATTTCAAAAAGCACACCAATTCAAATTCAGCAACAGCTGTTGTTCGTGATTTCGAAAACTCTCTGTCTGTTATCTAATTTAAACAGTCTGGAAACTTCTTGCGGTTCCGACAGGCAAGTTCAGAATGTCAAGGTCATGAAAATTGCAATTACGTTAACATCGGTACGCGTAGCTGTAGTAATGGCGGGAGGCATGCAAATAAAGCGAACGATAGGGTTCCCGACGAGGTGGGGTTCTTGCTAAGCTAATTTGCTTCACGCCTTTTACAATCTCTACAGTATAAAACCTAGTACCTTTTCACATCTGCGTCTGTCTGTTTATCCTTTTAGGGACTTCGAAACCAAGCAATAGATTTCGATGTGGTTTTCACTCGTGCAGAGCTGGGGATCAGTTGATACAGTAGATTTATAATACTATTGTGGCCAGTACAATCCTAGAAAATGCTATTTTTTAAACCAAGCTATAGAAACAAAAACAGATAGTTTCAGCGACTAATTTATTAATATCTGCCATCATTCCAACACGAACAGAAGATAGCTTAACAACCTTCAAATCCAAATCAAACCCTATCATGCAATAAGCAATTAGTCCAAACGAAAACCAGCAAAAAAAAAAGCTCATAAAAAGGACTACTAAAACGCAACCCGATATTGACTTGGATTTACAGTATCCTGGCGTGTGGTGCTGTCGTGACAATGCGCTATAATTTGCATCAGCTCAAAGGGAATATGAACTGATTTATAAACGGTCTAAATGCCTGCTCATCAGACAGTTTGACCTCGTCGCTCACAATTAATGATGTTCTGTCCATCGCTCCTGCTAATTAGACACGCGACTTAGAAAAAAGTGCACGTTAATCAGTGGTGAAATTAAAGTCTTTGTCTCTGTTTTTATAATCAACAACCCGTACGCAAAATACGCGCATTAGTCGTGGAGTTGCGGATACCAGCCCGTTTTACCTATACCTACCTATAATCAACAACTACTTGAGTTCCCCGCATCCCAGCATTTTAATCTTTTTTACCATCTTCAACTTGCAGATCAGCCATATCCTTGATGACTTCAAAATTATTACTTTCATTGATAATTAGATCCCTTAACTATTCAACCAGCTCTTTAAGTGACATGGTCTTGACATATTAGAAACTAATAACGATAACATAATGGGCCCAGCGTAGCAACATCCTAAGCGATCTCTAATTGCTTGGCAATCATGACAATAACTTAAGAAGTATTTGGAGACAGTCGATTAACAAGTAAAGACGGCCATTTCCCTAATTGCTATCAGTGCCTGTGTGTGGTCTAACCGTTCGCTAACCTTTCTGTGTTGACCTTTGTATTTAGGGCGCTGAACTATTTGTATAGCGCGATGTCGCTGTAATAGCTATCTTTACCAGCTGTTGGTATTTTCTTAAGAAGTTTTATGGAGGCAACACTGTACTAGAATTTAAATAAATGTAGTTTTTCATGTACCGTTATGACTACTACCAAAACACACTACAACAAAAGCTGTCATAGTACTGCGCAAAAGTCCAGACTTCCACAACAAGATACAGTCGCTGTTAAAGTAAAGCATGTATCTACATCTCATTCTATAATCTTAACCACTAAAGAAATGGTGGGTCCATTTCTGGCTCCAGACCATAAACGAAGCCATGTCCCTGTGCTGTGCGCCATTAGTTCCCAATGAAGCGTTTACATGGTAATGTTACGGAATTTTCCCATTGTACCTATTAATTGTTGTCTAAGTATAGACGCCATTAAGCAGTCATCGCCTTCAGCGTGTCGGGAATGCTAAGGCGTTTAGGGACGGAATAGATCGGTGCAGAAGGTTCATTCTTTGCTGCTATAGTCCAGTACTTAAGTGCAGAAGGAATAGTATATCTGCCTATATCTGACGCATCTGTGACTCCTGTTGTTTCAGAATGTCCAATTTTGGCAGCAATCAGAATAGTTGACGAATATTTTCTGCTGACGGACTTCAGAAAATTTTACAAAACGTACACGGTTACATATCGTGTGTCTTAGCCTTCTCCACTTCCTCATAGCCAGTGTAAGCATTAGGTGTCGTCACCTCGTGAATCATCGAGCACCTAGATATTAGCTGCGAGTCTTGTTATGAATAACAATTGGACAACTGATATGGATTTTTCGGTCTAGTTATTTCGTCTGTCTTTGACGTGGCAGGTCAGGCGTACGACTAATCTTATTTGCTTAGAGTACAAATTGTCGTAAGCTTTACATACAACCTAGCAAGTTATACATATAGCATCGAGGTTCCAAGAATGTTTGATATCGGTGCGATGAGAAATATCAAGTATCGGAGATACGGCAGCTACATTCTGTAAGGATACTGAAAGTACTAGCTAAGCATGAAATTGTCTTTACAAGAAATCGATTCCATACTCTTTTAGTCCTCATTACAATGCATGGACCAATAGATTGGGAAGCTACTCATTGCTTTGATAAGCTATGTAAGAAATAATTTCATTTTATCCTGGTTATGTTAAAACACCTACATAATACGATGCACCTGTTTAGACCAGAAGTCTGCCCTAACTGAGAAATTTATAAGCTGAAAATGTGAACATTTAGCTATGAATGATTAATTTACTATAAGTGCTGCGGAATGGTTCGAAAGATTCACCGCGGCCCTGGAACCAAAGTGCAACTGAAGAAACAGAGGTGGTTTTTAGCCAGTAAAACGTCTGATACGCCCTGCCGCTCCCCTCAGAGCGACAAAGTTATTTGATGATAACTCTAGCTCTGCTACAAATAATAAATTGTCTATCAACGTTCAGCTATAAAGGTTTAAAATGATAATGGATTTAAATTAAACGTAAAATTCTTAAGTAACTACTAACCTACTGGTAATGCAAATTATAAGGTCGTATGAACTAAGGTGCATATAACCTATTCACCTTATAAGGTAACCCGATAGCTAGATCTAAGGCCAGTTCCGCATGCAATAATAGATGCTCTTGCAATTAAGCCATTGAATCATCTACCTTTAACTATCGACTGAGAAGTATCACTAACAATGGTTTCTGAATGTTTTAAGTTTAGCTAAGTTATCCTCAAATAAGAATACTGTGACGGTATTTTAAATGGTGACCACAGATGTTAGAACGAGTGCCAATACATATAGAGTGAACATAATATTTCAGACCACTGTAAGGTTACATAAGTCTCACAGATTCAAACCGATAATCGATTGAAAGCTTGAACGTACATTTTTCGGTTCCTAGAATTCATGCATTTTGTTAAGTGGAGCTTCTATGTCTTTCAATTCAGTGCTATCAACAGTTTAAACCAGCAAGGTGTGTAAGTCTGATTCACCGTCGCCGTCCCTGGCGTGTCCATGATTCACACCATTAACTGTATTGTTTACGACCTGACGACACGTGTAAATGGAGATTTTTTATAATAAACCATGTTTGTTTGGAGAATATTCATTTTCACGCTCGTTTTCCATAACGGTGTGGATAGAATTATTAAAGATACCGACGACGAAGGTTTACAAACATTCGTAAAGATTAAAGTAGAGACTGATTACTGAGGTAACTGATTAGATACGTAGGTAACTGTCTGCCTTCATAATAAAGTCATTTAACTACCTTCTACAGGTGAACGTCTACTTAAAGAAAATTAGGTGATTAAAAAACACTTCAGCTAAAAATAGGCCCATTTTTTAAGTTTTGAATAAAATAAGTTCACACCGAATGACTTATGAATTCGTATGCAAATATAACTCCGGTGTCATACAAATCTCATCTTTGGATAGGAGAATTCAATCGTTTTAAGACGCGGCTTAATCGACGAATTCAACCTTTGATCTCTACCAACGATCAGAACACAGGCTGCGCTTCGTTGGCAATGTCACAAGCCTTACGTTTACTTACAATAGACAAGAACTAGACATTAGAAAAGTAAATGAATATTTTACCATTCACTAGCGATCTGGAAACCCGCCGGTTTATTACGCACGTGACCTCGCCGTTACCAACGCACTCGGTATTAAAGTTCACGGCTACGTATGAAGCGCGTAATTTTGAGCTTCCCATAAATCGAACGGACGCGGGGAAATGTACTTACATATATCTTTATCCTTGGTAGGAACCTAACTGCTACGGATCAGAATCCACTGCCAAGGTTAAATGCAAAGGCATGACAAATTGCTCCATTTTATTGCCTAAGAGCGACACAACGACCTGCTTCCTTTAGTTGAGTCTTAGGAAAATACCCAGGATGCGGTAGCTACTGACGCACTAAATCGTAACAGTTTTATTGGTTATCCTTGTCGAAACATCCAAAGTTTCATAAGACAGTATACTACCTTATTCGACTGTATCTTTATACAGCTATATTTCTACTTAGGTCTCGAGCCTTCTGATATCATAAAACCCAAACCCGGCCGGAATAAATCAGCCATTGATACAAAGCCAAACGTATCATATGATCGCATCTATCCCTTATATTTTTTTTAGATTTGCAGTACAAACAGCATAATATGGCGTGAACGTATACATCCTAAGCAAACAGACTCGGATTGAAACACAAATTGAAATATGATTCAGTTCCATACAATGGGAGGCGAATACTAATCGCAGGATATACGTAAGAGACGATGAACTTTTATGGGATATGTAATGGGGCTGTGGCGTTATTCCCATATAAACAATACAGGGATATGACGTTTGTATAATCTTTATTGAGGAACCCAAGAGTATCTAAAAATAAAAATATTACTAAGGTTGCAAGATTTTGCACCTTGTTTATGTCTATTTTAAATTTTATTTACAGTTGCAATCAATGTCTATCGTAACGAGTTTGGTGAACTAAGTCCAATGCTATTTGAATAGTAGTAATGTTGTTTGTTCCAACTAATAATTCCCGCATATCATATTTTGCATAAAAAACTACAAGTCAAGTACCCACTAGTTTTTTCTCATATCATATTGAATAACAACATCACTTTTTGGGCGTGCGTAAAAACTCGGCGCCGGCGCATGAAAAGTATGTATATCAATACAAATGAGACTGTGACAGAAGGTTTACTTCATGCATACATTTGATTTAGTCCATAATCAAACTCAAGCACATTAACATTTGAACGTGAAATGTTATCGTCTACGAGGGCAATGGTGCCACATTGTCTTTTTTTACCATCACTGTGGCTACTACTCTTACACTGAGAGTATTACATGTTGTCGGATGTGAGACTTCTGTTTATCTCATTCCGTTGCTCCCAGTCATTGACATGAGTCATTAATCACGATCATTGATCGGCCAACTCCGTTTATCATCTGTAGTAAGACGCTCTTTTCTCGATATAACTGTGTGGATATTGAAAATTGTTTTAATATAAAACTATTCATCATTAGAGAAAACATTCACGATATCTTGTTGAAATAATCGATATATCGGTAGTAGTAAAACACTTTATTAGCATGAGCTTTGAAAGAACTGCGCAGTTGGCGAGTTGATCAATTTAGATATGGTTTAGTGCACTGGCGCCAGTACAATTGTCAAGTCATCTGAAGGTCTTTAAAATTCTCGAGACATGCAATTATATTTTGTCATTATACCTGGAAGTGTAAAAGGAATTGTTTTTATAAGAAGTAAACTACTGAAAGTTATTTGAACAAATATATTGTATTTAAACTAATATTTTTTATCGTTAACGATGAACTTCCTCATAAAACAACTGTACTTTTGTTTTCAGGTAAGCAAATCAAATCCAGAATCCAGTCAAACGAACAGCGATGAACTAAGTATGTAACTCTTTCAATTACTGAGGACAAAATAGAAACTTTACGCAGGTCGATAATCTTCACAGCAGTAAGGCCAGCTGCAATGATTTCATACAGTCATTACGGTAATCAGGACAACGAGTCATCGCACTAGAGCGCATTAACCTACTTGTTAATCTAATTTTGATCAGATTCATGGCCAAATAGTTTAGTGTGAAATATATTGAAGTTGATACGATAGAACTGCACTTTAACGCTTTTAGAAACAAATGTAACTGTATTGTTTTAGGTAAGGAAAGTGCTTAATATTTTTCCTTTCATATGATATCGCTCAAGTCTACAAGATGCGGAAAAACATAACATAAAGATTAGAGAATTAAGGGTCTTGTTTATGTTACCGTGCCATTATAATGAACGCCTGATACAATCATTCAGTAGCTAAGGGCACTTGTGACACGCACGCCACAAAATGGCGTGCTCACTATTTAACCTGCTAATGTAATATCGTTTAGTAGCCTGAAACATTTTACCTGCGGTTTCTAATCCCACAGGAGTCAACTTTGCTAACTTTATTAATCCCTAAAGTAATTGAACAAAAAAGAGGGATATTTCCCTAAGGATATTAATATTTAGGCTGCTTCTTGTAGTCCGCAAAATGTGTGTACTTTATTACGTGATATAAATCTGATCTGCCAAGTTTCATAATTTCACAGAGTAGCTCTGACGACATTGGATGAAGCAAACTTTTGCAATTACAATATTAGTTTAAACTCATATTTCACGCTAGCCCAATGTTAGCTTAGGGGTTACGTAAATATGCAAGTCATTTCCACGGAAATGACAAGTCCGAACGTGTTTGCAAGGCTATTGACTAGACTCAATAAGTTGGTTAACATCCGACTAACCTGAATAATCTTTGTAATAAACTTCTTTTCTTTCGTGTGCAAATACACCTTGCTTAAATTACATAGTTCACTAAACATTCCCAAATAATTCATCAACATTTCATGTTTCACCGGCTGCTCCTCTCGCGGCGTTCCATTTTAAAAAGTTATTGATTTACGAGCACATGAGTGATTTACGTCCTCAATCAAACCTCTACAAATCAATCGTTTGAACTAATTGCTGAATGTGCTCTGAACAAAATGGGTCCATTGGAATTTGATTTAGTAATACTTCTTTTTAATATCTCACTAAAATACTAATACAGACTATAAAAATCAATCTTGATTCGCTACACATACACATGCTGTGTTTCTACATTTCGTTCAAGTTTATTGTCAGCATCTTCATTTTAATATCTTGTATATGTAAAGTATCACCCGTATTTACATTTCCTTCTAATCGTTCCACGAGTCGACACCTAACATCCATCAATAAGTTCTCAATTTATTTGTATTGCATGCTGTCTCCTGAATAATTCATCATGGCAGCTCGGGCTTCGCACCTCCTCACAGTGTTAACGATCGCCTATACGTTCTTTGACAAATTGGGGTGCAGGATCTTTTATTATTAGTTTGTACTGAAAAATCTGTAATTAAATTGTGAATATCTGTGCTCTTTTAAATGCATTTGGTGATCTACTATTTTCCATAAAAGCTGAAAAAAATCTTCAGATTCTATCTTATTTAATTAAAATTTCAACAGTATTTTTCACCAATTAAACGTCATATAAATGCCAATGTTTTTATTGGCAATATGATAAAACTTTGATGAAGGTATGACGGCCATGTCGGTTTAATAAGTTTATTGCAAAAAGTTCACACAATACTGAGATTAACTGCTATTTAAAGTTCTATAAGATTGCAATTGTGTGCTGTTAAACTTTCCTTACTAACTTCACTAACAACCTTGACTTAATTTTCTTCATAAGCATGTGTATAATTTTACTCTGGCGTACTGTTAATATCAAGTTTGTTATTATTCCTTTCATCTACGCTTTCGACTAACCATTAATTACATTTATTGTCTTCTCTCCTTCTTTCCCTTCTAAAATTGATGATGGATCGTAAACGAGCCAAGGGCTCGACAGCATCAATATGTCCCCCTGCATCCCGTCACTGATAGTGACAAACGACGTCACTCGGGGCGCATTGACATAGTCTACGTGACAGAGGACACGATGCTGTAAATTTTTTTGTCCTTTGGTTTTCAAATTCAATGGAACTTGTTTGTTAGATGATTCGGTAGTTTTGAAGCTATTAAGTTTGTATAGATTTCGTCTACTGTTGCCATCTACATCGCACACACATGCGGAAGTGTATGGTTTTATGTTCACACAAATCAAAAGCTCGCGTGAAACGTATCGTGTAAACGGCTGCTTTATATGTTTACGTAGGTACTTACTTTTTCCTGTTACTCTGCTCGTATAAGTTGCGGATTGCGCGGGCTCTTTCTTGTGGAAGTTTCTTTTTATGACACAATGTCATATTAGCTCCGTAAAAGTCGTCTTATTAATAAGACACAAGTGTGTTAATAGTTAAAATATTGGTAACGTCCATGACTTCTATATACCATGTCAAAATTGGCAAACAAACAAGCTTTTACTGTTCGACTTTTCCTGCAATAAAAATCAAAACTACGTATATTACCATGATGTTCCCCTGCATCGAATATAACGTGATAGTGACAAATGACGCCCGGGAACAGCGAGGGGTATACGTGACTCTAAACACGGTGGCACATTTTTTTTTTTTTTTAAATTATGTAGATCTCGTTTGGATGATAAATTTCATGGCCCTATGAATTTGTAATGAAATATGATAAAATATTAGTTAATTTCAGCTTCCAAGTAAAACCACTTCGTCTTGTTGCTTTTAATATTACAAAAAAAAGCTCAATATAAGTATGTGCTCACGTACGCATAAGGACTCAAGCACGTCTGCACGAATTCGTTTATTACGCGGTGATAAGCTGCTTATAATATTGTAAGCTCCTTAGTCCTGCGTGACGATCGTCAAACGCAACAAGATATAACGTAATAAAACAACCTTAATGTCTGCTAAATAGAAATTAACAGAACAGTGCAACATTGACTCCTAAAGTCTAAGCACTTCAATTCTTAAAAAAAAAAAGAATATTAGTTAGATCTCATGAAACTTAATGAGACGATGATCCTGGGTAAAACATATTCATTTCACAATGAAGAGCCGCATGCAGTACATACATATAGAAAAGTATGAAGAATGTCAAACGAATGCGACCGACTCGCCGTCTGTTTGGTTCATAAAGCTCCCGATGCTGCCGAGGTTCCCATTGGGATTATTAGATAGTTTCACAAACGAGATGTATTAAGTTTTAATAGCATCGACTTAAGGTTTGTTTTGCTTAAAATTTTCTGTTTAATTTGCATTTTCATTTCCTGGGTCTGCTATCATTAGTGCATAATCTGAAACTTCTCCTTTAATGTTTTTATCTTCATAATTCTGATTATAAACTGCACTATATAGATGTAAATCAAGCTGTATAATGTAGTCTTATTTTAATTAAGTGGATTATAGTAAGAAAATCTTGACTCTGCGATACTGCACGGAGACGTCGATAATAATAATTAATCTTTAGAATAAAATCGTAGAAACTTTCATATTTCCCGCTAATTGCTTCCACGCCGATGTAGACTTTCGAGAAAATCATGGCATATCTGTTCATCCCGCACAAGCTGTAATAGCCAGCTAAGTGAGTGAAACTGTTTATTACTTGGCCGGCAACTTGTCATTACTAATGCACTATGTTGCCTTACTACATAGTTGTTAGATAGAAACTAAGGACAGTTTGCTAGATGCCTCGGTAATGTTTGAGTAAATATGGCTAGCCATACAGAAAGCTGATGCTTTGGACCAAGGTTGCCCTTGTGGTCTCACACAACCCACTGATCTAGCGTAAATACTCCATTACAGATACTATTAATGACTTCTGTGATCATTCATAGATTGTTAATAACCTTGTATCCACTTACACTTGCTTCTGCTTATTCCATTAAACCAAACCTTAACATAATCAGGTCACAATACGATCGCTCTTCATTCTCATCCTCAAACTCCACAAGAATACGTTTAAAAATAAAATAATTTCTGCTTGCCTAATTTAATCCGTCCTACGGCTCGGGATTTAGTAGGTAGGTTGCAAGCCTTAAGCCGATTGTGGGGCATTGTATAATGAAGAGCGATCGTATTACCGCTCCACCGGACTCCGAGGTATCAAGTGCTACGTACGAAGATAGAAATGAAGGTTTGTATGTACTAAGACTTTTGTTGTCAGAAGCTACTGTTGAAAATACAATGGGAAAATTGAAGTCTATTGTCGATCGGAGTGAAGGCTTTGAATGCTTGTTGCTCTCGTTTCTTTATGGCTTCAGAAATAGCCGTGTTGTATATTTTCAATTTTATGATTTCTTTTGCATTAGACTAATCTAACCCTGAGCCTTTATTTTTGAGTATGATAGAGCAGCTCTACCAAATTCCTTAAATTTAATTTAGTTATTCATTGTTTTAGATTTTCTCTGTTAGCTTTTACATCATCGATAAAATTCCTTTCTCAAAGACTGTACGTTCCATTATGTTGCTACTCTAATTTCGGACGTGTTGTATCATCGTTGCTTTTGCATTTTATTGCGAATTATGTTTACGTTTATCTTTATTGACGTGAACGTGCGTTTTCATACTAGGTAGTTTCACTTCTTGTCTAAAACTATTCACAGATTCAGATTTTTAATAGCTTCATTACTTTATGGCTTATCTTTCAGATGGTTTAAAGACATGATCATTAATATTATGACCTGCATCCTCTACTTTTTAACAGACTTTGAAAAAAGAAGTTTTCGTTTTTTTTTTTATTTACTTATATTATTTTCTTTATCTTGTTCAGTTGGTATCTTCGTCAAATGTTAACCGAGGCTAAGTATATTTTTTTTTGGTTACAACTAAAATTAAAAGAATCAGCCGACTGCAAATAAAAGTACCTACTAAAAATTGCAAAATAACTTTCGAGCTCGGAAGCCGGTGTCAAAAAACGAAAAAAAAAACAGTAATACTTTCAATACCTATACTTTTATTCTATACGCATTTCCTATTACAAGTACGGCCATTTCTATAATCCTAGACTCCATACCTCTAGGCTACGTTTCGATTACCTCATACAAAATGAAACGCACTAGATTCTTATCAGGGCAGCGCGTTGTAGCTATCAACAAGGATTGAGAACATTATTAAATGCCATGTTCAAAGACAATACACTCACTTTATGGGCTATTGTTGTTCCTGCAGCCATTGAGGCGATAACATGCACGTTTACTGATTTAAAAGTCGTACGATTGTATAACACGGTTTTAAAAGCTAGCGCTAGGAACGTTGGATAACAGTAATAAGGTCTAAACAAGCTCTGGAAGTTTCCAGTGTATGTTACTGTGTCATAAAGCCCAAAGTCGATCGTTTGTTATCAAAGCTAATTATCTGATTAATTCTCATACGGCCAGTTTGCGAAAGCAACCAAGGTGAAAAAACGTATTACTGTGGTCATTAAATATTATTTTTGATTGGCCACAACATAAAACATACACGGAAGTACAATTAAATTACATACAAACAAAAATTTAAAAATAAATACATATATGAAGAGAGAGAGAAATGAGAGCCATGGTGCGGAATGCATCTCAGTGTTACACCAAATGGAAATCCAGTTTAGCATGTGCCAGGCAAACTTGACGTTGATATGGCAGCAGTACCACGTTCCAGGAAAAAAAATCTAAGGAGCCTCTGCGAGTTGGCTTCGGCCCCTCGTATGCCTCCCACAAGGAGTCCTCAGATAAATAAATAGAAGAATATTAGAAGATGCAATAACCGTGACCGCGCATCAAATTAAATAAACTGTCAAATATAAACACCCACATCATAAGACTTGCCAAGAAAACTAAACCACTCAATCGGTGCCTTAATCCGTAAATCGTTTGTTTATTTATAACTGCATTTCGCAGCTTGTTGCTGGTGCAGATGGTGACGTCACGGCGGGTACTTGCGCACGCGCTGGCGCATGGCGCTCTGACATCTCACGAGAATGTAGCATACGTGGTGAATAGCGAACCTACGTACATTCGTCAGCTACGTCAGCATTCATGCGATCGTGATAATGTTGCTGATTTTGGAAATTATTGGACTTTAACCATGTTTCCAGGTGAATTAGCTCACTGGCGTCACATTTATGTCTATCGACAACAAATGTAGTATCATCTAATAACTTTGGTCCTTCATTTTTTGTTTGTCAAATGGATTCACAATATAATATCTGTCAAGTAGATTTGCGATCTAAAAGGCTTTGCCTTCCACTCCCAGCTTGCTATCTTAAAAGGTGATCAATCTGCTTGTATGTTTCGTTCCACTAACTTGTTACCATGCCTACCCAAAGCGAGGTGGGTGGTAAATCATCATATAACTTCTCCCGCACTCTTACTAAATAAACTGAAGGAGCACGGGTGGAGTGTTCCTTCAGTGGACCTTTGCGTTTCAGAACCACGGTGACTTATACCGTTCATGCCTATTGGTCTAGTATCCATAAACAGCATGTCTAATTCACAATAATACTCAACTATAACAATACTTGTAACTTTATCGCCGGAAAGCAACCTATTTCCCTAGAAAATTTACAGCTTGCACGAAATGGCACACATCTGTGACGCTCTCCGTCGCTGCGAAACAATATGAGCTGCCTACGTAGGTCGTTCACGGAAAATGCATCGGGAAACTTCTTATGTAGCTAGCTGTATAAGATAGAGCAGGACCAAACCGTTAGTGCCGCGATGCGAATCCGTGGAGACACGCCCATTTAAAATATATGTATCTTAATTTTTTGTAACAGCTTTCTTGCTGGTGTTTGAAATCGCTGTTTCAGAGCTTTATCGTCTTCTCATTTATTCGTCTAAGCGAGTGCGTTTTCCAAACCCAATAAAAGACATTTCAGTATGCGCTCGTTGTTTTTGTTATAACGTCCATTCAAATGCGACCAGATGTTAGCTTTTGCATGCACATGATAGTAATCATCGTTCGTACTTGTCTGCATATCATCACAACGGCGACATAACATCAATCTCTTATTATCATTGGATCCATCTTCCAAGTCGTTCACCTTAGCTTCGTTACATCACACGCTTATGTAAGCAAGTTCGTCGATAACTTAATAGTTGATTAATGTTTGTGCAGTTTATATAATGTTATGATAAAGTTCAGCTCCATTCGTTATGCTCCGGGTATCGATACGCGATATGTGCATTCGACACCCTTTTCATTTTGTTCGGTACGTCAGCGTCATTAAAATCATGTTTCGTGTTGGTACATGCGTCGACAGTGTCGGTTACACAATTTTTTTATATCGCTGTATTGGTTTATGATATTAAATACGATTTGAACTGATCAAGTTCTAGTTCGGGTTCCATTTTCATATTGAGAAACACTAGTTCAGATATAGAGCAGTATCCAATAAATGGTTCTAGCGCCCGGGGAAATCTATTGAACGAGATCTTTAGAAAAGTAGAAAGAGCAAAAAATCCAAGCGTTTATTCCCTAAACGGTTTTCCTTTGAGGCTTCTTTGCGAAATTTTCAGTTAAAAGTCCAATCTCCATCCAATTGTACGACGTCACTCAATTTGCAGTGCAGTTAGCGATACAGTGTAATGGTTTCTGCGCTTCCTGAGAATCCGAGTGTAAAAGAACCTGATATCCAATGCGTTCGACTGAATCTCTGACTTCACGCGTGGGTGTGATTCTTCGTAGTTACTCGTTGACACTTCTCAGTGAAATGTGCGAAAACGAAGTGAGGAGTCATTTTACGGCGAAATGTGAATGTTATCTTAATTGGGTACGTACATTTGCTGTTTTGGTTGACTATGATGGAAGACAAGTACAGGTAGCAATTATTTTTCAAAGTACACCACTCACCAGTAGGTCCTAGAAGCACATACCTACCGCATAGGATTCCTGGTAATATTGATGCGAAACTTTGCATCCAATAAACGTGCCACAATTCGACGAAACGGTGCAAATCAAAGCCACTAATTGGATCTTCATAATTTGCATTCTGAAATTCGATTATCAGAGTAGGCACTAATAAAAACATGAGCATTTTGAAATACATACATAGTAATATTATTACCAAGTCGGGTGTTTACGTTTTCGCACATGACTGTACTATAAACGTCATTCGTGTGATTAATTTCATTGAACATGTATTACAATAACGGTTTACAGGTTTATTTGTTTGATCTGTTCTCGGAAAATGGACGAATAGTCTGCTGAACTGACTTTATTGATTTATAGAGTTACAGATATTGCTTTTATGAAGTATTGTGATGAGCAATATGTTATGCACTTCGCACTTAATTCTTTCTTTTCTGATATTGTCATCAGTTCTTTCGATGTCAACATGACGTAGCAGGTGATCGCGTAGCGTCAGCCTAACACAGTGTTTAATCAGGTGTACATTCGATTCATACAATAAATTGATGACTATTGATTTCATTAATGGAATAAAATAATCTTACACTGATGACTCACCGTGCATTTTTCAATTTCAATCAGCCATACTCTACTTTACTGCCATTTGCAAAGAGGTTCGCAATTCTGAAACATTTCGTACAAGTACTAATAGTCGTACCGTGATTTACGATAGAAATCCTCGGCTACAGCGCATTTACATTTAACAAGCCGAATAAACACGTTCGGACATAAATCGCCCTGTATAAGGTATTGAATGCGACAAACGCATGGCCGCCATGTTGTCTGGCTGTTGTGGACTTGTGGTCACTCGCTGGAATGTCGAGCTGTGTACGCTTGAAACCTTACAGGACAATGCGAGGACTTGATTGTGCTTAATTACCATGATGCTATTAACGCAGAAGAGATAAACCCTATGGCGAATGAAAGCAAGTACACAGTTATAATATAAGACAAAAAATAAGAAGAAATTGACAAGCCAGTTTAACTCCCCGATGGTTAATACAGGAACTGTAGTAGATTTATAAGATAAACGCGGAAAATCGGTTGATGAACACAAATTGTTGCAGCCTTACATCCAATCATGAAACTATGGAACTTACTCACTTGATATATACAATCTATACTAATATTATAAAGAGGTAAAATTTGTAAGTTTGTAAGTTTGTATGTAGGGGGTAATCTCTGGAACTAATAATCCAATTCTAAAATTTTTTTACTGGCAGAAAGCTACATTATTCCTGAGTGCTATAGGCTATAAATTGTTTCTATAACATGTATATTAACCGAGCTATCACAACTTTTGTCTAGCAAGTCGGAAAAAAATACCTCATAAAATAGAATTAATTGCGTGCGCTGCCTAAACAGTTGCTTAAAATTAAAAATAATGTATGGCTACCTGGTTCGTCTTAATTATTTCTACAAAAAAGTCCGCGGTACCATACCTCTATCTTTTATTTTTTATCTTTTATACTTCTTTTATTGCATTAAATTTTTTTTTTTTTCGGCATACTTACGTTTGGTTGATTATTTGAGCAACAAAATATTAATTTTTATGACAATAAATTATTTCAGTATCACAAGAACATTATACAGATAAGATTTGCCATTTACAGCATAGCAATTGGTCATACAGTTTCGAAGATAATATAAAATTACTAAAACGCAAAATGCCCCTAGCGTAACTTTCATTGTGCAGACGTTTTACCTATTTTTTTTTTATGGTGGGCAAAAATCATCTTATGACAACCCCCGCCCTTGGGTGGAGCGAGAGATAGTGTCAGACTCTTACTGACTAAAAACCCACCCCGTTCCTTCTAGCCTTCAAACCAGGGCACGAGTTCCCTTTCGGATAATCCTGGACCCGGTAGGCTTCGACCCAGCTGGGCCTCTGCTGTTGCTGACAACTTCTTGAGGCGCGCGGGAACAGTGCGCGCCGTCGACGTCTTGGGCTCGGTCCATTACCGGACGATCGGACAGCAAGCTACCCATGGCTCGCCGTCCGCGAGCCCGCGTCTAAGGTGGCCGGAAATCGGGATCGGAATCCCGGCGGCGGCGGCGGGGGCGCCGTTGCCTGATGCGGTCTGCCTCCGCCTTTGCTAGCATTACTGCTTCGCAGAAGGAGGCGACCGCCTGCCATTCCTCCTCGCTTAGGACCATGGCCTCAACCAGAGCCCGCCGCGAGAGGTGTCCGCCGCCGATCGCCCCCACGAGGGCACGGCGATGCTCTGCCCAGGCAGGGCACACCTCGACTGTGTGCTCCACCTTGTCCTCCGGGCGTTCTGCACAGTGGCGACACTCGGGCGTCTCTTCCGCTTTAATTCGGTGCAGGAACCTCCCGAACTTGCCATGTTCGGTGAGGACCTGTGTCATGCGGAAGGTAAGGACGCCGTGAGGCCTTTCCAGCCACGCCTCAAAGAGGGGACTTACCGCCATAATAGTGGCGTGCCCAACGTTTCACCTATTTGCCCATAGATGGCGTTCTGCAATTACGTAATTTTTCTGAATCGCGGTGGACTTTCTGTGGATTGATGACCCTCTCGAATTATTATGCCCACGTTGTCGTTAGTTGGAGTTCTTCTGTCAGTTGCTTATTGGTTTCGGTTGTTTCGTTCGTATGGTTATTGTTGTTGATAGATACCTCATAATCGAAAATATCGTAATTTCGTTGTACGTTTTTGTATGTTCGTAGTTTCGTACTTCGTTCTATCATAATAATCGATACGAGTTATTCGATATTACGATTGTTTTGTTTTGTAAAGGCGGACGGTGTTCGAGTCGCTCTCCTTTTGTTCATAATTGTTTTCAAGTCTGTGCGTAGTTTGTTGAGAGCATGTCTAAAAGGAAATCTCAACTGTCCCGGCAGACATCACAGACAAGAGCCGCTCGAGTACGCCGTATGGAAGAATCTGCCCCTGAAAATGAGCAGCGCCTCTCGAGAAATACAGAATATATTTCGCAAGCGCGTGCTAGAGAATCTAGCTCCGAGCGCTCACAGCGCCTCGCTAGCCAAAATGTGAGGACATCGCGGGCCCGTGCTCGAGGAACTAGCACTGAACGTGCGCACCGTCTATCACTAGCTTCTGACGTTTTATAAGTGCCCATGTAGGCCTATGTGAAATAAAATATTTTGACTTTGACTTTGACTTTGACTTTATCTGAGTTAAGGCAGGATGTCTCTGAGACAAGGGATAGGGAGACTAGCGCTAAACGCTCGCGGCGGCTTGGTAGGCAAAATGTCATAACATCGCAGGCCCGTGCTCGGGAATCTAGCGCTGAACGTGCGCAGCGTCTATCTCATTTAAGGCAGCATGTCTCTGAGACAAGGAATAGGGAGACTAGCGCTGAGCGCTCGCAGCGGCTCGCTAGGCAAAATGCCATAACATCACAGGCCCGTGCTCAGGAATCTAGCGCTGAACGTGCGCATCGTCAAATCGAGTGTAATCTTATTTTAAAACAAGAAATTTTCCGCGGACGAAGTCGCGGGCAGAAGCTAGTATGGTATAATGCAAATGGCCATTCACATACACATATCAAATCAAATTCACATAGCGTGTGTAACAAACCCTGCTCCACGATGGTTCATATCTAGGACTTGTATAAATGCTAATAAGCCACGTCCTGTGGCTTGTGGTGACGTCACGATGTGCAATAAGTCGAATATGTTGTAAAGGTATAATCCCCCCGAAGATCTTACACGGCCCAACCGTGTGACTCATGCTAAATGCCTCAAATTCGTTAAGTAGTTGTTGACACTGAATTTGTAAACGAATTTAAAAACTTGCCTGGTAAAGATGAAAATCTGGCATGGAGCCGAAATCACGACAATCGGAAGATGCAAAGTGCATTAAAAACTTTCGTTTGACTGTTCAGCAGACGGCAGCATGCCAACAGGAAGAATTAAGCTCGGGAAACGAGGAAACCCTAAGAAGATTTCTAGCCAGTAAAGGAACTATTTTCAGAACGTACCGCTTATAATCTCTTTAGGAAATTCATACATTTAATTTCGGATTTTCAGAAATTCCTATTACGGATTCGCAGGATCTGCTGTTTCCGTGAACTAACTAACCATGATATGGTAGTTTTCATCTTAAGCCAATTGCCAAGGCTGTTTTTTCCACAGAATAATTAATATAATAAATACAGTAGCTACTGAAGCATCGGAGTGTAAAAATGATCGATGATATTGTAACTTTTTCACCATCTTTAGTTGTTTTGCTTACTTAGCTCCGGAGTCTTGAAGCGGGATTGAGATTAATCTCATAAACTTTGCGCCTGGTCTATACAGATTTCGGTGTCAAATAAATGATGAAAAGACCATACAGTATCTTAGTTATCGTTCCGTATTTCGCCTTGTAAGTCTTGAAGATATTGATATTTCCTTATTGACTTACAATTGAGATAAGTAAATGGAATATTAATATGTTGTGGTAGGACATGGGTAATTTCTTAGAAATATGCTATTAATGCGTTATTTATCACTTAACCGATCTTGTGTTCAAGAATAACTTAAAAACGTGTATCTTAGTGAATAAGCATCAGAACATTAGGTGTTGGCTGTTTCTATCGAAGGTATTTCTGAAAACGATTATTCAATAAAGAAGGCATACAAACAAGTTTCAGAATGTGGGGCAATAACTCGGTGGTGGTCACGTGGTGTGCATTGTGCAGCAGCATTGGTAACCCGAGCCCCGCGCGCAAGTGCGTCTATTGTTGCGGCCCGCGGTCGCCGGATCGAATGGCCGATACGGAACGGCCGCCATGTATCGTCCCAAAGAGATCCTATCACGTTATCTGATTTAAAGGAAATTGCGTGGGGTGCATTTTGCTTAGTGGTATCCTCGATTATGAGTTTATTGGCTCTATCTACACTTCTATCAGAAATAAAATTGGAAGCTTATTTAAGTGTGTTGTTGTGGTTGGACATGGACAGTTAATTAATACACTGCGGTAGTAGAGTATTTGATATTGTAACATGACTAATTGGTTGTCGATAATATCTGCAAATATGATTTTAAAACGGATATCAGGAAACTTTTTCATTATACTCCCGGATATTTTAGTTTCCTTTCCTTTCCTTCTTGTTACCATTAGCAATATACCTACTAATATTCGAATAACGTACCCTAAACCTAAATCATCGTGAGAATGAGTTAGGGAATCAGACCATTTTCGTATTATACTAGTAATACCGACCTATTGTACGATACATTCGCTATAAAGCGTTGTATAGAAGACGGAATGGTTCTCACGGCACAATGCCGGAGCCCGTTTGTTAGCACAGGAGTGGCGCAGGTTCCATTATGCTTTTATTCTGCCTACATTACGCTTTTGATCTCTAATGCGATGGCCTAAGTTACAGGCCCTTGACTAAGTTTGTTGTACAGATTAATCTAAGCCTACTGTTGGATATGGCATGTGTCTAGGATAGTAGCTTAAGAGCTTTTATTTGTTTAATGCCTTATTGAATTTTCTTCTCCAGAAATAGTTTAATAAATCTACTCGAAGCATCAAGTCAGTGTTGAGAATTATTGGTTCATCTATCACTATTACCAACCTTTCTATAAATCATTCTCTTCAGTTTCTCAAATGAATAGTTTTTTTTAGTCTCTCTTCCATTTCAGTCAATATGTTTTTTTTTACTTTTTTAGGTCGAAGTATCGTACAATCTGTGGCAGTTGGATAACTTTCGGTACCTAACTTTTTCAGGATTTTCTCGCGACCTTCGTATGATGCGGAGGTTACGGAGATCTTAAATATGGATGTTATATCGCTCAGTCTTACGCCAAACGAAAACAAAGGATATGTGTGACGTTATGTTAGCTGGCGCTGCATGTTTTTCTTTGCAGGTTTATGTATTGTTTTGGCTTTGAATATTTATTTGTAGCATAAGTAGATACAAAATAAACAATTCTGGTACGCAAAATTGGCTCTGCTTTGTGATATTTTCTTTCCTTTGTGCATTTGGTTACTGGCTAAAATAGTTTCTTCACACATACATTTCCAGCTTATGCAAAAATGAGACTATCTCCACAACTCCCTAAAGGGTTCATCGAGCTTAAACTTAAATGTCGTAAACTCTTAACGTAAACCAGTCCTAAACTTTACAACTTGCTCTCGACTAGAAATTGTTAGCCTTACAATTTAGCAGCCGATCAACAATGTAGATAACCCAATTGAAAGTAAGTAGACATCATCTAGCTTCGACCAATGATACTTTATAAATGAAACTATACGAAGCTCTGAAAAATAACAAGGAGCAACAATACCTATAACAAGCAGAAATATTGTCGAGGAAACACAAGTCTCCGTATGTACGAGACTCCTATACACCCAATGCTAAGCTTTATGCTGCCTGTCCATTGACGCGCAGCGGAGTTCCGGAGTAGAGCGACGTTGCAGACTACATCTATTGATACGGAGCGCGGTATTGCGTGCCGAAGTTGCGGACTTAGCGGAGCCAGGCCAAGTTAACGCGGCGAGTCATTTGAGCGGGCAGCGGCGGGAGATTAGTTCAGTTATGCGTAATATTTTACGAAAATATTTTAGTTATCGAAACAAATGTTGTATTTTTTGGAAGAAGATACACAGAAGAAACCAAATTACTTACCATAACCTGACATATTATAAAACAAAGTTCCCAATCGCGTCGGTCTGTCTGTAAGAACGCGATAAACTCAAACTACTAATCAGATTTTATTTTAAACATATACACCAACAGGCAGAGTGATTCATGAGGAAGCTTTAGGTACATAACACAAGCATATATTATTACAGTAGAGAAAAGCTGAGAATTTCATAGATTTCTAACACCCGTCCGAACCCAGGGCGCTAAGTCCTATATGATTAATTCTAGAAGAAAACAGATTTTTACTGAAAAAATTCCTGGCCTAATATTCCACTTTTCCACAGTTTTTTTTTTTTTTGTTTTTCTTCTCCTTCTCTCTGCTATTCTTCTTAAACTTATTCGCAAATCCCTGTTTTCATAAAGCTGTAATTTTATGCAATTCCATTGGTTAATATTGGCACAGCTCCGCTCCAGTGGATAGTCAGCCTAGCAGTCACATAGTAGTAATAGAAGCTTAAGTTTCCCGCAGAACAAAGTAATCGATATTTACAAATACATACCTTCGTTACGTCTCCTCTACACTGCCTGGTCGCGTGCTGGTATGCTTCATGCTTCCATACTCGCGTCTAATTAACTTATCAATTAGCATATTGAATTGATAATTGTGCTTATCTATTTGTGTTATCTTGTGCGGTCGCTGGGCGAGCGGGCTTAGGTGCTTGACTTTTTAGTGGTACTTAATTAGTCTTAACATTTCAATTCTTGACTTAAACTAGTTATGATTGGCAGCACAATTAATCATCTATTGTTACAACAACCCCAGGCTAGTGCCCAGGCGTTCAAGCAGCTAAAATGTTATATATATTTCTTTAGAAATATCAGTACCTTTATAATCACGTTTTGTCATATACTAGCTGTCTCCCCGGGGTTTCACCCGCGTCTTCCGTTACTGCTCCTTTTGGTCGTAGCGTGATGTTATATAGCGTATAGCTTTCCGCGATAAATGGCTATCCAACACTAAATCCCGATTTCTAATTAAAGCATTTGAAGTTGAGTATTTTTCAAACTGTTCTTAGGCCTGAAAACCTGTTAAATTCTTCAATACTCAAAATACTCGATTCAAAAACCCGCTCTAAAAGATTTTTTTCAATTTGAACTCATAGTTCCTGTGATTAGCGCGTTCAAACAAACACTCTTCAGCTTTATAATACTATATAAGTTTAAATTGTTTTCATTGCTTTCCGTATGTGTAATGTGTATATAAATAACAAAATAAGAATCTTTTCAAGAACACCCTGGTGGTGGTTAAGAAAAGTCTATTTTCTTCTCTTGGTTTTTTAAAATGTTCTTCTATCCGCCCCACAAGTCCCCTTCGGATAATTATGCTTTTCATTTTCTGAATAGAATTATGAAATTAATTAGGACAGAGATGTCAAAGAAGCTAATGTATGTTATTGATCAATAAAACGTGTAGGCTTGCGTATCCTGTTCCCAAAGCGAACACACAAATTCTCAATAGGCTTAGCACTAATTGCCAAATTATGACGCAACAACCGGGCTTTGATGTCTTCGAAAATAGATTTTCCTGCATTTTCTTTCCTGTATCGTCATCATCCTGCTTTTATCCATAAAAAGTGTCTACCAGCGTCTTCGCCCTAGAGAAAGTCAGTTAAATTACTTAGTCTTTGTACAATCATAAATCTATGCAACATTTCAGCATTCTAAGTCGAAAGGTTTGATGAGTTAGTGATTGAGTCAAGAGTCAGGACTTTGGCCAGGGCCTTTAGAAAAATCGCTTATTGTCGCATGACGTTACCTGCGAAGAAGTCACGTGACAGGTAAATGATGATAAATGACATTTATTTTTTCAAATAGGTTTAAAAAACACTTTTACACGTCAATTTTTTTTCGTCTGTTTAAGCTAAATGAGGCCGGTGTTTCCTAGCTGACTACCCTGAGAAGAAACACCGAAACAAACTCAGGGGTCAAAGTCTCTTTTAAAGTCCATACAGTAAATATGTAATGGTCAAATCACATAAGAACCATGCCGATCAGTCTGAGATGGTCTTTTGAAGAAAGAACCATACAGATTTGAGTGGACCCGTCCAGTCAGTGTAAGTATTTGTCAGTATTCGCAAAGCTCAACTCAGGACTACTAAGGAGCTGAAACGACTCGATGAACAATACCAATGAAAGGACATTTGGGTAGGCCGCAGAGGTAATGTCGTTACCATACATTTTGTAGTTAGCGTCCAAGATTTTATATATCCTAATACAAGATTCTTGAACGCTAATAGGGGCCTCATCATGAAGTGTTAAAATGTCAGGCGTTCGAACGAGAAAGAGGGATGGAGCCTATATAGCTCTATCCCTTTAACAGTTCAGTTTAGCTCGTAAAATGGATCGCGTTAACGGTCTTACTCGTGTGTTCATGTGTAGAAAAATGACTTATCTGAGGTCCTACACCTCAGATATGTCATTTGTCTACAGGTAATTTTTCTTTATATTTTTCTTTCTCGCCATTACTGCAGCCACACCACCGCAATGTTGCCCCACCGGTAATTGTATAAACAGTCTAAACAAATAATTGAGTATCTGCAATAAAAATTATAAGCACTTTAATTACTTAATTGAATAGATTCGTAACAACAAAGCTACCGTTTAGTAGCCTGGAATTAACGATTACATTATGTTTAAGTAATTCATTGTTAATTAATTATTTAGGTAGACATTTGTACTACAGATATTCTTCAGGGACTTCTGTTTTTACTTACAGTCTTCATTAATAGTTGTTATAGTCATTGTTTCAGAGATAATATTTCATTTTCTATGTATTTGGATCGGAGACTGCTTCCAATTACTTAAGGCCATGACATGACTTAAAGCGCGGTTACTTTTGAAAGTGACAACGCAATACTTGTAATTTAATTTGCAAAATGTGGTCTGGGGCACGGCAGTGCCCCCGCCAAAGACGAGCCAAGCGAAGCGCAAGGGCACTACCTACCTTTTCTCGAACTGTTTCGTCGTTTTTTTGAACCCTCATAGAGTTGGTTTCCGAATTACCAGATAGTTTATATTCTCAGGATATAATGTCAATAATAAACTAATTAAACATACAAAGTCTCAATTAATTGTCAGGTAATAATTTAGATTTTATTGATATCTAAAATACACCGATTTCGTCACTGACACACTGATGATCATCAAAATGTTTGGCTACTTCCTGAAGTGCTAGAAAGCTGAAATTTGGTATGTAATCTAAGTCATCCATCAACCAACAAAAAAATTCATAAACTTATAACCTTCGCCCCCCCAACCCCTAAAATGGGGGGGTGGAAGTCTGTATGAGACTTCAAAATGTTAGGGTACTTCCTGAAGTGCTAGAAAGCCGAAATAAGGAAGAAAAAAATAAAGACTGCCTACCAACTGACAAAAAGAACTGAAATCCCACCAAAAACATTTCATGTAAAATGTTGCCAAGACGACCACATAAAGTTTGCCCTGTGAAAAAGATATCAGATCTCATGTAGAGCCAAGCTTCTGAATCTACACGGCCTAACTCTATAGACCCTAACTTGACAAATTCTACATATCAGTAAATAAGTAGTTAGCCTATTATGGACCACTGCTGGGCGAATCTCCCTCTTCCTTGTCCACGCACGTTGTCTTCGGTGATTGCGGGCAGTCCCGCCGGTAAGAGTCAAGATCATCTTCGTCTTGGTCTGCCGCGATGTCGCCTTACGTTTGACGGGACCCAATAAGTGGGTGTTTTAACCCACAGCTCATCATGCGGTAAACATGTCCGGCCTAGTGATGTGCCGTTGTCGGCAATATTGCCGTGAAGTGAGAATATTGCCAGGAATATTGCCCAAAGTATGAATATTGGTGGCAATATTGCCAGCAATATCTCTCTAGTCCGGCCGAATCCCAACTTAGAATAGCAGCTTTTCGGGTGACATCTTTTATCTTAGTTTTTACGCGTAGCAAATATTGCATTCTTCAATATCAAATGTTATATCATCAACAACGTAGACGCATCTCCCTATCTTGTATCAACTCTCAGTTTTACTACCTCAAAACCAGAACAGACGATTCTAATTATTTGACAGTTATCATCGAATCAACGATATCAGTATCGATAAACGGTATCGAGATCGAGACGGATAGCGTTGATTCGTTGATAACTATCGAATAATCGGAACACAGATGTCGTCTTTGTTCCGTGGGTAGTGTCATGTGATCCGTCTGGCTGATATAATTCTGAAAATACTTGTTTCTGACATTTCTCTGTATTGTATAATGGTACGTTCCCGGGATTTGATGTCCTTTTAGTCGTCTCCTACAGTAATTTATCTTTCATTCGTACTCTATCACTGAGAAAGTGGTAATTGACAATGATATATCTGCCAGTGCAACTATACAAACATAAATAAAACTGAAGTGGCTGTAATATCAAAATAATATTATTCCAAAATGTTAACAAAAAAAAAAAAACATTTTTGTGCGTCGTTCTGTGTGTCTTTCTCAATGTTCCGGCTAATTTCTTACTTTCACTAGTAAATAGATGATATTATAAAGAGTAACTTAAGCTGATGTCATCACGCATGCGGGTTTGCTCCACATGCAGAAAATTTCAATATGCAAAAAACGTGTCCCGCGTGCGTATTCCACGCATTACAACAAATACTTGTATGAAATTGATATTTGCAGGGGTTTCGCGTGCGGGGTGATTCCGCATGCGCGATCAAATCCGCATGATAAACACTACTACTACAAGTACTTTTAGTTTACAAAAAGGAAATAAAGTTCCGCTAATTAAAAAAAAAAAAATAACATTCCGTCTGATTATAATGTAGGTGTCTTTAAGGCTAATATGAAAAGACTTGATAAACTAGCGCACCTCACCATCAACGACTGCATCACTGCTTACCATCAGGTGGGATCGCAGTCAAGCACTAGTTTATACCATTGCGACGAGTTATAAGGACTCTTGAAGCGGCCACCAACCTGCTTATGGATAAATCTCTTAATAGGTAGGTACGTGCCATCTCAATTACCGTTCTAAATGTGTTTACCCAAACATTGAGTGAAATCAAATTAAGTCATTTGCTGCGAATATAAATGAGTGTTGTGTAACCGATAGCAAACGACCTGCGCACTTCAGCGTTGATTGCGAACTGAATTTTATTCAACGGCGGAATCATGCATATTCAGACAGCGTTCCGGGAGCGACGTTCACAACCGTTGAAACAGAAGAACTACTTACTTCACAGTCCACACGATGTCTTATGCCCATTAAAGTAATTGAGCAATAATAACGAATACAGATCGAAATTGTTCTATTTTACAGCGACTTTCTTTTGTTTTTACATCTTTTTTCACCTTCTTGAAGGTACTGGATCCTCTGTCGCTATTACCTTTTCAGTGGTTCCTCGAATTCCCAATGACGTCACGGCACCCACGGCATACACGGATACGTATCAATTTGGAAGCGCGTCGTAAAAAACAGTCGTATATTTATACCACATTTTCATATAGATCGGTTGCACGTTTCCCTTTTATTAGTGTGTCGCCGTATTTTCCGATTTTTCTTTCTGTTTGTACGGGTTGATTTGCCATGTTACCACAAAAGGTTACTTACTACCTACATTCGTTGGAAAATTCTCAAAAAATAATAAATCTAAAATAATAACAGTACGTACAAACAATCTAGATTTTCATGTAGATTTCAGCGTCTATGACCGCCCTTGGCTTTTCAAGTTCAATGTACACTTCCTCCCGCAATCTGCTAACAAACTATTACATACCTACTTTACTAGCCACTGTATCAGAAACTTTAGAAGAAGGTTCATAAAGAACTGATCTGCAAAAACTTGGTCACTTAAATTAGCAAGAGGAACTGACATTGCAGAGTGTTACTAAACCAAGCGATCGATCGATGGTAGAATTGATCAGGTAACATCAAGCAATGTCATTAATCGATTGTTGTTATAGACAAATGACACTTCTCCTACTCTTTCAGGCATCAGCTACTACTTTTCATTCAAGGTTACCAGGAGCGCTAGCAAGACCAGCTGCGTTAAAAGTCCAAGAGTTTGCGTCATCCTGACCTTCTTCTCTTATCTATCACGCCACAAGACCTAGTAGGATACATCACAAACATGACGCTATCTAAAACATGTTTATTTACAATGCCAGTTAAATTCGGTCCAGCACGTGATTAGGTATAAACTGCGTCTTTCCTTGAAATCCCACCATTATCAAAACAAGTATGGAACGAAGAAAATGAATGTTTATGAGACATTAAACTAAAGATGTAACGTGTGAGAGGAATCCGTTTTATTTGACACAAGAATATATTACAGTACCAGCCTTCGGGGAAAAGCTATTCCCTGCGGCTTTGATAGCGCAAACAGGCTTTGTTTTTGTTTTGGCCTGTAATAAATACACCTACTAATAAAATTGGCAGTAGTGTCTGTTTCTATCAGTTCGCGAAAGCATAATTGGTTGGTAACAAAGAATACATCAAAAAGGCAGGAGATGATTACAGTGCGTTTCACTTAAGAAGTTACATCGGCGTAATGTTGGCTCCCCTGTCTGTCTACACAAAAAGAAGGGAAAAAAAGAAAGAGTTGCCTACTCTACCAAAATTGTTGTTATTGAAATGTGAAACGAAATCGATTTTAACGGTAGTTGCAACACTTTTTGGAAAATTATGAGAGGAATGGGATTTTATTTTAAAAAAGTAGGTCTCAAAGGAAGTTGTTAATAGAGAGGAACGATACTGTGGCGTGGCGTTTTCGTTATTTGAAAGAATTGTAAGACAATCGGAATGGAGCCCAGCGCCCTATACTTTATACAAAAATAGTAACAATAAAAAAAGGCAATTGTTAAAGTAACGAAGTATCAGTTAATCTCCCTCATATCAAGTAATTTCATTGCTAAAAATATGGCAACATTATTTTCAATACTACCGACATGACAGCAATGTAACTTCTTAAGTGAAACGCACTGTAGGGATCGTTCGAAAGATTCACTACGATCCAAGAACGCAAAGAACAATTGAAAGAAGACAGATGGGTTTTAAGTACGAGTTGCCAGCTCAAAAAAATTACTAAGTATAAAGTCATATCTCGTGTCCAGCTCTGATTCAAGCCATGGTCCGGAGCGAAAGAATAGGAAGCGGACGTCTCCTTCTGCGAAAGAGTAATGCGAGCGAAAAAGATGCCGCAATCATGAGAAAACCGACATCCTCACGCCCCAGCTGCCGCCGAAGAGGACCGTTGACGCGTCGAGGGTCGCAGGGCGATTTCCGACTAACGTAAGCGTGGGCGTACCCGAGTTGACGGGTACTGCAGGAACGTTGGAATAGTAACCATGGCTCAGGGATGTAACGGAGGTAATTATATCGGAACCGAAGGCGAAGTCGGAGTTTTTGAATTTGATTTATCGGAGTTGGAACCGGAGTCGGAACCGGAGGCGGAAGAGGGTCATAGGTGGTGGGAGGAGAGAGATTTTTTTGGTTTACGGACAAATAAAACATTATTCAGTCAAATACGTCTTAATACACAGTTTACACTTTACCGAATCTACATTAACTTCAATGAAGTAATTACAAATACAACTTGAGTTTGGTTTCATTGTCCAGAACAGAAACAGATCACTTTTATTGATACTGAACCACGGTACTGAACCGTAAAAATCAAAACAATACCTGTATAACAGTCGACGCAGACCGCCCGCTGTTGCTATGTTATGCTTCGACCTCCGATTAAAACATCCGATTTAAAAGCATCGGAGCCGAAGTCGGAACCGAATGTGGAATAATATCGGAAGTTCCGACTTAACGGAGTCGGAGTCGAAGCTCCGTAACATCCCTGCCATGGCTATAGAATCCAACTGCGTTCTCAGGTGTGTGTCACACCGTCTCGTTCCACCCCAGAGTTGGAGAAATCATATATGATGTTTTCCCACCTCACCTCTCGCTACGACATAACCGCAGATGATCAAATAAAATACACTTAAGTAATAAACCGAAAAACCAAGCATTGAAAAAGCTTTCAAGCCGAGTGCGGTTTGGATACGAAGTCGCACTCATTCATAGAATCTATTCAGTACATGCCACACATTGAATGCACATATCATAGCACATTCAAACTGCATGTTTTTCCCTAAGGTCTACTTTTCAGTTTTTTAGATTTCCGTACTCGAAACGTAACCAACAGAACCGTCCATCCGTGAGTCTGTCTGTCAGCGGGATGTATCACATGAACTATAATAGGTATACAGTTGAAATTTTCACGGAGCGTGTTTATTGTTACTATAGCAATAATATACAATTTTAATATAGTCAATGGATAGAACCTTTTGTATGCAAGTCAGACTAGCAGTTGCCTGGCTTTTGAAACCGACTTCGAAAAGGAGGAGGTTCTATGTTCGGCTGAATGTGTTTTTTTTTTTGTATGTATGTTCACCGATATTTCGGTCAATTGTGGACCGATTTCGAATTTTTTTTTTTTTTGATTGAAAGGTTATGCTTCCAAGTTGGTCCCATAGAAATATTGTTATGATCTCATCATGAACTTTGAAGATATGGAACAGAACTCCTCATAGGATCATAGCAGAATTGTCGTAACAAGTAAAATTGCTTTGTTTATACGTGTAGTCGATGACTGACTGAAAGAAAAGGGGGAGGGGATGTATCGATTTGATCTGGTGATAAAGCCGGAACGTAAATTCATGTAATATAACCGTATTTGGGATTATTAGAATCGTTATGAGATGCACTCTGGCTATAAGGTAATTTATGTTTAGCTGAAGGGTAGGTACTTTTTAGTGGTGCTACCATAACTATTAAAAAGTGAAAAATAAAAAACTTTTTACAAAAAAAAATTAAACCGACTTCAAAAAGTACAAAATAACTTTAATTTCGGAAGTCGGTGTTAAATAACGAAGAGACAAGATTAGGTATCTATTATAGAAACACCGACTTCCGAAATTAAAGTTATTTTGTACTTTTTGAAGTCGGTTTAATATTTTTTTGTAAAAAGTTTTTTTTTTACCTTTATTTTATATAAATATATTTGTTCACCTACATTTTTACATTGAAATGCTGAACCTCTCTTCAGAGTGAAATGATTCGGACGTCGTCGGTTTTATTCGCGGTGTTACGCACGATTAGCTCAAGGGTCGGGATTTCGGGAATGTGGCCACGTATTTTCCCGTAATGCTCGATTTCGCGGGAAAACCTATCCAAATTGCGGTGCTGGGCATTCGGATAATTTTACAGTTATGTCGGGAAATAGCTGAATATTAGTCAAATTGCTAGTAGGTCAAAAGGTAAGACCCTCTATTTTTTTTTTATCAAAAATATAAAAGCTGAGCATGTCAGATCACTAGTTTTATAATAAATCTACTAACGATATTGTTACGAATAATAAGTTTATTCCAATACAGAACGCGAATGCGAACAACCCGTTTGGCTGAAAAATTCACAAACCTACTCGTATATTAACAAAAAAACAATAAGAGCAACTTAAAAAAACAAAGCTATTTCAACGATGTTAATATTGGTTTTTGCAAAAATTACTGTCGTCTATATTGATTTATTATTATAAATTAGTCTTTATTTTTCTATTAATATTTACTAAATAACTGGTATCAGCATTAAAATTAATAAAGCTTAAGCGTCATAAATGTTACCTAATGTAACATTTAGCCAGGGCGCCCTGCGGACTCTCCGTCCGCATACCGGCCCATTGTGCTGCTCGACGAGGCGGGCAAGCTCTTTGAAAGAGTGATTGCAAACCGCCTCGTCGTGCGGCTAACAAGGGTGGGGCCGGACTTGTCGGACGGACAGTTCGGCTTTCGCAGGGCGCGCTCTACAATAGACGCCATCATGCGCGTGCGAGCCCTCACGACAGGGGAAGCGGTGTCCCAGGGTAGGTGTGTCGTGGCAGTGTCCTTGGACATTGCCAACGCTTTCAACTCCCTGCCCTGGAGTACGATCCGGAGGGCACTCCGGTACCACCGGGTGCCCGAATACCTCTGTCGAGTGGTCGAGGCGTACCTGTCAGACAGGTACATTGTCTACCCCGGTCACCAGGGAGACTGGAAACGTCGAGAGATGTCGTGCGGTGTTCCGCAGGGGTCGGTTCTAGGCCCACCCTTGTGGAACATCGGCTACGATTACGTGCTGCGCGGCGACTTCCCTGACGGGGTCAGCGTGGTTTGCTACGCAGACGACACGCTGATTCTAGCGCAGGGAAGTTCGCACCAGGCGGCGGTCGCTCTAGCGACACGCGGGGTTGCGATAGCCGTTGGTAGGATCCAGGAGTTGGGACTCGAGGTGGCGCTGCATAAATCCGAGGCAATGTGCTTCCACGGCCCTCGGAACGCGCCACCACCGGACTCCCAACTTACGGTAGGAGGAGTTCGCATCGGCGTCGGGTCGACGATGAAGTACCTGGGACTCGTTCTCGACAGCCGATGGAATTTCGGAGAACACTTCCGACGTTTGGCTCCCAAACTCAACCGGGCTGGGGCTGCTCTCAAGCGGCTCCTGCCCAATCTTGGGGGTCCAGACGCCTCCTGCCGGAGGCTCTACGCGGGGATCGTTCGGTCCATGGCCCTCTACGGGGCGCCGGTGTGGGCGCCGTCGCTGGCAAAGCGACCGGCGTCCATACTGAACGCCTGCCAGAGGGTCATGGCAATACGGATGGTGCGGGGTTACCGCACGATCTCCCGCGAAGCGGCGAGCCTTCTGGCTGGCCTACCACCGTGGGATCTGGAGGCAACAGTCCTTGCACACATGCACGACATGCGCGTGGAGATGCAACGCCGGGGTGAAAGTCCACTGCCGCAACATGTCAAGGCATGGCGGACAGAGCTCCGGCGGGATCTCATGGTGAAATGGCGTCAACGGCTATCGCAACCCAGCGCTGGGCACGCCACGATTATGGCGGTAAGTCCCCTCTTTGAGGCGTGGCTGGAAAGACCTCACGGCGTCCTTACCTTCCGCATGACGCAGGTCCTCACCGGACATGGCAAGTTCGGGAGGTTCCTGCATCGGATTCAAGCGGAAGAGACGCCCGGGTGTCGCCACTGTGCGCAACGCCCGGAGGACACGGTGGAGCACACCGTCGAGGTGTGCCCTGCCTGGGCGGAGCATCGCCGTGCCCTCGTGGGGGCGATCGGCGGCGAAGACCTCTCGCGCCGGGCCCTGGTCGAGGCCATGGTCCGGAGCGAGGAGGAATGGCAGGCGGTCGCCTCCTTCTGCGAAGCAGTAATGCTTGCAAAGGAGGAGGCCGACCGCATCAGGCAACGGCGCCCTCGCCGCCGTCGCCGGGATTCCGATCCCGATTTCCGGCCACCGTAGACGCAGGCTCGCGGACGGCGAGCTATGGGTAGCTCGCTGTCCGATCGTCCGGTAATGGACCGAGTCTAAGACGTCGACGGCGCGCACTGTTCCCGCGCGCCTCAAGGAGTTGTCAGCAGCAGGAGGGGCCCAGCTGGGTCGAAGCCTACTGGGGACAGGGTTGTCCGAAAGGGAGCTCGTGCCTCGGTATGAAGGCTAGAAGGAACGGCGCGGGGTTTTTAGTCAGTAAGAGTCTGACACTGTCTCCCGCTCCACCCAAGAGCGGGTTTCGTCAAAGATGATTTTCCCCGTCGACAAAAAAAAAAAAAAAAAAACCTAATGTAACATTTGACATGTAAAAGTGTTTTTTGAAAACCTATTTACAAAATAAAGATCATTTATCATTTATTATCATTTATCATTTAATAAAGTACTAAATCAACACTATAAATTAAAAATAAACTAGATTTATATTTATTTCCTACTATCTGATAGACTATTAGTATTTCAACACACATGTCATATAGAAGTATAAACATAGTAAATACAAATAGAAACTCACACGCACCTCGTCTTAATTCATGAATCCCCAAGCGACACCCGGTGGCCGCGCATCTATTGTCTTACTATTGTGTCTCTAATTGACGGTATCTGAAGGGTTAATTACATAACTTATTTATGTAGGAGATACACAACAAAAACAATCGTGCTATAAATACTGGCCATATGCAAACAAGTCGGGGATACAAACAACATACGTGTCGCGGTGCCCATATGCAATTTGTTGCGAAATTATACAATTTAGACGACAAGAATAGAATGAACCTCCTCATGTTATTCTTGGCTCATCTCTCTGTAGGCGTAAGAACTGCCAAGGATGATATCAAGTGGTTGTATCCTGTACAGCAGAGATTCATGACATCACGCTTGAAAAACGATCAGTAATATATTTTTTTTGTCAGTTGAGAAATCATCATTACTTTTTTTAATTGATATAAACTACTTAGTGCTTGACTGCGATCCCACCTGATGGTAATCAGTGATGCTATCGTTGATAGTGAGGCGCACTAGTTTATTAAGAGCCTATTCACTTTAGCCTTGAAGACACCTAAATTATAGCTAATTGGATGGGAAGACCGCAGCAGGCAAATTGTTCCAGTCCTTCGATGTAAATGTAATGATGAAGCGAAAAGATTAGTTCGGACTCTAAAGTTTCAACAACGTACGTCGGGTTGTTCGATAGTAAAAAGGAGATGGAGGAATCAAGCCATGCAATTCTCGGGCACATTCTCCAAAATGCATCCTGTAAAATACCGACAGGCTGGCTACCGCCTGTACTCAAGGCTTGGTAGATTGACTTCTCCAACCTATATTTCTTAATTTGCCCTTTGCTTTCTACAGCCGCGGCAACTAATCCAAATGTGTCCAATGAGATCAGTGATCATAGAGGATGATAGATAGATCCTTTACGAACCAGTTTTACAATAATAATAAATAAATAACAATGAAAAAGAAATGTCAAGATCAACAAGAAGATCACTAGTCCGTCTCAGATATTTGATATTAGACTAGGAAAAAGACAAGACAACAATAATATTTATGAAATAGATGTATTTAAAAATAAACAGTATCCGACAGTTTGACGCAAATTTATGATGCTCAAGAAGAACACGACGTTTCTTACTCAATACATTAGTCATTTTAACAAAGTATATGTCATTTATTTTTTTAACATATCAAGCTGTTGTGGCTAATTTACTTTTATCTATTGTATTTAGATTTTTGGCAAACATTGCGCAGTTTTTATGAATTCATGAAAAAACGTACCAACTACTTTGGTTCACGCGTAAATCATTATTGTCATTTCGAAAATGGGTCAGTAAGTCTAGTGTAGCTTGGTAATCTTTCAGTATTATTCCGACCGCTCTGACTCAGTAACTGTCTAGTTCGACTGGTTTAACAGAATTAGTTGTGCCAGCCAGACAGACAGATAAATGACGCTATTTGTTTTCGAAATGTCCTGTTTGTTAATGAATACTTTTGATATGTTTTAGTTTTTCCTTTCAAGTATACCCACTCAAGGAATGCGATAAAACTAGCTGGTGCCGCCGAATTCGTCCCTGTCTGACCCGTAAAAAGCCCAATATCATCTAGTCAAATTATCAAGAAGTACTTAGTCTTTTTTGCGTAGAACCCTAATCCTTTCACCCTTTTTTTTAATACAACATATGTTCTCCAAGTTACTCCTCAACTATCTACCAGAGAAATTCCTGTCAAAATCGGCCCAGCCGTTTTGGAGATTAGCTGGAACAAACAGACAGATTGGATAGACAAAAGTTTTTAAAAATTGCTTTTTTAATGTTATTTTGACGTTATAAACTGACACGTCAATTTTATTTATACGTATGAATGTATAGATCGCCTCGAATCAAGAAATTCTAATAATGCAAACATGTAACTCTCGTTTTGTATAAAGAAAATAAATCTGCCCACTTTCAATAAACCAGTGACAAACACGATGACTAAAGAGGCGATTATGCACTAGTCATACATTCATAACATTACTTGTCTAATTGAGCTCGCACATCGCACGTGTCGTTCTGAAATTTATCTAAAATTCCTCCGGCCAAGTCTCTAGAACGACGTTACTCACATCTCGATCTGAATCACGGCTCAAACTCATAGTTAACTCGTTTTACTTTCTTTCCCGGAATGACTAGGGATGTTCTATTCCGGGAAACGCGTCACCGGGACGGGGATGATTGTGTACATCGCAAATTGAATCATAAGTGAGTCAATACTGTGGATATCTTGTTACTTTACGACATTGTTTGTACTCGTACCATCGATTTGATGCGGTTTTGGTGTTTTGTTTTTCGATAAATCTTGGCAAGATACTCAATACTTATTCTTTATTGCATTCCACAATATAGGCTTAGGTAGATCGTAACCTGTAAGGCACAGTAAAAAAAGATATGCGGATTCAGGTAGGTTTTTTTTCGTTTGGTAAAATCTGCCAACTGACATACCCCGCCCTTGCGCGGAGCGGGAGATAATGTCAGACTCTTACTTCCTAAAAAACCCGTTCCTTCTTTCCCTTCATACTGGGGGCGAACCTCCCTTTTGGAACTAGACCCTAGCCCCAGTAACCTTCCCCAGCTGGGCCCCTGCTGTTGCTGACAACTCCTATGGGCGCGCGGGAACAGTGCGCGCCGTCGACAACTTGGGCTCGGTCCGGACAGTAACCGTACGGTCGGACAGCGAACTACCTATTGCTCGCCGTCCGCGCCTACGGTGGCCGGAAATCGGGATCGGAATTCCGGCGGGCGGCTGGGGTGCTAAAAGCTTCGTTGTCTGATGCGGTCGGACTCCTCTTTTGAATGTCTTATTAAGTCCTATTACTGGAACTAACTTCGTCAACACCATTAAGAACATCCTAGGCATCCCTAAACAAAACCCTGGAACATAACAGCAGCTTTCTCCATCTGCTCTTGTTAATGCAATTCCTATCCTTGAATAGAGCGGTCTTGTTGCAAGCGAAGCAAAAAGGCGAGGTATTGACAAACGCCATACGTCTCCCGGAGCGATCGACCGTAGACAGTAGCTGTCTGACGTGCCGCATACAGCTATCGACATTGCTAACAGATGCTTCTGGCTTTATCATCAAAGGAGGACAATATAGATGTGGCAACTTGTTTGTTCAACTTATTGTCGTTGTTCAGCAAAGCTCCAACAAGTCTCAGCTAAGCTGCTGAGACTTGTGTGTGATATAGATGATATGAAATGAAATAGGGCTTCCAGATTAATTTGAACACGAATTATTAGAATAAATTTATATACTTTAGTTCTCCTACAAATAATATTCGAATAGTATTATAAAATATGTAGGTATTACAAAATACTAAATAAAACAGTTTGGGCTGTGCCCTACATTTGCTTACATTTGGTATGGAAATTGAGTTTTTATGTTTTCAGATGTCTCTCATTTTAAATGAGACGTCACAATTTATTTTAAAGAGGTGACGAAAATTTTTACTGTTGCGGTAAGTAGCAACAAAAATATACTAAATAGCAAACAGCAATTTTTAAATTTACTTTTGCAGCAATCAGAATCGAAATTCTTTACTCTTGCGGCAATAAGTAACGAAAATAGTTACTATTCCGCAATCAGCAACGAAAATATTTACTATTGCGACAATTAGCAACAAAACTATTTATTGTTGCGACAATCAGCAACGAAAATGTTTACTGTTGCGGAAGTCAGCAACGAAAATATTTAAACTAAAAGTTTTATATATGGTAGAATTGCTTTGTAAATTCAAATTCCTTGGTTGGTATGACCAAGCAGTTTAGTGTAATTAGCTTCCGCCTACGTGACATTAGTACTTCATCCAAGATAAATATTAAGCAATTCTGGTATCACATATACAAATCCGTTTAGCCGTTTGAGCTTGAAGAAGTAACATACATACACGCAAACATACAAACTTACGCCTTTATAATGTTGGTATGATGAAATCAAAATAAACGGTGCCTACTACTTCCAGAAATGAGTTTTACATTAGTTATCATATCACATGACATCACGGACCATCTGATGAGGCGACAGCGACACCTTGACCCAAGCGAAATGAAACGACTGGGAAAATATATAGAGACCATAGCTATGGAGTTTTATACCCTAGTTCGATGCGGAATGTACGACATTATAGAGCTGTCGACTGCACGTTTGAATTGAAAGGAGAAGGACGACACTGGTGGAAAAGTGTCGACTTATGTCTATGATGAAAGAAGAATTGCCAGAAGTGTTACTAGATAGATAATGTAAGTACAAAGCGCACGTATTCTCAATCTTTTCAAAAGATCTGAATTAGTAGAACGATCACTTGAAACAAAATGTATACAAACTCCCAAAATGAAGGTATACCTATATAAAAATCGGAAAATGTATACCTACCTACTCCATTTAAGTATAATAATATTCCACAGCTATCACACAACGCCGTCTAGCCCCAAACTAAGCAGAGCTTGTCTATGAGTATTACTAGACAACGGATAGATATTGATAAATACTTACATATTATAGATAAATTACACCCAGACACAGAATAAAAGATCAAGCACATCACACTAACATTTGTCTTGAATGGGAATCGAACCCACGAACTCCGATATAGCAGTCAGGGCCACTAAACACTAGACCACCAGGCCAGTCAAGAATATGCTGTAGAGCTTTTTAAAATAAAAAAGGTGATCCTCTGACAACAATTTAAATCTCCATTCAATGGAGTATCCGTGACCGCAGACATTCAGTTATAAAGTGAAAAATCCGGTGACGCCATGCATTTTCCATAATAAAAAGGCAGGGAAAATCCAGCGCTGTGAAATCAACACTCTTGATAAGGGCTGAATCTCATGTGTAAATAACATAGTTTAGCACGTACAAACTTGTTTATTGGACATTTGATATTTGTTGACATGTCAATGGCGACGGTACTGCGCACAATTTTCAAATGTTACGGTTAGTCATCTGAAAATAAACAATGCTTCATCCCGATCAATAAGAAATTGGTTTCACGTCAAACCTTTTTTACGAACTTTTCCAATAAATACAAAGAATTCAAGGATTTTTAAACTTAATGTATACTTATTTTTCAGTTTCATCCCGTATAACGAGTTTCATTTACAAAGAGTCATCTTTAGAAACCAAGCAGTTTAAAAAAAAAAAAATGAAATAAGATACGTCATCGCGTGTTCATCGTTAGTACAACTCATCTCCAGCACGTAACCTCCTAGTTTCGCAAGACGATCATCAATCATCAGTTTCGTATTTCATGCTAACTCTATCCACAGAGCTATTGATAACGTACCTACATGATATCGTCATAAAACCACTCCTGACTTTGATCTGCTTCCTATTTCATTCACAAGTGGTGTAATATAACCGCAGGGGACGTGATATATGCCGACGTGCCGCCTCTAAAACTATTTCCATTCGCACGTTTAAATATGAAATTGCAGCTCCGTAATATTACACCACAAGCCCAAATGACTTCCTCGACGTTCGTAACATCAAAGGACAAAACGCTGCAGGCGTTTTCGCTAATTTACCGATGTACAAACTTTATACTGCCGTTCTAAAAACTGTAAACTTCTTCATGCTTCACGCTAAAGTTGAAGATTGGAAGGAAGATGTCGAATGCACAGTTTTGGAGGTGAAAACGTTTGTTGGTGTTGCATGTGCAGCCGATGTATCGACGCCATCCGGCGCTTGGAGCGCTGCCAGCGCATTGTCGCGAATAGTGCGCCAGGGCCGACGGGTCGACGACACCGGACACATCCCCGCGACAAGTCCACCTCACTCTACCTTCGCATCACTAATCGCTGAAAACAAACCTCTTGTCACCCCCGAGCGACGTAACAAATCTACTCAATAGCAACTAAATGAGAACGATCAGTTTGTGTCAGCTCCAACTTGTGATTAAAATAGCAGCATTGAAGTTACCGCTGAGAGCAAAGAGGAAATAAAGTAAGGTCTGAAACGTGGAACTCACGTAAGGGTAAGGGTGTCGATAAAATATGTAACAAGGTTCCCGCTTAAACGTTTTCAGCATAAAAGAATATTGAATGACGTTCTCAAGTGCTCTTTCGACAAGCGTACGGCAAAGAGTGCGTAACGGAAAACTTGTCAAAGGAAAATTGCGATTTGAGACAAGATCTAGCACCTCTACGTCACGAGCTTATAATAAGATTTGCCTCACCTCGGGCACCATTAATCATGGCGTATGACGCGTGTACAGCTGCGACGTCACTGAACGTTATCGTGTACTAATAAATTGGTTAATTGTAATCATCGTATCTAACGGTGGGCGTATCATGCAGCGGGATATAGGGTTGCCCGTGGCGAGTGACGGCGCGTGACGCAGGCCGCGTATACACGCACCGATAGGAATAGATCCGCTCTTGACATTGAATCGTGCCTCTTTCTGGGGTTGATCAATCGCCGGCGTCATTTAGAGGTCAATGTCGTGACCTTCGGCAATTTTATTTTAAACGCGTAAGGAATTTGGCTCGGTATGTCGCGTGTCGAATAAGTCTATCCACGATCGATACGACTGTTTTCTCCCTCAAATATTTGGACCATTTATTAGATGTATGTATCAGTGAGTATTATCGTGCGGACGTTAATGATGCCGTTTGGATACGCATGATTGCGGCCGCAATTAATAGCGCAATCTTCTTTATGTTGCTGCGCTTGCCAAATCATCTGCAATTCTATAATAAACAGACTGTTTGCAGTGTCTTGTTGTGAAACGATTTGTGAGATGTTAACACATTTGTGAGTGTCTATATTGTCTCACACTAATTAAATATCCATATTTATGTATATTGAGATAAGTGCGAAAACGTGTTGTCATTTATGTCAATATTTTTATTCAATTCTGACAATCGAGTTCCTTCGAGAACGTGAACAATCAAAACTTGCAAAAAACGTTTGCATAATTGACGTTACAAATACAAGAAATACTAACAGGTTGGACATAGTAGGTACTTAGAGGTGACATTTACCTTATACAGATAATTTCAACAGACAAGAACAGAGACGAACAAATAGACGGATGAAACCAATATTGGTTGTTCACAATTGTCAATGCGTTTCCGTATTGATTCGACAATGTTTTGCAAATTGAAATCGAAAGTATACTGGCTTGTGTACCTATTGAGGGGTACACAATGTCGCATGAAGTCATCAATGTATGTTTTTCAAATGTTGAGGCCAGTGAAGTGATTGGCTAATGTACCTTATGTCTAGTATTTGATAATTATGTACTGTCGTTTTGACAAATATTACTCAACCGAGGGACTTGTACTACTACCACCACCAACACTGCAGTGCACATAGCGTTAACTTTGATCTGAGTGTATCTCTCACACCACCATTGTACCCATAGATTTAAGTTTCTATGTCATTGTTACTATTTTGGTGTACAATAAAGTTTATTCTATTCTATTCTATCTCTCTCCCAAGTCTTGCAATTTTTTCTTTAAAATATTTTCGAATAATTTGTTCTGTGAGCCTCGTCTTGCGGAGTGCACTGTAAATAATTATATAATAACATTAAAATGAAGTAAGGCGAAAGCTTTTTTCGATGCGTTCCATCTGCTCTAAAAAAAATTTTTTCTTAAAACATTGCAGCTAGACTCTAAATAAAAATGCAGCGGCGTAGCACGGTTTAATCTAATTCGGAGCACAGCAACGCGACGTCGCGGCAAGTTAATTACTGTCTCCACACGAACGCAAACTCGGCACGAGACTCAATCAGTGTCGCTTTCAATGTTTATGTTCTGGCGAGCGGTAGACCTCACGACTGTAGACCTCAGCGAGAATAAATAGCACATTTGTAACAAAGCCTTGATCAGAGGGTGACAAAGAAAATGGACGACTAACACAAAACAATAGCAAAACTGACAGCATCTGTCCTGTGACTTGTTATTATTGAGGAAAACATTGTGCTATTTATAGAATTACAGCCAGACCATATGAAAAAGAAAGAAAGGACTAAGATAAGGAAAAGGCCAAAAGTAGGCAGGACATGACGTACTTTCTTAGTCACGTATACGTCACAACTATTTATTACCATTTCCAATGACGCATTTCGGAAGATAGCGATCAAGATGTGCGGAACAGACGTAGGTATCTCTGACATTTTATAAATTACATTCAACACTAGCTCAATTTCCCTCCGTACTTTCAGCAAGTAATTCGTCAAATGAACGGGGAAGAAAACTCAGTCTGATTAGATTTCCCCTCGATCGTTCGTTTCGCCAACGATCCTTAGGCACTTGGCGGGAGGAGTCGGAAACAGACGACGAATTTAACTTAATCTTGTAAGATATGTCGTGAGAATTAGCGTGTTGGTGGAATTAAGTTGACATAATTTCTGTAGCAGATGAAGTTACACAACTTTATCTGCTGCGGAAATTAACACAAATGTTAAAAGAACACTCATTTCACCATCCATTTGCAAGACAAAATATAATATTATTAAAATTTGTTATTGTTGCTCCAACTTCTACGGACGCGGCGCGAACTGTCCAATTTGTAGACTTTGCCAAATCGTTCCTGCAAATTGTCTGTTTTAGGTCGTGTGCTAGCTCTATAAAGTTTGTTAGCTATTCTGTTTGCCTGTCCTATATAAGTCCAACCATAAAATTCTATTCGCAGTCTTTATTTGTTGCAGTTATCTTTATGCGCGCCGCAGTTTAGCAATTTATCTAGAAACGCGAAAGTGACATCAGATATTTTTAGAATTAGTGACTCAGTGTCGATTTCGTGATTAATTCGTAGTTGTCAACTAATTAGAGCAAACACGTAAATTCAGTACTAACTACTGTTCTACATTATTATCGTTAACTTATCTGCAATAGAATCTAGGTTTTGATAACGCGATCAGAAATGATTCATCATTGTTTATGTGAAATTGTGGAGTCCGCAGATATAATAAAACATAATTTCCACTCATTATGGCGCCTAATTAACAAGTCAAACCGCTTTGTCACGCAGTGCCTACAGCTCGTTATCAAGCGGCCATTTAAAAGAATCCCTAAGAAATGGCGAACGTTCTTTTTATGATTTTATCGCTATTTTATTATGAAAGTCGAAACTTTAGTGGATGAGTCGATCTTTAAAGTTTTAAATGCTTCCAGTAGTAAGTTTACAAACTCCAGGCTCTTCTTAAGCCTTAGGGTTTGTAAACTTACTTTAATTTTCATTGAATTCATCTAATTTGAACGTTACAAAATTGTAAACCTGTCAATCATCAAGTATATTTAGAACTTCATTAATATCCAGACTTCCAGAACTCGACTTCACCCGGAGAAAACTAAGCTAGTTTGCCACCAGATCACCTACTATAAAAACTTCCTCTTCGTTATTCTCCGCTCATAATACTTTCAACATAGCCAAGCCATAGATTACCAGAAATCTCTTAATTTAAACCAGCCCTTTTATGTCTCCATCCAGAATAATCCAGATTTGATACGATAATTCCGAAATTATGGACTGCGAAGCCCTTTCGCATTAAGCTGTTCATTATATTGTATGCGGTCGCTTGGACAGGCTACACAGAGCAATCATTTTGTGCCGTTGGGCAATCCTATTACAATATTTTTGAGCTCCACGCTCCGTGTGCGAACATAGACGCTGAAGAATTTAATTAGGCGAAAGCTCTAGGCTATTGAGTCTAGTTTATGCTTTATGGGTTTAAAGGCACTCCCTGTCTGTGCAGGTGGATATTTATCTTAGGTGCCCGTTTTATGGTAATTGCCTTCAGTTAAGTAGTTGTTTAATGGTCTTCTGTTTTGATTACATTGTCTTTCATGGCTGTATTACATATTCTTTTTACGTCTTCTTCTGTGCGGTTATAGCAACTCTATTGTTAGTTTTGCTATTTTGTGAATTTTAGCTTTATGGTAATTATTTATTATAGTTGTTATCGATAATGCATGTAAAATGTAAACATTATGTTCATCTTACCATGACATGGTTTGCGTGCGTTTCGCATCTCGTAAAATTTGCAACACTCACTTGCGCGTGCAACGTTTCTGGGTTAACCTTGTATAGATTTATGGTATTCGCTATCTACAAATTAACAGATTTCAGATGAAAAAATGAACCTGAGTGTAATTAGTTTTTAATTCATTCGTAGTTAAAAGTATTCCGTATTAGTAGAGGACTTTAAAAGCTTTCAATTTTTGCGCTTTCATTTTAAAGTCATGTATCAAATATTGTGATAACCAACAAGTCCAGATGACTTGAAATCTAGCACCGTATGCAGTGAGGTTGTCAGCCCTCGTAATATTATAGTTTCCATAACATCCTGTGCAGCGATGTACAAACAAATAAATCATCAGTATACACATTCTGTCGAAGTACATTCTGTCGCACAATGGCTACACAAAGACACATTTCGTTATCGTTTCGCGTAATACATGTGTAATAAACGTTATCAGCGCCTGCGCAGAGTTCGTTGACTTGTCATTACTTGAGGAGTTACAGAAGGCCCATATAGGTGACATGTTCTTTTCGACTTAGTAACTACATAGATACCTAATAAGATTAGAAGGACTTGCTTCTACTTTGTACCATTGCTATTGCAAGTCAGCAATGCCTTTAGTAGTATATCCTTATTGATTATATCATCATTTCAGTCTAAAAGGATGTTTTTAAATTGAACTGTCTCCCACTATCATTATTTTTATTAAAGGCAACTAAATTGTAACTATGGGCTGCGGGTTACTTCAGAATCAATTCAACTCATCCTGAATTCATTGTTAGCCTTATTCTAGTCACTGCTCATAAACAATTCTTCTGTGCGTGCCATTCTAGCATGGTCAGCATTAGTCTTCCCAGTTCGAACTGCCTTTGTAGGACATCAACCCACCTGAAGGTCTACCAACACTTTTATTGTCTCTCACCATCTATTCTTTAGTTCGCTTTCCCTCAGCGTGTGTTTTTATGAGCTTATTGACATTGCACGAAGTGGCACTTCGTCGACCATTTAGTTTGAAGAAAAATTAACATACATAATGTATGTAATTTTATGTACACGTAATAGAATACTATGTACATACAAATATATGTACAAACGTCGCCTCTTGCCCTACTCGTAAAATGTATGTTTTGAGAATCCTAATTACTAACACATATTGATATTATACAAGATTGTGGAAGAAATGATGCTGTTATTGTTGTTTTCAGTACCAACAAAAAATATGTTTAAAACGTTAGATATTTTTAGATCGGACTTCCAGAACTAATTTCCGAGAAATCATAATTAATTTATGTGAACTAAACGTCCTCGCGATTTCGACTCATTTACTTTCTCGGATGTTTACAATTTGAGGTGCTAATTCTAAATATCCTTTTCCTTCAGAATAGTGCAAAGATGATGGTTTTAAACACATTGCTCATTGGAAAATAAACAGGAACTGACGTTACAATAACTGAACTGAACTGTCTGTATATCGCATTTTGTTTCACGCAGTTATTCGGAGGTCATAGATAAAAGCAAGTTTGCAGTGAATGCGAGCCATTACATAAGGTTATTACCATAAACTTCGCCAATGAGGCGTGCTTGAATATCAGAAAGCATTACAGTAAATAAATGGGTACTATAAAGTTATTGAAAGCCTGTTTCCTCAACTATTTATAAGAGCTAGGTCCCGCTAAAACATTTGCAAGCGTAGAGTTCAATACTAACATAAGTTAACCTACAATAACCAACATTAGCACGCACACTAGTTAACAACTTCAAGTTCCTGATGGCTCTTTTTGCTTATTTTCATAACTGACAAATTATGCGTTTTCAATGTCACCAATTAAGAACAAATTTGGAAGCGTTTTATGGGATAATCAAACCAATTATTTTCAACTGCAAATCTAAAAATAAAGATTTGGTTGGTTTTGATTTGATAGAAGTTTTTTAAATATCCATAACTGTCAAGCATTAATTTTTTAAATATATTTTTTTAAATTTGGTTTATGAAACCAAAAATCACTACTTTGGCTGGACCAATGCATCTCCATTCAACAAATACCGTTCTTAAATACGTTCGTGTGCAAGTCTCATTACTCAACTCGATTATTAAAAGACTATATTTCAGTCTTTATATTTATAGCCCACAGGCTCACACCAGCTGACCCCGGGGTTAATCTTCAATAACTCAGTGATAAGTATTCAATTCTCTGTTTATTCTAGCCTCCTTGATAACGGTAACGATGCTCTCTTATCGCTGTGCCAGGTCATTTGTGTGGGTAAAACGGCTGCATTAAGATAGAGCCTCTGTTTATTTTTATCTTCTTGTACCTATTAATTGACAAAGCTATTAAATTCAATTATGCTTACCTATGCGTTGTTTGAGTTTGGGTGTTTGAACCTGATGACTCTCATCTATATCTATTTGTAAGTACCTACATGTAAAAAATAATTGTAGTGGCTGTTTGTAGTTTCATAATAATTTTTTTTACTAAATGCATATCAAAGTTTATATTTTGTGTCTCTCTGCCTGTTCCGGCTAATCTCCCAGACGGAACTTTCACGGTTAGATGCTGCTGAGTTATTATTATAAGGATTAACTTAGAGTACTTCGTTTTGGAAAAAGAATTACGGTTTCACACAAAAAAAAAACTTTCTCAGATTGTTGTGTTTTAAGAGTCTGATGCGGACGAAGTTGCGAGCTGCAGCTACTTAGTTCTTAAATATCTTCTTTGGTGTTTGTTGTTACTAGTTGCTTCTTGTGCTCACTAAATCTGTAGTCTCTCATTTAGGTTCGTCGGTACCTTAGGTCCATCTAGCAGTTTGGGTTACCTTGGAAAACCTGTGTAATTTTCAACTTTATAGTCTTCATACTCATCTTTAACTTTTTCAGTAAGTCTTTCCTCGACAATCCTCTCAAAGTTCTGTTAACAAAAGCATTAAGTAAAATAAGGTTCCAGTGTTCGAGGTCCTCAAAGGAAACCCTTTATTTAAGGAAAAATATCCACAGAACTCCAAAAATCCCTTTGTGTCGTTTGGCCTTATATGCCGTTGTTGAAGTTGTTTCAGTTAACTAAGGGCTCGATTATTATGTGCTCGTTAACGAAGGGTCTGTATCGTGTTTGCACCCTCCCACATGGAAACTAAACCTCGAATATGCTCATTTTTTCAAATATCCGTAGCACTTTAGGAGCACCTCCTCCTACATCTGTGCAGATTTCTCGAATGTTTAGTAAATATTGGATTTAGCAGGCTTTTCTGTATGTGTAAACTTCACTAATGGTCCTACAGAAATTTGTAAAGGTTAGCAACGTTCAGATCCATACATGTTTCTTTAATGCCGTTTATGTTCGTACGCCACACACTGCCTCCAGCAGCAATAACCATTACATTTTACAACTACTATGAAACCTAAAGCGTCCATCCAACTACCAGTCCGACATAATGGCAGGAGCAATACCACGTACCGTACCCTTTTCACTGCGGAAGATACAATAATATCAATTTAAAATATCGTCGTTACAATAAACTTGGAAGGCTGGGGCCACACCTCGCGATTACCGGCCGACAGTAAAATGTACGTATCTGTATAAAATCTGCAACTTAAATCATTGCAGCGGACTCGCTCGCCCACTCGCGCTGCGCCAGTAACGAGCGGTTTGCAGCGCTTTCTTCGCACGATTTATGGCGCTGTCCGTACGACTAAATTGTCGGTCGGTGTATTGCCCGCCTAACTAACGAGTACTAGATTATCTTCGTTAATAAATGCGAAAGTTTATGTTTTACTAAGATGCAGTGCATGTGATAGGCAGGTATGGAAAGTAAAAATTGTGAGATCGACGTAGGTAGGTGAAATTATTGTGATTTCGTTACTTTTATGAATGGAAAATTATAGTATTTAGCCCTCGTTAGTTTTAAAATATACTGCTGTTAATTAGATAGTCAATGAAATGAAACTCGCCAGAATAATTATATTATTGAAGTACCGACTAGTGGGAAAAGCATGAATAATTCTACCGTGCGTTTGACCAAAACATATTTAATCATAAATTCCAGAAAACTAATCAGTGATAACATATTAGTCATTAATCTCTCATCAACTCCATTATCAATGTTTGCGATAACAGAAGAAATCTACTAGAATCTGATTAATGATAACGTTATCGGTGCCAATGCAAACAGATTAATTAAATCGTTGCAATCAAAATCACTCTCATAATCTTGGGATTACAGGAGTTACATGTTTGCGGTATGTCCAAAAGGCTGAGGAAAAGGGAAAACCCATAACTAATCTTAAAAACTGGTTCTTTTACTCTATAATTATTATTATACTTACCTGAAAACATCTTATCCTTAGCTTCAGCCACAGAGACAACACTATGTCAATCAGTGATAAAGTAGCATACTAATGTGTTTTTAAAAGGGATATTTTTAAATACACATCAAAGAACTTATCGTCCATTTATTTATATTCATTAATTATGTAATTTTTACATCAATTAAATTATTTCACTACAAATAAACCAGATGTTTAACAAAACTAGTACTAGAAATAATCTATACTTATAATAAATCTGTAGAGAGGTCAATTCTGTACATGAAATATATTTCCAAAATAACTATCAGGGGGTGATTAGTGATCGATACTGATGCTAAAAATGCAAACAGTAAAATTTTTGTCTGTCTGTCTGTCTGTCTGTCTGTCTGTCTGTCTGTCTGTCTGTATGTTCTTTATAGAAACAAAAACTACTCGATGGATTTTAACGAAACTTGGTACAATCATTCTTCATACTCCTGGGCAGGTTATAGTACTACTACTTTACTCGTAGTACTCTACTTTTCATCACGCTACGATCAATAGGAGCAGAGCAGTGAAGGGAAATGTTGGGGAAACGGGAGAAATTACTCAATTTTTTAAGCTTCCGTTGCGTTTGCAGCCTTAATGGTTAAAGCTACACAGAAAACATGTATAACGGAAATGTTCTCCTCAAAATTATATAAAAAATGTCCCACGACAGCATACGTCTATCTTTTATGGTTAACTCACAATAACACGTGTAACTCCCGATAGCTTAGCAGTTCTGATCTTTCTGTTTATTTTTGTCTACTCTTACGTTTATAACACTGAATGTCGCTGGCATAAGCAACAGGATCCGCGTACGAAGTCGCTGGCAGAAGCTAGTTAGAAAATATACATCGACAGTATATTATATTATTTCCTCAAATGCGCGACTAAATGTTTAATGTAAGTTAATGTTAGTACAAAAATATGATTTTCATATACAATATACTGATTGCACAGCAAATTTATCTTGATTCAGACAGGTCTTTTTTTCGGTGGGTAAAAATCATCCAGATGACATCTTCCGCTGGGCGGAGCGGCAGATAATGTCAGACTTTTACTGACTAAAAACCCACCCCGTTTCTTCGTTGCTTTTCATACCGGAGCCGAGCCTTCCTTTCAGAAGATTCAAGATTCAAGATTATTTATTTTGCAAAAACATGAGTATACACAGAAAAGCAGACCCTTTGTCCCCAGTAGACTCGGACAAGTAACGATAGAAGGGGATGGCGCGGTCTGGTAACCGAGCAAAGCGATCGAATACAGATATATTATATCTGAGGTTCGAACACAGACCCCTCCATCATCATGATCATGATATTTGATCAGTAGTTTACCGCGAGATGAAAGCTTATTATTTTTTATGAAAAAATGATTTTCATTTTAAACTTATTTCACGAACTAGATACTCCATTGGCGCTAAAAGTTCCCATTTATCACCTAATAAAACTGACACTTGAAAAAGTGATGTAAACAACTAGCAACCCTTGTCATTTTCCTATCAATGAAGCGGAAAAACAATTCGCAATAAATAACACCATTTCCATATACTCACTACATTTATGAATAACACGATTTTCAGGGTTACGTACCTAAAGGGTAAAAACGGGACCCTATTGCTAAGATTCCACTGACCGTCTGTCTGTCACCAGGCTGTATCTCAAGAAGCATGACAGCTAGACAGTTGATATTTGCAGATAATGTATTTCTGTTGCCGTTATTCATATACCAAATACGGAACAAAATACATTGAGTAAAAAAAAATTGTACCTATAGTATAGATGAAGGTACGGAACCCTTCGTGCGCAAGTCTGACTCACACGTGGCTGGTTTTTATTGTGAGCTCTCACGCTTGACTATCAATGAGCGGCTAGAAAAAACAGAATTAGCAACGTTGCGTAAAACACTCGAAAATAAAACTCAACAATTTAGTGGTTCATTCATAAAATGTAGCCAGCACCTGCCGCCGTTGTTTTGTACGTTTGTTCTCTACGGAACACAGATTTACGAGTGGGAGCTATTTTAATGCACTTTTTAAGTGTTATAACGTGGATCATAAAAAGTGTTTGTCTGGGTTTGTTTTTGTTGTTATTCTCCTGTCATCTTCAGAGCGCGATCGCCTCGTCGTCACCATATAGGTACCTACATCGAAGGACTTGAACAATTTTGCTGCTAAAACCGCAGCCATCCGATTATAATTTAGATATCTTCAAAGCTAGAGTGAATATACTCTTAATAATCTAGTGCGCCTAAACATCAACGATTGCTGCTTACCATCAGGTGGAATCGCATTCAAGCACTAGTTTAAACAAAACAAAAATTCAACTCAAAACGGGGGTTACAAAGCAGGACTAGAAGATCCTAATTCATCATCCTCCTGTCCATATCCAAATATATTTGGGGTCGGAATTGTATTTCTTCTTCCAGGGGATCCTTTCAATAACCACACTGCAGGACCGGGATCGTAAAACTATGAGATTACATAAGATATCACACTGATAGTATGTTTGCGAAAGTGTGTGATCGGAATTAAACTTGGTGACCTAGAATAGCACACAGGATAGTTTCCGTAGGGGCCCAGCTGGATCTAATGCCGGCCACACACCATCCTATCTATCGTCCAATCGGTTTGACGCTACAGGTTTGATCCATCTGTAGTTCCGTGTGTATGAGTCATACCAACCCATAGGATTGGAGGATAGGTAGGATGGTGTATGGCATAAGTCTACTGGGGCTAGGGTCTGTTTCCGAAAGGGGAAGAGGCTCGGCCCCGGTATTAAAGGCAAGAAGAAACGGGGTGGGTTTTTAGTCAGTAAGAGTCTGACACACTCCCGCAGGGGGTGTCATTTAAATGATATTTACCCAACAAAAAAAATCATGATAGTTTTCTTGGGATACAGCAGCTAATAATTATAATTATAATCAATAGATTTATATTGGCAAAGTAAATACATAAAAATATCTATAAGAATCAAATATCATACAAAGTAACAATCGTTTTGCTACAACAGAACACTAATATCTATATTTGATTCAGCCGTTAATATTCAAGAGATGTGTTAAATCCTGCGAGTGCGCAGTTTTGTGACGTTGCCGAACTGCGCAGTCGCACTAGGACAGTGGGCGTGTATACTTAATATTTGACCACATTATAATTTGTGTACTCGGTAAACCTACTCTGTGCAATGTTCTTAATAAAATCAGCACATAAGTTACAAAGTAGTATAATGTTTTGGAAAGTGTTCTGATTTTGTGTTATATTATTTGGTCAGCATATTACATTATCCAAGAACTTAGGCACCCCTACACGGAACAAACCTATTTGTTGCAAATGTTAGATTTTTTAAAACATGCTGACAAAAATAAACTCCATCGCCTTGTGATGTTGACGACGTCGCCAACACGTTGCCGACTGAAGATTAATACAAGTCTTTACTAAACCCCAATCATGACTTTCTCTATTGCCTATTGCTGCAGATATACGTATATTTAATTACCTATAACATTAATTTAAAGACTACCCAATATTAGGGGTATCTATCTAAAACAGATGCGTTGCTTAGCCTTTAGGAAAAGTACTGTAAATCTGAACACTAGAGCGTCGCATAAGAAGCAATCTTTAGAAACAGTAATAAACGAACCTAGTAAAGCAGACTCGTTATGAAAGTCCTAATCTTCGAAGATCGCAATTGATCGCATCCGCTAATTAGCATCCATATCGTGTTCATGTGAATGACGCTTCTGTATTTCACTACTCTGTGTTGATGGGAAGTTCGAAGCCCAGTTCACAGTACCTCTACTTGGTATGTCGACTATGTTTGTTTAGTTATGTTAATGGACTAGTCAACAATTTGTTTGACCGTTATTTTAATTAAGTTTATCTCTTTAGCATAACTAGTTTGAAGTATCTTGACTCACAGCGGGCGTAACACTTGCTAATTTCAAATCTGTGTGTTAGGAACGCAAAACCTCTAGGTCTTCACTCTCAGCGATCACTAAGGGCCACTTATTGGTAGCTATCGTTGATGAAATGTCATCATCTTCCTGTCCTTGTCCCGTGTTATATAGGGTCGGCACTGCTGGAGTATATCAAAAACAAATCCATCCTACTTCCACTTCACACAATGACGTTTCTTTTTCTAAGCAATAAATATTATATTTAATAGACAGTAACCTGTGACCACTTGACTGAAATCCCTCATATAGTTATAGCTACTGTACTTCTAAGCACACGTCTCACGTAATATTACTAAAACACACCTGCCAGTATATAAAGAAAAGGATAATAAAACAGTTATTATTGAAATCCTTAAAACGATAAACTCTTCGGTGTCCTATTATCCCCATCAGGAACAAGCCGTTTCTTTACTGCCATGCTGTCCTGCCACTGTCACACTATCTATCACTGACTCCCTTTTCTTTCATATCACTCTTCACACAATCCATCCATCTTTCATTTAGCCTCCCTCTCCTTGCTCATCCATCCGCATATATACTCTACTCATTAATTAAATATACGGATAATAAATTACTGATGATAAGACGTTGTGCGTTCGACTCTAGACGTTATCAGAATCAGTCTCCTCTTTTGCTAGACGCCATCTGCATAACGGACGCAAACTGTATCTTGTCTTACATCTTATCTATATCAAATTATGCAGCATAGGTTCCGTCATTATTTTATCTAAGTAAATAACAATCTTGTCATAACTTTACTAAGTTATAACTGCATTAAAATAGCCTCAGCAACGCAATTCAATAAACAAGGCAAAGTAACTGTAACTGTGCACTCAAATAGCACAGTTGTCATAATTAATAAACATTGGCTATTCATTACGCCGAGATAACAACTATAAACAATTGCAGCCGGGGTCACTGACCGATAACGAGGTAATTGCACATTTGTCGATTGTCGCGACTGCGCGGCGGCGACTGTGCGAATAATCGCAATCATTAGTTATCTTGCGCGGAGAGGTTTAAATGAACCGGATGCGTTACTTTTGTGAATTGATTAGAGGCAATTCCGCGATATTTCTGTTTAACATTAATCTGAGGTTTGTAGGGTTCCGTGCCCAAACGGTAAAACGGGACCCTATTACTATCCGCTATCCATCTGTCTGACGGTCGGTCCGTCTATTACCAGGCAGTTTCTCATGAACCGTGATAGACAGTTGAAATTTTCACAGATGATGTATTTCTGTGACCGCTAATAATAACAAATACTAAAAAACAGACTAAATAAATATTTAAGGGTTTTTTTTTCTCATACAACAAACGTGATTTTTTTGCCGTTTTTTTGCGACGAAGACGAAGGGTTTCGACCCTTCGTGCGCAAGTCCGATCACATTTGACCGTTTTGTTTATACTATTATCAGACCTAGTTAAAGAACTCACCATAGCCATCCAGAACTTTTCCATTCATCATCATTCCCGCAATCTGCTGTCAAGAGGCTCAATTGAATGATTGGCCCTGTATCTGTGACACGACCACACGACTACTCGACGACCTCGGAATATGCTCGACGATTTACCAATATTTTTTTCGGTGATTATTGTTAATGAACTTGCACTGAAGGTGTTTTGTTTATAAACTTACTGCGGAGACATTGCATCTAACAATATGAAATGTGACAAGGTAGAAAGGCGCACTTATTATGAGATACTAGCACATGTCATTGAAAACGTCACATTGCATCTTACTATATGAAATGTGACAAGGTAGAAAGGCGCACTTATTATGAGATACTAGCACATGTCATTGAAAACGTCACATTGCATCTTACTATATGAAATGTGACAAGGTAGAAAGGCGCACTTATTATAAGATACTAGCACATTTCATTGAAAACGTCATCAATACGAAAATGAATCGTTGATCAGTCAAATAAAAACATTATTTAAACATGTCTGAACAGTCAGACGCGTTGCGAGGAAGCTTGTTCTTCCAGTTCTTCCCAAATTAACTAATAATTGCATTAAGAATTGACGACAGGGCGTTTTGCGGATCCGTCTTTTGGCGCTCAAAAAGCTCTCATTCTCAACCTAACTGAAGAAATTGTCTAATCCCCTTTTCTGCTTGTTCCAGGTGGAACAGCGCGATGTCCCGGGGATCGACTGCGCAAACCTGGCCATGGACACCGAGGAAGGCGTCGAGGTGGTCTGGAACGAGGTGCAGTTCTCCGAGCGCAAGAACTTCAAGGCACAGGAGGACAAGATCCAGATGGTGTTCGACAACCTCACCAGGCTAGAACACCCCAACATCGTCAAATTCCACCGCTACTGGACGGATACACACAACGATAAGCCTAGGGTGAGATGAGCTTCAAACTAACCTTTTGTGCCATTGACTTCTTCTCTTCGTCTTCTGAAGGAACGTCCTCATCATCATTCAGCGTGGTCATGATCCTAGGTCAAGGATAGTGCTATTGTAAACAGTTGCATTATCATATCAGTATTGTTCATTTCTATTTTTATGAATAATAATAATAATAACATTATCCCTACCTATATTTAGACTATGACTCACGGACATGACATGATGTTATGACATCAATCAAGAGGTGATGAATCTGTTACTATACATCTGTCCAGATTGACAGTCAGCAGAAGGTTCAAACATCTGACTGGCAGATGAAATCTTAATTGAATCTATGTTCCTGCTGATGCCAATGCCTAACAGCAACCCTGTCTTTCCTTGAAAAATTTGCTTGATTGCTTGAAAGAGATACCTCAGCCCTGGAACGCAAAGGGCAGCAGAAGAAACACGAGCGACGGTTGAGTTATAATCATTAATCGTCTAACACTCCTCGCTCCACCCAGAGCGGTACAAGTTATTTGATGATTTCACATCCTCAAAAAAAAAATTTCACGTCAATTTTCTGATTACCCGTAAAATGATAGATTGGTTTTACAACGTGAATGTAACTTGAGATAAAATATAAAAAAATCTATTTCTGTGTAATCTAATCAAAATTATGTCATAATCAAATAAGATAATTTTGGTATTTCATTGTCGTATAGATACGGTCGTATCTAACGTAACAACCTAAAACAAACAAACTAAAAGTAACAACCATGTTTATTGTAAGAATTAACCTCATTTAAAAATTCAGGTTCTATCAGGGGCAATAACCCAATCCAATTACGCTCATCATACCTGTATCTTCAGTGTTTGTGCGGCGTCTCTCCGCAGACCATGTCCCTTCTTCCGCTCTGCATCACGTGCCCTGTTACCTGCTCACGTAGGGACATAACGACAGCATCAGCGCACGGCATTGCCGTGGCCTAATTCTGGGCCAGACATGGGATTTAACTAATTTAGCCATCGATATGCTAAAAAGAAGACCTGTACCGTAGGTATAGGTCCTTATTCCAGTAAAAATTACTACACTTTTACAGGAATTGCTTCACTACCGAAATACATGAGTACTAAGTTCCAAATACCTGGTCGTTTCAGGTAATATTCATAACGGAGTACATGTCTTGCGGCTCTCTGAAGCAGTTCCTCAAGCGAACCAAGCGGAATGTGAAGCGACTGCCACTGCAGGCCTGGAAGAGGTGGTGCACACAGATCTTATCAGCGCTCAGGTAAGATATTGAAACCCGCCATAAATATACCGACTTTGTTACTGCAATTTATTTAATATTCTACAGGATCGGTCCGATTCTGTTCAAAAGTTTTTTAAGTACTCTTACGTTTACTACTACGATGTAGCTTGTCTCGTTAAAGCATTGTTCAAAATTGTGTCTATTTACATCTAGTCGGCCACGACTTATTGTTCACGTCAATGCCTACAACTCCCGACCATTCCTCGCTCAGCTATCTACACGGCTGCGTGCCCCCGATAGTCCACGGGAACCTCACGTGCGACACCATCTTCATCCAGCACAACGGCCTCGTGAAGATCGGCTCCGTGGCGCCCGACGCCATCCACCACCACGTCAAGACCTGTCGCGAGAATATGAGGAATATGCACTTTATTGCACCGGAATACGGATGTAAGTACCGTGAACTAACACATGAGTCTTAAGAAAGGACCACACAGCTTCGACTGCTTGGATTTGACGGACGCTTGCCTGTTCCTTGTTTAGGAAGTTTGTTTAATGTTTTGGAACAGGTAAGCCTCGTGCCACAGGTTACATTATACACAGAAACTTGACTTATCGTTTTCTAGATCTCGCACACATATGCGTACACTCGTTCACGTTATTCTGTGTGGAAATCGTGACTTTGTGAGTGAGTTCATTGCTTTTCCAATGAATACCGTGTAAACAAGCCGTGCGTAAGGCTGCGTGTGTTGCGTCCAAATGTCAATTTTCTGTATAGCATGTACTGTGCTCGTGTCCAAGAATCACAGCAACCGAAACTATGTTGTCCACTTTTTTGCATTCATTACATCGTTTATTTCCCCCCGTATCAGCATCACAAATGGTGACGCCAGCGATGGATATCTACTCATTCGGAATGTGCGCATTGGAGACTGCGGCACTTGAGATTCAGGGCAATGGCGACTCGGGCAGCCACGTCACGGAGGAACACATCGTACGAACGGTCGAATCGTTGGAGGAGCCGCGACAGAAGGACTTTATATACAGGTACTTGTCTTACAGGTGGCCGTGGCGGTAAGTCGCTTTTGTTGTATGGGTGCACGACGCGGGGGCGGCCTGCTCCTGGGTATCTCTGTGAGGCTTGTGATGTAAGGAACGTTCAGCATTGAACGCTTGCAGCGGAGCTTTAGTTTGAACGAGGTGTGAGTACTCAACGGTTTCAAAACAACGCATCGCTTCTTGCCTGTTCCACTGAAAGCCTCACAGCATACCCATGAACACTCCACTCCTCAGTAACCCCTTGTACGGGTTGCCTGTGTGTCGTCGTCTCTACTGCTCAGTTGTTAATCCCGTGGTGTATCTACAGGTGTATAAACAAGGACCCCGCGAAGAGGCCGACGGCGCGGGAGCTTCTCTTCCATCCGCTACTCTTCGAAGTACACTCCCTCAAACTCTTAGCTGCGCACACGCTTGTCAATACCACCGGTAAGTTAAACCCACCTTTGTGAAATTATCTGTACACCATCCACTGCAGAACATCTGCATTATGTCCGAATATATTGACAGTGTTATCCACTCGTCTTATTCCAACTCCTTACAGGTCTAATCTCAGCAATTTAATCGTTATTTCTGTTGTCATCAGCAAACATATCGGAGACGATAACAGACGAGGTAGCGGGCGGCAGCAGCGGCGAGGCGCTGGCGTGGTGCGTGCGCGGCGGCGAGCGCATGGAGCTGGCCGCCAAGGACCTGCAGCCGCACGCCGAGAAGCTGGAGAAGTTCGTCGAGGACGTCAAGTGAGTGCAACCTGCCTCTAGCCGAACCCACCCACATTATGCTCTTTGAATGTAATGTTTTGGCGGTTGATATCGACTGGTGGTGATTGATCCACAAATATTGTTAGGAAGGTGTGTCGTGTTATCAGAAATGGGGTTGTGGAGGTCAGATTGGCATTCAACTTGACAGTTAATAGCGTTATTTTAATGGAATGCCAATATTTTAATGGACACACTAGAAGTTGGCCCCAACGTAGATAGACTGGCTAGATGCTATTGGATCACAATCGACTAGTTCCCCTTCTGGTTACCCTTAATTATTTTGTTTAGTATATTTTATGTTTTGGTCTAGTATTCTACCCACAGTAAAAAAGTTATTTGACGATTTTCCACATAAAAAAAAACACCTGTGTATCTTCAATAAGGTCAATGGACAGGCTTCTATGTTTATGACGACTTTTGATATAATATTAATTTTAGATCTGGTTTATAATGTTCATGTTTTGATTTAAGATTGAATTTAGTTCCCATACATGTGTATCATAGGTGTAACACTTAAGCTTAGATTTTTTACTTTGTCTCCCATTTGGTCTAGTTTTTGCAGTTATTCCTAAGACTATAAACTCAGCCTATCCCAGTCTACTATTTGACATAGGTCTCTTTAAAGTTTTCATCTCTGTCCAGTTTGACTGACTTCTTAGACTTCTTCTTAAGGTCGTTGGTTTACTAAGGCGGGGCGGGATTGGGGGGTCGCTTGTCGGCTAATACGATACAATATCTTTTCCCTTGTAAGACTGGCAGTCAGACTTTCGGTCTTCGGATTATCCGTGATGTCCAATGACACCTGGGAACAACCTGCTTTATTGCTAGCATAACTAACCTTCGGTTGACCTTTATCGCTCTTATTACTGAGCCATGACTCCGCAAGCACCTTACTTGCTGCTAATCTGTTTCCTTCGTGGCGTTGGCACGAAAGTAACTTTGAATTTTTTTGTCTATAACTTTGGTACTTCTTCGCTTCGTCAGTGACAATGTTTAGTGGCACAGATGGCAAGATAGTTGGAGCTCAGATTACTAGCTCCACATCTATGCCCTGCTGCTATTCCGTGAAGGAGGCAAGTGTGAGAAAGATCCATAACGGGTGTCCTGTTCCTTAGGTACGGCATCTACCCACTGACGGCGTACGGCTGGACGCGCGGGCTGGGCCGCGCCGCGTCGCCGGCGGAGCGCGCCGCCGAGTCGCTGCCCGCGTCGCCCGAGCCGCGCGACCTGGAGACGCGGCGCGTCGTCAACATGATGTGCTCGCTCAAGCCGCAGCCGCACCCGCACCCCGACGCGCCGCCCGCCGACCTGCTGGTGAGTCACTCCATATGCATCACGAGCGCGCCGCCCAGTCGCTGCCAGCCTCATAGGCATATTGAAACCTGAGTATCACGAACAATCTTAGGGGATAAACCCCGAACGCAGCGAGGGAATCATGTGTTAACTCCCGAGTAAAGTGAGGGAGTTAATGAAAGTTTACGCATAATGGTTTTAAAAGCAAGCTCTAAATTCCAATACCCCAATTTTCTACTGGTAATTTTATCTATACGTTAAGAATTATTTTCCGCCTATATCAAGATTGTTTTTTTTTTATTGAAATTGATGAATCCTGGCACAGTAATCAGGATAGTTGGATTATTGCATTGTCATCGGTCTTTGATGGGTGTGCAAAGTTTAAAGAAAATCTGATCGCCCAAAGTTAGGCAAAATCGACTGCTCAAAGGTGGTGACTACAAGCAAAGGAACAAACATACAGGTGAAGCTAATAAAAAAGCGTGTTTAAAGAAACATGTTAAAAAACGTGTTAAAAAAAGTGTTAATAAAAGAAATAGTACATTTTGATACAAGTAGATAAACTTTGTCATTGTGACCCAAGCGATATTTTGTTATGGAGCCGAGAGCTGCAGTGACAAGTTGCCACACTTTTTTCAATAACGAAGAAATAAGTAAACATGTGCTGCCAACCGGCTAGTAGTGGCGGCGCGGCGCCTGATATGATCTGTGACATACATTGTGGCGGGGACAAGCTGCCACACTGTTTGCATTAACGTGAAAAACAGTAAATTGCGTGCTTAAATGCTATACAGGTATGATTAGGTTTTCGAATGTGTTGAAAAATAAATGGGTCTCTTGTTAAAAATCTTAATTGAGAATTCCTTTGCCTCAAAATTAAAATGTCTGTCGACTTCAATTCAGGACATGTTAACATATTTTCTGATGCCAAATTGTCAACATCCATGATTCCACATTTCATCACTTTTAAAAATAAATGTCTCAGTCATAATCAATTTATCTTATTTCTTAATCTTCTCTATTAATAGTGTGCCGATGACATGATATTTATGAGTAGCCAAGCTTATCATAGCAACAAACTAGTAGCCGACTTACTCGAAATATCCAAAACACACAGCAGTGTGATAAAATATTGTGATGTAAGTGTGTAATGTTGGTGATCACCGCTGGGGAGATGTAGAAGTGGGTTGAAAAATACACGCGAGCATTGATGATTACCATCCTCGGCTCTCCAAATACCGCTTCAGCGGTAATCACAAACTTCTTCTTCCTGCCCTTATCCCATATTACTTGGGGTCGGTGCAACACGTTTTTTCTTCCATTCTGTCCTGTCACCCGTCACTAAAAACTAAACTGTCACTAACTCCCTTTTCTTTCATATCACTCCTCACACAATCCATCCATCTTTTCTTCGGCCTTCCTGTCCCTCCGCGATAATCACAAACATTAAATATTTATATCATAATATTTTGCAACTATCAATAGAGGCATCCATCATTGCTTGAGTGAAAAATAAGGTTTTATCTCAGTCCACGATTGATTAGTTTCTGTGCGCATTCCAAAAGTCCTTACAGTGCATCCAATATTAACACACATATATGAAGACATGCTATAAAACAGTCTCTTTCCGCGTCTATCTCTTTGTCCGATAACTCCTAACCCGTGCAACGCGATTTTGATGCAGTTTATCTGATATAAACTAGTGCTTGATTGCGATCCCAACTGATAACCATGGAGTTTCCCGGTTCTTCTCCATAGGAAATGACCAATTTGTAACCGTGCACTAGCTTCTGACGTTTTATAAGTGCCCATGTAGGCCTAAATGACTTTGATATTAAGCAGATTTCACTACTAGAGCAATACACAAAAAAGTTTTATGTACCATCGCAGTCATTTCTGCCGGACCACTTAAAAAAAAAGTGTCTTCGATGGTACATAATTTGCACATGTCCGAAGTTGAGGCAGGTCATTATCATCATTTGATAAACGGTTCTGTGAGTCATCTTGTGACCCAGGTCATCGGTCCACCTTGCGGGAGGCCTTCCAACGCTGCATCTTACGATACGCTTCACCAGAACCTTTCGGCCACATTGACCAGTCATCATTAGCAGGGCACATTGAAACCTTGAATTATTGGGCCCCGAAAAGTCGCCAAATTTACTTAAAATTGTGTGAGGATCTTATCAGGTGGTGTTCTGATAATTTTGTCAACCCTCATTGTAAAAGGTTTGAGTTAATGTATGTTTCGATGTATAAATTATACAGGCGTTGTTATCGCTTTGTATTTTTTTTTTTTTTTATTATTATTGATAGGCTCGCGTTTGACCACCATCTCACCTGATGGTAAGCGATGATGTGGCCGACGATGGAGCACGCTTGCCTAGAAGTAACCTATTCACTCTTGACTTAAAGACCCCCAAGTTGTAGCTATCAGGAAACACAGACTTCGGCAGGGAATTCCACTCCTTGGCTGTACGCACAATAAATGTGTTCCCAAAACGCTTTGTGCGTATGGGTGGGATGTCAACCATGTACCGGTGACGCAACGCCGTACGTCTTGTGGTCCGATGATGGAACGGACTTGGCGGAATCAGATTGTGCAATTCCAGTGCACACTCCCCGAAATGTAAACGATAGAAAACCGACAGACTAGCAACTCGACGGCGATGCTCAAGGCTTTGGAGCTTCGACTCCACGAGTGCATCATTGCCGATGATCCTCTTGGCTCGCCTCTCAATCGACTCAAGCGCATTAAGCTGGTATTTGGCAGATCCATCCCAAAGATGAGAACAGTACTCCATACACGATCGAACTTGGGCTTGATAAAGATTGAGCAGCTGTTCCGGCGTGAAGTACCGTCTCACCTTTGCCAAGATCCCCAATTTTTTGGCAGCCAGTTGAGCCTTCGCCTCAATGTATGAGCCGAAATTGAGAGTAGATGATAACGTAACCCCAAGAAGCTCAAGGTGGTCGGTTATCGGCACGGTCACACCACGGAAAGATGGAGCCGGGTAGAATTGACTCCGTTTAGCAGAAAAAAGACACGCCTGGGTTTTAGATGGATTAAACTGGACCAGATTGGCGTCGCCCCAATCGGAGACTGCCATCAAGGACGAGTTCAAGCGTTCAACCATTGCCTCTCGGAATGACTGGATCTGTGACCCACCAGCTTGTGCGTTAGACACATATCTCTCAGCAACAGTGCTGTCGTCTGCATACCCAAAGATACCGGGCTTAAGTAAGTCATTTATGTGCAGCAAAAACAGTGTTGCCGAGAGCACTGACCCCTGAGGAACCCCGGCATTAATATCCATTTGATCTGTATTTGTATACAACAAGGTATTACTGAGGGCTCCACCGAAGCCCTTTAACCCCGAGGCAGTAATTTGTTTGTATACTTTCCTCCAGATGACGATCCTCCTGCGCATGGACGACAAGATGAACCGCCAGCTCACGTGCGCCGTCTCGCGCCGCGACACCGCGACCGCGCTCGCGCACGAGCTCGTGCAGCTCGGCTTTATACATGAGGTAAGAGCTAATCACTTTACTTAGCTACTAACTTAATTTCGTATTCTTCTTCTTGTCTTTTTCTCATATTACTTGGGGTAAGCTCAACAAGTTTTTTCTTCCATTTTGTCCTGTCACCCGTCACTTACTCCCTTTTCTTTCATATCACTCCTCACACAATCCATCCATCCTTTCTTTGGCCTCCTTCTTCCTTTCCATCCATTAAAAATTAATTTCGTATTCTTATTACATAAAAAAAAAACTATTACGTGGGCGATTTGATGCGTTACATGAGAATTTTTCCCTATGCGGCGGCTTTAATCTACGTGTTCGCGCACACGCTGGCATTTATATAAATCAAGCTGCCGTATCAAAATGGTCCTAACGAAAATTAGAAACGAACTAAAAGTGTTTGTTTGGCTTTGTTCGTCGCTGCACCACATGCACGTAGTCACATCAATTGTTTGTTTTATTCTCGCTGTTTCGCTTCCCGTTCTTGTAAATCGCCTACAAAGTCACAGTATTATAGCGCACGCGTAAATTAATTTGGTCATAACTAGCTTTGTTTACTTTTGCGGCGTTGGCGTTGTAAGAGAGTGACCAAGCCCATTTGCTTTAAATGTAGGTGCAGCCTGCAGGTGGTGTGACTGTGGCCGCTCTGGATGCAGGCAATACGCTTCTCGCGCCACGCGCCACACGTCACGCGCCACGCCGCACGCACTGCGTGACGGTTCATGTCTCCGGCAGCGACTACATAGACTTGCGTCTACGAACCGTTAGTGTGTGTGTCGCGACACGACTGTTTTAGATGTTCGCGTCTATGTGAGGCTGTATATATTTTGGCATGTTTTGTGGGTTGTTGCTATTAGTTGAACGGATGGTCTCGTTCGTGTTGCAGGCGGACCGCGACAAGATCTGCCGCCTCATGGAGGAGTCCCTGCGCAGCAGCTTCGGGTCCGCGCCGGCGCCGCGCGCGCCCGCGCACGTGGCCAGCTAGTGACGTCACGCGCCGCGCCGGGCCCGCGCCTGCCACCGGCCGCCGCCCTCCTGCGCTCCCAGCCTCCTCCCTGCAGGCCGCAGCGCCGCGGCCCCGTGCAGGCCGACTGTGTGACCAGCTCCGCTTCTGGACGATGCATCCGCCTCCAGCAGCCCTGTCCATCACCGACACCCTGAGGGACTCGTCACTCTCGTCACGACGCCTGCGCTTACCGAGTCCTCACTACGAAGCGGCCCCCGGCACCATTCGATATCGTCGTACGTATATCATATACTTCCGGAGCACTTAGCTTTTATTGATATTTAAACAAGGTTTTTAGTCAACTAGTTGCGGATATTCTCGGACTTGACGCAAGCGTTCGCACAACGCGTCACGGACGGAGCGCCGCAGTAGTCTATAGATTAGATTTAAATGCATATTTATACGTAGTAATGATGGGTCTTATGATGAGATTTTGTATTGCCGTATCATGTATTTTTGCAGGAGTATGATACCGATTGAACGTATTCCGCGAGTTCTCCCTCACATTTGAGGCTTGTTTACGCGGGGATCGCCTACTTCCGAATGTTATTTATTTATACTTCGATATTAGAACTTAAGGAGTGTGCGAGACATCACTGTTTAGTTTTTATGTATAAAATTTAACCAATATTGTAACTGAATCCTCGCATAAACAAGTTTCCATCGTAAACCTTCCATGTTGCTCACAACTTGTAGACGGCAGTTCAGGCAGACGAAATTGTTAAGCGGAGGTATTGTGTAGCTAATGTGGCGCAGTTGTACGACACGCCGTCCGCACAGTACTGACGTGAAGGTACTTCTGCTGCATACAAATAGATGTTCAGATGCAACAACACCGGCTCACCTAATTAGAGAATCTTCATCAAAGCACTGTGTGGATGACGTGCGAGTTAAGGTACCTTCTAATATTGCATTTCACCTCCCAAAAACTTACTAGTCGAGTGTGAATCTTATCCGATCAGCCGAATCGTTCGTTTGAAACTAATCGATACGCGCTCTTAAAGGAAATTGTAAAATGAACTTCACTTTAAGGCGACGACATGTAAAAATTGTAAAGTAAAAGATTCGGAGCGGTTCATTGAATATGTAGGTCGAACATCGAGTACGCTTTAGTGGTGTAGAATTTTGTATGAATGTGTATATGTTATAAATGATATTTAAAAGAAAAAAATATTTAAATTAAACGTTTACTTTTAATTATATGTATAGTGAGGCTTCCTCTTAGAGCTTTATGGATGTGGTTATAAATAATAAGTATACGGAAAATTGAACATACTCACTATGAAGATAAGGTTGAAATTTGTACTGTACTCGCGTCGATTATTACTTTTTACTACCGTCAGGTGATACTGGACTTCGTTTGTTGACTGCAGTCACGTATTTGTTAAGGTTTTATATGAGACGCTTATTGTAGGGTTCTGTTCAGCGAGGGCGCCTGCGGCTGACGTGCCGTCACTCCTCCGGCCATATTACATTTACCTGGTTTCTCTTGTACTAGAAAATAACCTAAATTATTAGAGAACGAGCAACCATGTTCAGTGAGAGAGCGCCAGGCGTCCTAGCACATATGTATGCATGTTTGAAGTCAATTGTCCAAACTTGTGATGTTTTAATGTAAATTAATAATTTTATACTGGGTTTTGTGTTGATGTTCTCAAGTTGAAACCGCATAAAAATTTAAACTAATGCAGATGAAAACCTCCATCCATAAAATATTTAACTCGAAAATAAGTCTACTCTCTAAATTCCAGTTTTGTCATCAATACAAGGCCCATTATGAAAACAAATGTTTTGCATTTACACACATATATTTTGGTTTTATACAAACGGTGAAGTTTCGGTTATAATACGTAAAGCTATAGTGGTGCTAGTATGTATGTACAGCATTGTATAAAATTTGCTATAATATTGTATTTTGAACAACCTACATAAGTATAGAAGGATTATCATGAGCGCATCATGTGAAAAGTCCAAACTGAATTAAGACTATTGCTTTCTCTCTCTGACAGATGTGGACAGAATGAGACAGATGATTGACAGCTGTCAAATTGGTTGACATTAACTTCAATTTTGTTTGAGGCGACATTCGCTAAAGTGTAGCTGTCTTTTTCATATTTCATCTGTGTGTTTGAGATAGAAATAGTTTTAACTTAATTGTGTGGAAGTTTTCATAGTGCGTTGTCTAAAGTGCATCCTATACTTATGTATGGTGTATTATTGTGTATATTGTCGTACATAGAGTATCGCATCGGCACCGGTTCCTAGTTCGTTAGTTATGTTCAAAATGTTTTGGTGCTGACACATTTTTTAATTTATTAATTGAAAACTACGCTTTTGTTCCGTTTAGGTGTAACTTATGAATGAGAAAAATACAACTGAAGAAATAAAGTCATACTAAAGTATAGTGCACTCATGTTTTGAGTCAAAAATCTGTAGGAAATTATGTATTTTATCTTATAAGCCACTTTGAAAGTATGACCACAATATTCAAGTTTCTAAGTACTCGGCAGTGCAATGGCCAAATTTGTACACTTGTACGTTACGCCTAAACAGTCAGCGAGCTTCACTTTGGTTGACGCTAGTGGTGCCAAAAATAAGGTGCCAACAAGTTTACTTTCAAACGATATGTTTCAGTTCAGTAAACCCTAGTTATGCAGGAGGATCACATGGAACGGCTTGCCATTGACAATACAAACTCACCCACTCATTTACTAGCACATAGAACGGTACAGTTCGCAAGGGGATATAGTAGATACAATGTTCGCGTCGCTAGGTTTCAGTTTTCCGACTTTTGAGTCCGTTTTCAGTATTTTTGCTTCGATTTAATGCCAATACAATGTAACGGTTTTTGATTTTACTGTCCCGGTATTCATGATAGTCGAAAGTAGTGTAATGTTGTTGCATTAACGCGACTGTACTTACGACATACATGTCCCATAGTCTATTGTAGCCAACAGTATGGTCACATATTATACTATGTGAATACATGTAGATGTTGCTGCAACAGTCTTGTACAATTTTTGTTTATTATGAATACAAGGCTATACTCTATTCAAAATAACATTAGACATTTATGAAAACTTTTTATTACTCGTCTGTTCAACCGATTTTGACTTTTATTACGTTGTTAGCATGACAAATGGCGGCTGCAGTAAATAGTTGGTATTGTAACCACTTTTTTGCTTTTAATGCCATCGTTATGCCTACGAAATAAAAGTTAAAATCAATTGAACAGACTGGAAAAGAGGTTTCTTTAAATGTCTAATCTTAACGCGAATAGGGTATAGTTCAAGATCAACCTGAATTAGAGCTCGGTTTGCACAGTTTACCGTTACTAGCACATTAGACCCAGGTATGATGCGAACCCCCCCCCCCCCCTCCTGTCAGAGCAGCACATCGTACGGTTTTGGAGCGTTCTCATCGCGTGGTTGTGTCGGGCGAATGTGTGCGATATGCTTTGTGTAGGTCGGAATAGGACTTTCAAAAAACTTGAGTAATAAACTAGTTCAAGCATGTTCGGTACCGACGTTTTATTCTTGTTGCCATCTTGTGGTTTGAAGGGTAGGTCATAATCAGACATTTCTTGTCTAACCGATGGCGATGTAGACGTCTATTTTCTATTGGGTCTGCCATCGACTTGCTCAAAACCATCCAAAACTTATGTCACAAAGTTGCTATACAATACAATGAAGACCTACAAGAAGTATGTGACACACATTAGTCCTCGAGTCGGCGTCGAAGGCTAGGAGTTAGTAGCGCAGTAGTCTAGAGTAGTGTAAACGAAAGACTGGCTAATGTAACGAGTTAGGTTTGTATGGACGGCGGCGCGCGGCCGAAGGACTGCGCACGAAGTGTGGCCACACGGGAAGGCTGGGCTGAAGACACGACAACTACATACAGTACGGACTAAATGTGTTGCCTAATCCGAACTTAGTGTTCCAAACTATTGCTCGAAAAAGTAAGCAATAAGCATAGTGCCGCCAATCTTTCGAAGTTCGGAGTATCAAGACATTTCAGTCGCACTGTACGTATTCGTTCGACGATCTCAAACGTTAGCCGATTGCGAGGCGTGTGTTCCGTCGTGGCTCACAGTCTCCTGTACCCATATATTCCGTGATATTTATTACATATTGTAAATTATCACACTACGCTAAGTGTTACATCTCGGCCTTTTAAAAACACGCGTATTTTTGTCTTAAGATTCTTATTTATTAAGGGTGCGGAAATTTCCGTATTCGTTACCAAAAACTTATGTACGCTTACTTATATATATTAGGAAATATAATTAAATTATAAAATATTAGGAAAATATTAAAATTTTGAACAAGTCGGTCTGCCGGTTCCGCGCGCCAGCCAGGGAGGCAGGTATATAGCTAGTAAAGTGGCGTGTTCTTGTAAATATTCGCTTTTAGTCTAAAAACTATACTTATAAATGATTATCGTTGTAATTGTAACTGATTTACGTACCTACTTATCTACCTATACCATGCAGACGCCGCTACATTACTGATTGCTTCTATTTATCTATATCTCGCATTTTTTGTATTATTTTGGTTTTTAATTATTTTAAAATACAATCGGGCTGTTTTGGCTGTGTGGTTTTGTGTCTTTGCTGACGTAACTGCATCTCATTGAAAAAAGGAGAATCTACAAAACAAACTCATAAAATTATTGTTGATCGAAATTACAAAAGTTAATATAATTAGTTGACATAGTAGCACAGACACAGGCACACCTCCGCCCAGCTGCACCCACACTGATCAGCAGGAGGCTGCGGCACAGCGCCCGTACCGTTACCCACATGCTTTTGTAATAATGTTAGACGACTCTCACCTTATCTATGTTCCTAGACGTACCATTTCACTTGGACAGCGCTACGACGACTTTATTCCACTTAAATTTAACGAACTAACCACTAACAACAATACCAATGCATACTTTTCTGAAAAAAACTCTTAAAACTGGTGCTAATTCCAAATTAACCTTAGGCTCTTGGATTCATTCAGAAAATAGTCGGAGGCTCGATCACTTAACTTTAGCGATATAAATCTAAAGACGTAGTAGATAAGGCCCGCTTTCACTTGTACAGTAAACGCCTAGTGATGTAACGAAAGTTATAGATGTGACAAGTTGTCTGCATTGGTGTTCTAGTGCCGCCCGCGACGGTGGCGCCGACGAGTCGAATGGTACCATTACTTTATTTACTTTAATATAACGTTGCTTATAATATTTTAGTTTCACTCAGATTATTTTTCTTTTGTTTTATTTTTATTTACAAAAAGTGGACACATTAATGGAGATTGTTTTAGTTTCATTAACAATGTATTGTTGTATATAATTACCCAATCAGTGTTCTGGTTTTTCTTTTGTTTATCCAAAGAGGAAAATGTGTTCATCTATGAAAAATATTTTAATTTTCGTTTTTATGAGATTGTAACATAATTATTTATTGGATCCAGAGTTGCATTTCCCACTCGATGATATGATTTCGTCTACAGTTAACACGTGCAAGTATGATTTAGCTATAGTACATATGATTATTGTAACGATACCTATTATGATTATGCTCAAAGTGACTTGTAAAGAATCCATAACAAAATATGATCGAACGATCGAGTGATGTTTGCATACTATTCTACAATAAAGAACGTCAATAAAGTGTATTTTAAAAAAGTATTCGCTGTTTTCATTTGTTCTCCTAATTAGATCAAATATTATAATTTTATGTTATACAAACAATAGTGTTTAGCATTCCATTCGGATAAATATTGAGTGGTAGGCACACTTTTACGCTAGACAACGATAATATTCAACATTATTAAGAAATAATACATCGATATGCCGTGGGAAAGTTCAACACTATTGATAATTAATACATACAGACACCCAAAGTTTTAAACGATCCTGTTAATTTCAAACTTAGGTTGCAAAGACGTTGTAGTCTTTATCGATACCTCTTTTTGGCCCCTCTCTACATGTTTTTTGGCTGCTTCAAACAACTTCGATAAAGTTTTTCAACGTTTCAACTCCTCCCCCTCCCACCCGCGCTCATCATTGGGAAGTGCCCCTATGGCGCTTATCACAGGGCCACGCTAGCGCGTGAATGCGTGTTTTCATGTTGCTTGTAAGTATCTTCGTTTCTATAGAAAACACGCACAGTCCAATACACAGAAAATGCATCCATCCGCGTTCATGCAGATCACGCGCCTAGAAGCGGAGAAATATATAGTGCCGTGCGGGATTTTGGATGAAATGAGTCAGTGCCTGCGTGAATCTACAAAACGCAACTACATGCGTGAGTGCGTAAAAAACCCGCACGATGATGCAGATCTGCGCTCCCGCAAGTGCGCGCGTAGGTGCGTTGACAAGCAACATGCAGCGTGGTGCGTGGCAGTGTGATAATCGCCTAAATACCTATGGGCGCAAAACCATTATTTGAATATTTTGATGAGAATTTAATTTGGTCACTTCCTGTTTATTTCTTTTAACCCTTCAGATACCGTCAATTAGAGACACAATAGTAAGACAATAGATGCGCGGCCACCGGGTGTCGCTTGAGGATTCATGAATTAAATATTGCAACATCCCGTTGAATTTATATAAGGATTCAATTTGATCACTCCCCGCTTATTTCTTTTAAATACTGCAACATCCTGTTGAATGTATAAAAGTATTTCATTTGACAACTTCCTTTCGAATTATTTTAAATATTACAACATCCTGTTCATGACAACTTCCTTTCTAGAAAATATTATAACGTCCGCTCGAATTTGTGAGGATTTAACTTGACCACTACCTTTTTATTTCTTTAAAAATATCAGAGCATCCGGTCATATTTAAATGAAAATTTACGGTGACGATTTCCGTTATATTTATTTTAAATATTTTTCTACCTTCACAGTGAATTTTTATGCTTGTCAATTTCTGTGTATAAAAACCGATGTAATGTGATTAGAGGCACTTTTTCACCGTTCATGGAATAAAAACCTATAACTAAAGTGATGTATTTCGTTATTAATTCATGAATCCCCAAGCGACCACCGGTGGCCGCGCATCTATTGTCTTACTATTGTGTCTCTAATTGACGGTATCTGAAGGGTTAATTATCATTCTACAAAATTTCCTGACGTTGCTGTGACTGTGTATTTCGTGTGACGTCGACTCCGATGGCGATCGTCCGCTGACATACTAAATGAGGCCAAGCTACCAGTAGCTGACCACAATAATTGCAGCGCCTATGATATTTAAAAAAAGATGATGATTTTTTACGTTTTGATAATTTTCATATTGATATCCAGGTGAAGCCAGTGAGGAGATGCATTGAAATATTAAGTGTGGGTCGTCTAGTGCAGGCTATGGAGTCTTTGTGTGATCAAGCACAGCTACTGTATCATCGCGCTGCATGATGGGGTCTCGCCACTTGCCTGTGAAGAACTGGTAAGTGCCTGATTCAATTTTTATTTTTTATTTAGTCTTTTTAACTGACTTCTAAAAAAGGAGGAGGTCCTGAATTCGGATGTTTGTATTTTTTTTATTGTTTGTTCGCTATGCGCGAACTTCGTCGCGTGCCAACCGATTTGAAAAATTATTTTTTCGTTGGTAAGGCTATACTTCCCAAATGGTCCCATAGTCACCAATTTGGGATCTGATGATGGAATCTTGGTGAAATCGAGGGTACTCCTCAAATTCAATTCAATTTTTTAGTGAAGTCGTTTTTTTTTTGTTTTTTAAAAAGGTTTTTTTCATTACATGTTTTACAAGAAAAAAAAAACAACAAATATGTAATCAAGATATAATACAGTATGTAGGAAATATGTAACAAGACACTCTTTTAAATCATACATATGTCCATGGAGTTTCTTGCACGTTATTCTCCATAGAGATCTACGCACTTTACTGACTAACATTCGGACAAAGAGTGCCTGTAATTGATTTATTTGAAATAAAGTTTTCTGATTATTATAAGTTTGAGTTGCAAGTTTTTTGCGTGCTGACCATTCTTTTAAGCAGAATGTGTAGCTTATTCCACCCATCGTTTTATGAGCTTTATTTATTTATCTAAACTTCACATACATTATTGATACTTTATGGCGGAATCAATGCAACAAGGCATTCTTAGATACCAGTCACCCTTTGGGTTAAAAGAGACAACGCTGTGGTCTCGATCTAGAGGTCGATGCAAAATTAGTTAAATTCCTTGCTTGACCTAGTTTTTTTTTCTGACATAAACTAGTAGGTACTTGACTGCGATCCCACCTGATGGTAATCAGTGATGCAATCGTTGTATCCTAGTATTCGGTCACGGCAATGCACTCCACTAATGCTGTCATTAGGTCCCTACGTGAACAGGTAACAGGGCACGTGATGCAGGATGAAAGGATCAAGGTCTGATGAGAGACTCCACACAAACACTTAAGATCGGAACTATCCGAGAACCCCCGCAGCGACGAAATCCAAATAGTTACACTGGCTTTGGTCGCTGTCACCAGTGTTGCGCTCAAGCCTGTTTTCTTAAAAAATAGCACTGCTGCTTCTCCAATCAATACGCGATCAGTAAATAGATTTGACCGTCCGGTCCAGTTACACCTTAACCTCAACAACTGTACGACCAATGTCAATATTTGTATAGGCTAGGCACTTAGGCAGCTAGACCACTAAAAGAAACGGCTTTAGGTACCAGTGGCGAAGCGTGAAATATTGAGAGAGGTAAGCCGGAGCAAAAAAAAAAATGCTTGCCTAGCCTACTCCGAGCGCGGGCACGCAGTCTTGAGTCCTTACCGAAAATCTGTGATTGGCATCCTGGCTTCAGTCTTGTATAGGCAGATGTATCTTCAGTCCACTTTTACTATACGTGTAAGCACTGAGATATTGAAACAGTGTCTTGCAAGTAGGGTTGCCAGGTCTTGGAACTGAAAAGCCGGACAATCTATCCTATTTAGCCGGACGTTTGGTCAAAAAGGCCGACATTTTTTTTAAGTCTAATAAAATTCATGAAATCTTTTTAAATTCTAATGAAAAAACCATAAGATTAAGTGATATTATTGTTATACTATTACATGTCCACTTTGCTTGTGCTAGCGATACAAGGTAAGGCAAAACTCTAATGACAATTCTAAACAAAATGGTCTTTAAAAAGCCTAACAAAAGCCAAAAATGCTCAAATTTGGCCGGACACGCCCGACCCTACCGGACCGCCTGACTATGTCCGGCTTTATCCGGACGCCTGGCAACGCTACTTGCAAGCATAATAGAAGTGGCTTTGATAAAAGCCGTTTGTGGTGAAATGATGATATGATGTAAATTAAACAAAACTTAATCGACTAAGTACTAATAATACTACTTATACTCTAAAGCTATTCGTCTATTCTTTCTTACAAAGTGCGCTAAGACATAAAAGCCGGGAAGATTCTTAATTTTTAGTAAAGAACGTTTTTCTATAGAAATAATTGCTAGGTCAGATAATCGTTCTTGTTTTTGAATTACGCATGTTGATATTTATTGTAAAGGGATATATGAAAATGTTTAAAAAAAAACCAGCTCTGAGAAGAACTTTTGCGTAGGTGTAGTTTTAAGAACAAAATCTAAAAAAAATCGCACGAAAATTATCAGACTTCGCGCACGACCTTACTCATAGATCTAAACTCACCTCCCGCACGCGCACCCCCGAGCCCCGCCTTGGTGACGCTTGGGCCGTCCAGCATAAATCGTAATATTTTAATTTCGCCATAACTTCAAAACCAAACGTCCAATTTTAATCATTCAAAGACCAAATATTATCTACATAAACTGTACTTAGTGATGAAATAATTTATTTTGATAAGGGTCAATAGCATGAGTAAAATAAATGCGTTCAAATGTAATCCAAAAAAAAATCAAGATGATTAGATAAAAAAATGGTTGTTGTGCCTCACTCGACATAGATAGGTATACTGTTTCGCTGACTTTTTTGTAGATATTTATAAGATCTACAATTAATTAGAACATTTTACGGTTCTATCTTTAATAGTTCAGGCAGCGTACGCAAAATAAGTAATGTTTCTGGTTGATTTTTTACACCTTGTGTCCGAAAAACCCAAATATCTTACGGAACCCTATTTTTTTCCAAAATAAAATTTAGCCTATGTTACTCGTGGATAATGTAGCTTTCGAGTGGTGAAAGAATTTTTAAAAACAGTCTAGTAGTTTTTAAGCCGATTCAATAAAACTCTATCAAATAACTCGAAAAAAAACCGGCTTGCCGGAGCGCTTTAGAGCGCGCAGGTTCATCGACCTTTGTGTGACGTCATGACGTATTCTTGTATAGAAATTTTAACGCTAAAAAGCCGATTGCGCCTGCGGCTTATTTTAAAGCAACATGTTGTTGAAAAGCAAATTTTGTTGATTTAATGTCCATAGTGTATACTTAGTGTAGGCGTTTTGTAATGTTTCTTTGTAGTTTTATAATTACTGATTGTGCCATTTCTCAATTACGATAGAGAGTGGTTGTGTTCTAAACTTCTGAAGGGAAGCCGGTGGGAATCGAGTTGTATGGAACCTTCGTCACTGTTAGGTACACTAGTTTTGAACGAGTTCTCGTGCAAAACTGTAGTTTGTTGTATATTAGGTCTTTACCTATGAAATTGCCGTTTTGTATGAAAAAATTTAAACGATTTTTTTTCATGTATTTTTTATTTGTATTAATCGAAGTAATCATCCATGCAATCAATGCATCTTTGCCAACGCAGTGGCAGTTTATTGATGCCCTTCTTAAAGAAATCAGCTGGACGGGAGGCAACAAATTCTTCAAAGGCATTTTGTACTGCCTCTCGGGTATTGAATTTTTTTCCCGCCAAGAAGTTATCCAAATTCTGAAAAAAGTAGTAGTCTGTAGGCGCAAGGTCTGGTGAGTAGGGCGGATGACGGAGAGCTTCCAACCCCAGTTCTTGCAACTTGGAGACCGTCTGCTGTGCAGTATGAGGTCTCGCGTTGTCGTGCAGGAGCAGCGGAAACGAGCGATTGACCAATGCTGGTTGGAGATGTGCCAGCTTCTCCATCATTGTGTCCAGTTCTTCACAGTACACATCTGCAGTAATACTCACCCCGTTTGGTAAGAACCTGTGATGAATCACACCGGCGCTAGACCATCAAACAGTGACCATCACTTTTCTAGGGGAAAGTGTTTCGTTTAGGGCATTGTTTAGGTGCTGAACCAGGATCCAACCAACTTGCTGAGCGCTTGCGGTTATCAAACAGAATCCATTTTTCATCGCAGGTAACAATGCAGTTCAAAATTCCTTCATTTGTGTGTCTGTTGAGCAGTGCAAGGCACGTCTCGACGCGTACTTCGCGCTGGCGATCATTGAGTTTGTGGGGCACCCATTTGTCAAGCTTTTTACCTTGCCAATTTGACGCAAATGGACCAATATTGTTTTGACGCTAACGTCGAAAGCTGCTGCTAATTCAGCCGTAGATTGTGTATCATCAGCTTCCACAATCGCCTTTAATTCGTCATTGTCGACCAGTCTTCGGATAACCGCGAGGTTCATTTTTCAGGTCGAAATTTCCAGAACGGAAGCGAGCGAAACCAATAACAGGCGGTGCTTTGGTTTGTAGTGTTAGCTCCGTAAACGTCGTTGATGTTGCGTGCCGCTTGTGCCGCGTTGCTGCCACGACGGGACTCATATTCCATAATTACTCGAATTTTTGTGTGCGTCAGAATGGCTGGTGGTCTGTGGCGTTGGTCTATGCGAGTTGATTCAAAAATTGCTACATAATTGCTTATATTTGCTACATATAGTAAATAATTGCTACATAGGATATATATTTAGAAATACAATATTTTTTTTGACCAGCCATCCTGACGTTTGGTTGGCTGGTGAACCCCTAGTTTAAAGTTAAGCATGCAGATTTTCCCAAAATGTATTGCGTCAATAATTGCTACATATTTACTTCATTTATCTAATTTAGTTGTAACTTCAAACAAATGTTAAATAAAGGATCTAGCAATTATTTAAATTATCCCAAGGAAAAGTGCCAGATAAAATATTAAAGGCAATTACTTAGTTATGTAGGTGTCGGTTTAATCGTTTAGGCTCTGGTGTTATGGAGCGAGCCGAGTGCTGCAGTGACAAATCTTCACGTGTATCAAACGACGTTTTACAATACACTTACGAAGAAATACTTACTTTCTCTGGAAATTACGACTCATTTTTTTTCATTTTATACTGAAGAAAATGTTCCAAAGTTGATTTGAGTTTTGATTTAGATAGCAGCAGGCTATCACAAGTAAGTACATATTAACTTAATCACAATATCTGGTGACGGCGTTACCATCTAAAGAAATATCTTCAAATCTTAAATTCAACCATTTTTTCACAAAATATAACACAAATAAGAAATAATATTTAATAGACTTTATTCTCGCGCTTTTTACCTTTGCAGATTGAAGATTCTTCTTCAATCTGCTAAGGTGATCTTATTGGATTATTGAATGTGTATCCTCCTCCTTGCGTCGTTTATCCTCAATGCTGAGGGTCGTGACCTCGACGAATAATCTTTTTATGGACTATATTTCGCCATGTTGTCCTGTCTTCGGCGATGTGGATGGCGTCGCAGACTGTGGTCTCCAGTGTATCACGGATTTGGTCTGACCAACGTAATGGACTCCTGCCCCTGGGTCTTTTCCCATCAATTTTTCCTGTCAGAAGCATATTTTCGAAGTTATCACCTCTCTTTCTGGCAATATGGCCAAAAAAATCAAAGATTCTTCTTTGGCATATTGTGGTGAGTCTCATGGGTGCTCTGAGTTCGGCTAATATGGAATCGTTGGTCCGGTGCTCTGACCAGTGGATTCCAAGCATTTTCCTCCAACACCACATCTCAAAAGCGTCAATGCGGCAACGGTCAGCTTTTTTAAGGGTCCAGGTCTCTGCGCCGTACAGGAAAATGGAGAAAATGAGGGTGGTGACAAGCTTTTTTTTGGTCTTACACGAGATGTTCCGGTCGGTCCAGACGCGGTTCAGCTGTGACATGGCGCTCTTTGCCATCCCAATACGTCTTCTTATGTCCTGCTCACAAGAGCCATTATTCGTTATGGTAGAGCCCAGGTAAACAAACTCGTCTACTGTGTCCAGGTTGAGAGTGCCAGACAGTGTGAGGGACTTACTTCGGTCCACAACCATGACTTTTGTTTTAGCCCTGTTTATATGGAGCCCCAGTTCCATGCTGATCCGCTCTAATCTTTCCAGTAACACAGACATCTCCTCCTCAGTAGCCGCAAAAAGTGTGGTGTCGTCGGCATAGCGCAGGTTAGTAATTTTAACCCCGCCAATCGTGATTCCACCCTCCCAGTCCTCGCAAACACGCCTCATGATGTACTCTCCATATATATTAAAAAGTATGGGTGATAATATGCATCCCTGTCTGACTCCCTTTTTAAATTTAAAGGGCTTTGAGAGTAAGTTGTTGATCTTGACCTTGCCTTGGTTGTTGTGGTAAAGTGACTGAAGTAGAGCGGTGAGATGCTTCGGCACTCCCAGTTCCGATAAAATCTTCCACAGGCTTGGCTAGTCGACGCAATCAAAAGCCTTACTGTAGTCAATGAAGCACATGACGAAAGAGGTGTTGAATTCGTAAGACTTCTCAATGATTTGTCTTATATTGAGGATTTGTTCTCGTGTGCCCCTTCCTTTGACAAAACCAGCCTGGACTTGTGGGATCTGCCAGTCAAGAAAGTGTCTAATGCGATCGTTAATGATGTGCAAGAGGATCTTACTGCCGTGAGAAATAAGAGCAAGTGTGCGGTAATTATCACAATTCCTTGTGGAGCCTTTCTTATGCAGTGGCAAAACGATGGACTCAGTCCAATCCCCTGGCCAAATGCCAGTCCGCCAGATACAGTTGCAAATGTGATGCAAGCTATCAATGCCCCTATCACCCAGAGACCTGAGCACTTCCGCTGTTATCTGGTCAGGTCCGGGGGCTTTTCTACTCTTTAGCTTAGCAATTGCCGCTGTTATCTCCGAGCGTAGAATTGCAGGCTCTAAATCCATATTGCTCCAGTTTGGACACAGTGCATGTGGTGTAAGCTGCTGACTGTCGTACAGTTTTTCACAATAAACGCGCCACCTCTCAGCTATGGCCTCTAGATCTGTAATTTCCGTGCCATCTTCGTCATTAACTACCCACGACTTGGGTTTGAACTGTTTTGATATGAACCGAACTTTTCTGAACAAATCTGCTGTCTGAAATTTTAGGGAGTTTCTTTCGATTTCAGTACAGATACTGGATAGATAGTTATTTTTGTCCCTGCGACACTTTTTCCTAACTGCTTTCCATAGGTTGGAGTACTCTTTTCTGACGTTGCAGTGTTGCTGACCCCTCATTCTTACGGCTTTGCACTTTTGTATCAGCTCCCAGGTGTCGTCAGCTAGCCAAGCCTTGCTTTTATGTGTAGATTGACTTTTTCTACAGGCCTTGATCTCATCTAGAGTATTATTCATAAGTGTTTTCAGTTGACTCCATTGGGAGTCAGCGTGTTCACATAGGGATGGTAATTCGGTGGTGAGTTTTGTCTCTACGATGGTTTTGAATTTGATTTGCTGTGTATATTTAATGCTAATTAAATTTACAGTTTTTAATTACAATTTTAGTTTGTTATTATCAGCAAATTAACAATAATCTGTATTCTAAATTCAAAAATATTTAAATTTCTAGGATATATAAGGTTTGATATCTTTGCTTCTTCTTCAATCTGCAGATAAAAAGCGCGAGAATAAAGTCTATTAAATATTATTTCTTATTTGTGTTATATTTTGTGAAAAAATGGTTGAATTTAAGATTTGAAGATATTTCTTTAGATGGTACCGCCGTCACCAGATATTGTGATTAAGTTAATATGTACTTACTTGTGATAGCCTGCTGCTATCTAAATCAAAACTCAAATCAACTTTGGAACATTTTCTTCAGTATAAAATGAAAAAAAATGAGTCGTAATTTCCAGAGAAAGTAAGTATTTCTTCGTAAGTGTATTGTAAAACGTCGTTTGATACACGTGGAGATTTGTCACTGCAGCACTCGGCTCGCTCCATAACACCAGAGCCTAAACGATTAAACCGACACCTACATAACTAAGTAATTGCCTTTAATATTTTATCTGGCACTTTTCCTTGGGATAATTTAAATAATTGCTAGATCCTTTATTTAACATATGTTTGAAGTTACAACTAAATTAGATAAATGAAGTAAATATGTAGCAATTATTGACGCAATACATTTTGGGAAAGTCTGCATGCTTAACTTTAAACTAGGGGTTGACCAGCCAACCAAACGTCAGGATGGCTGGTCAAAAAAAATATTGTATTTCTAAATATATATCCTATTAATAGAGATAATCGTCATTTTAACATATAATACATTTAATTACAACTCCAAACTATTCAAAAAGTATAACACAGTGAAAAAGGGCGCGTAATTCCATATTCGAATGTCAAAGATGCTAGTGCGGGGACGATCATGCGCGACGCCATTAGGGATGCGCATAATCATCGACTTTTTAGTCTAACAGTTCGGCCATCCTGCCATCCTTCGTCCTCGAAGGATCCTCGACAGCTCATGCATTCCTTGATTCTTCAATGTTCCCTGCAACCTGCGACACGTTCCCAGGCAGCAGTTGTAATCTTCGCACAGCGATCCCTTGCGGCAGCGTTGAGGTGATAAAGAGCCCTGAAAAGCAAACAAAGGCCCCGCAAGGCGCAATGCATACATGAATCTATACGGCAATTACATGTAAGGCCCTAACGGCAGTTCGATAAGCCCCTCAAGGCAATTACATTCAAAACAAAACCACGTTCCCATTACAGCAGTTTTCATTACCATGCTCCAATCGGCGATCAGTACATCTGACCCACTATGGCATGAACACTTATAAGCCCTGTTGGCAGTTAGGTGCGTAAGCCCCTAGCAGCAATTATTTTCGTCATCAGCCCGTAACGGCAGTCTTGGTGAGCCCCTCAAGGCAATTACTTCCAAAATAAATCATCAGCTTAATACCATGCGCCACTCGGCAGTTAGAACCTTTGGCTCACGACGGCAGGTACCTGAAAGCAGTTAAGCGCATAAGCCTTTAACGGCAGTCACAACTTTTTACAACCTTCAGCCCCGGCGGCGGTTATAGCTTTAGTAACCCTTAGCCCCTTACGGCAGTTACAGCTCTTGTAACCCACAGCCCCTGACGGCGGTTACAGCTCTTGTAACCATCAGCCCCTGACGGCGGTTACAGCTCTTGTAACCATCAGCCCCTTCCGGCGGTTACAGCTCTTGTAACCATCAGCCCCTGACGGCGGTTACAGCTCTTGTAACCATCAGCCCCTGACGGCGGTTACAGCTCTTGTAACCATTAGCCCCTGACGGCGGTTACAGCTCTAGTAACCATCAGCCCCTTCCGGCGGTTACAGCTCTTGTAACCATCAGCCCCTGACGGCGGTTACAGCTCTTGTAACCATCAGCCCCTGACGGCGGTTACAGCTCTAGTAACCATCAGCCCCTGACGGCGGTTACATTTAGGAGCCCCTGGCGGCGATAGTAAGTACTGGCAGTATTCACATTTTCAATTTTTTAATTTTCTTAGGTTCAGCCATAATATCAATATCCTCACAGAACACAGGAATCATTGAATATCCTCATAGGATGTAGTCTCGTCTTGCATGCCACAATTTAAACTTGTCACGGGCGACAATACCTTCATATGCCCTCTTGCCCCTGTCGGCCTATGTGACTCTAGGGTCATAAGGCAACACAGCTTTAACTTTGTAAGGCCCTGCAAATCGAGGCACCAATTCACCACTGGTTAAATCAGGTCATAAAATCCTTCACTCCACCATAACCAAAGAACCAATTGCAAATGGTTTGGTTACACGTCAACCTTTATCATATCAGCTCTTCATCAACTTTCATCGTTGCCTCTGCCCTCAACACCAAGTCACATGAACCCTGAAATTCAATAGAAAGTCAATATCCATACAAAATTTTAATGGAGATTTGCCAGTACCTTGGATAATGGTCATTTTACTCCCCAACTGTATATCGAGAAGATAACCAACTCACTTTTTCTGACCATCGCCCATGTAAGCGGTCAGACAACTTAAAATGGCGCTCAACTTGCCCATACGCCCTTGGAGGGCTACCGCATTTAACACATGCTTTGTGCGCTGTATATCAAATTACTTTTTGAATTCTTTTCAAATAAATGCAGTGCGTCTATCACTCGCCATTCTCGATAACCAAACACTTGGTTTAAGTTTTTAAGAGCAGCAATAACACCCTTGACACTCACACTTGCCACAGCCTTAAGCCACACAAATTTCGTAAAACCATCAATTGAGAAAACGTAAGCCTTACCATTATGTACTCATACAAAAGGAACCAAATTGGTTCGCTTACAAGTCATCAAACAGAACCGACTCCCTGGGTATAGGACGTTTTAACCCGGGTCACTTCCCAGTAGGCTTTTAGTAAACTGGTAGGTACTCAATTGATCACATACTTGCCAACGCATTTTACCAACCTTGGAAATTAATATTTAGCTTGTATAGCTTATTCAACAACACATTACAAGCTCCAAAGAACCATTATTATCATAACCAAGCATTCCCAGAGAGCACCGGGCTTGTGCGTTTTAATAATTAGACAAAGCAGTTCTTACCACCTTAAACTTCTTGGCGAACCATGTGCCTTAATTTAATTGCTTTAATCTCTAACTCTAGATTTTCAATTAGGTAAAACTTGAATCTCTTCATCACCATCTTGAAAAGCATTTATAAAATCATTCTCTTCAATGTGCCATACAAATACCAGATTCCAGCTTACCGCGTCAACATGCGCCATAGCCTTCCTTGACCTACGCTCGACGTCAAAGTCAAACTCCTGGAGGTCAAGTCACCAGCGAGCTACAAAGCTACAAGGGAGACAAGTCTTGCTTAAATCAAGCCAACAGTAACACTAAACTGTAGAGTTGGTTACCGCACTGTCCTGAAACATAACTTTAACTTTTGGATAAGTATTAAAACAACAGCAAGCACCTCTAAAATGAAACTGTGATGCTTGGTTTCAGTAGCTGACATTTGCCTAATAATTTTATACTTTCCACCTGGCAGCGTCACTGTGAATTTGGGTTTCACATTTTGGGCTGTAACTTGTGAATAGGATTAAAGGTTAACAAAACAAATCTTGAATTCTGTCAAAACATCTTGTTGGTCTGGTAGCCAACTCAAGGCAGAACCCCTTTTTTTTGCCAACATAGTTAATGGTTTATCTTTAATTGTACCTTAAAACTTTGCAAAAATAACTTGACTCAAGAATGACTGAAATTCATGAATATTCTGTGAAGCTCTGCTACAGCAGTTGATTTATGTGGGGTTGGACGCTTCCCCCCTCTTAGTTATCACATTACCAGGATACTCAACAGTTTTAATTATCAACCAACAGACAGACAACAAAGTGATCCTGTACAGGTTCCATTCCTTTTTTTTTTTCTCTTGAGTTCCGGAACCCCAAAAATGAATATAATCAATAATTGGACACCCACTGCATCAATCAATTTATGAACTTTTCCAAATAAGCTAAGCACTACATATCAGTAGCAACTTGTTAGACAATCTCTGTCTTGTGGAACAATATTCGGTACAGTTTATAATTTACAACTTTATCAATTTTACTGAGTTCCATCCATGCAGTCAAAACACTACTAAACAACCTTTACTGTTTTTTTTTTTTTTCACAGGCTTTGGCAATATACAAGACAAGTTTTATATTTGCCATGCCTTCAGTTCTTCACCTGAAATATCCTTACCAACCAATTCCCATTTGGTTGTCTTTCTAGAATGTGTAGAAATCTTAACCACAATACTATATGGTGCTTCAATAATAAAATAATAATTTCTACATCATCCATAATCAAAATGTTGCAGCAATAACTTGTGACACAGTCAGAGCATCACCATAAGTTTTAATTACCAGATTAACTCAATTACTCACATACAATTTTTTTTTTTTTTTTCAAACTCTTCTATCAATCAATAAATGATTTGTGGGAGTCTCATTAATAAATATGATCTTAAAATACTTCCAATCTGATAAGTTAGAGCCAGTCAACTGTTTGAATATTTCCAACAGTTTTATCTGATAACCCTGCTGTAGAACATTTCCTGCACTTTTCTACAACTTGTACTTTATTTTACAAAACAAATAAAATCTGTCAAATTTTCGTTATTTAACATGTCCCTGCTTGTCACTTAATTTATCTTTCTTTGAGCGGTGGCAAAGAAAGAGCCTATGTCCATCCATACCATATGTAAAACAATTGACAAACCTGTTTGTACCTACTAGCCTTACTTGTATGTGTTTGATACCATTGTCTGAATACTTTAAACTAGCAAAATATTTTAGTAGTGATTTGGTATCTTGAAAACTAGCTAACAAACCTCCAACTTCAAGAAGTTTATCACCAAGTGTATACCTATAATAGCCTGAATAATTAGATCATCACTAAACTGACATAAAATATCAATACCAAGCTTACTGTAATAATACTCATAGGGTTTACAGTAAGAAACCTTGTCTTATTTATAAGGTCTGTTATTTGAGCCGACTTATTCTTTGTAAATACTGGAAAAGCTTTGATAAGTTTGCCTTACCAATTGCTCCAGCTCATCATATATACTGGCTGTTGCCCATACCAACCGTTTGCATATCCAAAGCTTTAATATGCAAATACAAATCAAGGTGCGTTCATCCCAGCTATCTTTGAAATACTTTCCAAATTACCGTCCAATATTCTATTGAAACTGAAGATGTTTGAGGTTCAAACTCTGGGATAAAATCATGTCAACCCATAAAATGAATAGTTAGTGTGGAATGCCATACAACTTCTAAAGAGCTATCCCGGTGAGAACTATTTTTCTTCCGCAGCTCCCGGACTAAACCTTCTAATGCCTCAATGTGGTTATTACTTCTATTCAACTTTTTCTTAAATTTCCTTCTTAAAACCATATTCTGTTCACTCCCAGAATTTTAACTATTATCATTACTTCCTGACTTCTTGTGACAGCCCATGTTGATAAATTAAAAATGTAAAGTATGTTTACTTAATTAGTACCACTGCACCAATAGTTCACTCAAAATATAAACCAATTTCTTTTCACTTTCATAAACAAAGAAAATTAAATTTTAAGTCCATCAATTCAAATATCACATGGGTAAGTTTCACCACAACCAGTGCAATTATAAGCTTCATTATGAAAGTTTTGCCATGCAAGTGTAATTGCAACAAAATTAGTGTTCCATAAAAGAACCACAATGCACCACTTTCATTTGTTTGCAGCCAAAAGTCACTGAGCTCATCCAGATCTTCATGCAAACCAATTTATGAAAAAATCTGCTATTCTGTAAGCCACTCAAGATTTCAGCGACACCACTTTCCACATCAGTGGGCAAGCAAGTTTTTCGAACAAGTAAACGTTCGCCAACAACACGAAAACCAAACACGTAGAAACTTGTCAGACTGTCAACTTTGTATAAATTTGATTAAAAACGCATTTGTAACTGTTTACAATGTAAACACACCACATCAATATACTCATAACCAGTTTTATGCTTATTATGCATCCAATGATATAATTTATAACTTTAAAAGCGTCTTTTCAACAGTTGAAATCAATTCACCAAAGTAGGTACCTATTCCATAGGTATTCACTTATGTAAATTCTTTTACGATCGAACTTCACAAACACTATTTACGCACGTGAGAAACATTCCACTTCTGAAATCTAATAGAGATAATCGTCATTTTAACTTATAATACATTTAATTACAACTCCAAACTATTCAAAAAGTACACAGTGAAAAAGGCGCGTAATTCCATATTCGAATGTCAAAGATGCTAGTGCGGGGACGATCATGCGCGACGCCATTAGGGATGCGCATAAGCATCGACTTTTTAGTCTAACACTATGTAGCAATTATTTACTATATGTAGCAAATATAAGCAATTATGTAGCAATTTTTGAATCAACTCGCATAGACCAACGCCACAGACCACCAGCCATTCTGACGCACACGAATTTTTAGCGTATCCATGATGACGAAAAAGATTGAAATGCGATGAAACACTAATCAATAAACAAATGACTACTTTTGGAAAAAAAAATCCATGTTTTAAAATAAAATTAATTTGCAATTAGAATTCTTAGCCAAACAAAAATTATTTTGATTTGAAATGGCCAGTACTGCAGAACGGCAATTTCATAGGTAAAGACCTATTATATTGCATTTTTGATTAGATATAAATCGTGCCTTTGATTGACATCTTAATTACCCACACAAAAGGCTCTTTGAAAAATATTATAAGTAGGTATTAATTATGAGGTAGGTACTTCATTCCAAAATCTGTCCTCACGCAAGTTTTTCACGATATCATGTAAAAGAGCATAACATTGACGCTCCGGAGGGTGCAAAGAATACACCGATATGTATTTCGTTCTAGTAAAGTCTAATTCAGTTGTTGGCTAAATAGGTGAGGCAAGGATAAGACAACAAATAACAAAAACAAATATTCTACATAAAAAATTTATTTTATTATCACACAAACTCGCAGTGCTTGCGCCAAAATTTTTCGACACGATTTTACAAAATGCGCGAAACATCGAGTTTAAACGAGCAAATCTTTAGACATTGCTGCAGTATAGACATTCGGTGCTTGAATGAAATGAGCGCTGTTGTTGAGACTATAGTTTAGTTTACACATGAGATAATGCATAACGATCTATCATTATTTTCACAATAGGTTAGTAACATGTTACAAGCTGTATATTTACACCAGGCACCGCCTGCGCCATGGCACACCAATAGTTATCTTCTATGAATGTAAATATTTACACAACAGCTTACTATGTAATACAGGCCCAGTGCTAAACTATTTTGATTTTGATTTATTTCATGCAAATAAATTAGTAAACGAGACAATTTGTATTATTTTGAATATATTAAATAATTTCGACACCAATTTGCGTTGTTGAAGATCAAGAAGGAACTTACTTTACTAGTGATCTTAGTTTTACAAAATTTTTGAGCCCTAAAAAATATACATCTTTGGCAATTTGGCAAAACACATTAAGTAAAGGAAGAACACAATTTAGTAATTTTTTGTCTTAGGTCTCTAACGGGAACATATTTTACAAAAAATACCATAAAAGTTGGTACTTAACTAAGTATGTAATCACTAGATTTATAAAAATCAAGTACTTACAGAACCATTTCTATACAACTTTACATTTGGTTTGTTACGAAACCTGCTGCTAACAGACATTTTTATGCAGGTTGTACCTGAACACCTTCTCTAATAACTAGATTACTATCGTGTATTTGATACTACTTATTACATTTTTGTGAACAAAGTCCCAATTCTGTCAGAGTTTACGGAACAATTACGTTTTTACAACAACTACGTACTTACTTCATTCGCGATATCATTATTGTTTATATAATTCCTATCCGCTCCGCCGATCATTCGACAACCGTTAGCTCCGATAGGCACCAATCAATTGTAATGTTTTGTCATGAACTGTCCCGTCCCGCCTCACTAACACTTTACCTAACATCACGCCACGCTTCTCATATTCGGAACCGATAAGCTGGCGTGACGGGTCGCGGCTCTATCTCCTCCTTCTCCTCTTCATCGGGCACGTAGTAGTGCAGCTCGTATGCGGGAGACAGATCCACTGTCTTTTCACAATGAGGGTCGCACGGCCTTCTCAAGAAGTTGGACGGCCTCGAGCTGCCCACATCATACAACCTCTTCATGAACGCAGATGACGACGCCACTCTACCGTGCTCCGGCGGCCTGTGCACGACGCTGCTGTTGTACAAGATCGGGAAGTCTACCTTGAACCTGTCGCTATTCTGGTTGAAGTTATCAACAAACCGGTTCATAATATCTTTGCGGAACTTGACGTCGTACTCGTACTCCTCCTCACCTGGATTGCTGTCTCGGGTAGTCATCTTTACCAAGTTCAGAGAGTCGTCGTTGACGGTAACGCCTCGGATCGGTACCTCCGTGTATGCATATTCCTCGCTCCTCTCGTCATCGCCGCCGTTCGCCGCCTCGCTGATAAAGTCCCGGTAATGTTTGATGACATACGAGGCTCTGTTGAAAGTTCCGTCGTGTGGCGGAGGTTCGGACACGCGCGGCTGGTTCGTTAAGTACAGGTTCTTGTCCAAGTTGTCTGGTTGGTACATAGGAGTGTAGTTAGGCTTCATTGTCACTTTTTTCATCGGTTCATACTTAGCTGTTGGTATGGGAGAAACTGTGCCAAAAGAAACGGCTAGCACGTTTTTCGGAGGTGCTTTATTAATATCATACATGTTTACTTTTCTATTAAAATTGGTATCGTAATCGTTCAGGTTCACTTTTTGGACAACTTTCAGTGTTGGTGGGAAGTATTGAAGAGTGGCCTTCCTCTCAGGCTGATATTCTGTCATCGGTTGTGTGCGGAGCAATTCTGGGGGTGATGTTTGAAGCAGCTCTGGGGGTGGTGTAGCGATGTTTTCCTTTATTTTCATTGCTTTAGTAAATTTCTTTAAATCAATTTTGTGCTGATTCACGTAATCAGCATCATATTCATCAGTAGAATCGTAGTATTCTGCCAAATTATAGAATTTCTTTGGTTTATAGGCTTTGGTTGTAAAAGGAGATGTCCTTTCAGTCTCGAAAAGGTTAAAATGTTCTTTTGATACTGCATTTACCGCGAGATCCAACTCTGTCGTGGATGATTGCGTCAGTGGAGGTGGGGTAAAATTGAATGTAGACTCCACGGTTGGGCGCATTGACCTGGTTGTGTCTTCTGTAGAAGGGCTTATATTTTCATTCGACTCCTCGTAGTCACTGTACACGGTATCTCCAAACTTGTTAATCTTTTTCTTAGATTTTCTTACTTCGGCTATCTTCTCTAGCCTAACTCTTAAGTCCGGGAGATCATCTTTGCCATTTTTATCAGTCATATTTCCCAATTCTGTTTCAGTTTTGTTTTTAAGAACTTGTGTGAAAGATTTTGAAGCATTCTTCGGTTTGAATACAATTCCTAAAGAACTGATGCTTTCGTTTCTCCAGCTGTTATCATCCGGGTCTCGTACGAACTGTTTTAAAGGTTGAACGTCAATTTTCTTAAGAGGTTTGTAGTTTGGGTTAACGGCATATAAAATGGTATTTTTCTTTTTCTCCTGACCAATAGGTTTTACTTTCAGCGTGTCGACAGTAACGATATCAGGCGTATCATCATCGATTCTCTCTTGTTTTATAAAATGTGCATTATTTGCATTGTCATTGAGCGTTTCCTCTTTTAGTAACTCTTCTTTAATCGCATCTTCAGTCTGCAAATATTTGCAAAATTAAATGTATGGTTTTGATAAGTAGTATAAGGAACTTAACTTAATAATTTGTACTTAAGTATCCAAATAGTCAGAAAATATTTATATTTCTCCGCTAAGAATTGTATCCCTATTTCGGTACGATAGAGAAACAAGAAGAATAAACTCAACAAAATACTTTAAAAAAATGCCTGAAAGACCTGTAGCGTTGCTGAATTGCCACGTTGCAATGTTGTTTCTTTGGCCAACTTTGTGGCCACGTGAAAAATAGAACTTCCAAGCTCTAGAAAAACTCGTTCAGCACTTGGATCTATAGCTTCAGAGTTTAAATAAACCGAAACGGTTCGAATCGAACATAACTGTTATCATGAAAATGTAGAAAGAACATAGTAGTGGAATAAGGCCGATATCGACCGACGACATTGTAACATAATTTGAGTGTTTGGCCGTATACAGAAAGAAAGCTGGCAGCCTGCGCCGATCTACCAGCGCTTATCGGAACCGGCCGGCGCGGGTTATCTGCGCTTATAATAGGCGCCAAGTTTCTATACAATGCCCAAATCAGTACCGATAAGCGCCAAACGTCTTCGACAGGTCAGCGCTGGCGCCGCCATTCATTCATTTATTTTACTATGTGCAAGTACAACAAGCATATTGTTTTATAAACATAAGTAAATGTAAAAGTAAGTGGCATGTTGATTTCGTTAGTATTTAGTAAACCACCTGTGTAGACAAAACAGATAAAAGGCATTGCAATAGAGATCTCTACTTCAACCTGCTTGCTTTATGTAGCTTTCACTTGAGTGGACCAACGCCGATAAGCGCCGGGACAACCTTTCTTTCTGTATACGGCCTTATTGCAACAGACGATTCCTTTTAGTGAATAATAAAGTTAACAATATTACAAAACAACATGTTTATCATCAACTTACCAATTGACTTTGCGACCCATAGACACTATCATTCTTGTTTTTTGTCTCCTCCACATCAGTGGCTCCAGTTTCGTACATGCTACTATACATATCCTTAATATTCGTTTTCGCTTTAGGCGAGAAATCTGTGGTAGTGGCTTCTTCAGGCTTAGGTGGTTCGGTTCCTCGGTTATCTTTGTACCCTGCTCTTTTAGACACAATCTCCAGTTTCGTTGGTTCGGTATCAATCTCAGTACCCATCTTTGTTGTGGATGAGTTTGTTTCTGAATTTGAAGCATGACTTACATTATTTTCGATCCCAGTTGACGTTTCAAGTTGTCGTGTTGTTGACTCTTGAGCATTAATAAGATCACTTCTTAATTTTTCTAGTGAAAGTATTGGGGTGTTAGTAAAAACTTTTTCTAGACTTATAGTTTGGGCAGTTTCTGCTTGCACCATATCTTTTACTGTTGTTTTGGTGTCTTCAGCGCTTGTGCGTTTTCTATCAAGCGTTGTGTATTTTTTCCAAGGAGGCAATTTGGTAACATCTAAGTCTACGGTATAAACTTCCGCCGTAAAGTTCTCTAAAGTCACATCTGTCTTTAACTCAGATGAAACAGTCGTATATGTATCAAGTGAGCTGTCAATGTTGGCTGTCGTACTTTCTTCTTTAGTTTTTGTTTGATCAGTTTTCGGTTCAAAAGATACGGTTTCGGTTGTAAACTTACTTTCAGAACCATCAATAGTGGTTATTTCACTGTGTTCTAAATCGTTCGTCGTTGTCTCTGGTTGGTGAATATCGGTGCTAATATTATTCGTCTTGTTTTCACTTTTATCTGCATCGTTATTATTTACTTCACTTGTAGTATTTTTAGCTGGTGTTGTTGTGGTAATAATAACTGCAGTAATATTCTTATCTTTTGCTGTTGTTTCTTCATTTTTCTCAATTTTAGTTATTACGGTTGAGTTTTCATTAACAGATTTAGTAGTAAGTGAAATCTGCGTTGAAGTTGTTGAAAGTGCTTGACTTTGCGTTGCTTCTGGGCTAGTAGTTTGGCTTGTGCTTGGCACTGTAGTATTGGAAGCATTACTAGAGGTTAAAGGAGTTTTACTTGTGCTCGTTACTGTAGTATCGAAAGCATTACCAGCTGTTCCGGTCGAACTTATTATCGCTGTATCAGATGTAATTTCGATTTTGTTATTTTCTGATATTTTTGATTGTGTATCTGTAGTCTCGTTGACAATCAGCCGTTTCTCATGAGCCTTATCATTGCTGTAATTTTGCTTATAATCATTGATGTTATTTATTGCGATTACAGAAGAATTCAAGGCTTCTCTTGTATTGTTGTAGAATGTCTCATTATTATGTGTGGTTTTTAAGTCGTATCTCACTTCCAGCTGCTTGCTTTCTCCAGTTTCCAGATCAGGTGTTAAAAGATCCCGAGCTATAGTGAAACCACTGGCCGGTGATTTGGATATTGCTATCGCGATTACTAAGGAAATCACGATTGACCTGAAAAAGAGAAAACAAACGGTAAATGCATTTAGAAAAATATATTTATGTTCAGGGTTCCACTTTACAAAAACATGTAGGTTTTTTAAAATTTGAGCGTCGACGCCTAATGTGGGGAGACTACAAAGTATTAAAAATAAAGCTAAAATTCGATTGTGTAATATTTGCGTAATACGAGGCAGTTACACTCTCGACTGCTTACCCAGACAACATATCGCGGCGATACTCTTGCAGCGACGAGAGCGATCGTATCTGTAGAGATGCGCGGGAGTGCAGCGCCCGGACAATGGCTTGTTTTCAAACAGTGCCCGCGTACGAGCCCTACCACTGTTATTACCTACATAAATTGTATCATAATTTATGTTTAGATAATACCTACACTTAAGAATCAATTGTATTTGGAACATGTTATGATAGAGATTTACTACAGACGAAACATACCTACTTAGTTTAGGTACCTACGTTTGTTCACAGTAGGTAGTTCTTCAGAGAAACATCTGACCCATTTTCGCCACAGTAGTGCAAAACTGACTCAAATGGACTATAGAAACTATTCAGTCTATCCTGCTCCAGTTACGATCGATTCCAGAAAAGGATCAACTGACCCGTTTTTGACACGGTAGTTCCTTCAAAATTACCTCGGGACTAAAGGAACTAAAGTTTACCCTGCTCTAGTTATGGCCAATTTTAAGAAACTATTAAGTCTAGCCATCTCGAGTTACAATCAATTCCGTAAGAGGAACAGCTGACCCTTTTTCGTCACGGTAGTTCCTTCAAAACTGTCTCAAAGGGACTAAAGGAACTACTGACTCTACCCAGCTGCAGTTACGATCGATTCCGAATGATGGCGAGTTACTACAAACGACACAACGCTACTTAATTTATTGAGTAACGTTCAGCAAACGTCTGATTGGAAAATGCGTTCTTACGGTTTCACGCATCAGAAATTCAATAAAACGTTGCGTCGGATTGTAATGACTATTTCATTTGACGGACCAGCATGCCCTACATAGGACTTTCGAGGGGCAAACAATAGTGCACGTAGTGATGCGATACAGTCCAATATCGAACAGGTTGCCAATTAAATAACAGGTGATGCAATAACTAGAATCTTCAAACTGTAAGTGAACGCGCTCGTAATCCGCAAGCGTCTGTCACGAAATCCTTTTATCAACCGACAAAATAGCTGAATTACCTGAATAATTGATGGTAATGTCGTTTTTATGTGGTTACTTTGATTTACAATGATTAATTAACACGAATGAAATCAAGCTAACTAGAGGATGCTATAATGGTAACGTGCGCGCGCGCAATCACTCAATTGGTTTCTAATACAAGAAAAACACTAGGAAAATTATAAGCCTGAGAGCATTTACCACTCAATTTTCAAATGATTGTCAGACGTTTCTGTTTGTTTTTCTAGCATATTCGTAATGTGTTTAGTTAGAGTCTAGAGATATCTGCATGATAGTATAAAGTAGATATTATAGTTTTATCAGCGGTCACTCTTTGTAAAATCTTTTCCTAAATAGCAAATCTGAAAATCAATGTATGTCTGGTTAAGCCTTGATATTTTGTATGTGTACAGTATATTTATATAATACAACTGTTTTATATAATAAAACAGTATAACTATTCACGTTATAAGTGCCATGTCCTGTCCATGAGCATACCTACTCCATTATATTGACTAAACTGAAGACACCAAATATAGACGACATCCTTTTTTCTGAATGGAGAGAGAGCTAATGTCAGACTTTTACTGACTAAAACCCATCCGAAGAAGGAACACTCCTTTAATAACTCTTCGCTTTCCAGGACCGCGGTGAGTGTTTTAAGTCCTTTTTTCGCAGCTCTGTCAGGCATCGGCCATGGGGTTCATTCTTCTCCTTCCCTTCGAGTTTTTGGGCCAAGTAGATTGCCACATTTAAGCGTCAGTAGCGTTTTTTAGTCCAAAGTGCATTATGTACACTTTGGACTTTCTAATATGTAGGCTATTGTCTGATCAGGAGCACCGCGCTCACACAGGGTCGGAGTGGTCTATAATCCTCCATTTTGCCAGGTTGTGTTGGCAACTATCTTATGAAATCACTTTGTAATTTCAATCAGTCGAAGTGACAGAATGATGTACGAGTATGTAATTTGTATGTAGTTTTTTGTTACATCCTTTTCCTGTCCGGTGCAGCGCTGCCCTGAAATCGCAATTTAAGAATTGACAGGCACGAATGTCGTGCTCACAGTACCTGCACCTACTACCCACTGGAACAGACTATGTTAATATTGTTATTACGGCCCTAAACATCGGCGATGCGTGAATTTGCTCGGATTACCATATTGTTTGTCCTAATTTCTTAGCATTTTGCAAACTACGATTAATGCATAATGTCTTTTTTTTTTCTTTAGCTGCTTCATTGGTTGTACAGTTGTTGATGTTTTTTAAGGCTAAATCTTAACGATGGAAAATTATTTTCTTTTTACCATGTCTAGACAGTTGAGGTTTTAAAAACTTTTAAAATAATAGACATTCCAATGCTATGTTAAATTTTGGTACTGTATAGTTTTTATGATGTCACAAAACTGAGTATGATACACATGACATAGAATGACGCTTTCGGGAACCATTTAGATGCACTTTCATTATTACTAGTAGAATGTTAATAGACACCTAAAAACCGACCCTGAAGATTTCAGAAAGAAGGGAGACCTTTAATGTTATGAAAAAGAGTAGTCAGAGAGTAATCTCGGTCTTAAGTCTCAAATCCACTTGTTTTATAGCTTCCATGTAAAGAAACGAACAATAAATTAATTACACATCTACCTAATTATAAGTAAACACTTATAGCCATGAAAAGATGAATATGATTGTAATAATCTGACATTGTAAAAGAATACATCCTGCGCAATACGATACTCACTATAAACACTATTGAATCATTGACGAGAAGTTTTCAAAACAAAGTCAAAAGACACCGGCATTCAAGGGCGCGGAAGTCCCGTTGGACTACCATCAACGATTTTTTAACAAAAGATATTATTACGAGGATGCTAGGAGTAGGAGTAACGCTATAAACTAGACAAGACGGAACAGAACCCAACTCGCGTGCACCCTTGAGCACCACTTTCGACTGTTCCGGACATCAGTGATATCCCTCAAAGTGGGTCAATGAACACATCACCTGGTAGGTGCAGGCACCGGTGGGTTCCTTGTGATCGCGTGCAGGGCTCCATGACCTAACAGTTACAAGTCATTGTGAAACATTTCCGATCGTTTTACATAATTGTAAACATTCCTACTTCACCCCTATTATGACTGACTGCATTCAGAATAATTGGAGCTGAATGCGATAATGAGAAGTTCCGTGAATTAAAACTAATGTTATAATAACATGTTGGTACAAATGAATGTTTTCCTGATAAGTTTATTGTAACACCTCGCTGGGCCGAGACGATTAGTGTAATTAACCACAAAAAGCATATTCCTAGGTAGTCGAAGGTACTCCTTATCCGGAGACGGTATCAGTGTTGCAGTTGATTCTACGGAATATGAGCAAGGTACAATTATCTAATTAACTAAGTGCCATGGTGTCTGTCGGCAATGGCCTGGCACGCGACAACTAGCTTGTGATTAGCTAAGCGCTGCACTAATATGTGTTGCAAACAACGCTGATACTTCTAGTCCAAATGACGAAATATGTTGCTCATATCAAAAACAAATAAATCACTAACTCGCGTTACATAAGCAGCCTGGTGTATCTACTAGCAAAGAGTAAACAGTGGTAACTATTACTACGACCGCCACGAGTGCTCATGAGTGCTAATATTCCTTACACTACCGAATTTACAACAATGACAATGGGAAAACATCAACAGATTCAGAATCCTGTGAAAAGAACTGATACAATGGCAACTGGTTTGAAAATATCAATCAAACAATCAATTATAATTGATTGTTATAACATAATTCGGAAAGTAAAACAATAACTTGTTAAAATAATAATAATTATGGTAAGAAGAACAAGAACAATAGCTGCCAAACATGCGCTGAGTACGTACTGCGCGGTGTAAAAGACATCACGAAGGATTTCGCAGACAAAATTTGGCAAAGAATAATACATCTGCATAGGTCAGGACTAGGAAGTTTCAGGAAGCATCGCGTCGTCTTATTTATGAGATGAACCAGATGTTTAATATTATATAATATATAATATTCCACAACTATCACACAACGCCGTCTAGTCCCAAGCTAAGCAGAGCTTGTGTTATGGGTACTAAACAACTGATAAACATACTTATATATTTCTAAATACATACATATTATAGATAAATTACACCCAGAGACAGAACAAATGATCATGCTCATCACATAAACATTTGTCCTGGGTGGGAATCGAACCCACGACCTCCGGTATAGCAGTCAGGGCCACTAACCACTAGACCAACAGGCCAGTCAAATTTAGCATCAGTTAAGCAGATTCAGCATTCTGAGATTTTGCAAATCGAGATCGATAGTTAAAAGGTTTAGAGATTGCTTAGGAGATCATCAAACGAATTCTTCCACTCTGGGTGCAGGGAGAAAGTGTCTTACTGATTAAAACCCTGTCATAGTGTTCCTTCAGTAATCATGTCTTACTATGGATAACTTCTCGAGTATTATGAATGCCTTCCATCTTATTATTATTATTATGAGCCCGTTGTGTCCCACTGCAGGGCAAAGGCTTCCCTTACGTTATTCCACTCTTTTCTGTCCTTAGCCACTTCTTATAAATTGATTTGACTGGCCTGTTGGTCTAGTGGTTAGTGGCCCTGACTGCTATGCCGGAGGTCGTGGGTTCGATTCCCACCCAGGACAAATGTTTATGTGATGAGCATTATCATTTGTTCTGTGTCTGGGTGTAATTTATCTATAAAATGTATGTATTTAGAAATATATAGGTATGTTTATCAGTTATCTAGTACCCGTAACACAAGCTCTGCTTAGCATGGGACTAGATGGCGTTGTGTGATAGTTGTGGAATACAATACATTTAATGAACAATGACAATAGCAGTGCTAAACACATGTTTTGTAGATGAATCTGAGCACAACTATTGTAGATTACTGCAAAATATTCAACGTAAACAAAAGCAAACAATTCATTGTTCTGGACGAAAGCTAAGAAGAAGAAGAAGATAGAAAATAAAACATTGCAGAACAGACCATAATTATAAATAGATTCTTTTCTTTAAGATTCCACCAATCTTTGAGAAAAGATAGTTTGCAAGTCTAAGTACATATAAACATAAGCGGAAGAAGAGACAGTGCGAGGAAGCCTTTGGCTTTAAATGTTTCTTTTTGTTTTGTATGTCTGCCGAAACAATTTTCGAGCAAGCATATCCAGGGCGAAAACTAGACAGCTAAATCGGTGCGGCTTGCTGAGAAAATATTGAGCAATTTAAAATTGTAAAGTTACAGATAAGAGCCCCGTGGCTAAGGTTTCCACTATCGACAATATTTCACAAAATCTTCAAAGCCTTTGATTTCACCCTGAATGTCATTGGGTAATGATGAACAGGTTCAGGGTGAACAATTCTGTGCAAGACTTGAAGACGGCCGTTTGATAAAAGCTTCGCTCAGCTTTCAGCTTTTAGCTACTTTTGGGTTCTTCTCTAAAACAACACAACACTAGATTGGCCTATTTATATCGTTGGCTAATGTAATAATGTCCTTGAAAAACACTTTAAATTTTGTTCTTTTTGGATACCTGAAAGCGGTCTCCGAAGGCCGACTAACTATCGGTAGAGACGAACTATCAAAAATGTCCCTACATTCAGACAAGTTTCCGACATTGATTGTCGTATCCTACTGATCATAGGGGTCGTATCTGAAACTTTTGAAACCATTTCTCGATTTTCTCTCAGCTGCCAACTTTCTCCCAGGACATTTTTACTCAGAACCCTGGCGGCTCCCGAACCAGTACCTACTCCTTAAGAAACAATAATACCTATATCCCGTAGGTACTACTGGGGCCTTACGAGGTGTTAAAGTGTCAGGCGTGCAAGCGACAAAGAGGGAAGAAGCTATATATCCAATATAGCTCCATCCCTTTAACAGTTCAGTTGAGGCCGTAAAATGGATCGCGTTAAAAGCTCGTGTAGAGGTCTACTAAGCTGGGACCAAGCTTTCATATGAATCCACTTATTTTGGAAAACTGACTGCGGCCTTGTCTTGTGTGGATGTTACTGAAGTGGGTTGTCTTAGATTAGATCAAGGTTTACTCTACTGTATGGAAGGAACAAGTGCGAAAGTTAAAGTATTCGCTACAGCATTTTTGTTTTCAGCCCATCCTGAAATTCAGGGAAATTAGGAATAAATTCCCTGAAACTATGGAAACATGTGATACTGTCGTGTAGATAGGACAATATCACTGATGAAATGTTGATTATTTTTAGGCAGAACAACTCCGCGATATAGGAATCGAACCTACACTCTTGTGGTCACTAAGTGTATGTAACTGAATGGTGAATTATTTTTAGTTACCAATTACTTTATTGCTAAGTAAAAACAATATTTTATATACATTGAGCACTACGGTGGTAGGTCAGTCGACCCTAGGCTGATTTTTGAGTATTTTGAGGTAAGATCGTGTCAAACTCTCCTTTAATTAATGCCAATTTTGGTCAGGTATTCAGGCTCTAGTTTGAACTATACTCTACTTCATTAAATTGTACTTTTGCTTAATAATCGGGGTGATAGTGTAGTTTCACTTTCCAAGATCACTCACAATCCTTACGGGTAGATCCCGATCTACCAGCAGAGAATTCGCTATCAAAATCTAATTGGAAGTTGTCACCAAAAAAAAGACCTGGTCTAATTTCACAACACAGCACACAGTTGTACTTACCCCCCGTCGCACAAGGAGGCACCTACCTCCCATCCTCACGCTACGCAACACAACACAAACGCAACACGCAACCAATGGCGCGTGCACCAGCTCCTACCTGAGTGTGTGGCACTGGCCCATGCTGGCTCCAATCCGGGGCACGGCCGCGCTTCGCGGTGACCGCTCCATTACTGACGAGGCATTACCTCAGCAGCGACGACCGCGCTTGACGCTTCCTCCCATTGAGCAACGTAGCAGCGCTAAGGACGACTGTTCTCACGTAATTCGATGCTTCCTCAAGTTCCGGAGAGCGGCCTTCGCGAATCAGTTTCACATGATTATACGCGTCATAATTTGAATAGGTAATAATAATTAATTTCTGATTAGTTTACTGTGCAAGCTATCGGTGTTTATGTTAATCAGTAATTACGAGTATCTAGAATGTATCATTCTTGAGTTGGTAATTACAGGAATTGTCGAGGGAAGCCGGTAATTTTAATATTTGTTAATGATATATAGGTAAACTAAAAACTGTCACATAAACTATAACCGTGTACCTAATAGACCAAAATTAAAAGTAAATTTGGAGAGAGACACAGACTTGTCACTCGAAGTACTATCGGTGTTGACTGAGGTTTTTTCAGAAGAACACAGAATTAGCAAGACTGACTCATTTACACCATAATGCTATTGTTTTGAAGAATTTCGGTAAAATGAACAAATAACTTCGAATACAATCAGTATTGTGTCCGTTTGATGCCGATGCAGGCTCATTTTGATGTATATAAACAATGACGAAGTAATAGCTCAATGGTTATAACTCTGGTAAGATTGGAATCTGGTCCTAAACAGTTGTGGTCTGGGCGGTGGTCACCTCCGTCTGCGAAAACTGTTAGAAAAGAAGGTGACCGCACGCGTGAGGGAACCAACGTCCTCAAAACCCTGCCACCAGGATCCCGACTTCCAACCGTGGGCTTGCGGACGACGAGCAATGGGTAGCTCGCCGTCTGGCCGTCCAGTAACCGCCCGGACCGAACCCGAGTCGTCAACGACGCGTAGTGGTCCATACTCGTCTCAAAAAGATATCAATAAAACCGTAGCAGGGCCGAAGCCTACTGGAGCCATAAGATGACTACAGAAAGGGAAATCAGGAAGTAAAGGGCAACTGAAAGAATGTTCCTTACAGGAAGCCACACCTATGTTAGGTGTAAAGCCACATCTAACATAGGTGTGAGTCAGGAAACGTCGGATACGCTCTTCCCGCTCCGCCCTACAGCGGGAGAAATCATTAGATGATTTCCATTTCCCAACCAAAAATAACAGGATTTGAATCAAATTTAGCTCTAGTAGGTACATTTTCAAGCCACTGAAAATTGCAATCTAAAAGGCTGGCTTTTGGGAGCAATGCAAAACAGAGTGTAACGTCCCACATAGCACAGCATAGCATAGTCAGCCTTATAATGTTCCCACTGAAGGAACTCCTTCGGAAGGCCTTCTCTCTAGGAGAAGGAAAGGGCCATAATCCACCACGTGGGCCCAGTGCGGGTTTGTGAATTACACATGTCTTCGAATTTCTGGTTCTAGGATATGCCGGTTTCCTCACGATGTTTTCCTTCCCCATTTTGAGAGCAGTGGTGTTAAATTAAATTACACAAAATTCAAGCCTAGCAAGGTTTGAACCCGCGACCGACTCGTAAGTGGGAGTCATTACCACTCGGCCACCACTGGTGCTTGTAAGTAGGTGTATCTTCTGCATAATTATGATGTACAGCGGTGTTATTCTCTCAGAAAACAGCCTTGAGCGCAGCGCTCGCAACAGCGACGAGTTGAGAGCGCAGCATATTGAATTAACAATCCAATGTATATAGATTTCGTCGCTACGTCCAGTGCTGCGCTCAAGGCGGTTTTTTTAGAGAATAGCACGCCAGAACTGGACTATCGTGTAAGTACCAGCTATAGCATCGTACATACATCGAAAGTACAAGTTCAGCGAGCATTAGGTACTACAGAACATTATGATACATAGCCGTAATCAAGTGTAATAATAACGTAATGATTACATGAGCGGCTCGATTTACTTGCGGCCAGTTGTTCGGACTAGAATGTGTTATGTCGCTAGAGTAATCGGTACCCATTGGAAATGTATCCAATACCTTATTATTGCTTTTTCTTCCTGCTTTGAATACGACATTATGGTGGACTAGACTATTTATTATCTAAGAAATCAGAAACGTTTATTTCAAATAGACCAATAACAGGCACTTTGGAATTGTCTATAAGTCGACCAGTAAAAAAAAAAGTGAAGCTAAATTGCACGTTCCAAAGCGTAGATCTCTATGGAGAAGAGCGTGAAAGGAAATCCATGAACACTCTTTTAAATCATGTTATGAATTACAAAAATCTTGGTTACATATTTTTTGTCGTTTCTATTATGTGAGCATAATACATAATAAAAAGCCGGCCAAGAGCGTGTCGGGCCACGCTCAGTGTAGGGCTCCGTAGTTTCCGGTCCGTCACAATCACAATAAGTGTACCCACTTAAGTTTCTAAAACACAAATACAATTTCCCACTATACCAAATATTCTTAATAATAACAATAATGACGTTTATTACAACACAACAGACAACGAGCAAGAACATACCACCAATGCCAACGAGAGACCAACCGAATAACTCGACAATATAATAGATCATACCCGACCCGACCCGACCCAACCAACTCAAGAAAAATCTTAACAGCGTGAAGTAGGCCAAAGTACAGCGCTATCTCTCTATACTAATTTATACAAACTAGTCGGGTTATGTATGTTGAGTTTTCGGTGGTAATTTTGGGTGGCATGAACCAATTTTAATAATTCGAATATAATTCTTTTTCTTTTTAACGAGTCTTGAAAGTCTCTTTTTTCCGGGATTCCCGGGACTTTGCCATATCGATTCTATTGTCCCGGGACTCGAAAATGTATCGAGACTGAAAGCCTTAGTTGCAAGTTGAAGTATTTTTGGAGTAGCTTAAATAATTTAGTTTTTGAACGCAAGGTAGATGATGTCTGGTTTCCGCCCCCTTTTACTTCAACCAATAACAGTGTAATTTAAAAAGACGAAAAAAATAACGGCATTTTTTAAACTACTATTTGGTATTGTGGTCATCTGGCTGGACATCTGGTCATTTGGGCTGTCAGACCAAAGATCATCTGGACATTTGGGTTTTTTTTTTTACAGATAGAACAAAAGGATTGAAAAATAATTAACATTTTGTGTAACTATAATTTTTGCTAATAGAAGATGAGTAGCAAAGGTGCAAAGGCCAAGTGAAGCATGTTCTATTACTTAATATCAATGTGTCATTTCAATTTGTGGAGTACACTGTCACCGCTAGTAAGAACTGCATAACGCACTTGCTGTTCAAGCGCTTTGATTCACAAACTAGACTGTGTCAACATAAAAATATACGTAAAATAATATTAAAATGCCTTATTGTGCCACCACTCAATTGTTCCGGGTACTAGAGTCCCCAGACCTTTTTATGACCGCGCGATAGTCTTTCGAAAAATAATTACTACTCTAAAACGGCTACAGCTATATTAAGTTAAACACTTACGAAAAGCTTACAGAATACAAAATTTAATTACGCTAATATTAAGATTTTCAAATACATAATTAAATAAGATTTAAAATATCATCGTTAAATGCATAGATATCCATGATTAAATGGTTGAGTCTTAGGCCGGACGCACACATTCGGTTTCCGGATTAGGTTTTCCGATCAGGTATTCAGAGTCGGGATTCCGTGAGAGACGCACAGAAAAAATTTCGAAACGGATGTATGGTTTTTTACCGTTCGGAAAAAGTAAGAACGTGTGATAAGAGCATTTGGGTTTCCGAATCTGAATTGCTGATCGGATCGATTATTCCGTTATTCGTCTTCTGAATAAAAAAAAAACATTAATCAAAATCAAAAAAGTTTTGTTTATTACAGAAATATGGCGATTCAAGGCAAGTGGCCAGTCAGCACTTGTCTGTGCCACCCGCCCGCGCTTTCTCAGTGTACGCTGCACGCACGGTCGAGTTGTCTTCAAAAGCGGGAATGAGCCTATTCCGCGCGGGACATTTAATTTTGATTTGAAAATCGGGAGTTCCCGCCAAAATCGGGAGGTCTGGCAACGTACGCTGGTATGTATATTCAGTAGGTACGTATGAGATTATGACGTAAATTATTTTTTAACCGACTTCGAAAAGGAGGAGGTTCTATGTTCGGCTGAATGTACGTTTTTTTTTTTTTTTCGATGTCTGACTGAAAGAAAAAGGGGTGGGGAAAAGGGGGAGGGGGTAAATTCATGTAATATAACCATATTTGAGATTATTAAAATCGTTATGAGATGCACTCTGGCTATAAGGTAATTTATGTTTAGCAAAAGGGTAGGTACTTTTTAGTGGTGCTACCATAACTAAAAACTGAAAAATAAAAAACTTTTTACAAAAAAAAATTAAACCGACTTCAAAAAGTACAAAATAACTTTAATTTCGGAAGTCGGTGTTAAATAACGAAGAGGCAAAATTAGGTATCTATTATAGAAACACCGACTTCCGAAATTAAAGTTATTTTGTACTTTTTGAAGTCGGTTTAATTTTTTTTTTGTAAAAAGTTTTTTATCATTACTCATACTCTGAAAATAGGTCTGAAGTTGCCTGAGGAGCGGGCTGAAAAGTATCACACTTTTCATCCCTAGGGAGTTTTACTTTCAACTAACAGCTGACAAATTATTTAAAAAAAAAACTAGGTCTATCTTCGTAATGAAAAGCACAATGCTTACCTCGGGGTTAAAGTTACTTATTTAGCCCCTCGAATTAGCGACCTCGCTACGCTCGGCCGCCAACTCCTTCTCGGGACGAAATAAGTAACTTTCACCCCTAGTGTAACAATGTACTATTTCAAATAGCAATTTGTCATGATTTTGTTTAGTTGAATTCAATTTTTAAAATTTTGCCAATATCAAGGTATGAGATGAAAATGGTTGTCAAATTGTCAAGAATTTATTGTCTGATTGTCTTTTGATGGGGATCCCTTCCTTTTGCATAATATTCTTTTTCCTAATATACTTTGGCATAACGATTTTGGTATAATTTGTTTTGCCATAATAATACTTGGTCATATTTTGAGAAGGGACTTACCTCCATAACAGTGGCGTGCCCAACGTTGTCTGGTGTGCCCTACCCCTAGAGTGTAATTTAAAATCGCGTAGACGCATAGAGGTGAGGCGGCTCGCGGGTTGAGGAGCAGGCGGCTGCGAAGCTGCGGTGGTGAGCGAAAGCCGTCTGCGACGACTAGCACGCGTGGGGCCGAGAGAGGCCCGCAGCGCCGAAGCCGTGACAGAAACCATGCCTGCTGCATGTTGCATGCTCGCTTGAATACTGCATGCTTGCTTGCATGCTGCATACTTGCTTACATGCCTGGTGCATACTTGCTTACATGCCTGGTGTATGCTTGTTTGCATGCTTTTTACAGCAAAAAAGCTCTTCTAGATCTTAAAATTTTATGCAAATGGATGGATAGGGAAACTTTTTTGATGTTGGTAGCACTGATATTATGCACTATAACGCCGCGTTCCGACTCACGCACGGAACGCTGCCTGTAAGCGCGCCAACAGTCGTTCAACTTTCGGAGTAACCGCGCGTAGTCTGTCAACGACTTGGATTTTTATAAACAAATAAAAAAATCTGTTATATATCATTACATACAATTCTTTTTATAAGATTCTTTAGTAAACCATGATCATCTCTTTGCAATCTTGATTGTTCAACTAGTGTTGATTAAATCAGATTTCAAGCATTTGATTATTTTATTAGATTACCCAAGTCGTTTAATTTTTTAGACAGATTCTAACGCGTAAACGCATTACATCAACGATTTGTTGACAGGCAGGTTAACTAACAGCCACGACAGCGTGAGTCGGAACGTGACGCAAATTTCAAAACAAGCGTTCTGGCGTTCATCAGCACTGACCGGCGAATTCGGCGATTTAATACTAGTAGCATAGAACACTTAATATTGTGCTTAATATACTGGAATAGTAGTTAACAACACAGTCAGTTGGTTAGTTGTGTTCACGTGCTATGGTCTGTCGTAGAATAGTCATTAATTATATCCTTCGTTTGAAAGTGGACGTACCTATCGCGTCTCTGACTGAGTGATTTCGACAATAAATATTAAACATGACTGAGTCCGAGATGCCTTCCAATAAAATCCTGGCTGACGAAAAAATCATAATACCTCCGTCACCGTTTTTAGACAAACTAAGATATGGAGCAGGTAAAAATACCACGTTTTTTATATAAAATACCACTTTTATACAATTCTGTGCTTGAAACTATGTTAAAACAATGTTTAACTAAACATTTTAGATGTGGAGCTCTTCAGATCTTCTCGAGCGGCGGTAACTACGCCATGGGCTTATAAAATGCTGAGCAAACGCGTGAAACCGAACAAAGACTCTAAAAAAGCTGAAGCTAAAATTCTGCTGCGCATATCACATCCTAACATCGCCGGCTTCCGCATGTCCAGCAAGCATTCGAAGATCCAGTATCTAGCGATGCAGGGCTCTGCATCTGCACTGTTCCTTGGTGAAATTATTGAGAACCAAATTCGAGCTAATTATAAACAATTCTTGCCAAAGCAAATAATGAAAGTAAGTCATAACATGAGTTTATGTTTAAGTACAGCTTTATTGGCAATCTGCTTCGAGAACAACCTATAACCTGTCTTTGGTGTAAAATATTTAATAAACTTTATTTAGAACCATACATCAGTAGATATTTCACAGCATCTATCTAGATGCCCGAAGGGCCAAAGGTCTGTTAATAGAAAACGCACTCTTTGTTACAATTCATTTTATATGTTATGTATTTGTGTGTACTCTTGCTGTCTATTGCTCAACAAATTATTTTTAACTGTCGCACATGATATTGCATGAGAAAGCATGCATTTTAACGCCATTCATTAATGAGCTCAAGTCGCTGACTTGCAGATTGCACTAGTTTTTTTACCAGGAATCTTGTTTTCCAGGTAGCAGCAGACGTAGCCAGTGCATTGGACTACCTTCATACAAAGGTGCAGATCCTACACGGAGACATTAAGTCCTACAACATCCTTGTGAAAGGAAACTTCGATATTTGTAAGCTGTGTGACTTCACAGTTACCTTACCACTTGACAAGAAGGGCGTGCTAGACAAAAAGAAGGCAGGGCCAACAGCTTATTATGCTGGTAAGTCGTTTTTAAAACAAAATATGATTGACACCATAAGATAGATATTAGGTCTAAAATGGCCCAGACACTTTCAGATAGTCTGGTGATTCATGGTGCGTTCTGAAAAATACTTTTACACGTAAATATCTTAGTCACTCTAAACTAGATGAGGTCTATTATTATTATGTATTATTTTGAGGATAAGGGGCTATGCATCTCCCGTATTGTAGGAGATGTAGTCACTGCGACCTAAAAGATCTATTGTGACTCGCCACCTTGTTAGAGTAACTCTTTTAGCCGGGAGGCTTCCAGGAAGTCTAGAATACTAGCTTTAAGAGTTTTAATCTCCTCCGGATGAGGTCTATGTTGTACATTATACAATTCTGTTGCCCTCTTTTACAAGGGCTAAAAAGGGTAACTCCTTCAACAATCAACAGCACTAGAAGCCATAAGCCTTAATTACCTGAACCCTGAAATTTTGACAAAAACATTGAAAGAGGGGTTTTTTGTTCAGACAGTTTTGTTTGGACGTATTTATTTATTCTTTTACGATGTTGAAGTAAAGCAACACTTCTACTTCTACAAAATGATGTACTCTTCTCAACAAATACTCTTTATATTCCAGGAACAGAAGCATGGAGTGCCCCGGAAGTGATCCATGGAGGCGAGATATCGTGTAAGACGGACATATGGGCACTAGGCCTCACCCTGTGGGAGATGTTGACCCTGCTTCCTCCACACTCAATGCCAGGCTGTACGTGTGGACAAACCTCCACGGACAACAACGATGGTCTCGGTGACAGTCTCAATGATAGTGATATTGATAATGATGTTGATAGTGAAACTAATGTTGTTGTTGATCACAGTGAAAATATAGCAGAATACTTCTATGGTAGATATGGTGAGTTTAAGGCTGAAAGCTTCTATGTTTCCACCTGTTTTTGAATCTGTTGTATTTTTTTTTACGTGATGTGTGCCGTCATTATAGCAGTAGTACCCATATAACAAAGGTAGTAACAAATTAAACTTTATTCCCTAGGTACCAGACCCGCAGTGCCGATAAATGTGTCAGAGAAGATGTTCATGCACTCGCTGACACTGTTCTACTGGTGCACGGAGCCGACCCCGGCGCGGCGCCTGACCGCGCGGCTCCTGTGCTCCGCTGCAAAGGACATGCTCGACCATCTGCACTATGGAGTTTGGTTTCCTCATCTCAACCGTGGCGACAGGTTATGCCTCAGATCATGATCGACCATTGCGAGAACTTTTATTAGTAAAACACTGGAAACCTCTCAGGACTATGTTACTAACATCATAAACAACAACTTTTGTTCTATATACGTTCTAAATATTACGAAGCCTATGCGAAGCAAGCGATAGTACATTTTCGGAGGGGAACGGGGATGGAGCGGCGGTCGTGCTCGATGCGCTTACGTCGCGTCATTCAGACGTTGGTTAGTGTAGCAAAATACAGAATTGAAATGTATTAGATAGAAAAACGAAATCTTTAAGGTTTGTTTTTGGTAAATCTATTATGTGTTGTAAAAAGTTATAGAACAAAAGTAGTTATTTATGATGTCAGCAATACAGTCCTGCAAGGTCGTTAGTGTTTTACAAATAACCCTGTATAAGGCTTTAAAACTTTAATTATAAGATGGATCTCATTAAGTTCCTTATGCACACATCAGTCAGGTCAAATTGGGACAAGACTATTACAAACCACTGCAAACCCAGAATCAACGATAACCTGGCGCCTTATCATGACGTATTAAAATGTCAGGCGTCAGAGGCTCTATACAGGGAGTAAGAGAAAAAGGTCGGCCTCTCCATAGAAAATTATAAACTCTACTGGACAGTTTGTATAGAGGCCGATTTTTTGTTTCCTGAAAAACGATCTAGTGGAAGGTTGTTCAGTTTCGTCTGCTGAGCAAGTCCTTAAAGTTTGCCTGTACCTGTCCCTTACACCCTGTGTAGCTATCCCTTTAATAGTTCAGTTTAGGTCGTCAAATGGATTGCATTAAGAGCTCGTAGTAGGTCCTCTGGTAGTCAAATAACCAATCAGTCACAGATTTATTTATTTATATACATATATTCTTTATTGCACATTAAGAATAAAAAATTTACAATAAGAAACCATGTAATAGAAAACACACAATTGGCGGCCTTATCGCACCAGGCGATTTCTTCCAGGCAACCTAGAATGGACAGAGATTGCCTGGACACAAAATGGGGTTGCATTTGGTGCAAAAAAATAAAAGTAAACAAAACAAAAACTTAATACTAAAATAGATACACATATACATACATACAAAATATATATATAAGCAAGAGAGTGAGTGAAGAAATGAAGCCATGATCACAGTGCCAAGTACTGATCCTTCACAAGCCGTTTAAATACAGGCAGTGTTTGCAGATTGTATGTTATTGCCGTGATGAGATGGTGACTTGACTGTGTGCATGAAGTTTTATTCGATTATAAGAATGTACGGGTTGATATGTACAAGTATTTACTATTAAGGGTAAAACTACTATAATGTGTATTTTACCTACTTACCTAATTGTGATAATAATGATTTTACATTATTGTGTAGAATTATTGACTGAATAATATAGTTAGTATAACATGAAGTATTTGACCGTGCTGTTAGCAGGATATTGTCATACAATACTCTCTCTTGTATTTTTTATGTAATTCTAATTCTTTTCTATCATGATATTGTAACAGAAACACAATTTGTAAGTAAAACGTTATCAAAAAACTGTATTGTTAACTGTAACTTAAGAATAACGTTAAAGTTAGAACTACATTATACCAACGCACACGTGTAACACGCCTGATTTGTACGTAGAACGAAGTCGCGTGGCGTGTATCAAGTGTTACTCAACAAGTCTAGTTTCCATATAAAATGTATGGAGACCAACGCGCCCAGATCGGCGTGTGTGGCACACGTGTAGTAGTGTAGTATGTAGTTCTACCTTGAAACATATCTACACCGACACGTATCAGGCTATGTATTAATACAATGTTTCGTTTCTAAGTTAAACAAATGTTTATTTGGTGAGAATCCCTAAAACCTTTTTAACCTTGCAAATGAACCACGGAAAGCCTTTTCCGGTAAATTGATTATTTGTGTCAATTAATCCATCAAGTTATTTGTGGAAAGGCTGTATTCACACTAGACGATAACGTCACGATGTTGGCCGACTTGTAGTTTCATGTTTTTCTAAATATGTAAGTTCTCCACTTCTCTCAAAACGGTGAAGAAAAACATCGTGAGGAAACCGGCATGTCCTAGAACCAAAAAATTCGAAGACATGTGACATCCACCACTGCGCCCGCATGGTGGATTACGGCCCATTCCCTCTCCTGGAGAGGAGGCCTGAGTCCCAGCTGTGGGAACTTTATAAGGCCGACTATGCTATGCTATAGTACGACTAGATACTTAGGACTGCTGGTGGTATAACGCATCGACATCGTCAGATAAATGAATCTACCAGTCCGCTGATATCGTGTCGCTATCTTTACGCCTAACGTGAAAACGGCCAAAAGGTACCTCATGGTGGTTCGTAAAACTATGTAAAAAATATATATAAATATTTTATTGCTGTTTTGTGAACTGTAAGACGCATTTTTTTTTTTACAATTTTTATTTCTTATTAAGGGCCTGTGCACACCACATTTTTTAAACGCGCCGTTGACGCGAGTCAGACGCAGTCTATAGCGCGCCGTCGACTTACGTTTCTAAAACGCGCGTGAACGGTGCGTTTAAAAAACGTGGTGTGCATAGGCCCTAAATGTAGGTATAATTAGCTCTGTGACCTCAAAGTTTTGTCAAAAAAGGTGTCTTATGGCCGTGTGAAAAGAAATTAATGCAATCATATCAGGACATGCTTTGATTTTGTCTATCGTACTTACCTCTGCGCCTATGACTGCCTGAATGGTTATATATTTCTAAATTCATACATATTATAGATAGCTTACACATCCAGACACAGAACAAATAATCGTGCTTATCACAGAAACATTTGTCCTGTGTGGGAATAGAAACCACGACCCCCGGCATAGCAGTCAGGGTCACTGACCACTAGACCAACAGGGCTGTCCGTAGTCTGCCAAACGACGCTTACACAGACTGAAAAAAAATTGACAATTTGCATCACAAGACAGGTACCATACCATATGTTTCTACTCAATCTGAACCAAATTGCAGTGGCCTTCAGTCCTTGCAAACTATAAAAAGCCTACATGCACAAGTAGCGGGGTCTTTTTGTAAAAAAAAAAAACGTCCAGAGCAAGCAAATTTATAAAATCTTGTAACGCGACCAACAGAATCCTTTTTTTACATACAATTTAAATGTAAGTCTGAAAAAAAGTAAAAGAAATGATTATTTTTGTAGTAAAAATAAATAAATAATAATAATTGTTAAAATTTTAAATAATAATAAAGGTTATTGTCAATGCATATTTTATATTTGTTTTGATCACATGTTAATTCCTCTCATAATTGAACAATGGTAAAATAATATTGTTATTAGGGAATGCAATCTCGATTTCGCGAGATCTCGGCCTTTTTTAGCGAGATTGATCTCGGACGAAAAAAGGGCGAGATCTCGCGAGATTAACGAGATTGTACTCGAGCATAAAAACCTCTTATTCGAAGCGCGGATTGACACGGACAGATACGTCAAACAATGTTTAATGCAAAAAATGTATTGAAAAAATTCGTGAAATTAAATGTTTATCTTATAATACTTTTTTTTGGTGGGTAAAAATCAGCCAAATAACATCTCCCGCCCTTGGACGGAGCGGGAGATATTGTCAGACTATTACTGCCTTCGTGCCTTTCATACCGGGGCTGAGCTACGTTTCGGAACTAATCCTGGCCCCAATAGGCTCGGTCCGGACAATTGCCGGATGGTTCGACAGCAAACTACCCATTGCTCGCCGTCCGCAAGCCCGCGCCTATGGTTATCTTTTAACACTCATAATTTTTATTATTTTTTTCCTTACTTATTAAAATATTGTGAATATTTGCAAAAAAAAGACACAAAACTGCCAATCTCGCGAGATCTCGAATTTACCGAGATCTCGCGATATTGTTATGCATAATCTCACGAGATCTTGCTCGAGCCCCAATCTCGCGAGATTTGCATTCCCTAATTTTTATATAAAGCGGGTAGTACATCTGACCCTATTAACCTTTTGAACGCCAATCACCTGTATACAAGTTCGAGATATTCGTGCCCTCAGCGCCACTACTTGATTAGAAGTAATAATAGTATAAAATTTTACGACTTTTACAAGACCTTTTATTTTGTTTTTATGGAAAATTGCCTTGTTATAAGCCATATTTTTAACTTTTTCACACATAATAAGTTTTTGTTTGTTTTATATTCAATAGAAAACAAAAACGCCAGAAAATATTTTGTTGCGTGGCGCTGGAGGACACATCGCGTATTATATAGATGGGCGTCGAAAAGGTTTATAGACTAATTAACTAAGAAGCTTGTTATATTGTTTGAAGTTTGCTATAATTTCTATCTGTGTGTTAAATCACCCAAAGGGCAATGGAAAGGGCTATGCTCTGAATTTCTTTGCGTGATCGAGTCGGGAATGAGGATATCCACAGAGGAACTAAGGTTGCCGACATAGCACGAAGAATTTCCAAACTTAAAATGCTTTATGTACTTGAGTTGAGATACTGGAGCAACGATGCACAACATAGCAGTTTAGCTTAGAAAGACCTAAAGGCTACTTAAGCGAGTGCTCTCTTCATAACAGCACACCGTTAATCTTTATTGAAAGTACTATTACTTTGCATTTTCCACCAACACAACACTCTTTTGTATATTGTATACTAGGCCAGGCGCACTGGCGTACCTCTCATATACACTCCCAAGTTGCTTCAGGCAGGCCACAGTTGAGGCACTGAGCAGCACCATGCCATCTGCATAACTAAAGTTGTTGAGACATAATATATTATCAAAGTAACATTTGACTCTAGTGTTGCTCAGCTCCGCAGTCACCCGGTCCACGACGTCCACTGTTGGACATAGGCCTCCCCCAAGCGTCAGCACAACGACCGGTCCTGTGCGTCACGCATCCATCTGATTCCCGCGACCCTGATCAAGTCATCGGTCCACCTTGTTGGAGGCTTTCCATCGCTGCGTCTTCCGGTACGTGGTCATGGTTTTGTAATACATTTTAAATAAAATGTACAAATTCATTAAAATACACCTGACACAAAATTAACTATAACTAAACTCAACAAGATAGACCAGTTTTTAAAGCTAACATCAGTTTCGTAAATTAAGTTTGGAACACAAGATAAATGCCCTCGGGCGGGAATTTATGGGCATTTATTGGGAATTTTTCCAATTCTCCCAAAATGCTAGGGTATTTGTCCATCTCTAGCAGTGTTGCCAGCCCTGCTATAGAGTAAAACTGTACATATGCTTGAAAAAAACTAGAAAACTGTTAATACCAAATTGAAGAACAATTAATCTACATCTTTATCTTTTTATAATATTGTATTTTTAATTATAGTAATAAAACCTTAAGGATTGGCCAGAAGTGGCTAAGGACAGAAAAGAGTGGAATAACGGAAGGGAGGCCTTTGCCTTGCAGTGGGACACAACGGGCTCATAAAAAAAAGTAATAAATAAAATATAATAAGGGGAAGGAATTAAAAAAAAGAATCATGTAATCATAAAAATGTCAATAAAAAATGCAAAAAGTTAAAAACTATAATTTATTGAAATGTTTGTCCAGTACTTCAGATATGTGCTTACTACTATAGCAAGGAAAGGTACCTACCTATGTATAAAAATGAGATAGTAGCTGCAAGAACAATACAAAAATTCCAAATGAGAATAGGATCGATGGCCATGTTGTGATGTCACGATTTAGTGTCAAAACAAGGGAAGAAATATTTAAACTTTAATTAATTTACGAAAAATTTAATTTATTTACAAAGGCGAACGGCAGGCTTGTATGGGCGTTTCGTACCGCTAAAAAAATTCGTGTTTTGGGATATTTTTGGTTTTAATTAGTAGATAAAATGAAAAAGAAGCTCTGTTTAAAATCTAAGATTTGTAAAAGTTGGGACACAAAAGTTATAACCAGTTTTATTTTTTTAAGGTTATGTACTGAGGTACTAATTTAGATTGTTATTTGTAGGTACATAAACATTGTTTTGATGATTATTAGTAAATGTTCTAGATTACTTGTCGTTCTTTTAGTGTTTTACTTACCCTGAAATAGGTAGATTGAGATGAGGGTTGTTTCTACATACTTAGTGGGAACGTCCAGCCGCAGATTGTAACAGTTTGATAATAATTTCCCCTATATTTATTATACTCTTTGTTGATAATGATTGGTTTTTAAGTGTAGGTAGGTACTTAATTCATGAATCCCCAAGCGACCACCGGTGGCCGCGCATCTATTGTCTTACTATTGTGTCTCTAATTGACGGTATCTGAAGGGTTAAGTAAAAAAAATATTTTGATTTTGTACGTACATTTATTCATTAATTCTTAATACAACTTCATCTAAGAAGGGGGCAGGTCGGGTAATACCCTCATGGCGAGCATAGCTCAAATACCAAATATTACTCATCACATGAGAACAGCATCCCACTGTCCTTAACCCTACAATGCAATTGCAACAATAACTTAGGATTGCTTCCCGACCGTTCATATTAAACTGGAATGATCCACATCCACATGATCAGGTGAAGGAGGTTGAATGTTTTCAACTATTGGGGCAATCCTTGTTCTTCTAGCTCTCAGTCAACATGGCACACAAGCTTGATCTTCAGGATGAAGCTAAAACATAAAATAAAGAAAGGTTTGCATTCAAACATGCATGGTAATAGAGGAAAATAATTTATATTATTTAATTTCTTAGTTTAAATCAAATAAAGACATTAATGGTAGTCATAGAAGGTACATGTTTTTATACCTCTCGTGGTTGGATCCAAGTAGAAACTACATGAGCCAATTTCTTGTTCTTCATTTGCCCCTTCAATTAAAATCCTGCGTCGACTAATTCTCAGTATGGATCGTCCGCGCACCACACAAACACTTTGATGGCCAACTCGTCTTCTCGGTATACTTTCAATTGAATGAGAAGCTAGCTCCCAACATGCATGGCAAACATGGTCAGCAGGTGTTATCTGGCAAAATAATAAAGTATTATTGAATTGGACCCGTGCCATTCTGTCAGTCTGGTTATGTTGTGCGGGACTGGCAGCACAGTATGATTAGAGTAGCCTCGTTCGGTTGAAACACCGTCGTGTAATCAAGGAGGCGGACGGCGGCGACGACCTCTCGCATTGTGCCCTGATTCACGCCATGGTCCGGAGTGAGAGGGACTGGTATGCGATCGCCTCCTTCGGCAAAGCAGTAATACTAAAGAACGGGACGGCCATAAGAATGAGGGAACGATTATCCTAACGCCCCAGCCGCCGCAAAGGGACCAGTGAGGAGAGTTCCTCAGTGGCCTACTCTTATGCAGAATGTTATTCGAAAAAAAAAAAACTTACATCTCTAGGATATGTCCACAGTCGGATAGTGTTGATGACACCTTCGCCCTCATCGGATAACGCATGCCTTCTTATTTGGGACAACCGAATGTTGCAATTAATGCATTGCAAACTCGACATGTTATTAGGGCACGTATAAACACACAGCACAGTTAATAAAGCGTTCTTTCGCGAAACTATAACCAAGATATAGAGTACGGAGGAGCAGGCGCTTAACTCAACGTAAAAATAGCCAGATAATTCACCATATTGCTCAGATGCAGTCAGAAACCACAATCAAAACAACAGCAAAGAACTGAAAACTTCAATCAAAGCAATTGTCAATAATGACAGATGCACAAATGCAGCTGTCAATAAATAATTGCCATATGACTAAAAAAGACATTACCTAAATGTCGAAACGTTTCTTTTGTTAAATAATTAATTATTATGCAACAATTATGCATGCTTATGTATAATACGTAAGTGTTTAATTATTTTTCTTGTTATTCCCAATACTAAATGATTATTTATCATACCGATATTTGTGTTATTTTACAATGGCAACTTCTGAAAACATAACTGCGTTAAGTTATGATTTTATTACGTTTAATTATTCAAATCTTTTTATTGATATTTCTGAATAATCCGGAGTTCTAAAAATATAACAATTATATGAAAATAAATGGCTTAGGTGCCTTAATAAGTGGTATAAATTCTATTACAAAACAACAAAAAAAGTTTGCGGTACGAGATCTGCCATTCGCCTTTGAACGAAAAAAGTTTATTCTGAATCCAGTTTTTCAATTAAACTCATCTCCGAGTTCTTCAATTTTGACAAAATTTTACTCAAAACAATTTTTTTTTATCTGATTTACCTTTTATTGTAGTTATAGAGAGATTATAATTTGTTAGAGTCTGTCTAATGAAAGCGTAACCTGGAGTTTTTTTTTTAAATTAAAGTGGCAACATTATTTTGCCGCCAAAATCACGTCTAAGTCTATGACTGCAATTGTCAGTTTTTGGAAACAGATATTTATTTATCAACAATAACTGCTTTATCATGGGTAAAACAATATAAAGTTATGTGCGAAAGCTGCTACACACTATCATCAGTAAGTTTAAACAAAAACAAGAAGAGAAAGAAGTTGTTTTCTAAGAAAAACAACAATGTTTATACACGATCTTGGATTTTTAAGTTAGTGTGACACTTTAATCTTGATCATTGTTGACTGACCACTAGATATTTTTACGGTATGAATGATGATGACTATTTTAATTGACTATCGCAGTTTTGTGCTCTTGGTATTCTTGTCGGAAGGCCAAAATGCCAAATTGTAAATAAAGAATATTATATACGGCATTTGAGAGAACAGATAAAATAAATTTGGAATAATATCTAACATTTTGTGTATTATTAACCTTTACCATACATCTACCAATAAATAAATCTACACAATTTTAAGTTCTTATACACCTCGCAAGCATGATATCTTCAATGTCATCAGTGGTGGCCGAATTACCAGTACCTATTCATTTTATTAGACGTTGTTCTATTGTACAATCGTCATATATAAAAAAATACTCAAGTACCAAAACTTTTTTCTCCTACTATTTCAATAATACCATATTCAAATTTTTGGGTTTCAACCTCCTTTTCTCAGGTCACGCTTTCAGTAGACGGACTCTAGCTTTGTTTTCATCAAGTTAGTTAATGCTCGAAAACAAGCGTTCTACCGCGTGTACGGACTACGCAGCAAATAAAAGTAGATGGCACCAGCGAGCTAAATAAAAAAAAACTGTAGATTTTGCTTAATTTCAAGGCCTAAACTAAAAACTAAGAGAATGTCCAAAAAAATGTAAATCTACAGTTAAAACTGTAGGGTTGGCAACCCTGATCTCTAGTCTCTGTCACTGTCAATGAAGTAAATCAATGCTGCGTTCCGACTCACGCACGGTTCTCATGTGTTACTGGCAAAATTGTAGAGTCTCTTCCACAAATGCCGTTAGTGAAGAGTTGAATTTTAAGTTTACTCACCTACGACATCATCTCGCTGTGAGCGCGCCAACACCGCTAACCGTGGGCGTCAACAGTGTCGTTTCAACGATGAAACTTTTATTTTTACGGTGTTAATAGCCTTGTTATCGTGAATCGGAACGCAGCGTAAACTTCAAAACAACAGTTTTCATGAAACAAAAAAAACATCGTTTGAATTTGAAAGTTAACGTATCGTGTCACTGAGTGCTTTCGAGTTTACGACAAATAAATAAATATTAAACATGTCTGAGTTCAAGACGCCCATCAAAAACAAAGCCCTGGATATTAACGACAAAATCACAATACCGCCGTCACCGTTTTTAAACAGACTTGGCTATGGAACAGGTACAAATACTACGTTTCTTATAAGAGTAATCCGCGTGGTTGAAACTTTAGTTAAAACTATGTTTATCTAAAAATTTTAGGTGTAAGTGTGATGCAACTGGTCAGATCTCCCCGTGCGGGCAAAATTCGTTCGCCATGGGCTCTCAAAATGTTGAACAAACGAGTAAAACCGAACAAAGTGTACACTGACCGTATCAAGGCTGAAGCTGAACTTCTGCAGCGCATGTCACACCCTAATATCGTCGGGTTCCGTGCGTTCAGCAAGACGAAGGTCCTGTATTTAGGGATGGAGGCCTGTGACGTGTCCCTTGGTGATATGATTGAGAAAAGAGTAGAAGATGATGGTGAACCATTTTTGCCAAAGCAAATATTGAAAGTAAGTCATTACACTCATCTATATATTAATAAAATATTATGTAAATTCACACTGGTCAGTGGGTTGTCTGAGGGGCGACTCTTTTTACAATGCACCTGCAACCCTTAGGACTAGGTAGTTTCAGAGTTAGGTATTTTGAGTAAAACATGTGTCAGATCCTACTTTTAATACTCAACTTCAAATCAGAAATTGTGTGTTAGAATTTCAGTGATGTTTTACCTAAATATTTTGCCACACAATTTTCAGTTTCAATTCAACGGGTTGGTTCATGAAGTATAACTTTAAACTTTTATTGTTTATAAATGTTTTGAATAAACTGAACTTAATAAAGTAAAGAACTAACTAAACCTAAGTATATTCCAGGTAGCAGCAGACATAGCCAGTGGTCTGGACTATCTTCACTCAAAGATGCAGATACTACACGGAGACATGAAGTCCTACAATATCCTTGTGAATGGAGACTTTGTGATCTGCAAGCTGTGTGACTTTGGAGTCACTCTACCGCTTGACGAGAATGGCGTATTTGACAAAAGTAGAGCTGGGAAAGCTGTGTACTTTGGTAAGTTGTATGTAAAACACAAGTTTGATGAAATCAGAAACATTTATTTCAAATAGCCCAATTATGGGCACTTTTGAATTGGCAAAAGGTGTTCATAAAAAAACAGGGAAGCTAAATCGCATGTTCCAAAGCATTGATTAAAAAAAAAAGCAATGCAAGAACTCCATGGATACTCCTAAGTCATATTATTAGTTGCATAAATCTTGGTAACACTATGTAAACTAATAATAAAGAAATACTACTTATAAAATAGAAATTCAAATAATCCACTGGCTGCTAAGAGATTTAGTAAATCTCAATTGACAGGGCCCATTCACAAGCATGACACGCATATCAGCCTCAACCATAGTCGGCTCAACCATAAGAGGATAGATGATATTAATTATGTCTAAAAATGGTCAATTCAGCTTGAGGAAGTCTGGTGATTAATGCTCATGTGCTCTCTGTATGACAAGAAGCTGCAACGGCAGTTTCAAGCTGGTTGTTCATCATAGAATCTTCTAAAATCAACATAGGAAGAAGGTGCTCCATAACCCAGTACAGGATGATACGAATAGGTATTGGTTGGGTATAGAGGGAAATCATAGGTTTTCTAAATGCCTGTTTTTCTATTCTTAAATGTTTCATTTGTTTGTTTTTGTGTTTTGTGTTTGTTTGTGTTTTTCCATAGTCTTATGGCTAAGAAGTTAATTATAAACAGAATCAATTGTTTGGAAAATCACAGGAGGTTTTTAAAGCTAAACATTTTCTCTGTGGTATGCTTTTAATTATGTAATTGTTGAAATACCGATGTTCGTCTAGTTGTAAACTATTGTTCTTTAAAAAAGAAAAATTGCATTTTTATTTCAATACTCCAGAATGTTTTATCAATCATTCTGCATTTTTAAGTCAAACTAATATTGTTTTAATTTCATTACTCATAACAATTATATGCAAATACAAAATATTTAATTTTAGTTAACAGATATATTTTTACAGTCCTATGTTATTGTTCTTATTTAGGGTTCCATACCCAAAGGGTCAGTCCGTCCGTCTGTCTGTCACCAGGCAACTCATGAACTGTGATAGTTGGACAGTTGAAATTTTCACAGATGTATTGCTGGTGCCGCTATAATAACAAATACTAAAAAAACAAAATAAAATAAATATTTCAAACATAATAATTTGTATGGGGGCTCCATACAATTTATTTTTTTAAATGTTTTTATAGATAATGGAATTGCACCCTTCATGACTGTGAGAGTCTGACTTGCACATGACCAGTTTTTTTTTATTAGTTATTTTCATGTTTATAAAATGTGACACAAACTTTCTTCCACCTACAAAATAACATATGAGGCTTTACTCTTCTGGTGAATGCTCTATCACTATCGCCCGCTCCGTCCAAGCGGATGTCATTTGGATGATTTTTGCCTATCAAAATATAAATACTCAGTTTCGTTTACGAAGTAAGACGAATTAAGAGGATTGTATAATGTAGGTTGACGTAAATATGTACGTACTAGCTTTTGCCCGCTGCTTCGCCCGCGTAGGTACATAAAATATAGCCTATGTCACTCAGGAATAAAGCAGCTTTCTATTGGTGAAAGAAGTTTAGCAATCGGACCAATACTTCCAGAGATTACCGCCTACATACAAACTTACAAATTTTACCTCTTTGTAATATTAGTATAGATTACGCCCTCACATTTGAATTTGGAGCGCTACCTTTAAGCATCCCTCTCTTCAAATTCCAGGTACAGAAGCTTGGAGTGCCCCGGAAGTGATCCACGGCGGCGAGATATCTTCTAAGACGGACATATGGCCTCTGGGCCTCACAATGTGGGAGATGATGGCTCTGATGCCCCCGCACACACTGAACGGCGACTCCATGGAGGACAGTGTGCAGTGTCTCGACGATACTGTGGACAGTATCGAGGATTACTTCTCTAATAGATATGGTGAGTTCTGGAAGTTTCTGTGTACACCTGTACTTAGTAGAATCTGTTGTCAAATTAGCTAGATTCTAATACATCTAAATCTCCATATTAATCTAACCTAAATACTCCCGTTTATTCCGCCAGAGTCGCACATCCACGACCAAATACTCCATGTCGTCAGCTTTTCTGTTACCTATGGGGATTGAAAAGCTAAACGAAATGTTGTACCCAGTCGCAAACACACGACCGTGGAGAATAGACAACATCACATTCAGCTAATACCAAATTCTAGCTACATTCTCAATTATAGATACGGGACGGATCTTGAGCGCTGGCTTCAATTTGCGCAGAAATCAAATATTCGGTCTCTTTAGTGGTACGAAATAAGACGCGGGGGCGGAGAGCGTCAGTGATTGGCTCGCCGCGCTATCATGTCATAGACGTCACTCGTGATTCGTTCCCTACGCTTGCTGCATGTATCTAACAACGACGACGACAACGAGCCAATCGCCAATATATGGAATGCGCAAAGCGATCCCCACTCTGACACCGAGCGCTCAAAATCCGTGCCGATATCTATACCCTGTTTGCTAAGAAGAATCTAATGTAACCAAATAAAATTATTAAGCTCAAAAAAATTTACGTAAACCGATGTATTGGCCTGGTTACGACTTCAACCTTAGTGGCGCGCGACGCGGTGAGCGGGGCGGCGTCGGTAAGCGCGCGCGTTTTCTTACTTTTACTTTTGATTTTTACCGCTCGCCGCTGCAGCAGCAAGGTCGTGAACAGGCCGTAAGGAGTAATAAATAAAACTTAATTCCCCAGGCACCAGGCCCGCACTGCCAGTAAACATCTCGGAGAAGCAGTACATGCACCCGTTGGCACTGTTCTACTGCTGCACGGAGACTATGTCATCCATGCGCCCCACCGCACATCATCTATCCGTCGCCGCGAAGGACATGCTCGACCAATGCGAGGACGCCACGAGATAAGCTGCTTTATGAAAAGGCTTTTAGACTAGTTTTAAGGTGGACCTCTATTATAAGATTCATACACGATCACGTCAAACCGGAACTAGCTGGCCATAATGTTCCCATCCACTCCTGTAAGCCAGAATCAACAGTGTTGATTACCATCAAGTCCACGATCACTCACCGAGGTGTACGTGACTAAGCGACTACGGTGACGTGATGCCAGCTGCAAACCAGCGCTGGGTGTGTGACGCCCAGCAATGGCTGAATTGGCGAGCCTTTCGGTTTGGGCAAGCTCAGCGTAACTGTTCCTGTTGCCTGCGTCGAATAAATTCTATTCTATTGTGTGTGACACGACTGCTCATCTAGCCAAGTTACTACCGTTTAGTTTTGATTCTCTTGCGTCGAACGCCTCAAGTTATCCACGCTTCTGACGTGTGTGTGTTTGTTCTGACCACGTGACAGCGTTGAGATGACGTCAGAACAAAGGACTTGGAGGCGTGGCTAACTCGAGGCGTTTAAATTGGCTAGTGGGGGCTGCTCAAGATGTGACGGTGACTTGACATGTGCATGAAGTTTTATTCTCATTATTTCATAAAGGCTTGTCTTTATTGGTTTTAACCACTAAATGGGGTTGATGTGTAGAAGTATCTACCATTGGGAAGGTAAAATTACTAATGTGTATTTTACTCTGGTTTTTTGCTGTACCTAATTATGATAATGCTTTAGTAATATTGTGTAGAATTAATTGACTGAATAATGTTGTTTGTATGACATAAGTATTTGACCATCCTGCAGTTAGCAGGATATTTTTGTATACAATACATTTTTTATTGTGAAATTCATTTTTTTTTAATAATATTTATTCTGCCTTTTGTCTGGTAACAAAAACACAATTTGTAAGTAAAACGTTATATTAAAAAAAAAAACAACTGTACGGTTCATATAACTTAACAACAATGTTGGAACTTACGTCTACACCGACACGTATTATGCTATGTATTAATACAATGACTTAACCAAGTTAAATAATTGTTTATTTGGTGATAATCCCTAAACCTTCATTTAAATAATTGACCTTTATATGGAACTATGTTGCATTGCTACAGGAACTCACTATTGACAAAAATTATGTAGAATATTGACCATTTTATCAGATTCAGGGTTAAGTGCCATTTTTTTTTCTTATAACAAGATAAAATTCATCTTCAAAAATGTATAATTAAATACTGATCTACCATGTTTAATTAGGTACCTATTAAGCAATTAAACTGCCTGATGAATATATAATTTTAAGACTGAGAAAAAATCATATTGCATTATTTCTGTTCATCGGCAATTTAATTGTCAATAGAGAGAATTAAACCACTTCATGAGATTCCTCACTGAGATATCGCTCTAACTTTGATAAATTTAAAATACAATTGAGCGATGATTACAATACAAGTCGTGTCGTACGATACAAATAATTCGCTTATACTACGCTACAACAATACAACAGTTATCCTATCAACTAGTTGTGTATGTGATTGTATGAAAAATACATTCTTTTCGATTCTAAACTAAAGTGAATAAGACGAATCGCGGTCATTAAAGGTAGAAAATGTAGAAATATATTGAGCACACGTGTGCCACGTACGATAATCTGGGCGCGTCGGTCTCCATACATTTTATATGGCTACTAGACTTGTAGAGCTACAATAGATCTACGCCACGCGACGCGACTCTATGCAATCAGGCGTGGCTCACGTATGCTAATGTTTAGTTTCATTTAATTCTGGTATTTGAAATTCTGTTTAAATTCGGGATTTTAGTAATGAAGTTATCTAAAACAGTGATTTGGGTTCGGCATGACCGCGACACAATGTTGACTAGTGTAAAATTAAAAAAATGTTTACATATTCGCTTATTGACTAAATCAGCACCAACGATAAACACAATATTAATATTTTTTGTAAACGGTAGCAACAGACTTATTGATCTCAGGGTAATAAAAGAATTTGCTATGTGAGGTTTTAATTTTTATGTATGTATATTTTGCTCAAAGAGATGACCATTATTTTTTGCATATCTGCTCGAAAATATCAAAATACATTATGCAGATCTAACGTAAGGTATTACTGACGTGCAATCATATTGTAATGATACTCATTATATGTGGTCAATAATTCGATTTGCATGAAGGACCTCAATAAAACGTAAAATGACCCACAGTAGGTACAAAACAAGCTGTGAACCATAGTTAAATATATACTTTCTGAGATTCTTTTAAGTATTTATATATTTAAATACGGCAGCTTGTTTTGTACTATCTATTGTCTTTAGAGACGAAAAATGGCATTTTCGTATGTACGCCCATTTGAGAAGCCATCACGCAAATTGACAGGCAGCACTGCCCAGCCTCCATTCCGATCTGTGCAGAACTCATCGCGCAGTAGGAGTTGTTACTTGGGGCTAGCTCAAATCCCTCACTGTATTCAGGATAGTAATAGTAGTTTATTAACACTTATGAATGGTCTGGATTTGATATGTTGCCCATAATTATCACACAATCATGAACACAATCTAATATTGTCATTATTTACAGTTTTTTAAAAGGTTTTTCTGTAGTCTATTGCTACCGTTTACTTAGTATCAATAATATAATTCAGTATTGAGTGAGGTATTGCGTAAGGCGAGTGGGTAAAGCTATACAAGTATGGCGGCGAGTACATCATACAAAATATCGGTTAGTAACTATCGTTAGGAATATGAGATTGTATGCAGATCGATAACCACATGAGATATATAACAAATGTATTGTCGTTGTTAGTTGGGTGATGCTATTTACAAAGTTTTATTTGTTTTTACCATTCCCTGTGACCATTCATTGTGGTGACACTAGGGGGAGGGTCTATGTCAAACAGTGGATGTTTTTCAGCTCCAATGGTGATGATTTGTTTATACATAAATTGTTTAATTTGATTGAACAGAGGTTGATTTGGAGTTGAAAAATTACAAAAGTTTAATTAATTGAAAACAATACAAAAGAAGGTAAAAGTTTATAAACATAATATTTTAAGTTTATAAATATAATATTTTGTGATAATTATTGTGAGAAATATTGTTTCCCTGGGCGACGCTGACATTGCACACCAGCAGCGTTATAAGTATGTATACCTACTGCAGGGAGTTGGACTATTTGATACACACTATTTTACAAATCGCCTAACAATTTAAAAATACTAGTGGACATATACACAGTCAACAACTTAGTCTTTATGCCAATAACCTAGTTGTTGATTACCATTCCCTTAGAATTAAGATAAATTGACGCAGAGCCGAAAGCGTTTATCTAAAAATTCACAAAGCTTTGTCAAGATATCAATCGCGCACATCGACTCTGCGTCAACGCACATTTATCCTTATGAGATAATTTCTGGGCTAGCATTAATAGCGACAGCATCCAACTAACAGCAAACTCGTAGATAGTTCTAGTAAAGTGTTTGCCACAGTATCACGTGTGCAGCTCCTGCTCGAGGCGGCGCAGGTACTGCAGCACGTCGAGCTTGCGCGCCGCCTCCGCCGCCTGCCGCGCCGTGAGCCCGGCCGAGTTGCGCGCGCTCAGTACCGAGCGTCGCGCGAGGAGCCTCACGCACGCGAGCTGACCGAACATCGCCGCGCCATGCAGCGCTGTTTGACCGTTCTGTAACACAATCCAATGAAAAATATAACTAACTAAATTAAAAATATAAACTTAGAAATGCGACGAAAATGGTTATTTCGAAACCAGAGTTTTTCAATTAAGTTTATCAAAATCGAACCTCTGTAACATCTCAGAATTAAATTAATTTTATTACGTTGTCCCCAACAATATAATATCACTTTCGATTTAATTCCATAATAAGAACTATAAAGGTAAGTAAGTATATAGAATAGAGAGTAATCCTACAATCAACATAATTATCTCCGTTATTAGAGGAAGATCCTCCAACCAAACGAAATATTATGCCTAACCCATCCCACTACCCAATAATTGATTACGTTTCAAGGTTATGACACAGGATTACAATGCAAAATACGATTACGATACAGAATTTTAAATTGTTTCAATAATGCATTATAAATATCACAACAGAGGTTCACGATATGACAATAAATCCTTACTAATATTATAAAAGCGAAAATGAGTTTGTTTGTTTGTTACGTCAAACGGCAAAACCGATTTTGATGAAACTTGGTACACGGATAGACGGACATACCTAGGATACTTTTTATCCCGGAAGTATGTTCCCTTGGGATAATTTTCTGCTATCACGCGGGCGAAGCCGCTGGGAGCAGCTAGTAAATTATATAATTAAAATTCCCGTTGTTGATGAATGGCATTCTTGTTCAAAAATGTTTGATATGAGCTTGATAAAATATATTACAGCGCTATCTAGCAGAAAGTAGATTTCAAACATTTTTCTTATAAACTTGTGTCAGCACCATCTAGCGGCGAATAGTATCATTGGAAGTGTCAACGAGTTGCATTAAATTACTCACTAGATGTCGCTACAATACACTAAGTTTATGTAAAATAACATAAATTGGTTCTTACAGGCAACAATCCAAGGTTTGGTTTGTATTTGAGCAATTCTACGACCACAGCAGCGTGACCTTTGTGTGCAGCTTTGAACAGTGGTGTAGCGCCGTCCTGGAAAAAATTTAAAATACATTTTAAAATAAATTTTAAGTACAAGAGCTAATCAGAATAGCTTTAACAATTGTGCGAAATTTTATCATATAGGAAAATAAGCATTTTTAAGGAGCTATTTGAACAATGGTCTCCACGAGTTCTACTGGTATACACTAGTTTAGGCTAAAGGGTTGTTTTTTTATGTGGGAAAACTTCCACTGACATTCACATTTCTCATCCTTGGGCGGGGCTGGAGGGCGTGTCAGACTTTTACTGACCACAACGCTCTTCTATTTTCTTGGTCGCTTTTCATACCAGTGGGTCTACTCGCTTTCTCCGAAAAACTAAGTTTTGATTGAAATTTCGCGTGTTTCCTACCAAGGTACCTTTCGTTCCCGAAATTTCGCACGAACGAAAATTGTTTGACGTACCGATTCTCTGAACCTACTCTAATTAGTTACCAATGTTTCGAAAAAAATGAAAAAATATATAATTATGACAGAGGATTATTAGCAATTTTAACGTCAAATGAACGAAAGTTACGAAAGTTTCGTTTCGAGAAAGCGAGTAGACCCCCAGGGCCGGGTTTTCTTTTCAGAAGCGAACCCATGGCCCCAGTAGGCTTCGTCCCTACTGGGCCCCTACGGTTTGTTGACATCTCCTTGAGACGCGCCTGGAACAATACGCGCCGTTGACGGCTTGGGCTCGGTTCAGACGGTTACTAGACGGTTGGACGGCGGGCTACCCATTGCTCACCGTCCACAAGACAGTGGCCGGGAATCGAGACCGGGGTTTCTGGCGGCGGCTGAGGCGTGAGGGCCATTGCCTCACACTTGCAGCTTCTTCCTTTGCTAGCAATACTGCTTCGCAGAAGGAGCTAATCCTGCCACTCCTCGTTGCTTCGGATTCGGACCATGGTCTAGAACAAGAGAGAACAAGAACTTCTCGAACTGACCATGTCCGGTGAGAACCTGCGTTATGTGAAAAGTGAGGACGCCGTGTGGTCTTTCCAGTCACTCCTCAAAGAGGGGGGACTTACCGCCGTAATTACGGTGTGTCCTGGCTAGCATCTAAGATTTTATCCATGATACAGAGAATACTTATACCATTGCGATTTTGGACGCAACATGAGTGACATCCCACTTTAAGAATGATGAAGTTTCCTCATTCAATCAATCATAGCAGTACGTGCGTTTGACATGTTGGTGGCCATCTTCTTACTGTTTTTGTTGATGACAGTTTAAATTCCTGTGCTTCCCACCTTTTTTTTTTGCGTTGGGGAAAATTATCTTATGACAAAACCGCTCTTAGGTGGAGCGGGAGGTAGTGTCAGACTCTTACTGACTAAAAACCCCATCCCGTTCCTTCTAGCCTTCATACCGGGGCACGAGCTCCCTTTCGGACAACCCTGTCCCCAGTAGGCTTCGACCCAGCTGGGCCCCTCCTGCTGCTGACAACTCCTTGAGGCGCGCGGGACCAGTGCGCGCCGTCGATGTCTTGGACTCGGTCCATTACCGGACGATCGGACAGCGAGCTACATGGCTCGCCGTCCGCGAGTCCGCGTCTACGGTGGCCGGAAATTGGGATCGGAATCCCGGCGGCGGCGGCGAGGGCGCCGTAGCCTGATGCGGTCGGCTTCCTCCTTTACTAGCATTATTGCTTCGTAGAAGGAGGAGATCGCCTGCTATTCCTCCTCGCTACGGACCATGGCCTCGACCAGGGCCTGGCGCGAGAGGTCTCCGCCACCGATCGCCCCCACGAGGGCACGGCGATGCTCCGCCCAGGCAGGGCACACCTCGACGGTGTGCTCCACCGTGTCCTCCGGGCGTTGCGCACAGTGGCAACACCCGGGCGTCTCTTCCGACTTGATTTGGAACAGGTACCTCCCGAACGTGCCATATCCGGTGAGGACCTGCGTCATGCGGTAGGTAAGGACGCCGTGAGGTCTTTCCAGTCACGCCTCAAAGAGGGGACTTACCGCCATAATCGTGGCATGGTCGGTGATCCACAGCGGCGTGGCGCGGTCCGCGCGCGCCGCGTCCACGTTGGTATCAGTAGTCCCTACCTGTCGGACATGGTCGACCCTGGCGCCAGCCGCCAGCAGCAGGCGCGCCACGTGCTGGTGGCCGCACTGCGCGGTGATCCACAGCGGCGTGGCGCGGTCCGCGCGCGCCGCGTCCACGTTGGTATCAGTAGTCCCTACCTGTCGGACATGGTCGACCCTGGCGCCAGCCGCCAGCAGCAGGCGCGCCACGTGCTGGTGGCCGCACTGCGCGGTGATCCACAGCGGCGTGGCGCGGTCCGCGCGCGCCGCGTCCACGTTGGTATCAGTAGTCCCTACCTGTCGGACATGGTCGACCCTGGCGCCAGCCGCCAGCAGCAGGCGCGCCACGTGCTGGTGGCCGCACTGCGCGGTGATCCACAGCGGCGTGGCGCGGTCCGCGCGCGCCGCGTCCACGTTGGTATCAGTAGTCCCTACCTGTCGGACATGGTCGACCCTGGCGCCAGCCGCCAGCAGCAGGCGCGCCACGTGCTGGTGGCCGCACTGCGCGGTGATCCACAGCGGCGTGGCGCGGTCCGCGCGCGCCGCGTCCACGTTGGTATCAGTAGTCCCTACCTGTCGGACATGGTCGACCCTGGCGCCAGCCGCCAGCAGCAGGCGCGCCACGTGCTGGTGGCCGCACTGCGCGGTGATCCACAGCGGCGTGGCGCGGTCCGCGCGCGCCGCGTCCACGTTGGTATCAGTAGTCCCTACCTGTCGGACATGGTCGACCCTGGCGCCAGCCGCCAGCAGCAGGCGCGCCACGTGCTGGTGGCCGCACTGCGCGGTGATCCACAGCGGCGTGGCGCGGTCCGCGCGCGCCGCGTCCACGTTGGTATCAGTAGTCCCTACCTGTCGGACATGGTCGACCCTGGCGCCAGCCGCCAGCAGCAGGCGCGCCACGTGCTGGTGGCCGCACTGCGCGGTGATCCACAGCGGCGTGGCGCGGTCCGCGCGCGCCGCGTCCACGTTGGTATCAGTAGTCCCTACCTGTCGGACATGGTCGACCCTGGCGCCAGCCGCCAGCAGCAGGCGCGCCACGTGCTGGTGGCCGCACTGCGCGGTGATCCACAGCGGCGTGGCGCGGTCCGCGCGCGCCGCGTCCACGTTGGTATCAGTAGTCCCTACCTGTCGGACATGGTCGACCCTGGCGCCAGCCGCCAGCAGCAGGCGCGCCACGTGCTGGTGGCCGCACTGCGCGGTGATCCACAGCGGCGTGGCGCGGTCCGCGCGCGCCGCGTCCACGTTGGTATCAGTAGTCCCTACCTGTCGGACATGGTCGACCCTGGCGCCAGCCGCCAGCAGCAGGCGCGCCACGTGCTGGTGGCCGCACTGCGCGGTGATCCACAGCGGCGTGGCGCGGTCCGCGCGCGCCGCGTCCACGTTGGTATCAGTAGTCCCTACCTGTCGGACATGGTCGACCCTGGCGCCAGCCGCCAGCAGCAGGCGCGCCACGTGCTGGTGGCCGCACTGCGCGGTGATCCACAGCGGCGTGGCGCGGTCCGCGCGCGCCGCGTCCACGTTGGTATCAGTAGTCCCTACCTGTCGGACATGGTCGACCCTGGCGCCAGCCGCCAGCAGCAGGCGCGCCACGTGCTGGTGGCCGCACTGCGCGGTGATCCACAGCGGCGTGGCGCGGTCCGCGCGCGCCGCGTCCACGTTGGTATCAGTAGTCCCTACCTGTCGGACATGGTCGACCCTGGCGCCAGCCGCCAGCAGCAGGCGCGCCACGTGCTGGTGGCCGCACTGCGCGGTGATCCACAGCGGCGTGGCGCGGTCCGCGCGCGCCGCGTCCACGTTGGTATCAGTAGTCCCTACCTGTCGGACATGGTCGACCCTGGCGCCAGCCGCCAGCAGCAGGCGCGCCACGTGCTGGTGGCCGCACTGCGCGGTGATCCACAGCGGCGTGGCGCGGTCCGCGCGCGCCGCGTCCACGTTGGTATCAGTAGTCCCTACCTGTCGGACATGGTCGACCCTGGCGCCAGCCGCCAGCAGCAGGCGCGCCACGTGCTGGTGGCCGCACTGCGCGGTGATCCACAGCGGCGTGGCGCGGTCCGCGCGCGCCGCGTCCACGTTGGTATCAGTAGTCCCTACCTGTCGGACATGGTCGACCCTGGCGCCAGCCGCCAGCAGCAGGCGCGCCACGTGCTGGTGGCCGCACTGCGCGGTGATCCACAGCGGCGTGGCGCGGTCCGCGCGCGCCGCGTCCACGTTGGTATCAGTAGTCCCTACCTGTCGGACATGGTCGACCCTGGCGCCAGCCGCCAGCAGCAGGCGCGCCACGTGCTGGTGGCCGCACTGCGCGGTGATCCACAGCGGCGTGGCGCGGTCCGCGCGCGCCGCGTCCACGTTGGTATCAGTAGTCCCTACCTGTCGGACATGGTCGACCCTGGCGCCAGCCGCCAGCAGCAGGCGCGCCACGTGCTGGTGGCCGCACTGCGCGGTGATCCACAGCGGCGTGGCGCGGTCCGCGCGCGCCGCGTCCACGTTGGTATCAGTAGTCCCTACCTGTCGGACATGGTCGACCCTGGCGCCAGCCGCCAGCAGCAGGCGCGCCACGTGCTGGTGGCCGCACTGCGCGGTGATCCACAGCGGCGTGGCGCGGTCCGCGCGCGCCGCGTCCACGTTGGTATCAGTAGTCCCTACCTGTCGGACATGGTCGACCCTGGCGCCAGCCGCCAGCAGCAGGCGCGCCACGTGCTGGTGGCCGCACTGCGCGGTGATCCACAGCGGCGTGGCGCGGTCCGCGCGCGCCGCGTCCACGTTGGTATCAGTAGTCCCTACCTGTCGGACATGGTCGACCCTGGCGCCAGCCGCCAGCAGCAGGCGCGCCACGTGCTGGTGGCCGCACTGCGCGGTGATCCACAGCGGCGTGGCGCGGTCCGCGCGCGCCGCGTCCACGTTGGTATCAGTAGTCCCTACCTGTCGGACATGGTCGACCCTGGCGCCAGCCGCCAGCAGCAGGCGCGCCACGTGCTGGTGGCCGCACTGCGCGGTGATCCACAGCGGCGTGGCGCGGTCCGCGCGCGCCGCGTCCACGTTGGTATCAGTAGTCCCTACCTGTCGGACATGGTCGACCCTGGCGCCAGCCGCCAGCAGCAGGCGCGCCACGTGCTGGTGGCCGCACTGCGCGGTGATCCACAGCGGCGTGGCGCGGTCCGCGCGCGCCGCGTCCACGTTGGTATCAGTAGTCCCTACCTGTCGGACATGGTCGACCCTGGCGCCAGCCGCCAGCAGCAGGCGCGCCACGTGCTGGTGGCCGCACTGCGCGGTGATCCACAGCGGCGTGGCGCGGTCCGCGCGCGCCGCGTCCACGTTGGTATCAGTAGTCCCTACCTGTCGGACATGGTCGACCCTGGCGCCAGCCGCCAGCAGCAGGCGCGCCACGTGCTGGTGGCCGCACTGCGCGGTGATCCACAGCGGCGTGGCGCGGTCCGCGCGCGCCGCGTCCACGTTGGTATCAGTAGTCCCTACCTGTCGGACATGGTCGACCCTGGCGCCAGCCGCCAGCAGCAGGCGCGCCACGTGCTGGTGGCCGCACTGCGCGGTGATCCACAGCGGCGTGGCGCGGTCCGCGCGCGCCGCGTCCACGTTGGTATCAGTAGTCCCTACCTGTCGGACATGGTCGACCCTGGCGCCAGCCGCCAGCAGCAGGCGCGCCACGTGCTGGTGGCCGCACTGCGCGGTGATCCACAGCGGCGTGGCGCGGTCCGCGCGCGCCGCGTCCACGTTGGTATCAGTAGTCCCTACCTGTCGGACATGGTCGACCCTGGCGCCAGCCGCCAGCAGCAGGCGCGCCACGTGCTGGTGGCCGCACTGCGCGGTGATCCACAGCGGCGTGGCGCGGTCCGCGCGCGCCGCGTCCACGTTGGTATCAGTAGTCCCTACCTGTCGGACATGGTCGACCCTGGCGCCAGCCGCCAGCAGCAGGCGCGCCACGTGCTGGTGGCCGCACTGCGCGGTGATCCACAGCGGCGTGGCGCGGTCCGCGCGCGCCGCGTCCACGTTGGTATCAGTAGTCCCTACCTGTCGGACATGGTCGACCCTGGCGCCAGCCGCCAGCAGCAGGCGCGCCACGTGCTGGTGGCCGCACTGCGCGGTGATCCACAGCGGCGTGGCGCGGTCCGCGCGCGCCGCGTCCACGTTGGTATCAGTAGTCCCTACCTGTCGGACATGGTCGACCCTGGCGCCAGCCGCCAGCAGCAGGCGCGCCACGTGCTGGTGGCCGCACTGCGCGGTGATCCACAGCGGCGTGGCGCGGTCCGCGCGCGCCGCGTCCACGTTGGTATCAGTAGTCCCTACCTGTCGGACATGGTCGACCCTGGCGCCAGCCGCCAGCAGCAGGCGCGCCACGTGCTGGTGGCCGCACTGCGCGGTGATCCACAGCGGCGTGGCGCGGTCCGCGCGCGCCGCGTCCACGTTGGTATCAGTAGTCCCTACCTGTCGGACATGGTCGACCCTGGCGCCAGCCGCCAGCAGCAGGCGCGCCACGTGCTGGTGGCCGCACTGCGCGGTGATCCACAGCGGCGTGGCGCGGTCCGCGCGCGCCGCGTCCACGTTGGTATCAGTAGTCCCTACCTGTCGGACATGGTCGACCCTGGCGCCAGCCGCCAGCAGCAGGCGCGCCACGTGCTGGTGGCCGCACTGCGCGGTGATCCACAGCGGCGTGGCGCGGTCCGCGCGCGCCGCGTCCACGTTGGTATCAGTAGTCCCTACCTGTCGGACATGGTCGACCCTGGCGCCAGCCGCCAGCAGCAGGCGCGCCACGTGCTGGTGGCCGCACTGCGCGGTGATCCACAGCGGCGTGGCGCGGTCCGCGCGCGCCGCGTCCACGTTGGCTCCGGCTGTCACCAGGGCGCGGCACACTTCTTCGTGGCCGTTTTGGGCTGCTATGAAAAGAGGAGTGGCTTTGTCCTAGAGAGAAAGGGAAGATCTTTTAGATGTGGATTATAGGAATGTATAAATAAATAAGTAAACTTAGTACTCATTTCTCTGTAAGTAAACATAGTAAGTCGTAAATTTTTATCGTATTGTTGATATTTACAGATTCTAAAGATTTTTAATAGTCGTTACTTCGTTAACAGACAGTGTTCAGAGAGACAGTATTTTTTAAGTTGGTATATTTTCAGTACCAATAGGGAACTAAAAAGCCATACAAAAATTCATGAATCCAGCTTTTATTTGCGCAGCGGATGTAATAGAGGGGAATTATGTGTGAAAGACCAGCAAGTCATTCCTAGTAAACAGCATACGCTTTTACAACAAGCTGCCAAAGGCGGTAACTGAACTTAGTGAGGGAAAATTTAAAACTCATATTAAGCGTGTCCTAACCAAAAAAGCATTTTACAAGGTTAAAGACTATGTCGAAGACACGCTTGTTTGGCAATGACTACCTCTGCACATGTGGCCCCCTGGTAAATCATCAATATTATGTCTATTAACTGCCCCACCTTTGTTTTAATATACATAATTATATTTATTTTTCCTTTAACGAATTGCTTTTGCAATATTTTTATTTTTATTATTTAGACTTCAACTGCATTCAATTTGTTAGTAATTTATTTTGTTAACAGTTGTAATTATTTAAATTTTTCTTGCTTTTTTATAAAGTCTCTTTTTGGAATGTGAATGTGAGAACACTGTATAATCCACTTAGATAACTTTCTATTAAAACTTACTTTTTTATATTTTATTATTATGATTAATTTTGTGCTTTTGTGTACAGTGTTGACTGTTGTATTTATGTAAGAACAGTGTAGACCTGTTCTTACATAAATCAATCAATATTGTAATAAACACATTTTTTTAAAAAGTAACTATGGCGTTTCTTGCCGGTTCTTCTCCATAGGAAACGACCAATTTGGAACCGTGCACTAGCTTCTGACGTTTTATAAGTGCCTTTGTAGGCCTATATGAAATAAAATATTTTGACTTTTTTTTTTGACTTTTTGAAAGAGAATATGTAAGATGGCGAAAGAAAATTCACGGAGCAATGTTGGTTTTTAGTTTGTGCTAAGAACAAAGGTAATAAACAGTTTTTACAAGTTATCTTGTCACAAAATACCACATACATTTTTTTTTAATATTTAACCAACAAAAGCAAAACAGCAGAATGACTTTCACGTGTAGGGACAGCCTAGGCATCAATGGTTTGCTTACCTTCATAGAAGAGTTGACGTCAGCTCCCCTGCGGATGAGCTCGTCGACGACCGGCAAGTGGCCGCACTGGCACGCCACGAACAATGGTGTGCCGCCGTCCTAAAACAACCATGGTTACGTAGTTGTACTACCATTTATGGTCAAAAATATAATAGGATAAATAACCAACAGCATTTTCATCTATTTCCTTTGGGTAGTAGGGCCCAAAAAGTGAGTTCTTGCCAGTGAAACTTAGTCTTTAGAGTGCTGTTTTACCAGAGATGCTACATTGCTATATTTGCTATGGATGCAACTAATCTGTGTTTGGTACGAATGGACGCGTGCTATGGATGGTCGCGAGTAATGTAGGTATCTGCATAGCAGGTTACCTGCAATAGGCGCGCGATCTCTACTGTTCATACATCGCGTAGCACATCTTACTTGTGTTGCTATTAGTTTAGCGTCAGTAGAAACTGACATATAGTTTCGCAGATTAGCTTTCACATGCTCTCAACATGACCATGGCTGCATAGCACAACACCCTTATCCAAATAAAATTACAACGCACTTAAAAAACAGTTACATAATGAGAGACTGTTACAACTATATGTGTTACCAACCATGCTCGGCGCGTCGATGGCAGCTCCCGAGTCGAGCAGTAGTCGCGTGATGTCCAGGAACCCACCCTGCGCTGCGAAGAACAGCGCGCTTGTTCCTGTCTGAAACGTCCCCAATCTTCAGTGACTGTTAAAGGTTACAAGTCTTTTTTTCGTTTTAATGATAGATATTATTGGTTGATGACGAGTAACGTTGTCTGGACCGCGGATCAATAATAAACAGTTATCTGTGATAATTTTTTTCAGGTCTGCCAATAACAACAGAGCTGGTCCTGAATGTAGGAGTTGAGTCAAAAAACCATGACTTGGCGCAGTCTGGTAGACCTCAAATCTAATTAACTGTGTGGCCTCCAGTAGGAGACCAAGTCTTCAAGAATGTTTTAAAAATCTTAATTTAAAGAACAGTTCATTGGTATTTGGTATTTAAATTTAAAGAACTTAGTTTATAAATACCGTTCTACTGCAGGCCGGGTCGGCGCCCTGTGCCAGCAGCTCACGCACGCACTCTGTGTGACCCATCGCAGCTGACAGGATGAGCGGCGTTGTGCCATCCTAGGGACAAGAGAAAGATGGTGCTGTGAGTATGGCAAATATACAATAAATGTATCGTTGATAAGGAAATGGTGAGACGAACTGGAAATGCCAGCAAAAGAGGAAGGCTCGCGAAAGATCGATGTTTCCTAGGAATGGTACAATATAGGCTTATATATTAAAAAAAAAACTAGCTTTTGCCCGCGGCTTCACCCGCGTACATAAAAAATAGTAGCTGGACCAGTACTTCCAGAGGTTACCTCCTACAAACAAAAAAACAAACTTTACCTCATTATAATATCGTGGATTTATCCGACTTCTGTGATATAAAACTTTTGTAGAGCACAGTAGATACAGTAATCAAGTTCCATTACCCATGGAGCGATCTACATACCAACATTTATAGAGTTTTATTCAAGTTACAGCAGACGCGAAAATAGGACATTACATTTTCATCTGCACTATCGTTATCGTGGCTTCCCAAAGAGATAGTATCTCACTTGCATAATAATTTAGATTAGATTAGCTAAAACTGTGCTCTTATGTGTACCTACCTAATATTGTAAATCAGAACTGTACCGTATCATTCTTTCTACAGACACATTTTCGCTGCTGCAACTTTGATTTATCTGTTTACATGCTGTAATAGGATTAAGATATGACAACAGCATGTATACAGATATAAAATCATTGTAAATTCATTCGATAGGTCAGCCCAAAAAGATGGGCAGATCAAGTCCGGTCCACACTGGACACCCAATTGCATGTCGCACTTCATGACGCCAAGAACCGTCACAGACGGCGAGACACCATCAAGCTAATCCAGCGGGAACTTCACGACCCTCAGTAATGAGGAATACGACTCGAGGAGGAAGAGGAGAACCACTTGCGTTGGATTGGTCAGAAGTGATTCGTATGCTATTCGCAAGGGTCGTATGTTTGCGACTGGGTACTCCATCTCGTTTAGCTCTTCAATCACCATAGGTGACGCAAGAGCTGACGAGATGGAGTATTTGGTCGTGGATGTGCGACCCTGGCGGAATAAACGCGAGAGTGTTTGTCGACGACGGTTGAAGTGTTAAACCGTAACTAGTTACCATTCCGTCGTGTTTCCCAACATTAACGCATATATCTATACTAATATTATAAAGAGGTAAAATTTGTAAGTTTGTATGTAGGGGGTAATCTCTGGAGTACTGGTCCGATTGCTAAAATTTTTTCACCGATAGAAAGCTGCTTTATTCCTGAGTGACATAGGATATATTTTATTTACGCGGGCGAAGCCGCTGGCAAAAGCTAGTATATAATAAATATGCAAATAAACAGCTTAGGCCATGTTTTTCACATTTTCCACCGTAAAAGAAAACTCATTAGGAACTTTCATTTGCCGCTTTTTGCCAACATAAAGCCTCCGTCTGCGAATGTAGGCCGGCTGTGCTTTACGCCGCTTTGATGGAAGGGCAGTTTACTTTAGCGACAACTTTTTACAAGTTTACGCGAGAAATGTAAATTGTAAAGTTAATTTGTTTTCGCACTTGAGGGGCGAAAGTTTGAAAAGACGTAGATTTCAAAGTATTTTTTGCTGATTCGTTAAGTTTGTTTTTATTACAAAGAAATCGTACTGTATTGTGTTATTAGTCATTGCACAGATACATTTGACTGTGTAGTTAAATGAGTTTTCAAGAAGTCTTTCTTCAATATAAACGACTAGGTTTTGCCCGCAGCTTCGCACGCTTACATTAAATATAGCCTATGTCACTCAGGAATAAAACAGCTTTCTATCGGTGAAAAATCTTAGCAAACAAACAAAAAAAACAAACTTTACCTCTTTATTATATTTGTGTAGATAGAATCTTTACAAAAAAATAAGTCCCCAGCTTTCCTTACCGGTCCGAAGATGAATTTATAAAATACGAAATACGTAATTTGCCAAATAATGAAGATGAATCCGTGGCCCGCTTTCCCAGAGATTGAATCGGACACACAATACATAATGCAGTGAATCCGAGATGTGCACGCATGAAAAACATTAACCTCTTTTTGCTATCAATCGGGTAAACGACGCAAAAAGTGAGCGGCCGCTCGGCGCCGCCCGGTTTGGGCCTGACAAAAACTGTTTGTAGTTTGACCCTCTGAATAAAAACAATGTACAAACGGAGTCTATTCCTTCCATTAAATTAGTTATTTATTTGCTGTTTTTGTGAGATTAGAATATCGGTAGCCATTTGAACAATTCCAAAGCTACGTCTATCATTTACTTACGTACCTACTGCTGTCTATTTAATCTCTATATCTTAATTTGTAAGACCCTTATTTTCATTAACTCAAAAAACAGTAAATTGTTACAGTAAATCATCATTATGCGTTTAGACATCCCACCCATACGCACAAAGCGTTTCAGGAACACATTTACTGCGCGTACAGCTAAGAAGTGGAATTCCCTGCTGGTGTCTGTGTTTCCTGATAGCTACAACCTAGGGGTCTTTAAGTCAAGAGTGAATAGGTTACTTAAAGGCAAGCGTGCTCCATCTTCGGCCACATCATCGCTTACCATCAGGTGAGATGGGCGAGATAGTGGTCAAACGCGAGCCTACCAAATAAAAAATTGGGGATTTTCACGCTAGAATTCTGATAGAGGCATTTATGTAATTTTTATGCCATCAAAAACATAACTTGTATAAAAACCAAAGCTGCCAAGCCCAAATCAGTTCTTCTACCGTAAACCTACGCACTGCCATGCCGTGCCCCCTAATTTCTAAAAAAAAAATATCTAGTCTAGGAGATAACCAAAGAACTATAACCATGTCTTTCAATTTCGCGTGGTCGTCTATGATTTGTAGTAAAAGCCTGGCACACATTCCCTACGAGGACCGACAGTTGTAGGGTAATAACTAATCACAATCTACACACGTTCTCTGCGGTACACTTCAAAACATATTAGCCACAGCTAATACCAGCACCAGACTAAAATGGAGACTTCCGCCGCCATATGGAGTTAATTCGCATACAGCTATGGCTTGCGATGACAGCTTACTATCAATTATATCGGATATAGGCTGTAGTAAAAATTTATTTGTAGTTCTTATATCTATGGTAGTCTACTATATTGATATAATAATAAGTACTTTCGATTTTTTTTAAGTGGGCAATCACTGTCATGGGACGTGTCAGACTTTTACTGACAAAAGCCCAATCCTGTTCCTTCTTCGCCTTCGTTTCAGGACCCCAGGGTTTTCTTTGGCATAACCCATGGCCCCAGTAGGCTTCGACCTTGCTTGCCCCCTACAGTTTGCTGACATCTCTTTGAGGCGCGCGTGGAACACTCAAGCAAGCTCAGGTTGGACTACCGTCCAGCCTCCGGTAACCGCCGGAGGCCGGGTGGCGAGTTATTCATTACTTGTCATCCGCAAGCCCACGCCTACATAAAAAAAAAAAAAACTGACTGCGGTGACTGGAAAGCGAGTTCGGGTTCCCGGCGGCTGGGACGAGAGGGCCGTTCCCACACGCAAGGCTGTACTTTCGATCAAAAGAATGTTCTTATATGTCATCATCATCATTTCAGCCGAAAGACGTCTACTGTTGGACATGGGAGACCTATAGACCCAAGCCTCACCGTGACGACCTGTACTGTGCGCCACGCATCCATCGTCTATGTATTGCCAGATTATTGGAAAAGAGAGCATTTATTTAGCCTGAAAATTGAACTGCAAGCAAGCAAGGTTGCACAACTCAAGAAATTGAGATTGCAGGTTAAATAAATACTGTTAAAAGACAGTAATCAATCACTTGCACGAATATTCAAATAAAATAGATCTCAACAATGCGCAATTGCAACAGTCACGAAGAATATCTTGACAATGTCTGGGCGTATCAAACAAGAGACATGATGTGGAAACCCGAATCACAATGTGTTACGACTTAATTGCAGCTAGTGTTGCCAGGCGTCCGGATAAAGCCGGACACGGCCAGGATTTTTAATTGCGTGGCTGGTTTGTCCGGCTTTTGTTAGGTTTTTACCATTTTGTTTAGAATTATCATTTGAGTTCTTTCTTACCTTGTATCACTAGCACAGGCAGAGAGAACATGCAATTACTCTATCAATTATTGCATTTAATTTTATTGTTTTTTACAAGCTTTTATTTAGTCCCGATGTTTGTATGTAATTATTATGTCTGTAATCAAATCTTGCAAATTAAATTTGATCCACTTATCCCGAATAATTAAATGCATGTGTAAATCAGATGGCAACGCCATATTATTATGATTTGGAGCTGATCTGATGATGGAATCGGAGAAAGATTATATGAATTTTATTGTTATTAAAAGGTCCGGCTAAATAGGATAGTCTGTCCGGCTTTTTAGTTTCAAGACATGGCAACCCTATTGCAGCTAGTGAATTATATTGTCAACAGTCTGTATGTCAACGTTTATTGACTGTTTAATGCAATCTCGTGTCCAATAGTCCGTGAAATGCACAGCTATTTGTCTGCACAAAAACGCGCAAAAACGTTGTATGGATTGACTGATTGATATAACACGAACAGAGGTTAAAAACTATATAGGTAAATTTAAATATCGTTGTAATCGTTTAGCGGGTGAATGTGCTAAAAATATGAGCAAAAACTATGGAATCAAAGGGTTGTTCCTGTTTTTGCAATGGGTAGCTCGCACTCCGACTGTCCGAGCTCAAGTCCTCGATGGCGTGTAGTGATCCACGTGCGCCTCAAGGAGATATCAGCCACCGCAGAGGCCCAGCAGGGTCGAAGCCTACTAGGCTATGGGTGATGCAAAAGAGAACTCCGGGGCCTCGGAACGAAGTCAAAGAAGGAACAGAAGTAGTTTTTAGTCAGTAAAAGTCTGACACGCCCTCTCGTCACGCGGTCACGCACGCCCTAGGATGGGAGATGTCATGATGACCTTAAAAAAAGAAAAACAACCGTAAAATCGTGGAAACGAATTTTATTCGTTCTAACGTGGTTCTTATGAATTCTAAAGTGGTTTTTATGCAATCAGAAACGTTTATTTCAAATAGACCAATTACAGTCACTTTTGAATTGTCAAAATGTCGATCAGTCAAAAAAATTAAGCTACATTGCACGTTCCAAAGCGTAGATCACTATGAATGAGTTTTAAATAATTGCAAAAAATAAAAACTCATACTATTTTACAGTTTATTACAGACATCTAGCGTGATGAACACATCAGACTTTAAAATCGGCACCAAAATAGGTTAGTCTGTGATGTTTAAAAGCCAACTGAAGCTCTGGTTTCCATGCCTAACAAGTGCCTGCAAGCAGTAATTATAAAGCGTTGTTTACTTTAAACGCACGTTAACGGCAAGTAACGACAGTTAACTAACGAGCTGACAACTGTGGTCTGTTTAACGGATAGTACCGCTTCACGCTTACTTTGTTGTCATTAAAATACACATTAAAAAGTGCTAAGAGATGTAAGTAGACTTAGACTTAAGGTAAAAGTAGTTGAAGATTTTAGTTTTAAAATAAATGCTCTTGTAGCCGTGAACTTTACAGTAAACACTAAGACATGGTTCCTATGTTGCATAATGTCACATCGAGGAGACGACGCTTACTAGAATATCTAGAGAGTTGGTTTTTTTTAGTTACGCCCTGTGGTAGAGAGCGGGACAATGTGATGATTTTCATAGGGTGATTTTTGCGAGAGGGTATATCAAATGTTTCCTAACAATATCCTGTGTTCTTCAGTTACCCTTTGATTAATTAGGCTGTGGCTAATCCAAAGTGTGTGTGTTGTTGTGGCTTGTGGCTTATAGTTAAATAAGTTTAGTTTTTATAATATGTGTTAGTTTATTTTTGTTTAAGATTATTTTATGGATTCTTTCTATGGGCCTCTGATGCCTGAAAATAAAATGTTTATTTTATGTTTATTATTAGGCCACGTAAAACTCTGTCAGAAATTACCGCAGCCCCAGCAGGCATCAGCCCCACTGGGCATCTTAAGAAAGAGAGTCAGGGTCAAAACTAAAAGATCACATCCCAAAGGCATCTAAGATCCTACACTTAAGCTAAAACATCAAATAAATATAATGCCACGGTATAAGATCACTATCGCACCACTTACATCCTCATCAAACCCATTATCTCTTATCAGATCACTAGTCAACACGCTACATTTTCCGCCTGTAGGCATGAGCACACAGCTTCCCGCCAGTAAATCACGTCCGTTCTGCATCATTACATAGGGACTTACACGTGCTTAGCTCACTGTAACCAGTAAGCACGCCTGCTGTGTAACAGTTAAGGTGAACGCACACTTATCCGAACCGAACGCGCCGAACGAATCGAATGAAAAGAACTTTAGAATTCTTAATACGAAATCCGATTAAACCCTGCACACCATTGAATTTTGTATATTGTATATTATATAAAATTTTGTATATCAATGCTGCACACCTATACTCTGTTCAAAGTCACATTAGACATTTATGAAAACCTTATATTACTGTCCGTTCAACCAGACTTTTATTACGTTGGTAGCATGATAAATGGCGGCTGCAGTAAATAGTTACCATTGTAACCACTTTTTTTGCTTTTAAAGCGATCCATATGCTTAGTAAATAGAAGTTAAAATCAGCTGAACAGACAATAAACTAGGTTTCTTTGAATGTCTAATCTTAACGCGAACAGGGTATAACCGCGCCGAATCGTCCGCATCTGGAAGGACTCATAAAGCATAAAGAAAAATTCTTTCGATTCGTTCGGCGCGTTCGGTTCGGGTAAGTGTACGTTCACCTTCGTTCGATTGATGAAATGTTTTTTATGAAAGCTTTTAGCAAGTTTTTGATTTAAACATAAAATTATGTTTAAATAAAAATCTTTTCTATGAAGTAATTGAGGTATGTTTATGGTGGCCCCGTCTTTGGAGTGGATGTTTGGCATATGAGACTGGGCAGACTATATCCTAGAATAGTACATAAAGGATATCTACTTTTTATCCCGGCAGTAAGTTCCCTTGAGATATTTTATTTTCGTGAAGCCGTTGTCCTATGTTAGTCAAACTAAGATTATGACACTAATTATAAAAAGGTATTAGTTTGTGAGCGTGAACGGCTGAACCATGGATTTCAATGAAACTTGGTACACGGGTAGACCATGCCCAGGAAGAGTACATAAAATACTATTTATCCCGGGAGTATGGTCCCTAAAAAAATTGTCTACCTTCACGCGAGCGAAGCTGCTATCAGAGACTAGTACTTTATAAAAATTTGATAGTTCAGTATCTAATGAAATGCCACTCATCATCATCAGTAGTCTACTGTTGGACTTAGCTTCTTCAACCTCGATCATCCAGCTACTACTAGCCACCAGGATAACTCGAATAATCACACTAAATTCCTTACTTCGTGTATCAAAATGACTCGTGTATTACGTATTTCAGGCCTTAGCGTATGGGCGTATGCTCATGCTAATTTGCACTTTATAATAATTTCACGATTAACATAACAGAATGTAACATGTTGCATGCATAAATAATGTAGATATATGCATAGCTATGTTAATTAAAAAAGAAATAGTAAACAAGAATGAAATAATTGATTAATTGTTTCGCTTAATTCGTAATGAAATTATAAAATGAAATTTGCATTCTTTGGTAGGTTTGGAAATACAGTTGGATTAGTTTTAGTCTGGCAGTTACGGATAAGGGCTACTGCTTACGGACGTATAGCTTTATAAACGCTTATTCGTCGTTATAGGCTTGGTGCACCTACGCCTGCCGACGTGGCTGCAACGACACGACGACGCGACGCTGCCACTTCGTTTATGAAGCTACGCGTCCGTGGGCAGAAAGTCCAACCCTCACACCCTGGCGTGGTTCAGTCTGTGTCGTCAAAGTTTTCTAGCACTGTAGCCAAAGGTACTTGAAGACCTGTTGAAGACCTATGTGTAAGTTTAGTCGATATGATGACAAAACATCTATGTTGTTTTTTAAACGCAAAAAAAGTTGTTGACCTCTACAAAGATGTTTCATTACTTTTGTTCTTTCTGTCTTTGAATAAAAGCTACTGGTACTGGTGGTGGTTTTCATAAAGAGAACCGTCTAAAGATCCATCAGCAAAAGGGATAAACAAGACACAAGATCCACATTACGTTGTACACGGTCCATAATGCGTGCTCTCCCACAGTCGTACGCAACAGTAATATAACACTTTGGTCACAATTCGCACGTTATTACGAATACCCGCGTGTTCTCACATCCATTATATTTTCACGTTTACGTAACATGGAGTTGTTTATAATATAATGTGGAGTTAACGCTTTGTTGTGGATTCTCCAAGTGGTGTAAGTCATAAGCGGAGCGATACATTTTGTGAAAATATTTATATATGACAGCGACCCTCAAAGATTTTCTGAATACATTCGAATGACTTGTAAATTTAACAAGGCATATTATATTATAGACAAAGTGACCTTTTATGAACAATACTTTAAAATGAATGGGATTGTTGACATGTAGTCTACATAGAGCCCAAAGTCGGAGCCCAGCAGGGTCGAGGCCTACTGGGGCCATGGGTTGTGCGAAAGAGAAACCCGGAACTCTGGAAAGAAAGGCAAAGAAGGAACATGGGAGTGAATTTTAGTCAGTAAAAGTGTGACATTCCTTCTCGCTCCACCCAAGAGCCGGAGAAGTAACTGATGATGATTTCCTACCTAAAAAAAAAAAAAGTCCAAGAATGTGGTTTGCTAAATAATTTCGTGACGGTTTCGTGACGAAACTTGTCTTAAAAAGAAATGTTGAGCATACCTTTAGAAGAGCCATATCACCCTTTAGGATACTGTAATGACAATTCGTGATGTTGACCTAGGTTTCCGAAAAGACAATTAGATACTGTATGACAACAGTTTATGAGTTGCTCCAACTGGCATTCACATCTATTACGTGGTTTAATGCGAGAGTGACGTAAAGGGTTCGTTGTTTATAATAAAACATGACAGGTAGCTACTTAGTTATGACTTGACGACCTTGCTGTGGGCCAAGTAATGAGCAGACGCTTTAGAAAGCTATTTATTATCAGCAAGTTCTGCCCCAGTATAGGGCGAAGGCCTTCTTTCTATTCTTCTCGAGTTTAAGCTAAACTGAAACAATCCTGACGACAGGCTCCATTTCGACCTCTGCCGCAATGTCACCCACATTTTCTGGAACCCCTGTCTTACGTATGCATCTTGCCTATAAATCAAATAGGATCTTGAAACATACAGCAGACGTGTCGGACATTTTAGCTGGGCTTTTTGGGTCACGAAGGCGTTTTGATTTTATTGCGCGACACTGTGTTTTCAGAATAAGCGTTTTTGTGCTGAACTAAGGCTCATAATTTAATCATTACGGAACGAACTTAGATATAAGACGTAAACGCTCAATTTTTGTAAGTGTGAAAGGGTGCCACTCTGCGGCGTGACATGCTCTAGTCTGCGCTAGCTTTAATAAAGAAATCGCTCCCGCTTATAACTCGACAATAGAGTAATGTGAATTTCATATCATAAAGAAGAATGGAGATTGCTCGAAAGTGGGCACTAATTTTATGTCACCATAAAATCATTATAATGGAACTTTGATTAATGAAATTGTTTGGAGCATTGAAAAGAAATTGATTCATTAGTTACAGAGTAACTGTAGACACAATGTACTTACGTTTGTGTTGTGGTGCATGTTTAATTAGTTTTGATAGATTAGTTGCGTGAAGATATTGCGACCAAGGAAGAGGTGGCGAGACGACCTGGATTCCTACCGTGGGGACTGGTTCGAGGTGGCTCGGGAAAAGAATGCCTGGAAGAAGTTGGGGGAGGCCTTTGCCCAGCAGTGGGACAGCACAGGCTAATATATAAAAAAAAAAAAAAAAAGTTGCGTGAAATATTCTCACGGTTCCCTTCCAATATAAAAAGTATCAGAGATTGGAATCTCAACAAGCTTCTTTACTTTCCCAGGTAAGAATGACCATCATAATTTGGTGTGAAAGAATTTCACACCAAATTGTGATGGTCATTCTTACTCCTACATTATGAATTAAAATACCTTTCTACTACAGCCTGTTATCAACACATTAGTCACAATTCGTAGTCTATAAAACATTCAGAGCGTTCGAAAACAGTGGCTCCATCAAGGAATATAAGCTTGTATATTCTAAAAGCAAACACACCCTAAAAAAACAACACTTAACCTTCTAAAGCAAAACACGTTCTAACAAATTACTCAGCTCTCCGAGGATTTCCACGAAATCTAGGCCATCAATTGAATAAGCTTTTTCAGTTACTGGGGTTGCGTAACACCCCATCAATCCAGCCCCAGGCCTCGTGTAGAGGACGTGAGGCCTGTCATCAACGCGTTTTATAGCCAAAGCGTGACACTTTGAACTCCGTCGAGTCATCAATTTCACTAGTGACACTGCTAATCTCGGCGGATGATCTTGAAAATGAGGTTTATCGGCACGTTTTCATCTTTTTAGCGACCCGTTAAAGCTAAGCGAAAACGGAACAGTAAAATTCCACGGCGTTTATTTCCTAGTTGACAAAAACAAGAAATTTATGAAAACGAAGAGTACGTTACTCGCAGAACAGATGGGCGATGAAGCTGAAAGGTTCTGGGGTGGCGGTGGACTACCGCAAGACGCGGCATTGGAAGGTCTCGAGAATTCGATGAATGCGAGACAAACAGGACCGGTCGTTGTGGCGGTATTTAAGGGAGGCTTATGTCCAACATGACGATGAAGAGTGTAGATATGAATCGAAAAAGATCATCATCATCATCAAATATATTCTCAACTAGCTTATGTATGGCTTAGTCCGCGTGAATGTCGGTTATTACGAAAACAAAGTCGGAGCCAGATAATAAGGTGTCTACGTCCTTCCTTTGATGAAATTTGATACGGAATATGCTTGAAATCTGTTCAGCAATGTAGACAAACAGAGTTACTTTCACATTTATAGGCACTATTAAAATAATAAGTATGGATTTAACAGTAGGCCCCGGTCCAAATGTTCTGTTGTTCAAATCAAACTGGAACCGAAACCATTCGTGAGTCATCAAGTCTTATGCAATCGTACAAATCTAATGTTTGGCCTTCACGTCCTGAACTGATTTGTCATGCACCTGATATTTGAAATCGATATAATCCTATATTGATTTCAATATCTCAGATTTATGTCCAGCCGACTGTCAGACGGGGCGTCGATTTGACACACTGTTGACATTATTACAATAATAATGGTGTGTTTATTTGATCTAATGTCAACGCTTCAATGACTGTTGACATTATATCATTGTTGACATTCTATATTTATTTTTCTATGTTGTCAGTATGTTTTCTAAGGTCTATCTTACATGACGATATGCGATGATGCGGTCGACACTCGACGGTAGAGCACGCATGCCTAGAAGTAACCTATTCACTCTTCTTGACTTAAATTCTCCCAGGTTTTAGTTATTTGGTAACATATGATTCTAGCAAGAAAATCCATTTTCTCATTGTACGCACAAATGTGTTCCCAAAACTTTTTATACGTATGGGTGTGATGTCTACGATGTTCCGGTGGATCAATGCAGTATGTTTGTCTGGTGGTTCGAGGAAAAAGGAAAAAAAGACTTGGCAGCTTTTAAGCTTCAGCTTTATCAGCCAAAAAGGTTTGTAATGCTTCTGATAGGTGGAGTATACCTTTAAGGTAAATTTTTCAGACGATTTTGTCGACACGACAGGATATCTTGGCAACAGCTTTGCTTACGACAGCATTATCCCCCTATTTCGATATAAAATGCCAGTGTTTATCGTGGACTCACCCTGTCCCTGGAGTCAATGTGAACCTTCCCGGTGTCGAGCAGCTGACGTAGTCTGTCGCAGTCTCCTCGCAGTGCTGCCAAGTGGAACTGCACGTCTGTGCGAGATTCTTTCTGTAAAGAAGATAACGATTCTATTAGAAACTAGGCATATTCCTAAAAGTGCCTTATAACGTTGGGTTAGGTTTCCAGATTAGATTGATTCATTAAGTATTTAATTTTGTAACAGTCCTGTAACTAGAGCAGTGCCAGCGGTACCTACTCAGGTATAGGGCGCAGGCCCCGGAGGAACACAGAAATTATCAAATCTGTTGGAACTATTGATCTTGAATGCTTTGTAGTAAGTAGTTTTCAGAAAATACCTGTTATTTATGCTGTACATGATAGAGTATACATATGACACGCCCTATCAGATGTGCCAATTGTGCAAGTGCTCTTTTCGCGTATTCTTTTTTATCTACTAGAGTATACATATGACGCGCCCTATTAGGCGTGCAAATTGTGCAAGTGCTCATTTCGCGTATTCTTTTTTATTTGTTTTTTTTTTTTTTTTGTAGGAGTTAATCTCTGAGAGTAGGTACTGTTCCGATTGCAAAATTTTTTTCACCGATAGAAAACTGCATTCCTGAGTAACAGGCTATATTTTATGTACGCAAGAGAAGCTGCGGGCAAAAGCCTGTATCTAATAGATTTTTTTTGATGTTCGAACCGAATAAGATTGAAACTTTTTAAGGGGTGGCAGTAATAGATAGATTTTGTTGCAAATGGGTACACCGAAACACCTAGTGCAATTGTTGAGACGCCTGTACGAAGATGGCACTGCATCAGTAAGAACAGATGGAATATTCTCAGATAGCTTCCATCCCAGCGCTGGAGTTCGACAGGGGTGCATAATATCCCCACTTTTGTTTAATATATACACAGAACTGATTATGCGCATTACCCTTGAAGACTGGACAGACGGCGTTACGATAGGTGGACGAAAAATTGCAAATCTACGCTACGCAGATGACACCACCTTGTTTGCTACTAGCGCTGGTCAAATGGAACGGCTGCTCTCGAGAATGGAAAGTGTTAGCATCCACTTTGGTTTGAAGATTAACCGTATAGCAAGACCAAGATGATGATTGTCGACAGAGCTAACAACAACTCACCTCACATAACGCAAATAGCGAACTGTGACGTCGTACAATCTTATGTGTACCTTGGGGCTCTAATCTCGAATCAGGGAAATTGCGTTGAAGACATCAAGCGACGAATGGTTCTGTCCAGAGCTGCAATGGATAAGCTCAAGAAAATATGGAGAAACAGGAAAATAACGAAAGCCACAAAGATCAGGCTCGTTAAAACGTTAGTGTTTCCCATATTTTTATACGCCGCTGAAACATGGACCCTGCGACAGACAGAGACCAAAAAGATTGACGCTTTGGAAATGTGGTGCTGGAGAAAAATGCTCGGGATCTCTTGGACCGAGTTTCGAACAAACGCTTCCATTCTTGAGGAATTGGGTGTAAAGGAACGCTTGTCTACACTGGTGCGCAGTCGTATTTTTAAATACTTTGGCCATATTTGTCGACGTGGAGGTGACTGCATCGCACGCCTTGTTATACAAGGAAAGGTAGATGGAACGAGGCCGCGTGGCAGATCGCCGATGCGTTGGACTGACCAAATAAAAACGGCTGTTGGCGGCCCGTTGAACGAGTGTGCCCGGATGACTGCCAGCAGGCAAAAGTGGCGAGAAATCGTGCGGCGTACCCTGACGGCTTCCGGAGAGCTACCTTCGTGATAACCACGACCACTCTGGCAAGAGTGAAACGACCAAGAAGAAGTAATAGAAGTTCGCGCCGGCCGTTTAACCCTTCAGATACCGTCAATTAGAGACACAACAGTAAGACTATAGATGCGCGGCCACCGGTGGTCGCTTGGGGATTCATGAATTAAAAGGCTTATGCACTGCATTAGGCTAAAAAGGTCAAAACTGCAGTAATAGCGAAAAAAATATACGTTACGAGTACATACCACAGCCCCAAACGAATTGTAAACAAAAGTAACCTTGGCAACCTTGAAAAGAATTACACTTCTGGCCTCAACTAATTAGAACAAATAATTTCCATAACAAAACATCCTCCGTTATCATTTGTGTCCAAAAATAATTCGTCAAACATTGCTATCAGCGCCACATACTGCAGAACAGATTGCAGACAATTGCACGTAATCATAAATAAATGGCGTGATAAAGCATCGCGTGTTTGTCACGCTGTTATTGTTTTACAGTGTAACTGTTATTTTAGAACTAATTGTTATTACTTGTGCGATTTATGTGAATTAATGGAAACGGATGTGGAATTGTATTACTTATTTGTTTTTATGTAACTGAGTAAACTGTTGTTGGGAAGAATCACGCAGATTTTTTTTTAAATATTATTGATAGGCTCGCGTTTGACCACCATCTCACCTGATGGTAAGCGATGATGTGGTCGACGATGGAGCACGATTGCCTAGAAGTAACAATTCACTCACGACTTAAAGACCCCCAAGTTGTAGCTATCAGGAAACACAGACTCCGGCAGGGAATTCGACTCCTTGGCTGTACGCACAATAAATGTGTTCCCAAAACGCTTTCTTTCTTTTTTATAAACTTTTAATTAGTTTCGCCAGTCCCCGATGTTTTGTCTGTAATCAAATCTTGCAAATTACATTTGATTCATTTCCCTCGGTTACCGATTGAGCTGTTTTTTTTTTTTTTTGAAAAATGTGTACATTAGATGACAACGCAAAATTGTTATGACGTGGAGCTGGTGATGGAAGGTGACAATAGGAACACATATAACCCTATCATGTTTGAGCTTTTTGGACTGGTCTTGATGAGTATAAATTATAAGGTAAAAAGCGCTACAAAAGCTTGCTACTAAAAAAATATTTTCATTGAAAACTAGTTACTTTTCTTTTTCTTTCTTTTTTTCTTATGATGGTTTCTTGGCGTCATTATAACATCATCATCTCCCTAGCCTTTTCCCAACTAGCTTGGGGTCGGCTTCCAGTCTAATCGGATGCGACTAAATACCCGTGTTTCACATGAAGCGACTGCTCATCAGACGGGGTGCCACGACAGAAAACCTCCACGAGTGCCCGCGGACTGTAGTTCCCTTGCGGACACGTCCCGAGGGAAGACCAGTCTGCGGGACGGTGCACCCTGGGAGGCGGCCATAGACCCCCTTGGGCACTCCTACCCAAGGGCCTCTATGGCCGTCTGCGAATGTTCTGTCAGACGGACCGCTTCAACGCGTGTCCCTCTGCCATGGCAGAGGGCACAGTGGCGAAGCAAGAGCGGGCTCGGTGTGCACTCACACTGCCGCCGGGCAGGCAGGAGGAAGACGTGTTCCTCCTTCTGCCACCGTTAGTCTCGTAGCCCCAGAGATTGTCCAAGGTCATGTTTCTGACTCTTGATGGGGGACGAGGGCCTTGGCTTAACCGCCCGGGCCGCGAGGAAGACAACCTCTATAAAAAATTACCCCAAACCTCCAAGCGGCGGCGCACCGTGAGGGAGGTTGTTAGCTTGACTAATGGGTAGCTAAATTAGTCCCTAGTGCGAACCACGATCTTGAGCCAGTAAAACATGAAATATACTCGTGGGAACTGCATGGAAAACTCGAAATTTTTTAAGAAACCACTGGAGAGTGATGCGCGGTCGGAGTCCGACGCGGCATCCAGAAGGAGCTCGGAGGGCTCGGAGAGTGAGGTGGAAGCGGGCGGTTCTGGGAGACACTCTAGTCTCTCCCAGAAGAAGCGCTCCGCTTCTTTTAGAAAGGAGGACGGATCGTCCTGCTCCGAAGGGCGGGCAAAGATCCCCACCAGCAGCCGTGGCGCGGGCCGAGCCCGCGGAAAAGGAAGGGGCCTTACGGCCAAGAAATCCGCCGAGCGAGCCGACAGGCTTGCCGCGGAGGGGCGCCACCCCGGCGCGGGCGACTCTGGGAGGGACCTCTCAGAGCCGTCCGGCAGCGAGAGGCGCACCGAGGCGGAGTCAGGTGGAGAGGCGGCAATGCCCTTTAAGGAGCTGGCCGTCACCCTGCTTAGGGACATGGCCCGCCAGAGGGACAAGGCCACGCGGGAGCGAACGATCCGTCGCCACGCCGCGTCCCTCCAGGGGGCCTTAGACGCCTCCGTCGCGAAGAGGGTGGCGGAGCTCCGGGTGGAGCTCCAGGCCGAACTACGGGCGGAGATCCGGGCGGAGCTTGCTAGAGCGCCGAACAGAGGCCGCCAGGAGCCCATGGATGAGGGGCGCGAGCAGGAGCAGGGGCAAAGCCGGCCCCAGCCCCAGCCCCAGCCCCAGCCCGAGCCGGAGAGCCAGCTGCTGACATTGGTGCAGCGGGAACTCGCAGCTTTGCAGCAGGGGCTGCAAAAGCAGCAGCTGGAGTTCCAGCAGCGCGTCCAGCAGCAGCTGTCTCTCCTGGAGGGCATTGTCCTGCGCCCTCCACTGGCGGCCTCTGGCCCGAAAAAGGCGGCGTCCTATGCCGCTGCCGCGGCTGCGTCTTCTGCGCCCAAGGCGGGCCCGTCGGGGCAAGCGGGGCGCGGGGCCGCGGCGCCGGAGCCCGCGAGGCCGGCCCCGATGACGACGACGGCCAAGCAGCAGCAACAGCGGCGAAAAAAGGGTGCGGCGGTGCCTGCCGCTAAACCGGCAGGACCTCCTGCCGCCGTGGCGACTAGGCCGCGCCTGCCACCTCCTCCACCCGAGGAGCCTGGCGCCGATTGGACGGTGGTCGGCGCCAAAAAGCAGGCGGGCAAGGTGGCCAGAGCGGCCAAAAAGCGCGCGAGGCGGCAGGAGCGAAAGAAGCGGGCCATGGCGGCGCGTCTTCGCGCCCCGAATTCCGAGGCTGTAGTAATTACGCTACAGCCTGAAGCGGAAAAGAGGGGCGTGACGTACGACGACGTCATGGCGAAGGCGAAGCAGGCGGTGCTGCCTCACCTTGGCGAGCTCGGAGCCGCTGCGGGCTTCCGAATGAGGCACACGATCACCGGGGCCCGAATCCTAGAGGTCCCCGGTGCGGCCAGCGGTCCTGCAGCGGACGCCCTGGCCGCAAGGATCAGGGCGTCCCTCAGTTCGGAAGAGGCCCGAGTGTCCAGGCCCACCAAGTGCATCGACATGCGAATAATGGGCCTGGACGATTCCGTCAAGGTGGACGAGGTGGTGGCCGCCATTGTCAGGGCGGGTGGGTGCACGACCGAACAGGTTCGGGCGGGTGCCATCCGTGCTGACAGCACGGGCATGCGAGCCGTTACGGTGAGCTGTCCCGTGCAGGCGGCCAAAGCGATAACGGCCGAGGGCCGAAGGCTTTTGGTGGGCTGGGTCTCCGCACAGGTCAAGCTGCTGGAGCCCAGACCTCTGCGGTGCTTCCGCTGCCACGTGGGGCACCACGTGGGAGCCCACTGCGCCGCGGAGGATCGCAGCGACCGCTGCCACCAGTGTGGCCAGCCCGGTCACAAGGCCGCAGACTGCCGTGCTACGCCGCACTGCTACGCATGTTCGGCGGCCGGCAAGCCGGCTGGCCACCGGGCTGGGGGCAGGTCCTGCGACCCCCCCGCCAAGGCCAAGGGCAAGGCCCGCAGGCCCATTCCCGCCGAGGTCCTCGCCGCCGCAGCCGCCTCGTTGGCCGCCGCCGCAATCGCCGCCGCACCCGCCGCCGCGGCAGTGTCCCCTAGGGGGGCTGGGGAGGAGACTGTAATGGAGTGTCAATAACGGCCCCATTACGTCTCCTCCAGGCGAATATCAACCACTGCGCCCCCGCTCAGGATCTGTTGCTCCAGAGCATGGCGCAGTGGTTGATCAATGTCGCCGTGGTCACCGAGCCGTATTTTGTCCTGCCCAGTGGTGACTGGGTTCAGGACCTGGACGGCTCGGTGACCTTAATTAAGTCGGCCGCCGCCGGTACCCCGCCCCCCGAGTCCGTCACGAGGGGGCGGGGTTGCGTGGCAGCACGGTTCGGGGACATCGCCGTGGTGGGCGTCTATCTGTCCCCGAGCCGATCTCTCGACGAACTGCACGTCTCCCTGATGGAGCTAAATTCCGTCGTCGCTGGGTTCGGTTCCCTCCCCGTGGTCGTTTGCGGGGACTTCAACGCCTGGAACACGGCTTGGGGTTCCCGGTTCACGAACCAGAGGGGTCGGATGGTGGAGGACTGGGCCTTGGAGCTGGGCCTGGTCGTACTGAACCGGGGTTCTGTCCCCACGTTGGTGCGGATGCGGGGTGAGTCGGTGGTGGACATTTCGTTCGCCAGCCCCGCTCTGTCGCCGCGTGTCGTTGACTGGCGCGTGATGGAGGAGGTGGAGACGTACTCCGACCACCGGTACATCCGGTTTGACGTCTCCGCCGAAACCTCGGCCGCGCCGGTCCGACAGAGCCCTTGCGGTCCGCGGTGGGCGCTTAAGCAGATGGACCGGGAGCTCCTCCTGGAAGCCGCGACGGTACAGGCCTGGGTGCAAGCACCGGACAGGCCTGTCGACATCGACGTCGAGGCGGAGTGGTTCCAGGAGGCCATGTCGCAAATTTGCGATGCGGCAATGCCCCGTGTCCGTCCAGGACGAGCTAAGCGCCAGGTGTACTGGTGGTCGCCGGAGATCGGCGCACTGCGCAATGCGTGCAATCACGCGCGGCGCCGGTACGCCAGGCACTGCAGGCGCCGCATCCGCCCGCCGGATGCGGAGGCCAGAGAGGCGGAGCTATATGAGGAATACAGAGAGGCGAAACGCACCCTCCGAACGGAGATCAAGCGGGCCAAACTCGAGGCCCGCAACGTGTGGCTGGGGTCTCTGAACGCGGACCCGTGGGGGCGCCCGTACAAGTTGGTACGGGACAAGCTTCGCCCCTGGGCTCCGCCGTTGACTCAGAGTCTCCGGCCCCAACTCGTGGAGGGTGTGGTTAGCTCTCTGTTCCCTGCGCGGGGGGAACACTCCCCCCCGCTCATGGCTCCGCCTCCGCCAGCGGTGTCTGACGCGGATCGCAACAGCGACGACGACGACAATGCTCCAGAAGTGACCGAGGTAGAGTTGAGAGTGGCGGTGCGAAGGCTGAGTGCCAAAAACACCGCCCCAGGACCCGACGGCTTGCCAGGGAAAGCCTGGGTCCTGGCCATGGAGGCTCTCGGGCCTCGACTGAGAGGGCTCTTCAGCGCATGCCTGGAGAGGGGCCAGTTCCCACTTCGCTGGAAGACGGGGAAACTGGTCCTCGTAGCGAAGCCAGGGCGCCCTGCGGACTCTCCGTCCGCATACCGGCCCATTGTGCTGCTCGACGAGGTGGGCAAGCTCTTTGAAAGAGTAATTGCAAACCGCCTCGTCGTGCGGCTAACACGGGTGGGGCCGGACTTGTCGGACGGACAGTTCGGCTTTCGCAGGGCGCGCTCTACTATAGACGCCATCATGCGCGTGCGAGCCCTCACGACAGGGGAAGCGGTGTCCCAGGGTAGGTGTGTCGTGGCAGTGTCCTTGGACATTGCTAACGCCTTCAACTCCCTGCCCTGGAGTACGATCCGGAGGGCACTCCGGTACCACCGGGTGCCCGAATACCTCTGTCTAGTGGTCGAGGCGTACCTGTCAGACAGGTACATTGTCTACCCCGGTCACCAGGGAGACTGGAATCGTCGAGAGATGTCGTGCGGTGTTCCGCAGGGGTCGGTTCTAGGCCCACCCTTGTGGAACATCGGCTACGATTACGTGCTGCGCGGCGACTTCCCTGACGGGGTCAGCGTGGTTTGCTACGCAGACGACACGCTGATCCTAGCGCAGGGAGAGTCGCACCAGGCGGCGGTCGCTCTAGCGACACGCGGGGTTGCGATAGCCGTTGGTAGGATCCAGGAGTTGGGACTCGAGGTGGCGCTGCATAAATCCGAGGCAATGTGCTTCCACGGCCCTCGGAACGCGCCACCATCGGACTCCCAGCTTACGGTAGGAGGAGTTCGCATCGGCGTCGGGTCGACGATGAAGTATCTGGGACTCGTCCTCGACAGCCGGTGGAATTTCGTAGAACATTTCCGACGTCTGGCTCCCAAGCTTCTCCGGGCTGGGGCTGCTCTCAAGCGGCTCCTGCCCAACCTTGGGGGTCCAGACGCCTCCTGCCGGAGGCTCTACGCGGGGATCGTTCGGTCTATGGCCCTCTACGGGGCGCCGGTGTGGGCGCCGTCGCTGGCAAAGCGACCGGCGTCCATACTGAACGCCTGCCAGAGGGTCATGGCAATAAGGATGGTGCGGGGTTACCGCACGATCTCCCGCGAAGCGGCGAGCCTTCTGGCTGGCCTACCACCGTGGGATCTGGAGGCAACAGTCCTTGCACACATGCACGACATGCGCGTGGAGATGCAACGCCGGGGTGAAAGTCCACTGCCGCAACATGTCAAGGCATGGCGGACAGAGCTCCGGCGGGATCTCATGGTGAAATGGCGTCAACGGCTATCGCAACCCAGTGCTGGGCACGCCACGATTATGGCGGTAAGTCCCCTCTTTGAGGCGTGGCTGGAAAGACCTCACGGCGTCCTTACCTTCCGCATGACGCAGGTCCTCACCGGACATGGCAAGTTCGGGAGGTTCCTGCATCGGATTCAAGCGGAAGAGACGCCCGGGTGTCGCCACTGTGCGCAACGCCCGGAGGACACGGTGGAGCACACCGTCGAGGTGTGCCCTGCCTGGGCGGAGCATCGCCGTGTCCTCGTGGGGGCGATCGGCGGCGGAGACCTCTCGCGCCGGGCCCTGGTCGAGGCCATGGTCCGGAGTGAGGAGGAATGGCAGGCGGTCGCCTCCTTCTGCGAAGCAGTAATGCTTGCAAAGGAGGAGGCCGACCGCATCAGGCAACGGCGCCCTCCCCGCCGTCGCCGGGATTCCGATCCCGATTTCCGGCCACCGTAGACGCGGGCTCGCGGACGGCGAGCCATGGGTAGCTCACTGTCCGATCGTCCGGTAATGGACCGAGTCCAAGACGTCGACGGCGCGCACTGTTCCCGCGCGCCTCAAGGAGTTGTCAGCAGCAGGAGGGGCCCAGCTGGGTCGAAGCCTACTGGGGACAGGGTTGTCCGAAAGGGAGCTCGTGCCCCGGTATGAAGGCTAGAAGGAACGGCGCGGGGTTTTTAGTCAGTAAGAGTCTGACACTGTCTCCCGCTCCACCCAAGAGCGCGTTTCGTCAAAGATGATTTTCCCCGTCGAAAAAAAAAAAAAAAAAAAACTGCTCATCAGACCTCTACAAACCAGTTACGAGCAACACGATACTGCTTCGATCCACTGATGGTCAGAATTTCTGGTGTCTTACTACCTGTAACGTTTCTTTATTTGAGTTTGTATTAAAAATCCTAATTTGCCAAATTCTACGAGTTTTCCATCAGCCTTTTTAATGTTCCCACTGCTGGGACTCAGGCCTCCTCTCTAGGAGAGGGAATGAGCCGTAATCCACCACGCGGGCCCAGTGCGTGTTGGTGGATGTCCCATGTCTTCGAATTTTTGGTTCTAGGATATTTCGGTTTCCTCACGATGTTTTCCTTCACCGTTTTGAGAGCAGTGGTGATGAAATAAATTACACAAGGTAATGCACCTGGCTGGGTTCGAACCTGCGACCTACAACTCGTAAGTCGGGGCCAGTACCACTCGGCCACCACTGCTCTCAGTTTTCCAATGTGTACAAGAATCATTATTTATTTGGCTCACCAACAATTGACTACATATATATACAGAGATATGAGATACAGCACGGCCCCTTTGCATACCTAACTATGTAAGTACTTAGTTTAAAAACAAAATGTTTATTTTATCAAATTCTTATCTAGTTGGCATTTAACCGAGTTTAACTAACCATACATATGCGAGAGAAAAATAACAAATAATTTAAAATATTTTAATTAAAATACTTTAGTAATTATTTACTCAGTAAACACTCCATCTTCACGTATTTGCGTTTTTAATGCCTCTTAATTATAATTGCATTAATTATGGTTAGTTGAGCAAAAAATAACAGTTCTTTGTTCAAACTAGTTCTCCAGCTTCATTAAAATGCAAATGATAAAATGAACTAAAATCAGGAAAAGGATTTAAAACTTTACCTCAATTAATAAATCACTCGGTCTCGATTTTTCTATCAACCAACATTATCATAATTGATGTCTGATCGAAGAGTGGAGGAGGAGGAGTGGGAGGGTAAAAATATTTGGGTTTGCGCATTCACGTTTTAATAACGACGTGTGTACACATGTTTAAACAAATAATAACGACATCGATAACAAATTAAGCATGTTTCATTTCATTTCTCTAAATCGAATGTTATCAAAAGCATCGTAAATTATCGGGAAGATAAAAGGCTTTAATTGAAAGAAAAAAGTCTGCACCACAGTGCAGGATTTTGCTCAGACTACTTCAGATGTAGTATTTCAGCATTTTTGATTACCTAAATCCATGTAAGTGCTAAGTTGGCGATTTTTTTTCTCAAAATATCATTGTCAAGGCTATATTGTGGGAAAGTTTGAATAATTTACTGTAGCTCTAGAACCTAAGGACAAAGGGAGGACCATAGGTAGGTTTTAGTTAGTAAAAATCTGACACGCCCTCTCGCTCCACTCTAGAGCGGGAGAAGTCAACTGGTGATTTCGGACATCAAAAAAATAAATATCATATTATTTTGCTTTATTGTTCAAAAGAGTTATTCCAACTTTGGAACGCAAAAAGCAGTTGAAGGAACATATTTAGGTTTTAGTCAGTAAAAGTCTTGTCAATCCCTCCCGTTCCACCTAGCGCGGGAGGAGTTATATTTATGACCTCAAAAACATTCCATTGTTTTCTATATCAAAGTTATAAAAATAAAAGTGGCCACCCAAAAGAATAAACATCAGGATCAATAACGAACGGTAAATCTCATAAAGCCAACATTTGTATAAGGATATAATGTGGGTGACATTACACATGTATGGATGTCAAGTAACGGAGAGATCTCACTGATACAGACGTTTACTTAGTCCGCAATAATAACGACTGCCAATCTCGATAGTTCGATAACTCTTGACTTTCAACCAGATTTGCGGACTTGTTTTTTTTTTGTTAGATAGATTTAAGATATAAAATGGAAAACTGGGTTGTATGAATATTTTAGCGTTTTATTTAATCTGTTAGGTCTGATGCTAGGTCAGACTAGCATCAGAGAAAGCATTAAATAGATATCAACACCCAGTCTTTGCTTTGATACAATGACAACCTTAGCTTTCATCTAACTATTTGAATAAAAGGAGAAACTGACTGACTGACATATCAACGCATAGCCAAAACTACTGTGACTAGGAACGTGAAATTTTGCACAAGGTTTCAGCACTGAGAAAGGATTTTCTACACTTCACCTCTAAGGGTATGAAACGGGGATCCAAAGTTTGTATGAAGACACCTGCTTTCACACGGGCGAAGCCGCTGGCAAAAGGTACATACAGTCTCAAATCCTATTAATCATAAAACACTTTACACCAGGCGTTTAAGAGTAAATGTCTTTATATCATCGCTTACCATCAGGTGAGATAGTGGTCAAACGTGAGCCTATACATTATAAAAAAAAGACCAGTCCCAAACCGGAGAGTTCCGAAACAGCCTGCCCGTATTCTGCATTTCCTTCTTTTGAATTCATAAAAGCAATCTCAATATTGCATACATCACTTCAGTCAGAACTTTCGTTTATATCTATCATCCATCTTCACGTCATAATACCCGTCTACACCGCACAAACAAATTCGCAGTCAATTTGGGTCGGGTGCGGCGATGACGCAGGGAGATCCCTTCGCTGAATATTAGATGACTGAACGCTCTCTGATTACCGTGCACCGTGCGAAAAGGGGATCGCTGGATTATTTATACCTCTAAAGGGCGTTGAAGGATAGAAATAGGAGGTTAACAATGTGGAATAGTAAAAGGAGAGGCAGAATAAGAGAAAAACGGCAGTTCTGGAATTAGAGCCGAGGAACTACATAAACAATATAAAACGTTTACTAAATCATACTGAATTACTGAGGCTGATTTAGGGCCTATGCGAAGTAAAGGTATCAAAAATTTCTGACCGAGACTAATAGTTATGCGCATTACATTACCCATTGGGCTGCGTTTGAAAGTCATAGGTATAATAATTCACAGCACTTACCTAGTCCACCATTTCACATAATCAGAACATTCCACAACAGTCGTAAGAGCAAATTCGTGTTTTATCGATAACATCGAAACATAAGAGTGGAAAGCTCCGGCCATCTGATTAGGTGGATGACCAGATCGATCACGATTATTTTTGGGGATTGTTTGCTTATGTAATCTCTGAGTGCATTACTAAAAGTTTACATTAGGCGATACAGATTGATGAGCCGCTGAATGATATAAAAGGAAAATGTTATACGGAAAAATTGTTAGTAAAATAATTAAAAGAAAGTTTATTGAGCTTGAAAGAAAAACGACTTGATGTTAGTTGGTAGTGATATATTTTGACTTCAAAAAGAATATTTTCTCTTTTATTAATACCCGATGTTATTCCATTACCCATAGCGCCAGAAGTACGTGAAGAACATCGAATATTGAGAAAATGCGACAGAATTCAGAATTAGCTTCTTATTTTCGTCCATGTCGTAAGTGAGACGGAATTGGGTTACGATGGCGCACGTACGCGAAAGGCAAGCGAACTTATTACAATTTGTGCACTATTGCCATATCTACCGCTATAACTTGAACTGGCTGACCTAATGGGCCTACGTGAACAGTCTCCATTGGCGAATTAGTATTTATTTTGATATATCCAAAAGTAGTGACGGATAAATAATAAAGGTCAATTACTGCAGATTTTGGATTGTGCACTATTGCTATATCTACCGCCATAATTTGAACTGGTTCGCTTAATAGGCCTACGTGAACAGTCTCTATAGGTGAATTAGTATCAACTTTGATATATTCTAAACTAGTGACGGATGAAGAGTAAAGGTCAATTATTGCAGCTTTTGGATTGTGCTCTGCAGTATTTGTACTCTTATTATAGTTCACTGATTATAATTTTGATGCTAAGTATACCTTTAGTCACGCCTTTGTAGTTGTTCTTAGGAACATGGATGTTGAGGAAAAGATAGCATTGTGCTTTGAAATTATAGACTGCAATCCTATAATTTAGATTCAGTTCACCTTTTGCTTCAACCGATTTTATAATGAGGTGAGTCAGAGGTTCAAGAGCTTCTATGGCGTCTTTTGTAGTTACTTGTTACTTATTTTGTATGACTTGGTTGTTTGGGTTTCCAATTGAGCTAAATTTTACACTTGTGCAAATAGCCTTGTTTTGGTTGTATACAGTAGTATGAGAACAAAGAAATGAAACATACATTTTTAAATGCCGTGATGTGTAGGTGTATTTGTAATTCTGCGAATATTTTTTGCGATATTCGACATATTGAATGCTTTGTTCGGAACGGTGTAAAACATCGATAACTTGGCAGGTTATTAGTTTTTACAGATAAAAACCAGGAAAACGTGGATAATTGAAAGAAGTTATGTACTGGAAACCATGTCTTCCGGTATTAAACGTTTATAGTTTTTCCACCGCACAAATCATAATCATGCATTGAATTACTATCACGGTAGTGAATGAAATCAGTGCTGAATTAAACCAGCGTGGGGCCTGTAGCAAATGTTAGCAAGAGACCGTAATTTTTTTTTTCAACTGATGGCAGATTGAAATTCCTTTATTATTACAAGCTTTTATTTAGTGTCACCTGTTCCGATGCTTGTCTGTCATCAAATCTTGCAAATTAAATTTGACCCACTTCCCGGTTACCGATTGAGCTGAAATTTTGCATGCATGTGTAAATTAGATGAGAATGAAAAATTATTATGACATGGAGCTGATCTGATGACGGAGTTGGAAGGTGGCTATAGGACTTGGTAGTTCAACGACACAACCTCATCGAGTTTGGGCTCGTATGATTCGTCTTGACGAGTATTAATTATATAGATATACCGAGCTGTAAAAGCTTGCTATGAAAAAATGATTTTCATTAAAAACTTGTTTTCCATTTATTTTCTTAACAGTCCCTGAGGCCTTTAGGTAGCGATGGGTCCAGGTAGGAAATCCAGAACTGATTAAAAATTCATATGGCTAATGTACCTACTTATCTCGACTTTTTTTACATCCAAGCGGGGTTCACTCCAACGGCCCAAACGATTTGCTACATTTGCGTCAGCCAAGCAAGTGTAGCAAATGCAGTCCAATATAGCACTGAATGAAGTGAACTGTTTTCACATTGCAACCGCATACAACATACCCGCATCTATCTTGAGGTATCTGGTCATTTACTACAACACTTTCGACTTAGAAAACTTTTAGATCTGGAAAATGACAACAGGGAATACTTTGTAGTTGAACAGTAATGCCTGGTAATTGAATGCCTCTAATTGTATCGTAATTATGAAATATGTACTAGCCAGCCATTCTCAGACTACACTTAAATTAATAGTAATTCGACATAGTTTTTAAATTTTGGATCAATAAACTCAATGTCAAATATGACACAAATTCCATCGGAGATGAAAATTCCTTACAGTCATGTAAGAGGAATTTTTTACTACAAATGGTTATTTAAAAATCAGCTTCAATACACAAAGCTAATCGATATTGAAATTAGTAGCAAGGGATTTAAATTATCTTGAATTATGTTTTCTACATTATTTTTTGGTTACTTGGCAAGCGTGCTCCATCATTGACCACATAGTCGCTTTCCAACAGTTGAGATAGCGATCAAGCGCGAAGATATCAATAGTAAAAAATACATAGGTTTCTGGATTCAGATCTCAGAGGTCGAGAGGGAAGGGTTATGGAGGAAAAAGATTGACATAAAAACCAGATACACATGTTTCTAACTGTCAATCATGTAGTTACGAAGTTTCCTCTGCCGTCAGGGATGTCAGTGTCCCAGATATAGACGACAGTTTTATGGGAAGAGAAGAAAACGAGTACCGACAATTTTCGTCACGCTTGCCAGTCTTGCTAAGCTAATATTAGGTATATTTATGTGGTGACAAAATTTTGACACACCTGTTATTTATTATATAATATATACTAGCTTTTGCCCGCGGTTTCGCCTGCGTACATATTACCTATGTCATTCAGGAATAAAGTAGCTTTTTATTTAGCAATTGGACAAGTACTTTCAGACATTCACAAGTACTTCCTACAAACAAAAAACAACCTTACCTCTTTATTATATTAGTGTGGATGTAGACGTTGACAACAGTGGTGATGAAATAAATTACAAAAAGTAAGGCTGCCTGGGTTTGAAGAACACACCACAAACAAATTGTAAATCTTACGACTTATGAGCCTACTGGCTACTGATTACTGGTGAAAATGAAAACTTTCTGCAAATAAAATTTTCATTGCACTTGGATTTGTGATCAAACTCATGATAACTATTCCAACAGTCTTATTCGCATCATTTGGCTCTTAACGTTAGGTGATCTTCTAAAGTACCAGGTCACAGCCTTGTCTGTGATTGAGAACCAAGCGGTCAGTTTCCACAGCGGCCACACATAGCCGTCTTACTGTTACTGCAATCATTCGCACTATCCCGGGAAATTGCCTTAGCGGTACACGAGCCGTTAGACAACCTTCAGATAGTGATTACAGGCAATTGCACTTTATGTATGCGATGCAAATGCCTTGCTATATTTAGTGATGCATGTACCTAGCCAGTGATTGATGTGAAATTCATTATGGTTGATGGATTATGCATACAAATCTTGATGGATTTGAAATGGGAAGGGGAAAATATTTTCGTCGCTTGAACCTTTACAGATGACTCATAACAAAAATCTCAATTACAATTAATCCATTTATCACCCTGTATAGATACGCACAGGACCGGTCGTGGCGACGCTTGGGGGAGGCCTATGTCCAGCAGTGGACGTCTTTCAGCTGATATGATGATGATGGTGATGATAGGTACAGACACAGCAAGCTGTTTGGAACAAATAAGCTTTAGATACACGTCTGTCATCATCATCATTTTACATTACATCCACTGTTGGACATAGGTCTCCTCCAAGTATCGCCGCAACGAACGGTTTTGTGCTTCTAGAATCTATCGGATTTTTGGGACCTCTCCACAACATCGAAGCATCTTTTGGAAGGTCTTCCTACGCTGAATCTTCCGGTACGCTGTTGCTACTCTAGAACCTATCGGTCCCATTGACCATCTGTCCTGCGAACAATATCACGATGTGTTCTGACCACTGGCACTTAAGTTTAGCGATTGTTCGGGTTATTTCGGTAACCTCGGTTCTCCTGCAGATATCTTCATTCTTGATGCGATCACGCAAGGCAACTTCGAGCAAAGGCCTTTCTATTACCCTTTACGTGACCTACAAACTAACTAAACAAACATAACATTATGATATATGTTAGTAAGAGGACAGATGGTATACAACTTAAAAAAAGATTGGCAATCATGAAATTTAGAAACACGTCGATCTTTTATTCGTCAAAGCCAAAATCGTGATCATTTAGCCCCGTCACTACTTGCTAAGCATTACTTAGGTAATGTCGTAACTATCCTACAGTTTAGTTGTCAGCACATCAGTTACTGTTTGAAGCGTGATGATTGATGGCCGAGTCGCTTTCTATTTGTGAAGATGGAGGCGACGAGTGAAGACTGTCCACTAATGCGTTTTGTGAGGAAGTTATTACCGAAGTGCAGGGACAGGTAAACCGTGGAAAGTGGTCACGAAAATATTAATTTTACTTTTGGAAACAATAGCTTGTTGGTTGCGTGAATAATGGAAGAGATCGTACTGACTGAAGAGGACTTCACTTATTTGTGTGTCCCAACAATAGGGACAAAAGGGATAAATTGAATAAGAAAGTAAAACGTGATGGGAAAATGAATCCTCAGCTTTTAATTTTATGTAACAAAAGCTGACTTTGGAAGCAATTCCCACTAGTAGTGCAGTTATCTGAAGTTATATTCTGTCGTTAATAAAAATGTGATTTATAATATTAAAAAAAATATTACATCTTTATAGATATCCAGTTTTGTTACTCTTTTAGACTAGTTAGTTAAGCATTTATTTATTAAATTATGCACAAGTTGTAAAAAAAGGTGGACTTGCCTTAGGCATCCTCTACCAATAGAATTATACCTTACATAGCTTTCTTCGAAACAGGGCTGTTAAAGTTTTTTCAACACTATAAGAATTTTTCAATGCGAACCAATAGTTCCTGAGGTAAGCACGTTCAAACAAATAAACCCATCAGCTTCTTCTGAAATATTCATGCAAAATATTTGTTTATTATTTCAAGCGTCCTTTCTCCGGTTCATTTACGGTTGAACACTTCAACATAATCGTGATATAATTAAACAATTACGTAACACGAACATTGTAGTTATAAACACTGTTATACAACTGGAAAACATCAAAGCACAAAAACACGCTAATAGAAAATAATTTTCTTCCAAAGCAAAATTAATTGGAGCTCAATTAAAACAACACGCTGACTTATCTACAATAACAAAAAAACTGTATTTTTTACATTAAATTTTTAGGAGAGAGCTAAGTGAGTAGAATTGTTTGTTTGTTTGCAAAAGAATTGACTAGATTATGAAAATGTTTTGACTGCGAAGTATCACGACTCTTTATTGCCTTGTGTCAGAGGCTAGATATTTTTATTTTGCGAAAAGGCATTATTTCTGCAGGACAGGCAACAGGAGCCAAGACGCGGGAAAAAGCTAGGCCAACCTGGTACAAGTACTTTTTTTATTAGCCATTTCTGTCCCACTGCAGGGCAAAGGCTTCCCCGAGTCCTTCCAGACAATCTTCTCCCGCGCCGTCTCGAACCAGTTCTCGTGATAGGCGTCCAGGTTATCTCGCTACCTCTTATAAATATAGGTACTTACTACTAATTAAAGTATGTTGGGGTAATATCGGCATAGGGGTAAGAACGTATAAATATAAATTATACCACTTATTTAGTTTTATTTTTAGTGTTAGTCATATTGCGTGCCGCGTCATTATGTCTACCTGGCCCAGCAATGTGGCTGGCATTAAAAATAAAGCTAAATGTGTGGTATAATTTATATTTATACCTTCTTACCCCTATGCCGATCTTACCCCAACCCACCTTATTTAGCGGGCTCGCGGACGGCGAGCCATGGGTAGCTCGCTGTCCGATCGTCCGGTAATGGACCGAGCCCAAGACGTCGACGGCGCGCACTGTTCGCGCGCGCCTCAAGGAGTTGTCAGCAACAGCAGAGGCCCAGCTGGGCCGAAGCCTACCGGGGCCAGGGTTATCCGAAAGGGAACTCGTGCCCTGGTTTGAAGGCTAGAAGGAACGGGGTGGCTTTTTAGTCAGTAAGAGTCTGACACTATCTCCCGCTCCACCCAAGAGCGGGGGTTGTCATAAGATGATTTTTGCCCACCATAAAAAAAAGCCTTTACTATAGTGATAGGTTGGACCTTTGAAAAGGGCATACATATTATCTTCATGATAATTTTCGATTTTCATGCGGGGGAAGCCACCGGCCAAAACAAGTTTACGATGTAAACAAAAACAGTCTATTTACGTCAGAACCACGGAAACTTAAGATCTGTTGTGAGATATTAAGTGAATAAACTCAACAATAGAATGTTATGTTTATTGGAGCGCGACTAACTATGTTATTCACAGCTTATTGTGAACTACTCAGGGTGTCGCAGGTTCGAGGAATATGTTGAGAGCTCGTGCGAGACGGATAAGTCGAGCCACTGTTGCGACACTCTAGATTTATATTATTAGGTATAATAAATAAGGAAAACCTAATACTGTATAATGCATACCATGTTATTATTACCATTACAGAACTAAATGAATGTCTTATAATGATCGCTCAAATAATGACGATTTAAATTTAATTGTGCGTGTTTAAAATAGGTAAAGAAAATCAAAAGTAGGTTTTTTTAATCTATATAAATTAGTGCTTGCCTGCGATCCCAGCTGATGGTAAGCGCAATAGTTGTTGAGGAGGCGCACTAGTTTATTAAGAGCATATTCACTCTAGCCTTGTAAACACTCAAGTTATACGTCTTAAGTTTCGGTTTAACAATTATACACGAGTAAATCTCAACGTCAGTAATAAACTGTGAAGTGCAGAATTCCGTTAAGTCATAAACCAAATATCCCTTCGAAAAGTTGCGCAACATGCTAACAACTGACAAAGCAATTATTGTGCCACAAAATAAAAGAACACAAAACATCCATTCTGTGCAGTTTGCTCCTAGAGCTCAAAAGAAAGGAAAACAAAAGACCGAAAACATCACGTTTGATTAAATTATTACTCGTATAAATTAGTGCAAGTAGTGACCTAAGATTGTATTTTCTTTATATGTAATAGTGCACTCATTGTTGAAGAGCCAAATAAATAAATAAAATAAAATCACTAAACAGCCAAATATTCTATAACGACGATGAAGTGACAAGAACCTTTATCTACCAGAACATAATTTTATTATTGTGTTAGTTCATTAGGTGACCTTGTCAGCAAATTGGATGCATAGTTGCTTAATAGTTATTGTCAGTTATAGTTAACTCGTTAAAAAATAAGATATAAAGTTAGCTGCTTTTGCCAGCTCACGCAAACGATTATTTTTAAAGTCTATCTAAGTAAAAAAAAAAATCCCAAAAATGTCACTTAGGAGTTCTTGTCACTTCATCGTCGATAAGCAACTTTAGACATTGATCAGATCTAACTAGTCCGTTACTTATCCCCGCTGGAAAGACTTTCCAGCTCTTTTCCACACACTTTTGTCCTTTCCTCTGTCATTAAGTACCTTAATTACGCAGTCTGAGATGATCTACACACACATGCATACATTTTGTTTAGTATTTTTTTCTTGTTTAAAGAAATTTTGTCCCATACTGAAAATTACTCCTGTAATTTGAGTACGTTCAAAACATGTAAACACAAGACATCCATACATATCTCTGTATATAGGTGGTAATGTATTCGAAAGCTTTTTATAACGCCTTTTAAACGGTGGTCCTTCTGCATCGATCTTATTTCTGGTCCTATCGTCCGAATTTTTTTTTTGTTGAACGTTCAGACGTAAACAACTCTCTATTTCGTTGGCGGTCGTGTCAAAATTGTACACAGTCATTGTTCTTTTGTGGACCATACCTTTTACCTACAGGTATTTGTTACAGTTTTAGTATTACATCAGACTAACGAAAATTGACGTTGATTGAGTGAACAGGTGCTTAGGAATTTAAATACAATGGGAAAGAAAAAAGCTTAGCTGAATATCCTAAAGGTACCGGCTTCAAATATTGAAAATATACTCTAAAAAACGCCCAACTTCAGTGGCAATGGGAAGGGCACATTGCTCGCAGAACAGATGGGCGTTGGGGCCGAATTCTGGAATGGCGACAACATACCGGAAGACGTAGCGTTGGAGGGCCTCCTTCAAAGTGGGTGGACCGATAACCTGGTAAGGGTTGCGGTAATCCGATGGATGCGAGACGCACAGGACTGTTTATTGTGGCGACACTTAAGGCAGGCTTAAGTCTAATAGTGGACGTCTTTCGACTCAAATGACTCTAAAAATGGAAGAGGCGTATATTAAAGCTGGATGCTGCAAATATGAAAAGTTCTTCAAAAAATATACACAATCCTACAGATCCTGCCCCAACACCGACCGAAAGGACCAACGCACAAGAAGTACGAAGACTAATTTCTGAAAGACCACTAAACGAACGATTGACTGGCAGAAAATGCCTAAGGCATTAAGTTCGCCTCTGTACTTTTGTGTGCATAAAGCATTAAATAAATAAACGCTTCTGTGTCATCCAGAGCATTCACACGGCTAAGAACAGAAATTCTTTTCAACCATTTACTGCATTTTTATTAGATTCAATGCCCATAAACAGCAGTGTCATTAAAAAAAAATTGAATTTGACGGAAACGTACCAAGTTCCCACAGCTAGAAATCATGGAGCGATTAGTAACAGTTACATACTGCACGCCGGCTATCTATATTAAGAGAAGATTACTTTCTAGTTTCTACATTCATGTGCACTGAGCGTCCCGTATTGTTCTCAGTGGAGAAGTGTGAACATTGGTAATTACTACCCGTTTTTAGTGACGGTTTAATGAAATCGGAATCGGAGAAAGATTAACGATCATACGACGATAAGCTGCTTGTGTCTAGAGAAATGTCTTAACGTTTGTTCTTTTTTATTACTGTTAGGCACCATTACCTTGCCTGATGGTAAGCAATGATGTGGTCGACGATAGAGCACACTCACCTAGAAGTAACTTATTCGCTTTTGACGTATAGACAACCTACCTAGGGTAGGTTGTGCTAATCATGATCAATCATACTCCAGTCCTGTCTAATGGAATTATATATCTTATACTAATATTGAAATTAAACTAAAACTTGAGGTTTAAGGTAAAACGAAGGAGATGGCGCGGCGGGCGGGACGATTTGGATGTCTTCCTTAAGAATTGGAAAGGGAAAGAGAGGTATCGTGATCATTGGAAAGAATGGAGGAAGGCCCTTGCCCAGCAGTGGGACAATACTGGCTAGCTATGAAACTAATAATCAGCCTTATAATGTTCCCACTGCTGAGACTCAGGTCTCTTCTCTATCAGAGAGAATGGGCCGTAACCGCGCGAGCCCAGTGTAGGTCGGTAAATGTCAAATGTCTTCTATTATCGTCTAGGTAATCTCGCTTGCTTCTAAGCATCTTATTCTTGAAGCAATTTCACATCTGTCTTGTTTCACAAGAGCTCTTATCAGCCTAACACAAACTGTAGCAAACTTTATCTGAAGGGTACACACTCCGCGGTTACATTATCCAAGTGTTAGGAAACCAAAACAGGACTAATAAAAAAAAGTTGAGTGAGGTTGAGACCTTCGAGGCCTGAGGAAAAACATTTACAAGGAAAAAAAAAACTGTCGCCAGTTTTTATTCAGTAGCACATTGGATTGTTGACAGCTTTACAAACCACATGGCCAGTTTCGTATTTGTGTGTTTAACACTTTAGTGGCACATGATTGTTCTATCTCAAAATTGGATCGCAGACGAATGCGATGTAAGACACGGCAAAAGCTTCTAAATAGGTCTGTTCTCATGTTCCAACAATAGCATTCCCAAATCACACTATATACCCGCAATTTCAAAAATAGAATCTTGAAAAGGAGCAGCAGACCTACATAGCACCATATACCCGCCATTTCAAAATTGGAAGCAGGAAAAGTTATAGCAGTCCCAAATCTTCCAATATACCAGCCATTTAAAATATGGAAATCTGAGGAACAATAGCAGATCGAAATCGTTTAATATTCCTGTTATTTTTATAATAGAAGCGTGAAAAACAATTGAAGATTCAAAACGATCAATATTACCTGCCATTTAGTTAAAAGGAAACTGAAAATTGGTACCCATCTATGGCTTACTGGGACTTTATATTATATATATATTTATTGGTCTTAGTAATAATACTGCTAATACTAGTAAATACCGTCGCAGTAAGCCTGAGACTTATGGTCCTACTACCCGCGACCCGCAAGGAGCAATCGATGTCATATGTACTTTCTCCGCGTTGACAGCAGCTCGCGTGCAAATATGTTTATCTTTCACTGCAATCGTTAGAAAGTCGCTGTTTAATGCATATAATGCAACACCAGCTTCTGTTTTGTCCTTCTGTTAATTGTTGCTGGTGTTAAATGGATTTCACTGTTGTTTAGAAATGACAGGAATGTAATTAGCATTACAATTATGAAAGAGTAAATATATGGTGTTTTCCATACTCCAGAGACACATTGGTCTAAGATGTCAGTACAGATTGTGAACCGGTACTGCTGGATTTTTGCTGGACTGGAAAAAACGACCTAACAAGGTTTTCCGATTTACCCATCTTATTTATTAAGACCATTCTCTAAACAGTTTTATGCCCAAATTCGGTCCAAATGTTACATTCCTTATTGCTTCATTTACTACAATGCAATAACATGAAGGGACACACCCTGTAGTTACTCTTTATAGAGGGGTGCGTCGACAATCTTAATTCCTTGCGACGTAGCAACGGTTCGGATAGCACAGGGGTGTAGCGTTCGTTTTCTCTTCTTACCATCAAGGTTTTTGATTACAGTGATAGAAGGGGGTTTCATTTTGTTGGAAGGTTTGACATCAACTTTAGATAAGGGTAAAGCAGTTTTTTATTAAAAAAATCTCAAGAGATATCTCTTTTATACACAAATGAAACATATCATATAAGGCATTAGGCTAGAAGTATAAAAAGAAGCCTTAAAGCCTAAGCTTTGATTTTAAACACACAATTATATATGTAATGAAGTGTCAAATCTGGAGACTGTTTAAGAGATTTTTCTGTTATGCACCAATGACACAATCAATTAAAGAGTTATATCGAAGCTTATAAAACGAGGTGAAAGATGCCTAGCCGATTAGATCACTGAAATAAACAATTAAATCACTCGCCAAACAAACCTGGTGTTACAACATCAAACTACCCACAATAAAGAGCTTTATGACAGGGGGGTCAGGTCGTAGATGAGTCACGAGAAAGTCGATAGTCACCGATGAGATGAAGTTGCGATGGTAATGCAAAGCTTGCTCAATACACGGCGGGCATATTAAATGGAAATTGATAAGCAGGGAGTGATGCAGCGGGTTTGCGGTAGGCTTTGATGGATCGCGTGTGATTATGGTAAGTAAAAGCTTAGCTGTGATTGATTTGTGCTTGTATTGCTAATTTTGCGAGGGTTGTGGTTCTACTATGTAAACTAGATTTGCATAAACCTTTAAACTGCACTGCGATATTATCTGTACTTACATATTCAGTAGGAAGTCTGTGTAGTTCCAAAATGTTTGTTACATACAACATGTAGTCCTCAAGATTTCAAATGTAACATCTCAATGTACTTAGCTTCACAAATAGGTCCTTTTGACACACAAATGACCTTTGCCTCACTGTACGCTGATACAACAATGCCCTTTACACATTCAAACCTTTCAACCGAAGAGCGTATGAAAGTAAAATTATTCAGTAACAGTACTGTATTGTTTAAGGCTTCATCTCGGTACAATGTAGGGTCAACGGCCGGTTGGCGAGCCCAATTTTTTGTCCAACAGTGCATGGCCTGTCAGAATGCAGTTGCACAATGCCAAGTGTATTTATTGCTGCGATGTTCATGGAACACGATGGGAATGGATTTTGTAAGCCCTTTATAATGTGAATTGTTATGAAATTGATGGATTGGGTGTGCCGACAGTGGTTATGTCCTTTAATGTTTTGGAAACCAGAACAAATAAGATGTTCAACATACAGTTTAACCAGATGAGATTTTAGTTTAATCATTTGCTTTTTCAGTCGAATCAAGCGCAGAAACTGGGCTGTCAAGGGATTGCCCTGGTAGTAAGTAGATACCCAGATTATAGTAGTAGGGGTAGTTCCTTACAGTTCTTCCGACATCACTAATAAACAAACGGGTTCCCAGGAGAACACAAGAGCTACTGTACTAACAATATTGTTACAATATTTACTTTACGATGTTAAATCAGAACATAAGATTTCTGACATCAAAAATAAAAATAAAGCTGAAATATGATCTGTGCAGTAGCAATGATTTAGAGCGTGTTAATGTCAAAAGTAAAACATTGTTGAGTAACGTTTAGCATGAAGCAATACTAATTATGACAAATGAAGAGTACGGACGCCTAGTTAATTATAAAATTAGACGGACTAGCAGCTCTGTAATTAAACATAATTTAAAGACAACAAAAGGAAAGGATCTTATTTTGTATTCTGTAAATACGATACTTAGTTTGCGAAGCTTTGTTATAAGAATAATTAAGATCGTTATCGGTTGTTACTGAATGAATTCTAAAAACTGCTGTTGTTAGTTTTATTTTGGCGCTCAGACGTTAATAAATAGAATGACAGGCGAATCAATCAAAAAGCAGTTCCGTATTCATCTCAACAAAAAGCCAGTGTTTCCTAAAGCATTCATACAAATTCTTCGAAACAATCTAATGGTTTTGCTGTCTCAATCTTTGCTCCATTCACAGTCGCCCGTCATTTCGAAATGGTCCAAGCACGTGACAAACACTTTTTCTGTCACAAAAAAGAGTCAACGCATTGCGCCAGCGGAACTCGTCCCGCGTCCAAAGGAAAAAACGTGGCAGTACTGTTGTAACGGAACGAATGGCGTGACCTTGAGATGAATGCATAATGCAGATCTAGACACAACACCGCCATTTCTAATAAGACCGAGGCCTTGACATTTGTAGCGCGATTTGTTTTTTGAACTTGGTGTTTATTTGTCATTTAATAACCATTAGATAGGGGAATTTCAGTTCCGGTAGTAAATTTAGACAGGATTTTCTGGAAAATTTAGAATATTTTTGGCAAACGATATGATACATTGGGTGGTATTTAAGACCTTGGTAAACGGTTAAGAAGGAATATGTAATATCTAGGGAAATCTATTTATAAGGATATGTCCATGGCCTCATTGAGTGTTGTTCTGATTTAAATTCGCACAAGGTCTAGTACAATTGACCCTCTTGGCAAAACCCAGTTCCCAAAACTCAGCAGCATCCCGGATGCGAGCAGTCACTTTAGGCTTTCCTTTCACGAATCGCCAGCAAAAAACCTCAATGAGTTAGTCATCATTTCGTCACACTATCCAGATTGCTAGATCATCAATGACGTAAGTCGGTATCGTACGAACTCCTGCGCAATCGTCAGCGCGAACCACAGTGCACAGTTCCCCAGTTGCGCGACGGTAACTAATTGGAAGATTGTGTTTCTGCAATTGCCGTTCGATAATATTTATTACGTCGCTTCCGTTTGTTATTATTTCAAGATCTTTAGTTTTTAATTTGTGAATGTCGCAGCTGATAAGGACAACTGGTAAATGTAGTCGTAGAAATTGAAAGGCACTAATGTTATTTACATTATTCATAGTATGTTAAAACATTCAACAGTATGCAAATAGTAAAAACATTACATTCAATACAAGTAAATTGTTTGTAGTTGTCACTTCGTCGACAGGAAATCCCAAACAATTATGTATGGAAGTGACTGAAAAAATACGTAAAGACATCGAGTTAATTGGATTAACGGCCGAGGTTATTAAAAAGCAATCAACATAAAAAAGTGTTTCATTAAGAGGCATGAACAATTGGGATCGATTCCGACTTTACAGACAGAGTCGTCTAATGAATTCAAGCGGATTCTCTATTTGAACGCAGGCATCTTTTAATATTGATAACACAAGTATGTACTACCAAGGTTTTATGCGACTATTGGCATCTAAGTTTTACTGAGCAAGTAAACGACATCAGTATTTTCAGTATAGTGGGAAGTAAGGATGCTATCAGCACGATCATTATACGATTTTTTGCAAAAGCATCCTAGATTCCAGAAAGTTACACGGTCTTTCGGTCCGTCCGCAAAGTATGCATGAGATTCTCAATATTTTTCAGAAAGAATATGCGACGGTTCATATTTTATCTTATTTGAAATTCTAACTAAAATATTTAACTCCTGGGAGTCCTTGACAATGACATTCAAGTTAAATTCGTTTCTTGGCAGTGTTGCCAACCTTGCCGCATATTTTTCATGGCATACAAGGTCGTGGTATAAAAGCTAAATAATTCTGGCAGTCCCCATGTTAATAGGGCTTATCAAATTGTATATCAGGATTATAACTTAAATTGTAGGAAAAAATATGGTCAATTTGATTAAGTTTAGTACAAATACAAGATGTTTATCGTTACTGCTGCATAAATTTTATTTTATTTTGGTAAGCATTCCAATTAATTTGATAACAGAAACGCTATTTCCTCATCCGTATTTTTTAAATACTTGTTTATACACACATATTAAAAAGCTGCTTTGCTAACTCATAAATCAATAATAATGACACTGGCTCTATGAGTGTCGTTGTTACGGATAATATACGAAAATAAGCTAATTTTCTCGGTCCCTTCTCACTAAAATTAGGAAAACATTTTTCCATTGAGCCAAATTGGTGAACTACCGCCTACTGTAACTCTTCATCATAATAACCACGACGAAGCCCACGAAACAGGATATTTAGAAATAGTACAAAAAGCTTATAAGGAAATTGCCTAAACGTTTCCCGTTGTAAAGTTGAAATGTTTGACCGACAGACGAGTGCCATTAAAAATGATAGAACTAGAGTGTTTTAGTGATTTATTGGTAGGAAGATGAGTATATAGCACGTTTTAAACTTTGAGAGAATGTTTTAGATCTACATTTATAAGATATATAAGAATACCATAATTTTGAGAAGATTTAGCGGTTGCGAAATCTGAAAATTGCGGTTTGAAGGACTAGTTTTAAATTCTTTCATACCAACTCAAATGTTTTTGGTTGTTTTACACGTTTTAAGTTTTTATCATGATCATTTCAGCTGAAAGACGTCCACTTTTGGACATAGGCCTCTCTCAAGTGTCGTCACCACCTCACCAGGTCATCGGTCCACCTTGTGGGAGGCCTTCCAAAGCTGCGTCTTCCGGTACGTGGTCGCCATTCCAGAACCTTTCATCCCCATCGACCATTTGTTCTGCGAGCAATGTGCCCTGCGATTCTTTGCGTTAAGTTTTACGTTGTAAAAATTTGTTCTAAGCGAGCAGTTTTTTTCGCCGCTGTCTGTTATTGACATTGCGTGGTGCGTCATAAATTATAACTTGATAGTTAATTAGAATCGAGCAAAACTTTGATGTTTGAACAGATTGCCTTGAATTCTGATTTATTGCACGATAAATGGAATAATAAAGAACAAGTTTTATATTGTAACTAACGACCCGTCCCAGTTTCGCACGGGTATTAGAAATCTTGGAAATTTTTGGCTTTTCTGTACACACATTTATTACAGCATTTAATATCTCCATCACTGATACGCAATAAAACAAAATCTAACTCTTTAGAATATGGTTAAGTACTGAAAAACTCTAAAAAATAGAACCTGATGAAAGAATGTGTAAACACAAAACCGTAAAAAATATCTGAAAACATAACACCACGACATAAAATGGATAACACAAAACAAACAACGCGATGAAATAACTCTCAAATCCAATTTGCTGACAAATTACTTTGGCAAGGTCGCCTGTCAAAAGCCTGTTAATTTGATTTCAGATGAAAAAGACTTCAAGCAAAAACCAATATGTGTTATGGCATGCGACAGAAATACGTCCAGAAGTGAAGAATTACAAAGGACCATTATGACGAAAAGCTTTTGAACACCAAGATCGTTAGACGACACTAAAAAGAAAAATGACAAAGGAGACAATTTCATCATTAAAAACAACTTTAATACAAGACCAACACTGAAAAAAAGAAAACCGTTGCTTAATATAAATTATTGCAGATACACCTCGTTTTTAGAAACATCTCCGGTGGCACGGACCATTTAAGTAACTGCTCTGGGTCCTCGGCTTCAAGCCAGTCCTATTATGCCCACATCTGCATTTTCGAAACCTGACGGTGAACTTTTTTATTACATTCCTTGTCATCTCTAATTTAGTTGCAAGACTTGTGAATGCTAACCGTACCCAATAGGGTTAGAAAGCAGAATAAAGTTGCTTACAACTTTTTTTCATAGATTCCACAGCTAAGGAAAAAACTGGAAAGTACGTAATGGTAGCCGATATTTCACGCATAATACCCTTGAAACCGTAAAAGGGTAGGAGCAGACGGGTCGATACTAGAATGCGGCAGACGTGCTTTCATTCTGGATAATGCTCAGGTGCATACTGTGTAAACTGTACCTATAAAACCTTCATGTGCACTTGGTGTTTGCTTACGGCTGATGGCAAGGACCGAGACGTAAATATAAAGAGACATTGCGGAGATTTAAGATTTTCACGGAATGAATCTGGCTCTAACATTTATATGGTATTTGGTATTCATTTTACTAAAACTTTGTGGCTTTAAAAAAAACAGACATTACCGGGAAACCTTCCGGCACTATAACTAAGCTTCTTAATTTTTATTTTATTTGTTCATTATTAAAGTTTACAAATCAATGAATGAACTGTTTTCGGAAAACATTGCGTAGCCTTGAAGTGATGACAGTTCACAATTAAATACCTGAGGTACACAAATTAATCGCATTAAATAAGGAAGACTAAACAAAAACACGTTTAGTGATGTAACTCGATCTAGCGAGCAAGGTTCGTCGAAGGAAAACCGCTGTTTGACAAAGGCAGGGTCAAGTGTAATGTGACTGCTACTTACCGCGACGCGACAGCGGTTTACAAGGGAAACCCGTAATGCTACATATTGAAAACAATACGTTACGTATACCTACTGTTAGTGTTAGTAGTAAAAGAAACATAGATGGAGGTATGCTAAGGAATCGATAGCAATTATTCAGTAATGTTGTTTAGGTAGGGTTGTTTACGTAAAGAGGAGAGATGAAACGCATGCTGCTAAAAAAGTTATGAATTTACATGTGGATGGATGGAGAGGAAGAGGAAGGCCAAAGAAAAGATGGATGGATTGTGTGAAAAGTGATATGAATGAAAAGGGAGTCACTCGTCACGCTATCAGCGTGACGAGTGACAGGACAGAATGGAAGAAAAAAACGTGTTGCGCCGACCGCAAATAAAACGGGATAAGGGCAGGAAGATAATGATGTTGTTTAGGTAGGGCATTCACATGCATAACACTTTTGAAAACTAAAATGTTCAGTTATTATGAAAAGTAAAGTTACCTGGGTGTCTGCTAGGACATGAAATACTTTACCTTACAGATGACGATGCTTATCAGCGAAATAAATGGCGCCGAATGATTAAGAAAGCCGTACTCGCATAACGGCAAGAGGTGAGGGCAAAGAAGAGATAAGAAGAAAATGTTCAGCTAATCAACTGACAAATTTTGTGATTTACATTACGTCATTAAAATCGATTTGTTTTTTTTTTAGTTTATTCCAAAAAGCTGATCATCAGGAGAACGACGTTGCTGATTACTGGACTGGAAAAAATTGCATGTTTACCCAACTAAACAACAGCAAAGACGGGTTGATGGTTTTTAATCTATACATGTTATTTATATTTCTATGGTTTTAATACATTAATCGAAAATTTCTTTACTCGTTCTTTCACTTTTTTTTTTTGCAACAAAAGTCCCTTGCCTTTCAGAAGGGATCAGACAATAACAAAACAAAGCTTTGCAAAAGTGTCCTGTTCTCAAGTGGTGCCCGACCGCTACTTACCACATGCGACATGGCAGGGTAAACCCGAGGGGTAGTTGGCCTCTGCGCTTTTGTTTCCTTTGTTGCCTAGTGGTGCTTTAAAATGCATTAGCGTGCTTTTGTAGAACTCGTTGAAATGCAAAGGTTTTGAAGTAGAATGTTAGGAAGTTGTTAGATATTTCTATAGTGTTGGTGTAGTTTTTCTTATATTAATGATGTGGTATGAACGTTAAGAGACAGATCACAATGATCATAAGACGAATGCAAGTAGTGACGTCGTGGACAGTCATGATCCGTCCCAGGGAACTACTAGACGTCATTCATAAGTTGTGGACTGGCTGCTAAACCAGCTTCTTTAAGAAAAAGATTTAAATATTTTCGTTTGCGATTCTTTTCAGACTCACAAAAACAGTTGTGTTGAAACTGCCAAATAAACCAAAAAACAAGCATTAACTTTGATGAAATTCAACCTCTAAATAACCTTTGGTTTAAGAAACTTTAATGAGACTTCATTAGGCTGTGGTGAGCACTTTTTTCTCTATCTTCTTGGAAAACTTACTGACATTAATGTTGGAAAATCCCACTTATACCTATGTGATGTTTAGAGGTAAAGGTGTATCCTTAACCTCAGTAGCCGAGGTTGACGTGCGAGTTAATAATAACCTATTATGTTATGTTACCGTGAGTACATAGTATGTTATCGTATGTTATGTTGCAGTTCGTAATCGTCGTGTTTAGGTATTTCTGTATGTAAATGTCGCAGTTATTGATCGTCTTGTTTTAGCCTAACGCTATCAGTGTTTAAGGTTTATCTAGATTGCAGTAAATATGTGTGTCGACTGTCAGATTTATCACAGAATGTAATAGAGGCAGTAAGGTGTTCAAGATATTAGGTTTAGAAACTTATGTCTCAAAAATAACGTCATTGATTTCGTAGACGAACGTAACAGATTTAACGCGCGGACAAAACCAATTACCTACGCGACGAATTTGACAAATCGGATTTTAGTAATATTATTAGTCAAGATTACTTAAAAAAACGCCACTGTCACCGCTATTTGGCAATCTACTGGGCCTAAATGCTTCGAGTGAAAAGAAAATCATCGACTCGAGAAGAAGATATGGGTACCTAGTTTTTGTAAGAACCCCTATTCGTAGAATAATTATACTTTTATCTACTTAGGTATCTACTTCACGCATCTGTGTATCAGCTAGAAGTCACAAAGCTATAATTTTCTGTCACGTGGTGGCATGTGCAATTCAAAAACACATAAAAACTTAAGTAGCCATGCATTTATCAACACGCACCACCATCAAGGTGTAATAAGCAGATTCTCGAGCGAGATATAATTTCCATCATCACGACATTACCTTGACCTCTTTAAATTAGAGTGGCCCAAATATTGTGGCACAGGTTTGTACCAAGAACGTACGGAGGAATGAGGGAAATGTTACGAGTACCTATAAAGAATGGGGATAGTGTGATATTGAAGGAAATCGCTAGGGAGGCCTTCATAGATATGCGGAAAACTTTACATTCAAAGGGTTGTACAAATTATAAATATATAGTTTTTAATGGACAACTTAACTCACATGCCGAAAATAAAAAGTATTTTAATATCGTGGCTCGTGTTTGACTGCATCAGCACCGCAACATTGGACCTACGCCCCAGGACATCATAATAGTTATTAATATAAGGGAAACCGAGAACAGCATAGAAAAACAAACGGAGAAGTATTGAAGAAGCCATGTTGCGCTGAAACCAAATGAACTGGAATTAAAGGCAACAGTGATGATGAGATTCATACCAAACGTAATGAAATTTATGGACCAGCAAAAACGTCTTAGGCCGACTAGAAGGCTGTAGACATCGACCAAGTTCCTCCACGAGAAACGCACGGATTTTTACAGAATTAAAAACTAAGCAATAGTCGATACAGGTCTGGTTGAAATGTTAATGATGAATGAATCAACGAAGTGGCTTAAAACATAACTGACATAGTTTTCAAGAATCAGTGCTAGGTGTCAAACAAAATTGAGGGGAAAGGATGTGAACGTTGTTATCTTTACCAATTACCATATCAAGGGGAAGCCGAAAGCAATCGTGTTTTATTACCAGAGTATATTAATTAACGAAAAGCGAATTAATTTACCTATATAGTTGCTACAAGTTTTTATACAGTAAAATAATACTCGTATGTTACTGTGTTCACGTGCAAGATGTAGGCAAAAGCTAATTTGCGTGATCGTGATTGATTGTGATGGACGATGCACGCGGTGTAGTGCAATCGGTCTTGAATGTAATTTACTGTAAATCAACAAGGCATGTATAATTTTCACCACATATTCATAATCTTTGTCGGATGTTCTGCTAAAAGTAGAATGAGGCCTTTCTCTTCCTGTGTTCATAAATATATGGTCTTTTACATTAGTAATTGAATATAATATTGGAGCATCATCACACTTGGAAGTTGGAGCATCATCACACTTGGAAGCCGGAACCAGAGCAACACCACCTGCATTAGAGGAGGACTTTCGACTAGCAATGGTAGTGATAAAGCACTAACAATTCTCGGGAAATCTTGTGACCAGATTTAAACCTGACAAGGAAATATACACTGTAGTTATACATCTATTTCATAGCAGCTAAGGTCGAAAGTATCAAAGCGTTTAATGGGGTTTAGAAGGGTACGGTACGGATCCAATGCCATTTGACATTCATGTGGCATAAAGCCACTGTTCTATCGGACAATGTATTGTTTTTAGCTCCTATACAATGGGTACCTAAATCGTTAACCTTTTATATCGTATTGTGATTTGTGTGTATTCAATAAGAAATAGTTTTTCAGCTGAGCCTGCCAATATTACATACTTAAGATCGAAAGACGAAGTTTTGGGACAAATATCAAAAATATTCGCAGCTACAAATATTTGGAACGATAGTGGTTTTGAACTTGCTATGAAAGGAATGCTCATCCTTCGTCATCTGATGAAATTGGGACCTTTCTAAAAGCATTCGTGGTATTTCTGTCTATTTCTAGATTATTACTCTGAAACGTTGGCCTAATTAGCAAACGCTCAGTCGTTCTCGACGATTGAATACCGTTCGTTTGGCCTTTGGCCCCTATAAAACGGGATGTCCCAGTGCCGGTACGTAGGACATGGATGAAATACATTCAGTTTGTTATTTAAATGTGGTCAAGAAAATCATGTCCATATCTATTTTAATCGGTCGAAATACATCCAACAAAGATATCTGCAAACGATGGACCAGTATAAGTAATGAACAAAGAGTAAAGAGCCAAAAGAAAAGCATTGAGAACTTGCCAAAGCAAAAGAAAACAGTAACATTTAAGACAGGCTGCAAATACGGGGCAAAAACAATGAGACTGAAGAAAAGGAAGAAGTGGTAAAACCAAAGCGTGGTACTGGTACAGTTGTAACACAAATAGTACAATCCCACTCACATGGGACGTTTAATCAGGTCAATAACAAAACTAAAACAACATTAACAATTTACAACATGACTTCATCTTGTCACTGCTCAAAATAACTAACACACATTTGTCAATTAGATTACGGGTTATGACCAGTTAGAATAGAACAATTTGTTAAACAAATCGGTATAGTAGTCGTTTCGACTATTTGCATACAAATAGATCAGTGACGTCATTCTAGGTAATTGAATTGCTTTCAAGTCAATGGCACGGTAATAATATCATACAGTATTCCAACTTCATACAAACGGACGAAACGCGAGCTATACCTACGCGCCTCGGTTGTAGCATGGTCTCGGCATGTAGACAGTCACGGCCGTCGCAACTGTGCCGCAGTGTCGAACGGACACGACGGTTTTTTTTACAATTATCGCGCGATTATTGTTAGTTTGTATAATTTAAAGTAAAGACGTGGTATTTTATTATTAATAATAGTGGTTTATTGTACTATGTGTATGAATAATACTAGAAAAAGCATTTTATTTAAATCTACCAATCAAGCACAAAGTACTTTGGTTGTATAAAAAAGTTAGTATATTTACAATCACAACAATAAATGGAAACAAACTAGGCAAATGTAATTAGATGGCTGGAGGCGGGCAGCCCTATCGCATGTTTACGTACCGCGCGGCTGTAGGCATTTATTACAAAGATACGGCCGAGTTACAATACTGTATGATACTATTACCGTGTCAATGGGTTTAGGATGTACTATCAACAGTTCTTGGTATGACTATGAGACCATCTAAACTATAATAGCTTTTCTTTCTTGTAATAATTTGGTACGACTTAGTTGCAGCTATCCCAAAAAGATGAATTCTACTCATCTTAACAACAGTTCTGTGATTCAAATTGCGGTTGGTTGTCCTGGAGATAATGAACAAGTCAACTTTGAAGATTACGTAATCAGAGATCTATTGTGGTCAATCTAGAAGTAGGGAGCAGAGAACAAGTGGATGCTGATTGCTACTTCAGATGTCTGTGGAAGTAGTTGTGATAGATATGAGACGAATGGTGGCAGTATTGCAACTCTAAATATTGTACCTTACCCTGATGCCCTAAAATGTCAGTCGGGCGAGCGAGAAAGAAGGATGGACCTATTTATTTATTGTTTTACTTTAACAAAAACGGCTAATTACATTAGTTAAAGACTATTTTAATTTACAAAAAAAAAATCACACACTCATCTTACAAAATTCCATACATACTGACACGGTCGTCTTCCAATCGTCCGCGAACACATCACAGTCAGGGTGCGTGTCCAAAAAAGTGTTGAGCGCAGAAAGAGTGCGAGGGACAGGAGATTGGGCTTGTGCAACAGCGTGCTATACACCCTATATAGCTCAAACCAGATCAAACCCTTTAACAGTTCTGTTTAAGACATCAAATGGATCGTTTGGTAAGGCTTCTGGGCTTTTATGACTTACTGAATACTCCTGTTCCCACAGCCAACATCTTTCCACGTAAAAGATCATTACCTGGGAAGCGATACATAAAGTTAGTTACCCAAGTTAACTACCACACTTACCGGTTTGCCAACACGCGTAATACTTGCGTTTACCAGCGTTTAGACGGGCGTTGTGCAATTTTAAACCATGTTTGGTTTGGGTGGGTCCAGAAATTTGCATTTTTAGTGTATTGGATATTTGCGGTTACCTGATTTCCTTGGAATTGTAAAATCAGAACGAAGATATTGAGTCTAGGCTTGCTTATACATAAAATTTTAAGAAAGCTTTTATAAAACAAAGTCGTTCTAATTGTCTGGCCGTATATCTACTAATAGAACTGTTCCTTAACCCCACGACGCATTTAAATGCGGTTTTCACGAATAGAATGAGCAATAAATGATAAAGTTTGCACTCCTGCGAAACCGGGGTGGACTAGGCTCGTATATCTTATGTTTATAGGTTTGATAAGGACGATACTAACTTTTTAATGTCTGAAACATATTTCTTTCATGTCTTTGGCAGGGAGAGAAACGGTAGTTCGTTTCTGAAGCGGGGACCGATTACTTATCCGGTAATTTTTTTGTTCGAATTTTATTTTACCGAAACCTATTGACCGACGTCATTTTTGCTATAAGTAACGCATTATTTGTCATATTTTCAGATCATCGAAGTATCCATCTGTCCTAACGCCTAAATAGGTATCATTTTACCGAACTATATTTCATCGATTTATAAATTAACTTATTGCTATTGGGCGAAGCATCTTTTGAGCTTTTTTCATTCGGTATTTTTTTTATTTGCCATGTTTTCCGCATATTCTGATATATGCTTCATTATCTATGCATTGCTCTATCTATTCGAACATTAATATCAACTGGCCAGTTTCCTAACAATGCCTTGCTAACTGGGCTAGCGACAATCTCATAACTGTGCACTGCTGTAATTAACCAGGCTGCGCTAAACTGCAGGTCAATTAGAATGGCTTCCTTACTGTCTTGTAAACTACAGTTAAAGACTGCCTCATTAACGTGTTTGTTATAGTGCTTATAACAAACACGTTCTTTGGACTGCTAGCCACCGGACTTTGAGTGCACTCAAAGCCAAGAATTACTGACACTCATGCAAGTTTTAAAAGAAAAACAGCAATGTGTGATACAATTGTCAATTCTTCCTCAACCTTTCAAATATGTCAAATCAAATCAAAAATATTTATTTCAAATAAACCAATTACAGGCACTTTTGAATTGTCATGAGAAAAATGATCGGTTAGTCAGAAAAATCATGTCAATTGCACATTCCAAAGCGTAGATCTCTATGGTTAAGAATGTGCAGGAAACTACATCGACACTGTTACAAATCATGTTATACTGCAAATATCTGAGTTGTAACACATTTCTTGTTGTTTTTATTATGTGAGAACAATTTAAATATATTTATATGGTAAAACTATTCAAAGTATAGAAATTAAAATAAGCCACTGGTATTTAAGAGATGACCACTGACCAGTCTCAACTGACAACGACCGTTCTCGGACATGACGCGTGTACGAGCACTAGGTACTTAACTAAACAATATTTGTCGCCTCTACAAGTGAAGAAATCGCAACGATATCGGCTTTATCCCTTGCTAAGATATGAAAGCTATCCCGCAACAGTATTTTTGGGTTCTGCAAGACAGGTTCTTAATAGCGGTAGGCACACCAATAATTAACGTAATACCTACCTATAAAACCATACACTCTTAACCCCTGGGAACACTAGGCGTAACGTTGTAATACGCTAACAAAGTTCACCTCCAGCGCTTCGCATGTCAGCCGTGTAATTAGAGAAAGTGCTGGCTAATTCTAGTTCATTAACAGGCCGCATGTCAATTACTTGACTTAATGCATCCGGTAAGAGGTGGTTGAACTGCTCTTTTGGTACTAACAAATACTACAACCTAAGGCCTGCTGTCTTACACGTAGCTTCCTAGACGCGTATTGGTCCGTGTACGCCTGCTCACAGCTTATATACAAAACTATGAAACTCTGCCGATGAAGCTGCACCGACACGACGACTGAAGGAATAGGGTTGGATTTTAGGCGATTATCACACTGCTATGCAACACGCAGCGTAGCGCGTGAATGCGTGTTTTAACGTTGGTTGTAAGTATCTCCGTTTGTATAGAAAACACGCACAGTCCAACACACCAAAAATGCATCTACGTGCGTTCATGTAGATCAGGCGCCTACAAGCGGAGAAACATAACTACGATCACGCGCGTGTGTGCGGGGCGAAACGCAAGGTATGGCACACTGAGTCTCGTAATAAAATGAGTCAGAGCCTGCGTGAATCTACAAAACGCAACTACGCGCGTTAGTGCGTCAAAAACCGTACCGTACCGTACCGTACGACATTTCCTGTCGCACCTTAATATGGTCTTACGTATATTTTGCATCTATAACTACGTTTATGTATCTTTCTCATCCTGGTTCACATCCATATGGCAACATCGTTCGCACATCTGTGAGAACGGCCAAGACCTAAGCAAAGAGAGGTATGTTCACAACAATTAGGCAATGAAGCTGGGTTGACCAAATGTTCTTGCGAAAGGCAGAGTTCAGCATGTTATGACGCATTTTAGGTTAAGCTCATGTGTCTAGCAGTAGTCTTTGGATACGACGTAATACTTGAAGCCACACAACAGCTTAGGCTATAAATAAAGCAATTGCCTATGAACACCTTTTTTTTTTTTTTTTTTTTTATCGACGGGGAAAATCATCTTTGACGAAACCCGCTCTTGGGTGGAGCAGGAGACAGTGTCAGACTCTTACTGACTAAAAATCCCGCGCCGTTCCTTCTAGCCTTCATACCGGGGCACGAGCTCCCTTTCGGACAACCCTGTCCCCAGTAGGCTTCGACCCAGCTGAGCCCCTCCTGCTGCTGACAACTCCTTGAGGCGCGCGGGAACAGTGCGCGCCGTCGACGTCTTGGACTCGGTCCATTACCGGACGATCGAACAGCGAGCTACCCATGGCTCGCCGTCCGCGAGCCCGCGTCTACGGTGGCCGGAAATCGGGATCGGAATCCCGGCGACGGCGGCGAGGGCGCCGTTGCCTGATGCGGTCGGCCTCCTCCTTTGCAAGCATTACTGCTTCGCAGAAGGAGGCGACCGCCTGCCATTCCTCCTCGCTCCGGACCATGGCCTCGACCAGGGCCCGGCGCGAGAGGTCTCCGCCGCCGATCGCCCCCACGAGGGCACGGCGATGCTCCGCCCAGGCAGGGCACACCTCGACGGTGTGCTCCACCGTGTCCTCCGGGCGTTGCGCACAGTGGCGACACCCGGGCGTCTCTTCCGCTTGAATCCGATGCAGGAACCTCCCGAACTTGCCATGTCCGGTGAGGACCTGCGTCATGCGGAAGGTAAGGACGCCGTGAGGTCTTTCCAGCCACGCCTCAAAGAGGGGACTTACCGCCATAATCGTGGCGTGCCCAATGAACACCTTACTTATGTTACTTGTTAACTACACTAAAATACTTCCATTAGTTTAATACGTTATTAGATATCTGCAGGTGTGAGGGATCGGACTTCCTCACGCCTCAGCCGCTGAGACCCCGACTACCAGACACCGTAGGCACGGGCTTGTGGACAACGAGCAATGGGTAGCTTTCTACCTGGTCGTCCGGTAACTGTCCGGACAGAGTTCTTGTCGTCGGTGGCGCGTAGTGTTCCAAGCGCGCCTCACAGAGGTGTCAGCAAAACGGTAGGTAAACTTTTTCAGAAGTATACCCATAGCCTTAGTAAGCATCGGCCCTGCTGGGTTCTTATCGTTGTGCTGACACCTCTGAGGCGCGCTTGGAACACTCCCTAGAACCCAAATGGACACAACGAACATAGGTGTGGTCTTAGTCAGTAAGAATCTGAAACACCCTTGCGCTCCAATTTAGAGCGGGAAAAGTCATGAGATGATTTCTCACTGTAAAGAAACGCTATTCGATATGATGGAAAATTTGCATAGGTGTGAAGTAGATCCTTAAAGAGTTAGATGAAACGCGAGGACGATAAAGACATTAATTTGAAAAGCTTCTACTACATGGTAGTTTTGATTAACTTCCAGAGTTGAAACTGTTGAAAAGTCTAAGAAAATAAAGTATTGGAAAGCTCCATTAAAAGCACATTTCTACTCGATGGGGTCAAAACACATAACTTATTTACGCTCCATAAAAGCCATAGGAGCCGTCCCACGTCCCGCCGAGTTACGGTCTTATAAACAAGACCACATAACTTGCTGCATGTGGTTCCAATCTCCGTTATGTACCGTACATGTTGTTCGCTTCGATGCACTTTTTAGGATCGATCTACTGAATACAAATCCATGACGGTTGGTGCAGTTCAGTGACTGTAAAAGTTAAGGAAAACTTCTGCCACTACAAGTGGATCCTAAACCGTGTCTAGACGTTGAATCGGATTAATACACATGCCTGTAACTGGCCTACAAGTATGCAAGTAGCATGCATGCTATAGTGACATTCATCAATCAGAAATCGTTATGGCTCATCAGTTTGCAAGCCAGTTGCATATATCGGTGCCAGCTACAAGGATGTGTATTTCGGCGTTAAGCCTGAGGCTCACGATGTGTTACGTTGGATGCTGCCACTGCAAAATCCAACTTGTCCAGGTCCAGAGGTGGTGATATTTGTGTGATAGCCAGAACTTGCTGACGCACCCTTAACTCCAGGCATGGAATTATATAGTCTTCTCTAAATATAAAAGCGAAATACCACTCACTGTTTAATCTCGAAATCTCAGAAACTATAACACCAACAAACTTAAAAGTAGGTTCCTTATAGGGTGTAGACATCCGCTAAGAACGGATTTTAGGAAATTCACCCCCTAAGGGGATGAAATGGAGCCCAGTTTGTACGGAGAAACCAACAACCTTCAGGCAAGTGTACTAAATAAATAAATTCAACAAAACCTTATCGCCATGAAAACATAAACAATACCAGTGGGTCACAGATGTAGAACCATAAAATGCTACGGTTTAATTTGCAAAACGAATAGCTTAGATTACGTATATATTACAGCCATTATATTGGGATCGTAATACTTGTAATTGCCTATAGCTTTAATGGCCTATAACTTATGCAAATGGCCGCCTGTGACGTCATAGTTTATAGTACTGATTTGTTTTAGCGGTTTTGGCGATGAATCAGGTTAGCAGACAGAAGTTTTGTATACAGGGTATCTTCATAGTAGGTAGTGTCTAGCAGGGAATCATCATCATCAGCCTTTTTAATGTTCCCACTGCTGGGACTCAGGCCTCCTCTCTAGGAGAGGGAATGAGCCGTAATCCACCACGCGGGCCCAGTGCGTGTTGGTGGATGTCCCATGTCTTCGAATTGTTGGTTCTAGGATATGCCGGTTTCCTCACGATGTTTTCCTTCACCGTTTTGAGAGCAGTGGTGATGAAATAAATAACACAAAGGAAACAGGGAAAAGGAAGGAGCAGGGATTGGGAGCATTAATTCAACAGCTTTAATGAGAGTTTAGAGATTGATTTTGTAGAGGACATCTTCAAGGATTGGGTTGGAAATTGTCGTTTGGGTTAGAATTCAGACAGAAAGAAAGTTCTTTGGTAAATTCTTTGCAGCGCCTTGAAGGAAATACTTGTAAGTTGTTTTACAACGAAAAATTCATATTACTTTGTTTCATTCAGTTATTGGATATTCCATCAATATTTTTATGGCAAATACAAAAATACGACCCATTATTCTTTTACGATAAAAATATTTCAACCTCAGCAAAATACCGTTTGAAATATCGTTCGAAAACCCAATCCATAAGTCAAAGTTGCCTTTATTTATAACGTCTAGACCTATATCCAGACAGGGTGGGATGCAGAGCAGCGGATGAATACAGATTATATTTAGTTCAGACGCTAAATGTCGCAGATATGGGAGGGTAACTCAAAATGTCCTGGAAATAGAATCGTCGGGCATTCTGGTATTGCAAACTTTGCAATGAATGAGAGTAAGAGGTGTTTGTTTGAACATGACGATCGCAGTTCACGTACATGTTTAGAGTCTGTTTCGTCAAAGCAACTCGTTTAATTTAAGGAATTTATTCAGTAGAAGCTTCTTGCTCTGGTTATTTAATAGATCTTCGTTGTCGATGATCGTCATTTTCGTGAACGGGCGCCGTCAGTTGAGACCCGGTCATCTCTAAGCTGCCAGTGGCTAATTCAATTTCTATTTTTTTATTATTACTACTTATCTACATTGTGCTCACATAATAGAAGCCACAAGAAATATGTAACGAAGATTTATGTAACTTACTACTCTGTCAAGAAAGTACCGGGAAAAGATCAATAATACACAAAATGTCTGTTATTCATCCAAATTTATTTTATCACCTTCAAAGTATGCTCCTTTAGAAACGATACACTTGCGCCAACGAATAATCCATTCATCAAAACATTTTTTAAACGCTGCTTCCTGAATTGAGTTCAGTTCTCGCCGCGAATTCTCCTTTATGTCTTCTATCGATTGAAAACGGGTGCCACGAAGTGGTAATTTGAGTTTAGGAAAAAGAAAAAGTCAGCAGGAGCCATATCTGGTGAATATGGTGGTTGCTGGATGGTATTTGTTGAGTGTTTGGTCAAAAATTCGTTCACAATGATAGCCTTGTGCGAAGGCGCATTGTCGTGGTGCAAAATCCAAGAATTTTCTTTCCAAAAATCTGGCCTTTTTCGTCGAATTTGCTCTCTTAAACGCCGCATAACGCTCAAATAATATTCTTTATTTATCGTTAGACCTTCCGGTAAGAATTCAGAGTGCACAACACCGCGATAGTCAAAGAAAACAGTCAACATGACTTTGACTTTTGATCGACTTTGGCGTGGTTTTTTCGGTTTCGGTTCAGTTGGAAGGCGCCACTCCGAAGCTTGTTGACTAGTTTGCATGTCAAACTCGTAAACCCACGTCTCGTCACCAGTAACAATGCGTTTCATGAATGTTGGGTCCGAACTGACTCGTTCTAGCATGTCCTCAGCGACTTTCATGCGATTGAGTTTTTGGAGAAAATTCAGATCTTTTGGGACTAGCCGAGCAGCAACATGTTTCATACCCAAATAATTAGTTAAAATGGTACGGATCGACTCGTGAGATACAGAAAGTTCGGCGGCTATCTCTCTCAGAGTTGAATGGGGATTTTCAGTCACTATTTCCTTCACTTTTGCGATGTTAACTTCAGTTGCAGACGTTGACGGCCTACCAGAGCGAGGCAAATCTTCCATCACATCTCAACCGCTTTTGAACGCTTTGAACCACTCATAAGCACGAGTTTTTGATAAAGTCGATTCACCGTAAGCCTTCTGTAACATTTTCAGTGACTCCGAACACGAAATTCCATTGGCGATGCAAAATTTAAGACAAACTCTTTGTTCGATATTTTTGTCCATTATGAAATTCGCAATACACACTATATATGATATTACTAAAACCAGCACTGTATTTAATATAAATAACAGATGCAACTCAAACTCCGCGCCAAAATGGAAGTTGTGCCAATCTAATAAACTACAAAAAAAACAAAAATTTGAATTTGGAACCATAAACAAATCATCCATTTCCGATACTTTTTTGACTGAATGTATAATATGATTTAAAAGAGTCTCCATGGAGTTTCTTGCACGTTCTACTCCATAGAGATCTTTGAAACTTGCAATATAGCTTCACTTTTTTGACTGACCGACATTTTGACAATTTAAAAGTGCCTGTTATTGGTCTTTTTGAAATAAACGTTTCTGATTTCTGACTTTTCTTACTATACAGCGTGATATGCTAAGATATTTCGGACACTTACATTGGTCTTCAGAAATGTAGCAGTACTTACAAGACATCTGTTAGCTATGAGACCAAAAATAGACGATGGAGGAAAAACTGACCTGACCTCTATAACTACACAAATACCATTCGCACGGCTTGCAATTGTAATCCCCTAAGGGGTATATCGCAAGGTGTTACTCCGTATACTTTTATAGACGCATTGGCAATGTAAATGTGTACGCGATGTCTGGCCGGTTCCTTTAAAGGTCGCAGTGTAAAGTGATATGTGGCTTGATGCAGACTAGCAGCTGTGACCCACTTTCATCGTCTTTTACAACTGCCGGGAAACAGATGGCTTATTTTTTTTTAAATTTGCAACACCAGTCTTGTACTCAGTTTTGTTCTAACAGAAAGTTGGCAGGACAACGAAAGTTTTTAAAGGGGTACTGTTGTAAATATTTTTTTTATTGATCTGGACTTTGTTCAGATTGCACTTAATGTTTGAACTAGTGAGGAATATCTTTGTACGAATTCTGTAATAAAATCCGTATTTCAGACATAAGTGCTCTTGCCTAAATCTATGAATAACTTAAATATAAGTAACTAGCTTCTGCCTGTGGCTTCGCTCCCGTAAAAGAAGGTTTCTCCATAGAAACTTTGGGCTCGGTTCCATCCGTTTAGGGGGTGAATTTTGGAAAATATCATTTTAGTGCTCGCCTACGTCATAAAAGGAAACCTAGTGCAAAATTTCACATTCCTCATCCGAGTAGTTTCGGCTGTGCATTGATATGTCAGTCAGTCAGCTTCTCCTTTTATTATATACTAGCTTTCCGCCCGCGGCTTCGCCCGCGTGAACAACAGTTTATATCGCGCGGGCAGAGACCCGTGCTCAGCAGTGGAATTATAGGTAGCCTATGTGTTATTCCAGTGTCTCTTCTACCTACCTACCAAATTTGATCTAAATCCGTTCGGTAGTTTTTGCGTGAAAACGTAACAGACAGACAGAGTTACTTTCGCATTTATAATATTAGTAGGAATTATAGTAGGGATATATATATATGTATATAGACGAAGGTTTAGAACTAAAGAGAAAACTATAGTCTGGATCGAAAATGCGAGCGAGACTTATATTAACAGCAAATCGGTTGTTGTAGTGTAAATTAATGCTCAATACTGATCGATACAAACATCATGTTGACTATCCTTTCTATTTTAAATTGAAATAAGTAACCGCTCAATTTGGCTAGTTTCTTAGATTGTAACCTTAGCTTTGATTTACAAAACCTCCACATTGTTACGAAAACAAGGCTAGAATATACGAGAGCTAAAAGTAGCCATTATACCATTTATTCCACAGTGCTGTGGTATTACACCACAATGATAATGATAGTTAATGATGCTACTCTAATGTAGAATGTACATGTTATGGACGCTAGAATTATTACTATACGTAATTGAATATATTTTATGTGGTTTATATACGAGGAAGTAAGTCGGTTACATACTTGGAACGAGAAAGACGATGTTTTGTAACTACCAAGTTGCCAAGGAAAAGGGTACGGGTTTAAAGTGTTCTGAAAGAGATGTTTTCTATTTCCTTGGCAACTTTTACGGTGTCCCCAGAATTGGTAACATGATCAAGGAAAGGACAGCCTATAGTTATTCAAACATGTATGGTTCATTTAAATAAAGATAAGTGTTTACTGTGTGATGGTAGTTGTGACGCGATATTTACTTACGTGATTATGAATATTTTGATATCAACACGAGTTTGCTACGTGAATAAAACCTCGAATTAACAAAACGCCTTTGATTTTAACTGCTGTAATGATTTCATTCATCCCGTATAATCCACTGCTGGGACAAAGGAATTACTCTACACTAATAATATTATAAAGAGGTACTTAAAGTTTTTTTTTTTGGTTGCAGGAGGTAATCTCTTAAAGTACTGGTCCCATTGCTAAAATTTGTTTTACCAATAGAAAGCTGCTTTATTCCAGAGTGACCTAGGCTTTAGCTACCTTACCTAGGATTTTATGTACGCGGGCGAAACCGCAGGTAAAAGCTTACTTATAAACTGACTTCCAGCAATTTTGGTCCAGTGCTGTCCAATTTTGAAGCTAGGCTTTTTGTAGCAGATTGACCAAAATCGCATACGGATCCGACGATTGAAGAACAAAAACCCCTTCTTGGGTTTTACAAGCCTTTCAATTTACGTCATCGCTAGGTATGAATCGCGAATCTCGACCACCCTTGGTTCAGTGACACCGTGACTGGTACAACTGGTTTCCGAGCCTTGCCGCTGGCGAGCTAAATATGGACTATCTTCTGCAACCGACCGGTTTCAGTGCAGCCAGTATTAATTAGATGAGGCTTTGTCAAGCCAATTTTATGAGGGAATATATTGGTTTATAAATGGAGATGGATATCGCAGTACATTAAGTCTCTATTTTAACTAACTCGCTTTTGCCGGTGGTTTCGCCTGCCTGTAGGTTTGTCCATAAAAAATTTTGACCTTCGTTTCATTCCCTTAGGATGTCAATTTTGGGGAATCCTCTCTTACTGCTCGCCTATGTCTTGACGTTTTTGTCGTCGTTTGTCGTCGTGACGTCACAAACCACGAGAGGCATTAGGAGGGACAGGACGAAGACATTTGTAAAGGAGTCAAGAAGCGGCTGCGGTGATAGCACGCTCATATTTATATGGGAGGGCTATGTCCGCATCCGTGTCCTTGAGTTTCGGCCCATATGACAAGATATCGGTAGGGCCATGGGTGGTTGGAGGGAGCTCGCCTATGTCTTATAAGGAAACCTTATGTAAAATTTCACGCTCCTAGTCCGGTAGTTTCGGCTGTGCTGTACCTGTCAGTATGTTTGTTTCTCCTTTCATATAGGTAAATAGATTTGCTAAATTGCATTAAAGTGTTTAGAACTTTTTCGTGGCATTGATTGGATTTTAAAGGAGAATTTTACATTCTGGAATATTTTTGTCACAGGATTTTCTTAGCGATTAGGGCTACGGGATTGGGACAAAAAGGTCATGCCTAACATGACCTTTTTTGTCCTTTTTTGTATGGTAGGTATTATCTAGGAATGTGCAAGTGAGTGGTTTTGTGAAGCAAAACAAGTATATTTCAACTTTTTTATCCTCCCCTTGACGATACTATTCGAGAAGCTCTCACACATTTATTTTTCTCCCATTTCCTTCCTCAAATAGAAATATTTTCATTCTTTTCGGCAAAATATGGAAATGACATGGGTAAGTACTCGTACCTATTTTCTGACGAGTGATAATATAAAAGAAAATTATAAATATAGGTCAAGTATCTATCATTTCCGAGTATTATAATATTATTAGACCCCAAGCGTTGCCACAACGATCGATCCCTGAGCTTGGACTTTTTCCGGCTGATATGATGATGATGGTAATATTATTATTTGAGTAGTAGGTAGGTACTACGAAAATATGTTTAATTAGTGATAAGAAGTGATCTTTAGTAGGTAATTTATTGTGCGTCTATTCGTGCCAAATAAACATGTTTTCTTTCTTTTTTTCTCTAAATACATTCCACCACACTTTTGTCCAACTTCTCACTTTTTAAAAGACGCGACGACGCGACGCCGATGGTTGGCGGCGCGAGATTCGACCGACCATGCTAATAAAAAGATTTTATTGTTTGAAGGAATTTTATAAGGGTTTAATTGAAGGATGTTGGTAATGATGCTAATTCAGTGTTATTAGCGAGACTATTGCTTATAATGCGAGATGAGAGAGTCTACGGTTTATGTGTGGTAGCTAAGATATAACATCAGGTATGGGTTTTCTTTGGTTGGAAATCAACCAATGACTTTTTCCGATCTAACGTTGAGCAAGTCTGACAACTTTGAGATCTTCCTTGTGTTTAGTGACCTCGAGCTTCCCTTTCGGACTATACATGGCCCCAGTAGGCTTCGGACTTGCAGGGCCCCTACGGTTTTGCTGACATCTCTTTGAGGCGCATGCGGAAAACTACACGCCGTCGACGACTCGAGCTCTGTCCGGACGGGCCGGACGGCGAGCTACCCTTTATCCGTAGTCCACAAGCCCACGCCTACCGTGGATATACCAACAGGTATAGGCCTGATCGGGGCCTGCCAGAGCTACGAAAATATTCGAATAACAGTGGCCCTCACAAATGGCAACTAAAGGAACACAGATAATTTCAGTCATTCTCGCTTCACCCAGAGCGAAAGAAGGTATTTGATGATTTCTCGCGTGAAAAAAAGTACTTATGATACTTACTAGTATCACTTTTATGTCACTGAATTTGAAAGACCGCTGAATAATATGAAAAAAAGCCAGAAACTAATACCTATTGTATTATGATGGAATGCGGTTTACACGGCCAAAGGGGAGGACTAGACTAGACGTGATTTATATGAATTCATTCATTTCAGCCAAAAGACGCCGACTGTTGAACAGAGACATTCCCTAACAGTCGCCAAAACGTCGCGATCCTGTGTGTGTCGCATCCACCGAACTCCCGCGACCTTCACCAGGTCATCGGTCCACCTTGTCGGAAGCCTTCCAATGCTGCGACTTCCGGTACGCGGTCGCCACTCCAGAACCTTCCGGCCCCGTATGAATAGTATCATGATTTAGGAAGTCTAGGATTGTTGCTTTCAAAATGAACACTTTAAGGACCAAGGGTTTATTCTCTAGCCAGGTTAAGTTACTGGGTCTTTTATCTGGAATTTCTCACCAGCAGCCCAGTTTATAGCTATAGGCTCTTTCCCTTTCTTTTACTTGGAACTCTACCGCACTCTTCAGAAAATATTGGCATGATAGTATAATCAATCTTATAATGTTCCCACTGCTGTAACTCCGGCCTCTATAGGAGATGGAATGGGGCATAATCCACCTCGCGGGCCCAGTGTGAGTTGGTGAATGTCACATGTCCTTTACTGATTCGATGTGACCCTATAATGGATAAATCTATTCCCCAAGCGGCGTAAGGTATTTTACTATTAAAACCAGTTAGAACCAATGTTTATTTTCTTTTACCAGTATAGTAACAAGTCTTAATAAAATGTAAGCCAAACATTTGGTAGCCACTGTCCTTGATAACAGATTACCTAATCATTACTATGTCATGTCCTTGACCCACAGCGATGGAATTAAAGCAAGTCATGTCAGATACAATACTTTTATATTTTCTGGGGTTGGCCGTAGAAAATAATTATTTGAATTGTACATTCTTTTTTCAAATTATTTCAAAATGAGGTTTTTGTCTTTTTTTTAACTCTATTTTTATTTTTAAATCTCAATTTAAAAACTACTTATAGGGTATGCGTACACTAACCAGTTTCTTTTTTCAAATGTTCATCATGCAGCTCTGAATAATAATATTATGATGCAGATTTTGACCTTCAAAGTACATTGCATTGTTGCATTTTAAACTAAGTTTGCAGACAGTGAATTTTTCAAGTATCTGACTCAGCGATTCAGTTTTCATAATACAAAGGAATGGTAGGTATCTAATTTATTGAATGTAAATATTGCTCTAATAAGTAGGTAATCTCAGTGAAAGTGTAAATAACGATACAAAATATGATATCATTTTGTTACTTTCTTTTTACCCTCTAACTTAATGCAACATTAATTGTGTATTTTTTATTGGGATCAGTAAGAAAAAAAATATTTTCGTCAAAATCAAAATTACAAGCCTGGAGAATAAAATACTTGCTTCATTGCGAATAAAACATAAAATACTGTAATTAACCGTGATAACGCAAAAATAACTTCTGATGAAGCGACCCTCGATAACAGGTCGAAAGGGTAAGCAACCCACGCAAAAATTAAATATAGCACAAACCGAACAGGACCCGGCAATATTCTAAGTAATCAATAGATTCAGCACTTACCTTCAGCGACATTATGGATGTAAATCGATTTCCAGCACAACACGTGTATTCAAACAGTCATAATTCGGAAAATTACAATTTTAATAACACTGCACTATTTATTACGAGAATTATTTGAACACATTCTACCTAAAACATACTCTAGCACACATTAAATACCAGATTCTATATTTGTGTATTTTATTAACAATTGTTTGAGTTAAATTTTGTCGTGTTTCACAGCTGAGAGCGGTTGGATATTATTTTTATCGATAGCGAAGAAACGGACAGACGTCAACAAGATACCGTCGTATTTTCGACTCTGTGATTTTTCCCTCGCTTCGGCTCGAAGAGTTGCGCGCGTTTTTGACAGCAGGCGCGTTCCAGCGACAGTGACTTCTAGGTTTGGTTTGGTTGGTTGTTTGATCAACATACAAAAACTTTCGTATTTATTGTCAATATTAATATTAAGCAATTTTTATAATAATAAACAATAGGTACGTGGAATCTGTTGGAACTTAACTGATTGACCAATGACTGGCTAGGAGTGTTTCAACTAGGCTACTAATAGACATACCACTTTAAAAAAATATACAAAATAGTTTAATATTATAATGAAAAACATGAAGCACAATTAATGTCGTTATTTGTTATCACTTATTCTTATTAAATGCTTTTTTACAGCTTCAACGGCGCTCTTGGAGTCATATTTGTGGGCATGAGCCGAAGTCAGGTGGGCACGGAGTTCCATTGCTGTATTAGTATTGTAGGGACACAATCGGCAATGATACAGAAATAAACCTGGATGACGGCCACTTCGTAGCACGTGTTTACGGAGATTCTCCTGCGAGTAACAAAAAAAAAACAATGTTTAGAATAATTGTTATGCATAGGTGTCAATTATTCCGTGGGTGTCAATGTTACTAACGCCATCTGTTGTTAAAATTAATTCATACGTAAAATAATTTTAAAGAAAAGGTACATTATTTTGCCACGTAATTGTATAATCAATTAAATACAGTCACGCGGAGTACTGCATGATTTAGTAAAATCAATATCTTACCAAGCTACCACAAGTAAACGTGCAGTGAGGGCAGGCATAAGGTTTAATTCCTTGATGGCACAGCATGTGCCGCTTCATATGGCTTGCTTGGTCGCTCTTGAACGTACACAGATGGCACTCGTGATGTTTTACCTGCTCCCCGTGGGTTCTGCGATGTCTATAGACACAAATTATATAAAATAAGTAGAGTGTGATATAGCGCCACTTATTATCGAGTAGCGGAACTAAAAACCAAACGGTGACAAATTAATAGGTATATTTATTTTTACAGTGAATCTGGGAAGTATTAGTGTGAAAACATTTAAGAGCATCTAACATACGTAATAATGTATTGAAGTAAAAACATATAAACTTAACATTGGTTTAGTTAAATTACAAACGCCATCTATTGATTATCGTCTTTACTCATCAGACAACAACGTTGATTGTAAAGTACACATTCGTAGGTTACGAAAGAGAGAACAAGACAAAGAATGGTTCATAAAAATGTTCATAGATGTCACTGTTACCAATCGAAATATTCTTTAAGTTTTTGGAATCTAAGTTATTTTAGGACTTTCATATATTACAATTGAAACTCACACGATAATTCGAACTCACCTTGCAAGTTGGCTAGAATTAGTAGCTACGAATGTGCATTGTTCATATGGACATCGGCGAGCCGTAGAGGCATTGGTGCAGCTACTGGCGTGGCGAGATAGTGCGCTCCTAAGAAAAGAAAACATTTAACAATCAATATAACTAATAATATTTAATTTAACCAACTTTGTTTTATTAACATTTGCTAGCATTTTAGCGAGCGCAGAGCCAGTCTGCCCCCTTTCTTTTGTGTTCCTAAAGTCCATCACATGGCGGTGACGCAAATTTCGCTGTCAGCGATGACAATGCCATTGTACCTACCTATTTTGGTACAATAAAGTTTAATCTATTATAGAGTTGTATGGGTTACAATTTTACTATTATCTCAAGATTTTTTATGGATATGTACCTACCTACTGCTTAAAGATACCTAACTGATTACGTATTATCTTAAAATGGGTAAATCTATTCAGCAGATAATAATATTCAATTTCCAATAGTCCAGTCCAGTTCCACCATAAACCAGTGTCGTTTTATCCCGGTAGTGTCCAGTACTAATTACTTTAGTCTCCAGACATTAGAATGCCATCTGCGAGTAGTTAGCGAGGACAATAATGTGATGGGGACGCATTTGACTGTATTTATTGCTGCGCTCGATCTGCACAAGTGAACCGCTTGGTTGCGGCGAAATATGGAACTACTGAACTAACAAAAAAAGAAATAAATTTGTTGCCATTACCAATGTTATTTTCAGGGTAAGCAAAAATAATGTGCATTTGAATTTCCTGGAAGTAAAATTTCGAAAATTTAGTTTGTGTGTTAGTTAGGTACTTTCTACTCTACGACCACAGAAAAGATGAAAGAGGATAGAAAGGAAATACTTTCCGATTTGTACTATAACGAGTTTCACCGCTTGTCTCCCACCCTTTGACTCCACTACAGGCAATAAACCAATACGAACGCGCATTATGCAACTAACAGAAAGACCACGCACACTTAGATCGCAAGTTTGTTATTGGCAGTTGAACTATGAGCATTGCCCTACTTGATGGCACGTCTGCGCCGCCCACAAGGCCATTCCAACCCCTTTCATCTGTCTGTGCTTGCAAAAAAGAGAGATGACGGCAGAGGTCTATAGCTTCAAGGAGTTGTCAGTTAAATAACTAATTCAACTTATTTTTAAATCACGATGTGATGATTTTTCTGAGGTCACATCTTTTCCCTATTTGCTACGGGCCTCACATGATATAGTTACATGGTTGACTTTATAAGTTAATGATGTGTTTTCTTAAGTGTATTGTGATTACGTTTATGTTGGTAAACAGACGGCGAGCAATGGGTAGCTCGCTGTCTGACTGTCCGGTAACCGTCCGGACCGAGCTCAAGTCGTCGACAGCGCGCACTGTTCCCGCGCCTCAAGGAGTTGTCAGCAATAGCAGGGGCCCAGCTGGGTCGAATCCTACTGGGAACAGGGTCTAGTTCCGAAAGAGAGGCTCGGCCCCGGTGTGAAAGGCAAGAAGGAATGAAGTGGGTTTTTTAGTCAGAAAGATTCTGACACTATGTCCCGCTCCGCCTAAGGGCGGGGATGATTATTACCAACAAAAAAAAAACCATCATCATCTGAATAACCTTTTCACAATTATGCTACAGTCGGCTTCCAGTCTTCTAACCCGAACATAGCAGACGGGTAATTTCTTCTATAATCATAAGTTGGTTTCTGATACTTAAATCGGAGGAAGTGTAACCGCCAGAAGACGGACTACCCTTTCAGTTCGTCACCAATTTGTTAATTGAACGGCGATTCTTTGAAAACGAGAGAATATCTCATTCATCTGGCTTGGTTTATTCTTTACAATTATAAATTTTTAAATTTTCTCCGATCACTAAATGTAACTTTGTTGATAGCTGATAGTACTTTGCGTTCAAAATAAGAATGAGATCGATTGCCATGTTATGACGTTACGTCATATTGTCAAGTCGAAGATTTAATAAGGTGAGCAAAACAAGAAATCATTAAAATTCAATTTATTTACAAATTGTGAACGAAAAAAGTTTAATCAGAATCCAGTTATCTGGTCATCTCTAAGTTCTTCAATTTTGCCCAATTTCTTGCGATTTGACAGTTTGACGTGACGTCACAACATGGCGATCTATCATATTCTTATTTGGAATGCATTGTATAAAAGGCACTCATTTGCGCCCAGTGGTTGCTACGACACAAAATAGATAGGTACGAAAACCTAGGCCAGATGAATGAGACATTTACTCGGTTTCAAAGAATTACCCTGAAATCAACGCCTAATTTAGGTAAGAGAACGCCACCAACTATTTAAAGAAGTAATTTAACTTATTTCGTAAAATATTGCCTCTGCCTCGACACCCACCTTTCAGTTGCGTGCTATTTCACTCCATCGTCCGCTAATGAATCACTTGCAAGCAGCTAAGTATAGAAGTAATGGATTGCGTTTAAGGACACACGCACTGACAGACTGGCAACACTGTCAACTTGTCAACATTTCATATAGTTGCTAGCTACTTACTTAACAAAATGCAGTAGGACTGTACTATTACCATGGAGTTTCTTGCACTTCTTCATAAAGATCTACGCTTGGGAATGTGCAATTTAGCTTCACTTTTTTGACTGACCGACATTTTGACAATTCAAAAGTGGCTGTAATTGGTCTATTTGAAATAAACGTTTCTGGTTTCTAATTGTTTCCATCGAAAGCATTGTGTTTTAATTTGTGATGTATTAAGGTCCACATCAATATTTCTTCGTTTATAACCAAGATGAAGGCTGTTATTTTTGATTTACATAACATTCTTCACGGAGTATTTTCATGCCTTTAACTTACAGACAGACGGACATGGAAAAACTACGAGTACCTACTCGAGTCTAACTACTTACTGGCGACGGTATTACGGTAACGGCAACCTACCTAATTTAAAATTAAGCCACGAAAAGCAATTCCCCACAAAAACTCTTTCAAACTAATAAGCATTACAGTAATAATTTCGCGCGCATAATCTGGCAACACTGGCCCACCGCGGCGACAGTTAACTCGCTGCTCGCATTACAGTTGCAGTGCATTAATGCAAGGCGTCCCAATAACGCGTAAGATATTACACAAGTTAGATCATCAGCGCTGTTAGACGCCCCCAATGGCTCGGCGAATGTCCTACAATTGTCTAGATCCGTTGAAAGTTCTCTTAATGACGCGCCAACTTGATTCATGCGGTCTGCGGTGAAGTTTCAACGTCTTACTGCTGTGATTTTAGCATTAATGGAGGAAGGAGGATTTCAAATTTCAATTTATATTGGCGTTTGAATCCACTGAGTATATTTGAACTTAATTATGTTATAAAATACGAAGCGATTAGATATTCAGATGTCTGGTTTGTATAGTCTAGCTCCAGTTTACAAAATTAGTCGTTCTAGACACGACACCATTGTTCGTGTTTCAGATACGAGTAGCGGCACAAAGGTTTATCTTTGTTATAGGTAGCTATTATGAAAACATTTGCGCTAAAACATTAAACGCTGAGGACAAACAGCCGTTAATTTTAACGAACCACATTCAGTTTAAAATCGGTGTCGTCAATCCTTCGTGACTGATTCCAACTATTTATAGAGTAACGTTAGACATATAAATTGTAACGCTTGCAGCGCAAGTGTCAAAGCAAATAAACCACACACGATTTAGCGCCATCAAACCGAACGACAGATCAAAATGCAAATCCCCAATACGTTACAGGGACACGTGCTAACAATAAAATTCAAACGTCCACTATCTCTAGCAGTCACTATCTACACTAATATTTTGATCCAGCACTCTCTCAAAATACCGTGCATCCGGGCAGAAATTTATGACCACAGAGTATAAAAATGTCATCGTTGGCAACACCGCGGGCGGGAATGCGGTGCGCGCGAGCATAATCAAAGCACTCTTGTCAAATTATGAATGTATCCCGATATTTGTGAAGGAGTTGTGTGACGTGTGACATGTAACGCATCCGCCGGGCCGCCGCGTGTTATTGCCGCAAATTGATGTCGACGCGACGCAAGCTGATGCGCCGTTTATTTCGGTTGTATGCGTTTTGTTTGCGCTTCCGTCTTAACAAATTCTGGTCACATATTGATTCAAATTGACTCTCTATTCTTTGAATACTGCATGATTTGCATTACTCATCGTAATAGTAAAAATTAATTGGAATCCATGAATCTATTGGTTCCTATTTTTGATTTTCCTACTTAAATTTTTATAATCACTTAATGTCCAACTTTGGGACACCAAAAAAAATGTTATACAATAGTATTTTGTATAGAAATGAATATTTAGCATGTACCTATGTATGAAATATAAATACTCACTTGCTAGAAAACCTATTTTTGCATTTCGCGCACTCCCACTCCTCAATTCTCTCCACAATAGCGGGTAATTTCGGTATCTTGGCCACCTCAGTGCTGTGCTCGCTCCTCGAATGATTCGCCAGGCTTGTCTGCCTGGTAAAGTTAGCCCCACAGGTGGAACAGATAAATGGCCTTTCGAAAGTGTGCTGTCTTAAATGTTGGCGTAGCGAAGCCTTCTTGAAACTCTTGGGGCAAAGTGGGCAAGGATATTTCTGGACCACTTTCTCTGTGTTCCCAACTTTTAAGAGCTCTCTCTTAGGTGTTGTGTGCAAAACTTCGTGGAAGAAGCACTCGGCTTGAGAGTCAGTAGTGAAGAGACATTGGCTGCAGTTCCAGAAGACTGAGGAAGTGATCTGGACATTTTGGTTGAGTTGGCAGGCATTGTCCCTGACGTGACGAGTTACTTCTTGGGAGAGAATGAACGACATCCCACATTTAGGGCACCTGGAAAAAAACAACGAGATCATGTAGTTTAATTCAGCTACAGGAATATATTGATATACTAACTTCGAGTACTTACTTTTTCCGTATATTAGGATGCATTTTCCGAATATGATCTTTCAAAACCAATACATTTCTCAAAATTACATTATCAGTACAATAAGGACATTTCTTGCTCATATCCTTGGTCGGTACTCCCTTCTCCCTCAAGTTTTCCTTCCTCTTGATCCTATGTTCTGACGTCTGTCGATGACGCTTGGCTTCTTCAGAGGAATTGAAGTTCATTGCACAAACTAAGCAGAGGTAGGCTCTCTGTTTGTGCTTAGATTTTAAATGAGCAGCAAGAGTCAGAGAAGATTTGAACTTAGCTTTACAATGCTGGCATTTGTGGAGTTCTTGATAGTTATCTGAAGCTGTTATCACCAATGGGTGTCCAGTCTTCTGACAGTGTCGTTTCATTTCGATATTGTATCGGAATTCTGTGCTGCAGGCATCACATTTCAATACAGTTTTCTTTCTAATTATGATGGGCATGGATCTGTTGATTACAGCGACCACTTCGCTATGGTCAGAACTTGATAAATGTTCTAGCATTTCTTGGGATGTTTCGCAATCGAATTTGCAGAAGGAACACCAGAGTCTTCCTTCAATCAAAGCCAGTTTTTGTTCATGTTCTTCAGAGAACCAGTGCTGCATGAATGTGGATAGCCAGTTTGTATAGAACTTGCACGGACTACATTGGAAAGGGGACTGATGGACTATTGCATCCATATTATCTAAGATAAGGTCCTGGTATAATGTAGTGTTTGTATCTGTAGCTTTTCTAAAGTGATAGTGGGATATCAAATGTTTTCCCATCAAATGTTGTCTTACTCGTGACTTGCAGCCAGAACAATGTACAAAATTGGGCTTTCTCTTTCGTTTTTTCTTCTCAATTTTGACGTTTAGTTTCCCCTCGATCCTATCCTGCTTTTTCCTTTCAATTTGAGAGTAAATTTCATCGTTTACAAATCTAGATGGACGTGCCATTCGTTTGTCTACCACAGGCTTTATTGGTTCTAAATGTCCTGAGAATTCCAACTCATGCTCTGGTAAAACTTTCTTTAAATGCAGGCTTGATCTAAGATGCTTATCATAAATCGCTCTGGAGTTTAGTCTTCTATTGCAGGGACCGCACCAATATTGTACTGATCCCTTTGTTTGTATTGTTGTTTGCATTATTTGGGTCTTATCATTTGCACCTGGTACCCACTTGCCTTTAGTGTGTCCTGGAGGCGGTGCATCATAATCTTCATCACGTTCGTTATTGTCAGGCATGATTGGTTTCCACTTTCCGCCAGTGTGTTCTTGTTCTTCCCTCATGTCCCAGTCTTCGTGTTCTGGGGAAGCTGGTCGCCATTTCCCTCCAGTATAGTTTGGAGGAGGCTTCCATTTAGCACCACTAGGATGGTCTTCTTCATCATCATCATCAGATTCCACAGATTCATCACTTTCCTCATCTCCTTTGTAGTCATACGTATTGATGCTGTATGATGAAGTGGGAATGTCTTTCTTAACTGCACCGCTGATGCTTGCGACTGCGTTAATTAGTTTCGTTTGATTATCTTCATTACTTCCGATTCTTAAACTGTGTCCTCCAATCCAGTCCTCGCCCCTTAAATTATTTTCTAAGAGGCTTATTCGTGGGATATCCCTTGAAGTGGAAGCGACCACTAAAGAGCTCTTCCTGTCTAAATTGGGTTTGGATATAGGAATCGGGGGTGTAAGTCTTGAAAGGGAAGTTTTCTTGACACTGCTTTGTAGCTCCAAGGATTGGAAGAACACATCTGCTCCCAGGCTGTAAGATGGCTCCAAAGTATCTATAGCTGGTAGTTCGGGCTTCGGATCCTCTGGTTTTAATTTTCCACATCTTTGCTTCCTGTGTTTGACGTAGTTGTCCAAGCCGACGATGGTGGTGTTGCATTTAATGCAGAGGTGACTGTCGTCGTCGTCATCTTCTCGAGGTGACAACATCTGGAAAAGTCGACGAAATCTAAGATTAGACAACATATGAAAAATGTGTTAATGATCTGTTAAAAAGAGAGCTGATGATTGATGAACCACTGTATGAAAGGTCTAGAAGAGGACAGGAATTAGGAACATTACTGCTAAAAGTGCAACATTAGAACATTAGTATATATTCATAAAACTTAGCAGCAAATGCCATACCATCAAAAACCTTCATTACAAAACTTTAATACAAACGAGTATTCAAACTACTAAACTAATAATTGGAAGATTCGCAACCTAGTTTAAAGTGTTATGGCGACGTCGGGGCTAATCGCGTGGTGCAGAGACATTAGCAGTGACGTCAGGCGTCACCGCCAACCAATAAATATACCTCCGATGCGAATTAACCGTAAATAGTTTGCTCAGATCTATAATGTATGCAATGAAGGCAGTAATAAGTAGCTAAGTTTACGCCGCATACCTGCAACCGATTGAGTTATGGAAGTATTTCTATTGTTTTTGCTTGAGCCCATAAATTAAATGATTGTGCATGATCGAGGTTGGTATTGGTATGACGTGGAAATTGTGTCGATTGATTTTCTTAGTGCTTCTTAGGTAGGATGACTCATCGGACGGCGAGCCATGTAACTCGCTGTCCGACCGTCCGTTAAATGTCCGGACCGAGCTCATGACGTCGACGGTGCGCACTATTCCCGCGCGCTTCATGGAGTTGTCAGCAACAGCAGGGGCCCAGCTGGGTCAAGCCTACTGGGGCCAGGGTTGTCCGAAAGGGAGCTCGATCCCCGGTATAAAGGCTAGAAGGAACGAGGTGGGTTTTTCGTCCGTAAGAGTCTGACACTATCTCCCGCTTCGCCCAAGAGCGGGTGTTGTCATTGGATAATTTTTACCCTCCATAAAAAAAGGTGGGATGAATCATGAGGAGCACTGTGATGTGTAGATGTCGTCAAGTTTACTGTCGTGTATCGTAAAAGCAATTGCTTTCAAACGATATTTATTTTGCAAATAGGTTAAAAATAAGTGTTAATTTATTCTAAGTAGTTTCTTTTAAGTAGAAGAGGTTAGTGTTTTCTAATTGACTATGTTGCAAAGAATAACCGAAACCAAGTCAGAGGTCTTGTTTTAAAGTTTACACACCAACTCACACGTTAAACCTGTAATAGTCAAATCATATGAGAACCATACTTATTAGTTTTTGATATGTTTATTGAGTGAAAAAACCACATAGATTTGAGTGAACCTGCTTGTACTACTGACTGGACATTTTTTTTTTTTTTTGGTGGTCAAAAATCATCTTATGACAACCCCCGCTCTTGGTTGGAGCGGGAGATAGTGGCAGACTCTTACTGACTAAAAAACCCACCCCGTTCCTTCTAGCCTTCATACCGGGGCTCGAGTTCCTTTCGGATAATCATGGCCCCAGTAGGCTTCAACCCAGCTGGGCCACTCCTGTTGCTGACAACTAACTGGACAGCACAAGCATAATTATGTCAGTATTCGGGAAGTTCAACTCAGGATGTTTTTTGAATAATTAATAGTTAAGTTAGTTATACTTTATTCTCATTTGAATCAGGCGCCACATTTTCTTTAATCTTGAACATGTTTCTCTTTAGGCAACTAATATTACAGAAAAAAAACTGTGCGGTCAGTCATGCTTATCAGAAACAAACCCTCTACCAATAATTCTCAATAATGATTGTATGAGCTTAGTTTCTTACATACACAGATGGAGGATTATCATAAGGGTTAGAGTGATGAAGCAGGGAGGTCACGACCCTCAGTATTGAGGAATATGATGCAAGGAGGTAGGAGCTTAGTTTCTTAACAATATGCTGAAAGGTCTCTGCAAGCCTTATAAGGTGTAACAAGCTTGAATAGAGATTTGCCGTTATACCACCGAATATTGCCACCAATTTCCATACATCGGGCAATATTTCCGGCAATAATCCCACCAATATTCCCACTTTACGGCAATATTGCCGGCAACGGCACATCTCTAAGCTTGAACATACAGTAATGAAAAGAGCGTGGCGTCGACGGGGCGACAGCGTCAGTACTCAGGGTCAGTCGAGGCGTGAATCAAGCCATCATTAATAATTCCGCCGCACCTGTCCTATCGCATACTACGCTGATTTACCACTGGTATTCAAAATTACTTGATTTCTATAACGACATTTTTTATTTCAATTTATATATTCCTAAATATACAAATTTTACACAAATTCCGGTCTTACGTGATACAGTATTGTTTCTATTAATATTGCATAAATACAAATCAAAATCAAATCAAAAACGTTTATTTCAAATAGACCAATTACAGGCACTTTTGAATTGTCAAAATGTCGGTCAGTCAAACAAACAAGTGAAGCTAAATTGCAACACAACAGATTATTATTAACTGCTTACACCCAAGCTTAGATTAAACTTGTGTTATGGGTGTCAGAGATCACTCTATAATTCCAATTTATGCAAACCGCAGTATAATAAATCAATTGTTTGATATTAAAATTTTCAATCATAATGTTATTTGAAACATTAAATGTCTTAATCGTTAAATTACTCAATCATTCCTTTATGCCATATAATCTTTATCATATCTATCTTTTAAACAATTATAAATTCTAACTTTAATTTTGTCAAAGGGTATTGTGTCACCTAGTTACTGCGGGTTGTGCAGAATCTGACTCGCAGTCTCTTCTTCTTCTGAAACGACCTTATTCCATTTATTTGGGGTCGGCCCTCCTTTTATTCGTTTTCCATTGATCACGATTTTGTGCCATGTCGGTGTCGAGATGAGCTTCTTTTAGGTCTCTTTGGATCGTCGTCCACCAAGTGGAGGGTGGTCTTCCACAAGCATTTCAAGGGCTAGCTTTACCATATGATCATCTGGGCGTCTTTGTACGTGACCATACCACTGTTAGCGTTTCTCTCCACTTAAAATACTGGTAAGTACCTTTTGACGTTTATTTTTTTCTATATCTAATATTTACTTTTTATTGTTTCTAATAAAGCCCCCATCTAATAAGCCCCGAAAGTGCCAAAAAGTCTCGACCGCATAATGCAGCTCTTTCGGTTTATAATGATCTCCCTAAGGAGTGATAACTTGGCAACTCTTCGTTGGTCTAGTTTTTGCGGTATAGCACCACAGCAGCTGTTCCCAGCAATGGGAATATTATAAGGCTGATTATGTTTCATGATTACCACACAGGTCGTAAACCAAATATTCCACAAAACACTCCAAATGATAGTTTTTCTATAGAGTTCATCTATAGAACTCGTACGCCATCTTTTATGAGCTGTCAAAATCCAAATCCCGCCAATATATCTGTCAAACCGAGAATACTCTTTTTCGGCACACTCGAGTGTCACATACTGCCAAAGCCAATCAGATCTCTTTTGCTGGAATATAGTCGAGTTGTGTTCGACAACTGGTGGTTCGTGTTGTGAGTGACACGCGTCAATCGGGCCCGCGCCGCCTGACACCATTGTGGCTGACAAACAGCTGACACGTGACGGCTGACAAATGGCTTCGCTGTCAGCCATGTCGTTAACGTCACAGCAGTCATTACACCGCTGTTCGGGGAACTTTTAATTATTGGAGCCGCTGCTGAACGGATTTGTTTATTGATTTGTTGGTTTTTAAAATAGACTGGTTCGAGTGTGAATTGATGGGCTGCGGAAAATGGGAGCAGTTTAACAGGTCGTTAGACTCTGAATGTCGCACCTCAGTTGGTTCCTCAAGCAAATGACGTGGAACAGGAAAAATTTGTAAGGAAGGCTAACTCCATCTCACCATAAGGCGATAAAGCCAGGAATTTAGGATCGTATAAAGACAAGAGATCGAATTAATATGAAGCTGGATTTCAAACTGTGATCTACTTAATATGCCACTCTAGTACTAAGAAGCAGGTAATGATGTCCCTCACAAATTCTAAATAACCATCTACACTAGACATGCTATAATCTAACTTGTCACCAAACCATCCTGAAAGCATAAACTCAACGGACATACGAGTACTAACACTGGCCGAAACCAAAACGTACAGTGAAGTGTCAGTTATAAAAGATCAGTATACTGCGACGGGACAGCGCGCTAGTAACTGGTGACAGATCACTAGGTCGCCGTGTGTGGACGACGCAATCATGCCAGTGAGTGTGACCGGTCCTTCAGTTGACTACGACAGTTTTGGTGATATGACTAACAAGTGAGGGACTTTTGTTTTCGGTTTTCATTGAATGTGTTAGGTTGGTTGTCGGATCTAGTCGATTCTCGTACTAAATCTAGTCAACGTCAATGGATCGTTGAACAACTTATCTTCTAAAATCAGGATAGATGGATAGGTAAGGAGAATACCTATGTTACCCACATATTTAGTCTTGTCTAAACAATACTCCATAAACTGTTTTCTGTTGGAGTAAACTGCTTTGTTTGTATAGTCAAGTATAGTTCGTGATATAATCTTCAAATCCCTCTTTAGCTAGATGTCGCCCGTCCGTCGCTATATTATTTTGTACATTTTCTGATGTCATCCTCCCTGAACTCGCAAAGTTCATTGTCGCTTTATATTTTGCAATGCACGAACACGACCTCTTAAATCTGTCAATGCAAGTGTGAGATGCACCGACGTAAGTAACGCTGATGAAAATTGGACCAAAAAGTATAACTTCCAAAAAGTAATTCAATAACTTTAAGACCCAAGAATCAATTGGTACTGCCAATCACAAATAGGAGCATAAATAAAACTTATTCAAACATTCCCTCGTATTTTTCGCGGCGCGCGCCACCCATCACTCTGGGCACACATCTGTCAAGTGTCAAAACGTCACATTGATGTGTGAGTGAGGTGTGTGCATACGGAGTAAGGGGCTAGTGTGTGTGGAGGTGTGGTGGTGTGCGGACGTCCGTCAGTCACGCGTCCGCGGAGGCGTGGACCTAGCCCGGGTGGGCTCCGCTTGGGACTGAATGGAAAGATTTCTTTAAAGGAGGGTTTTTGGAAATTACTGTTGAAAATCGGTGAATAAAATTATAGTAATTGATTTTATAAGTCGATTTTTTTGAAATAATTTTTCTTTTCGAAAAGTTACTACATCTGACAAATAACTTCCAGCATTCTTGTGCAGAGAAAACAAGTATCTAACCATCTTGCCTACCCAGCAGTCCCTAATCTGCAGGTCTCCTGCAGGTCTCCTGCAGATTACACAATTAAAAAAGCTAGGGGAGAGAGCGAGAGAGTGTGTCTGCAGACTAAATCCCACTTACTTGCCTTCATTTACCACGGCAAATCTTTCAAACGTTCCCGCAACCCTAGCAGACGTTTTGCTGACATATCTTTGAGGCGCGCGGTGGCAGCTGGGGAATGGGGGTGTCAGCTCCCTTATGAATGTGACCATCTCCATCGCTCGTATTACTGTTTCGCAGGAGGTGGCGCTTCCCGTTTCCTTTTGTTCCAGACTTTGACCTGAACCAGGGCTAGATACGAGAGGTTGCAGCCGCTAATCACCTCTTCGAGGACACGGCAGTACCGTATGCTCCATTGCTGTGACCTCCAGGCGTTTTTCAAACTGGTGGCACCATAGAAATATATATCTATGGGTGGCACCCATGCGTTTCTTCCGCCTGAATCCGGTGTCCGAAGTCCGCTGAGGAGTTGTGTCAGGCGGAAAGTGAAGACTCCGTGGCACCTCTCTAGCTAAACCTCCAACATTTACCGCCGCAATTGTGGCGCGACCAATTCGGCATAATTTGAGAGAAGGCTTTGAAGCCTCTGGAGCTTGCTCTCGCTTCCGGTTATGTTTCCATTGATTCCGAGGGAAGCTGAAGCATAACTGCTACAGTGACCTTTTATGAGCCAATAGGTGATCATCGAAGGTTTACACCAAAGTATAAAGTTACAATCACGACATTAAGCGTGCACAGTTTATACCGAATTTTTGTTAGGGAAGTGCAAAGAAGTAGATGCATAAGGAAGTGAACTTTAGCATAAACCGTGGCAGGTCTCTTCAGCACAGCCCCAAGCTCCAACGACCTAATTCCCTCAATCATAAATCAGCATACAAATGAAGAAATTAAAGGCGGTCGCAAGCGGAACGCACCCGCGACGTCGTCAAAGGCTGTCGCCCGAATAACGACGTCGCCATCGATCGAGGTGCGCCCCGCTGGCCCCCCTCCCTACCCCCTCGAACCCCACTTCCCCCTCCGGGGCCCGCTGCACCCCGCAGCCACCTTACACGTGCAACACAAACGATACGGTTTTTCAACACCTTTTGAATTTGGAACTAATTGTGACGCCTTGTCAGTCATGTCACTGGCCAGCAAGAAAGCGGTCTCAATATTTCGTTTGAATTTCGAGCTGATTGCGATGTCATGTCGCTGGTTGCGATTGCACGCGATTTTTATTTTACTGTTCAATTTGAATTTAGAACTTATTATGACGTTTCAGTTGCAGTTAGTTTGATTAGTCCTGAGTCTTGACTTGTAAGCGCATTGGTCGACACGTAGGTCAAGGATTTATTTTTGATGATTGCTATTTCCACCAACAGAATAAATTAGGCATAATATTTATACAGAAATACAGGGTAAGGTTCTGTATACTTCGACCAATCTTTAGAACTTTATTACTTTTCTAGTAACTACGTCATTTGTCTGTACCTAAGTGGTAAGTGTCTGTACCTAATAAAAACATCATAATACGATTCTCGATACAGAGTAAAATTATGTAGGCAACTAGATCTTAGAGCTTATCATACACCATATTTGGATACCTATAGTCCAACAAAGACTGTTATAACAAAAGACACTGCGGAATTTTGGACATTCTCTCAAACAAAGACGAATTCGTACAATATCTTTTATGAAGGATTTTTCCGTCATACAAGTATCATAAGTTAAATGTTTTACGAGTCTTTATTAACTGCGACTCAAACTGGCTACCCAGAGCTCTGAAAGCGACGCTCTATCGACGCTGCAGTAGCGCGGTGCCGAGTTTGTCAATCGTCGTTTGACTCGTGACAAGTTGGTTTTGCTTCAGTTCATGAATTTCGTGATATTATTAGACGATTGACGGATTTCAGTACGATAGTAGCTATTGAGCGTCCTCTTAGTGTATGACTTATTCTTTATTGTACATCTCATATTGTGGACAGGATAAACAAGTTGAAAACAAGTTTCCAATAAAAATATTTTTTCGTAGCAAGCTTTTATAGCGCCGTATATCCTTACTAATATTATAAAAGTGAAAGTGAGTTTGTTTGTTACGTTTTCACACCTAAATGGCTAAACTGAATTTGATGAATTTTGGTACAGAGATAGTTGGGACTCTGGAGACGGACATAGGCTAATTTAAAAAAAAAGTGAGAAAAGGGGGAGAAAGAGTAAAGTATACTAATAAACGCGGGTGAAGCCGCGGGTAAAAGCTAGTATCTACCTATATAATTAAAACTCATCAAGACCTAAAGCTTAAATACGATATATAATATCTTATTTCGCTTATTTTTGAGTTCTTATGGCTATCTTCCAGCTCCATCATCAGACCCTGGTTACCATCTAGCATCAAAGTACTCGTCAAGACAGATCAAACTGACTTGACTGACTTGTTGGTCTAGTGGTCAGTGGCTCTGACTGCTATGCCAGAGGTCGTGGGTTCGATTCCCACCCAGGACAAATGTTTATGTGATGAGCATGATCATTTGTTCTGGTGTAATTTATCTATATTATGTTTAGCAGTTATCTAGTAACCCTAGCACAAGCTCTGCTTAGCTTGGGACTAGACGGCGTTGTGTGATAGTTGTGGAATATTATTATACTATTATTAAAAACGAGTCCAAACACGATGGGTTTGTGTTTGGACTCGTTTTCGAGTTTCTGCACCTTCCTCTTCAACAGCTCAATTAGTACGGTAACTGGAAAGTGAATCAAACTTAATTTGCAAGATTTGATTACAGACAAACAGAAATCAGGACAGGTGAAACTAAATAAAAGCTTGTAAATAAGTGACGACTAGTGTTGGATGTAACTATCATTAATTAGTAACTAATTTACGTAGAGGTTTTTTTATTTAACCAGATTATGTAAGCTTCAGAATTGGAATGATAAAGCGAGGAACCATGATCGTTGGAAGGAGTGGAGGGAGGCCTTTGCCCAGCAGTGGGTCAATATGGGTTAATTATAATAGTGTAAGCTTCTGTATCGTTGACGATGGAGCACGCTAAAGCTTACCTGATGGAAGTAGCGCATTTGCTTTTGGAATTTACTTGCCTTTCTTTAATTTAATTTATTGACCCTTTATATGAAAAACATCGCAAGCGACACGGCGGTTGTGTTCTTTCCTAATATGTGAATGTGAGAACACTGTATACCTTACAAACCTTTAGATTACTTCCTCTTTAAATTACTTTTTTATTTGAATTACTTTTTTTATTTTTTGCTTTTGTGTACAGTAGGTATTGATATACACTGTTCTTACATACTATCATATTGTAACACCTACCATTTTTTTTTAAAAGAGTAACCATGGAGTTTCTTGCCGGTTCTTCTCCATAGGAAACGACCAATTTGGAACCGTGCACTAGCTTCTGACGTTTTATAAGTGCCCATGTAGGCCTATGTGAAATAAAATATTTTGACTTTGACTTTGACTTTGACTTTGACTTTGAATAAAGAATTTAAAAGTAATTTATAATATATTTGAATTGTTGAAAAAAATACGACTTGTTATTCATATCTACAGCTACTGATCTATTAGTACCTATAGTTATTTTTAACATATTGTCATAACTACTTTTTAATTAGAAAACCAAAAATCCTCTTCGGCAAAAACTCTAACTTTAGATTACAATGTTCTTGCTGAAAAGGCTCGATATGGAATTAGTAAGTCATTTTGATTTGTTAGTGATTTAGGTAATTTTGGCTTAGTTATTTATGTTGCGGTTAGCCCACTGTCCTACTTCTGGGTAAAATATTTTTTTTTATATTCTGAATTATTAAAATATAGGCCATGCTTATTCTATGATTCAAAAAAATCCGCCAGTTATGTCTCATCTATCAATTTACACACTGAACTTTGTGCTGCAGTGTCCTAAGAATTTCCCCGCTCTAATTTTATTCATATACCTAGTCTAGAGGCCCCATCCCAGCCACAGATTACCTTATCACAATTTTAACTACCACATCCAATTAATCAAGCAACAATAAGATTTAATTAGCTCACATAGATTATACTCCAATATTTGTTCAAAGATAGACCGCCAAACAAATTTAAATCCTGCATTACGATCACAAAAACTACCTAGCCTGGGAGGGAATCAATTAAAATTCCCATTAGAGGGGGGCGGACCCTTTGATTTATGTGGGTAGTCGGAAAAAATTACGTACGCTTGCAAGTGCACCTTGTATTGAAGCTTGCTGATAATTGCTTATTATAATTTCTGTTTCCGCGATGGGCAGACGTGTGAGTGCGGATTAATGCGGCTAAGCATGTGGTAGTGGCTAGATTGGTGCAGCAAAGGGAGGGAAATGGATGGGGTACTTATTCAAGTAAAACAGGTGCCTAGCCTGTGGTGTTGCTTGGAGGCATTTGAAGTAGTTTAAAATAGTGGTCAAACGATGGTTACGTATTTAATTTTTTATCAACATGTAATTTATTAAACCCCAAGCGAACGCCGGCGTTCGGTCTATCATTGTCTTTCTATTGTGTCTCTAATTACGGTATGCCACAACAACATAAAAAGAAACGTTGATGTAGTAAAGCCTTTCTAAGATATTATCCGGAGTGTCCTGCAAAAAACCAACGGTTGACAAATTCAACCGAAATGTATAGAGTTGACAAGTTCAACCGATATGTATAGAGTTGACAAGTTCAATCGAAATGTATAGAGTTGACAAGTTCAACCGAAATGTATAGAGTTGACAAGTTCAACCGAAATGTATAGAGTTGACAAGTTCAACTGAAATGTCCTCTTGTCAAGAGTCTCTGAGCTCAATGTCTCATCATAATAGTTTGAGGAGCTAAGAAATACGGTAAAATAGATAGGATTCAAGATGTGCGTGACATTTCTTTTGACAGTCAATTGCTCACATCATTATAAATACTACTTACATGTACTCAGGTTATGCTACGCCTTAATTTGGATGTGAGATATATCCCCGTGGATATATCTATCCTTCATTGCCGATTTTTTCCAACACAACTCAGCATTTTCAGGCAGTATATTTCTCTTTTCTCTAAGACAGTCACTGTGTCCTACTAAGTAATGTGTCCATCCAAATAACATACTCGTTTCAGGAAAGTGCAGTGATTTGGGACGCCGGTGCACTGGGTCCGAGGTCGCCACGGAATCTGGGTCAAGGTAGGTGGCTAGTGGCACATATAGATGTTATGTTCTCGACTCTTGATGGGGAGGTGCACGGAAAAAGGTATAAAGAAAGGTGGTAAATGTAGTCTATGTATTGTTAAGTGTGTAACTTGCAAGAATTTTTCCTAATTCATGAATCCCCAAGCGACCACCGGTGGCCGCGCATCTATTGTCTTACTATTGTGTCTCTAATTGACGGTATCTGAAGGGTTAATATTATAAAAGTGAAAGTAAATTTGTTTGTTTGTTTGTTACGTTTTCACGCCTAAATGGCAAAACCGATTTTGATGAATTTTGGTACAGAGATAGTTGAGACCCTGGAGACGGACATAAGCTAATTTTTTTATTAAAGTGAGAAAAAGGGGGAGAAAGAGGGAAGTCAAGTATTATTAAATTAAAGTATATTAATAAACGCGGGCGAAGCCGCGGGTAACAGCTAGTCAATCAATAAACTCATTAAAAAATAAAAGGCCTGTGTTGACATTTGGGAAAGACCCTAGAATGTAACTTGGAACGAAACTGAAAGAAACAATAAAATAATAATTAGGGGTCCGGTGTAGTATTAAGTACTTAGCTATAATAATAATCTATAATAATAATAATAATTTAATGTAATAATAATGTTTTTTTTTCTAATATGATTTTGTTAAAAAATATTTAAAAATGTAATTTTATATGTGTAAAAAATAAATAAAGATATAATAATAATCTTTATTGTCGCAAGGTTACAGTTCACAAGGTGACTTATAATTAGACACAAGTAAATGTAATGTCCTAAAAGTACTGTTACTGTCCTATTGCTATTTTAGTTATAGCTACACTACACCGGTAAAGCCGCTAGGTAGTAAAAATACAAATGTCAAAACGGACCTTTTATTTTTGACATCTTTAAAAGTATGATTGGATGAAAGAAGTTTTCTTTTTCATAACTTTAGTGAAAGATGTTGAGTCATACTAGCCTTAAAGATAGGCTTCATTGTTTTGATATATTGGCTTTTATTGAGGAGGCGTGTTAAGGAATATTGCATCAGCCAAGTTTGTTAGAAGGACTGGTGGTGGACAAGCTTTTTTGTGATATTGGAATAAGGGAAATGCTTCTACTGATTTAAATCCATTGTTACAGATTTCATCATTTACCTGCCTACTGAAATCAATAGGGTGACCTTACTTTAATCAGGACAACTTTAAAAAAAAAACGCAATATTTAAAAAAAAATTGGCTTACTTAACTGTATTTTAATAGGTTTTTTTTCTGAAATAAATTAACAATAAGTACTACATAAAAAAGCATATTTTTGCTTACTTATCTATTTCTTATTGTTATTCAATAACAATAATATTAAAATGTCAAATTCAAATTGCGAACAGTAAATCCGTGTGCTACGTTAAGACGGTGGCAAGTAGGTCAAAGCACTTGTTGCCGGCTCCTTGACTAATGTCCCTGTATGTAGATGGATGGCGCCGAGCCTTTGTGGTGGGACGAGGGAGCTTTTTGATGCACTTTTACTTTATATAGAGTTATTTTTTTAAGGAAAAAGGTTTTTTTTTGTCTCAAAAGGGTGGTGAATGAAGCTATGTTTCATATTGATGATCCAAACATTTAATAGGAATTAGCTTTTAAAATGATTGATGTAATTTTCATCATCCTTAGGCAACCCAATATGAATAGGTTAAGTTAGAGATGACGAGCGCTTCTGGAGCGAGCAAATGTAACCACCATCATCCCCAGGGTTAAATTGCAATTAAGTTTTAAAGTCTGTTTTTGCAAGTTACATGAAAGTATTCATGTATTTTTGTTAGTGTTTAACCAAAATACGTAATTTTTGTTTTCAATTCTACAACTTTCACACAACGCCATCTAGTCCAAAACTATAAACTGTGGTATAAGTACTAGACAACGAATAAACATACTTAATATATTTCAAAATATTAATAATAAATACAATACAAAAATACATAAATATAATAGATAAATTACACTCAGACACAGAACAAATGATCTTGGTCATCACACAAACATTTGTCCTAGTGGGGATCGAACCCACAACCTCCGACGATCGAAACCACAGCAGTCAGGGCCAATGACAATTATACCAATAGGCCTGTCAGTAATAATTATAAATGAGTAAGTAAGAAGTTTTCCTATTATGTAGGTACAATATGTATAAAACCAAGCCGTATTTAATTAACAATTTCAAAACAAAATCTATACCAACCTAGCCACGGAAATATAAAATCACACAGGGACTAAGGTGTAAAGGTACTTAATCAATTAAAATACAAGCAAATTTCCGAACTAATCAATCTTGTCTGTAAGTTGGCCACACGTCGGGCTTCCACCGGACAATGTATGCCTCCCGGGGGATTGATAGATTCATTAGTACCAATCTAACGATGACACACATGTTTTTAACTGGACTGAGGTGAGGTTCCTCAAGATTGATTGGGATTTTGGGTGCGAGGAGTTTTGGAGTCTATTCGACGGTAATGAGTTAATAACTTAAAGTGAAGTCTCAATATGTGAGGATGTTGTCGATTAAAGAGTTTAATTTCCTTCGTTTCGTCATGAGATAAAATAGTTTTGTAAGTGCATATTTTTAGTGAGTATGTTTAAGTTTTCTGATGATATTGAATACCGAGAAGAACTTATGACAACAACGTTGCTAGTGTTAAAAGGGAAGAGTATATTTGATTACTTATAACTGGTATTCCTGGGTATTCTAATATATCATTTTAGTCAGTAAATTGGTCAGACATGAGCAGCACGTTTTCTTAAAGGTATAATAAGAAACATGCTATCGGATTTAAAGATTGCAATAATGCGAAATAAGATAAAGTGGATAATCGTCTTTTATTAGTTTGTTGCCAGCAGATTTTTTGCGGATTCAGAGCGGACTGACCGATAAATTGATTTTGTAAAATGTAACCTGTCACAGCAATTGATTAATTCTGTTAATATTATAGTTGCCTTATAGTTTTTTGAATACCTATAGACTGACTCATTATTTATTGACTCATTATTTTGTAAGATTTAAATTCCATTAAACCGCGCGGCAGCTCAATGGTTCACCAACATAGGCTATCATCAACCAGACTTGCTATCTTTTTTGCTATAAATTATGACCTAGAATTAGTCTTGAGCTAGCCGTTGTGCGCAGAACTGGCAAATCGACGTAATATTTCAACGCCGGCGCAACTCCTATATACCACATACACAATAGGTTCAGAGGTGCCTATCCGTCATTGGTTTACCATACAGCAGTCATTAGTCTACGTCACAGTCGTACTTCGAAAACGGAACGTCCGCGCATGGAGTCATTACGCGGGCCAATCAGCGCTCGGCGCGCGCGCACCCCGCCGCGTTCTTTATAACACTCGTGCACAGGAATATATCACGCGTCAAGACTCAAAAGGGTTTTTTACAAACGTATCTCGTATTCGTCATCGTTATAGTCCCGTCGGAGGCTGGCTTGCGTGGCGTCCAATAAATAATAACATGTGAAAAGGAATTATTTATTAAAGCTTCGTGTCAGTAGGATAGCTCCTTTTTTTAAACTCCACTTCGATTCTTGACACGGATTTGTGGAAATGTATGCGTCCGTTTATTCTTGACTTGACCTACAGTTAGGTTTTGTTTATTTTAGACGTTATTGTGTTGTGTTAAGCGTGTATTTCGCGAGGCAGTAGCTGTTTTGTTTTTCTGTTTATGCGTGTAAGGATTCATAATAATATTATTCATGTAGGAGTAATAAAGAGATGTCAATATATAGATACGCAGTGTGTATACGTTGGTAGTGAATAAATTATTGCTTTTAGTATAAGATTATCAAGGGACTGTTGGTTGCAAAACACAAAGATTGAATTACAGTCGCACACGACATCAATATCTACGTAGATGTATGAATTAAAACGCCAAATAAACGAATGAGTTATGTTGCCCATTCACTTTGAAGGGAATTAATACTCGATACCGTGGACACGCGATACGCCAGACCTACTGACGAAGCAGTAATTATAAGCCTCTTAGCTCCTATAGCCGCTTGCGTATTTTGTAAAATGGTTTGCGGTTATTAATTTATCTTAGACTGTTACGTCTTGGTGAGTGATTTAGAATAGTCACAATATTTTCCTTTGAAACAATAGTTAACTTCGTAATTTATCATAAAAAGTACTTTATAAAAGAATCGATATGTCATAGACCCACATCAGAACAAAATTCTATAAACGCCACAAAAACAACAGCGGCATAATTGAGCCATCAACGTCCAGAGTCACCGGTACAATACGATCACCCACCGTTTAAAATCAACAAAAACAAACAGACAACTTTTAAACACGTAATCAAACAATGTCTATTGTTATTGAGACCGTAGCCGTGAGCGATGGCAATTGAAAGTGCACCGCTATCGGCCGAACGCTTCGAATAGCTTCGAATAATCGAATAAATCAATACACCACAATAAACTCGACGATTTCAATTAAACATAAATCTCCTGTGACGGTCGGCTAATGGACTTGATACGTCTATGAGTTTCTTATGTTTGGATTTTACAGCCTTCACGGAGTAATAAACTTACACCGTGTTTTACTTTTTATTTGAAAAAATAATGTGTTGGTTTTTTAAAGAATGTTGGTCACCCTACATTTGAGATTACAAGTTTAGTCTTGAAGTTCTTGAAGAAAAATTTATTAAAGAAGTTAGATGGGACAAGAAAGGAGAATAGAATTGATATCCTTGTAACAAGATGTTTGTCATCAGTATTACTCAGATACGTAGGTAAGTACAAAAGTAATAATGTAGATGGCGCCAGTAAGCAAATGTTTAAATGCTTTTAAACAGTCGTAAGTTCAGTAAAAATCCGTTTTAAAAACATAAAAAATTTAAAAAGAATTAAAAAAAATAATTTTACGAAAATAAAAAAGCAAAAAGTGTTTCTAGCAGAGCGTGGTTTCGATCCACGGACCTCTGGGTTATGGGCCCAGCACGCTTCCACTGCGCCACTCTGCTTCGTGGTAGACACGTCGAAATAGCTGTTCTGTTGGTGGAGCTGAGTTTTTCAACTCTGTATTTGTTTCTAATGTTGTTTATTTAGTCAAGTCTTTGGATAAATGTTACTATCTACCTTATCAGCGAATTTATAGATTTGTGCCGATTATGGCCGACATATTAGACATAACAGAATTATGTTATTTCTTATCTAATTTAATTTCTTAAAATGATACCTACTGTCAAAAAATATTTTATAAGCAAGAAAAAGCTGTTATCTACGCAATGTTTAAATTAGGTATCCGTTATTATCTAATTACTTAATTAAACTTCTCTGCTTACTCCGTCAACGATCCTCCTTGGTAGGTACCGCTAAGATAATTAAGCTGATCCCCAATTAACTCTCCAGAAAACCTAGACTTCTAATTAAAACCAATTAGCTAAAACAAAATTCCTTTATAAATGAAAATTGTATTCTTCCATATTCCTAACACTGTTATGCTTCAATAAAAACCGTTGATATTGTTCGAGACGGGACTTGACGTCCTTATTAACGGGAAAATTGAAAATTGACTGAACAACATGATTGGCAAGGGAATATTAGCTGGATGCAATTTTGCCGGCGAGCTCTTGTTTGCGTTTTTAAAAAGAAAATACTCGTGTGACGTTAATCCATCATTTTGGCGCGAACGCCATTTTTAGAGCGGGAAAATGCAAGCTACTTTATAGTCAATTAAGTCGCGTGAAAGACGTGTTATTATTTCTTTTTTTTATACATTTTTATTAAGGAATACTTTTTGTGTTTCTGTGTCGTAGTGAATAAGTGCTTAGTTTTACGACTATGATAATAAATTAGTTCGCCATATAGAAAATAGATGGCGTTAGTAGTTTTAAATTATGGAACTGGCTGAGATTGAGGTTGCGAGTTGTGGATTTTATCCCACTGAACTGATATAAATAAGACTGTTAAAGGGCTAATAATTGTATTCTATCAGTTAGATTACATATTTGAAAACTGCTAAAGAACGCATTTTCATAAGAGTAGAAGCTAACTTACTTGCCTTCGTAAGACATTTATTTTGAATTAGATAGATACAGTTGAACCGCGTAATTCCAGTTCTTGTCTAATTCGGCACTCATTATAATCCGATATGGCTTATATGAGAATGCGATTGATTGACGTAAATTAGTTTACTTAGTACATTTTTTTGTGAGTGTGGGTACTGACTACTGAATAGCTTTTAAAGTCTTTAATTTTATAAGTTTTGTACTACAAGGGGTCGGTGGCAGTACTCCATGGGCAGATAGTCCGACAAATTCGATAATCCGACATCGCCTTGCAAAATGTTTGTCGGATTACCGCAGGTCATCTGTAAACTGAAATGAAGCAGTTACCCTACTGGGTGGTAGGAATGCAGAGATATTGAAATATTTCTATAATTTGCTATACTTAGGTACCTACATTTAAATTTTCGAAAGATATTTTTGTACTTATCTTCTACTTAATCAAAGAGGTGTTAGCAAAAGCTCGTGTTATAAATTAATACGTTATAAATAACTTTAATTGAGTCGTTAATCACGGCCTAGTTTTATCACCTCCGTGAAATAAAGCGTTATTTCGATGTTGTTCCTATTAATAAATCTATTACCAAACTAGTTTCTAACATCATTATAAAGTTGTAAAACTAAAATATAAATAAAGTATCAATTTTTCAGCAACCATAAAAATTTGATTGTCGAATAAAATTAATCGACTAAAATAAATTAATCGATTTAACTGGGTTTTAATCATCGATGAGCGATAAAGCGCGCCGGTAGCGCCCCTAGCGTCTGCGGGCCGCAGCTGCGTACGGAGCGTTCCCCTATTATACGTTTATTATTGTCGCGTGTTATTTCCAATATTTTTCGCCATCTCATTACTCGAGCAGTCGAGCCGCACTGACGGCGCTAATCCGTCGGGAGAAGACGCGCCTTAATGGAGGTGATCATGTGTCCTAACGCGTAACGTATTGAAATATGACGTATTGGATGTACCTTCGGGGATTCAGCGTTAATAAACGAAAAAAAAAACACTTCGATTACGGAACGCTCTCCCTGGACGGGCACGCATCGCAATAATTCTCTGCCGTATGACAGCCCAATGATAAATCAAGGCGACTGTGAGAAGAAATGCCAATAAATATCGCGCCGAAATCCAATAATTACGAGGCAATGAGCCGGCCGGCCACAAATCAACGGACGGACGGACGGACGAACGCATACTAACGTCTTATCCTAACATCAGATTAAAAACATCAATACTTGTCAATAGAGGTCGCCTCCCACGTAATTATAGCCAACAATATCCCGGGGAGGCCGAGACCGAAAAGGATTAACATATATCAAGGTGGAATAATTGAAGGAATCGATTAAATGAAGAGTATTAATTGCTGATGCGCCCGCGCAGCTCGAGATCCCATCGCGCGCCGCGCTTTGATATGTTCTGTTGTAATGTAATATTAACTGACCGTCCGTCCGTCTTTTATGGAATACGATAAATAAATAACATTATGCGTATAGGTTCGAGTAACATAACTTTGAAACTTGCTAGGGGGGGCCTTCAGCAAAACAACATCGCGATTAACACAGTTAATTCCCCAATTTAAAAACCGAACAAACAAATGTATGTAAATTGCGCAACTCTATGTAAAAGCCGACGATAACCTTGCAAAGTATTGCAGACGAGTAGTCCCTTCAATCCCGACCTTAAGCGCGGGCGAGTAAGAGCGGCTGACTGGCAAACTCGTCGTTGGCAAATTGAAGTGAACTCGAAACAAGCACGTTCAGAAACTGCTTACACGAATTAGCGCATCAAAACGGGCGCAGGGGGCGAAATTAGAAAACTCTTCCCCTTGCCCCGCGCCCCCCCGGCCCCGCGGCCGTTCCGCACGTCATAAACTGACAATTTACGATAACGCCGGGATTAGCCTGTTTGTCTGTTATGCATTCGAGTATGGAACGGAGCGGGTGGAGTTACAATGTCGACGTGTGAAACGGAACGGCTCACGGGCTCTCCCGTCCGTCGTTCACAAGCGGGTAGATGAAATTGTTTTACATTTACATGCACACGACACGCGCCTTCATAACACCGAGCTTGTACAAAGGTCTCGACTCCACTCAAATGCTTTCTTGCTCATTCGTTTCGAACATTTCATCAAATACATTTGGCATCGTCATTGGCGGAATAGAATAAGATGTAGGTCAATGGGTCTATAAAACACTTCCTGTTCTTATATTTTCGACTTTCATTTGACGTAAACAGCTTCTGCTGGAAACGTTTTTATCAATATCAAAGGGACAGCGACGTTCTGGAAGATGGTGATGAGAATTTTAAAGCACCTTGCGGTTATAAAATTCTTACAAAAGTAATCTATGGCTACTATAAAAACGGAATTTTTTTCAACTGTTCATAATCATAATTCGAATTTTGGTACTAATTAGTAATTACGCACAGTATTTATAATCGATTATTGTATTAATTGCTGTAAAATTTTAATCGATATAAATCGATTCATTTAGTTCCCCAATAGTAATCGACTCGTTTATAAGTTCCATTAAGTGAAATATTGAGTTTGGACACGATACGAGCTCAACGCGGTGTAAATAATTACATACTTACCATATGACGACTGCGTCGAACGGGCAGTGTTTTATACGAATCTTCATTAATTTGCGAGGGGAAAAAATCCAGTGCTGGGTCTACATGAGGAGTGTTAGATTAAATGTCACGCGACAAACAAACAAAAAATATTTACGGCATCATTTGCATGGATAATTTTTTATCTAATACCCAAAGGTCATTACGGGATGGTCATTTTTAATTAAAGTACACGTTTCCGTTTGAGGAGGCACCGGTGGGCTCGTGTTTATCGGCTAATTAATTTATTGGTGCTAAGTCGTTAGCTTTGTCCTAACCTACTCGTAAAAGCACAGTTATGCATGTATATCGTCCATTAAAACTTACGGCGACCATGCTTAGTATTCGTTGGGGACATAAAAAATAAGTGCGGCGTTAGCTAATGTTGCCAGCGTTGCAGTGTTTGTGCGTTTGTAAATAGTTCTAATAAGTTCTTATGAGGCATTCTTACGGAGGGTTGGTAATGTGGAATGTGTAATTTTCTACTTGTTTACTTGTAATTAATGATTTATGGGTCTTCGTCACTAATAGTGTAGTTTATAGGTCCTTTTATGGTTTGTAGTTTCCGAGTTTTTTTTTATTGTATTCCATAAATGCAACTTTAAGAAAAGGGTTTATTACCATTTGAATAGAATGAATATGAAAATTACATAACGTGTAAAATTGAGCAATTAATTTCAATTTTATGCTAACAATTATGTAACATAATGATTTTTTATTCGTTCTCACATCATTCACAATTCATTTACTTAGTTGATAGCTTACAAGTTGTTTGTGCTGTCTTTAACCCTTCAGATACCGTCACTTAGAGACACAATAGTAAGACAATAGATGCGCGGCCACCGGTGGTCGCTTGGGGATTCATGAATTAAAGAAAAAAAAAGTTTCTTTAAATGGAAACTAAACTTCTTTGTTGGTACTAGCAGAGTATATACTTGTATTTTGTTCTGGTTAAGTACGCCGACCATTAAGAGTAAAATGGTAAGTGGAAGGGACAGTGGGTTCCCGCGCTTATCGGCCGCGTGGTCTCCCTAGCGCTAATTTCTTAAAGGGCGAGCTGCGACCGCACACCGTGAATAATTGTCGCGCTAAAAGAAAACCCAGCAAATCTCCACGATTAGCATAAAAACCATCTAAACAGCCCAGAGGAAGCCAGCGTCTTCCTTCCGCAATATTTGTGAAAAAATTACACATTTCCTGCCGACATTTTGTCTCTACACCGCGGTCGCTGAGCGCTTGCGACGGTAAAAAAGTAACTAATGTTAATTGCACCGCCCGGCAAAATAAAATGGTAATTAATGAAGCGAATTGTAAAAAGAAATTGTTATTGCTTAGATGGTTACCTTTTTAAAAGCAACACAGGAGGAACGCTTACTATTCGGCGTTCGAATAGTAATTTCGCTCCCTCTAGTCTCATCCAGACATCTGTTCCGATTCCCAATAAAAGTAGACGGCAGCCGAAACATAGAATTTTATCACTGCTGTGTCCATCATAAAGCATCCCTCGCGGGCCAGGGTGGGGGGGATGAGAACAGAGGGGCGCATAAAAGTTTACAGGCATTCGGCTAATAAATCGTGTCAAATAAATAAGTGTTGAGTCGGTTGGCGGCATATTGATTCGTCATGTGCCGCCTTAGAGCGGCGCGGGGACGGGGGCTGGGTGGCCATAAAGGTGCGTAATGGCCGCCGTCGGAAGACAGCGCAGTGGCGCGCATCGATTAGCGCTCGCCGCCGCCGCCGCGTCAGCCGCCGACGCAACGCGCCTCACTAACACTTCGCTGCCCCAACGAAGCCCCATCACTACTGACAACACTATTTGTAAAAAAAATAAAAAATCAACCCAAAAATACACACTCGACTATTTAACCCAACAATACTAACTGACTAATTTATAGCTCAACTCTAGCGAATAAGTACTCATTAGTTTTTATATTGCCGCACTAGATGGCGTTAGTAGTCACATTGGCTTCGAATAAGGCGGTTATTTTATGATTACAAGTAATATAGTTGGTACAGTTTCCGCATAAATATTACACGGATTACGAAAGATCTTTTGCTTGGAGTCAATAACCTTCTATGTAATCTGGCAGTGGGTAAAATACTTTTATTAAGGACTTGGGCCTGGCTTAGAATTCAACCTATTGCAAAATTGTTTATGGTATTTCTACTGCATGTATTATTGGAAAATGTATAGATACTTTTTACGCCTGTTCGATGTTTTATCACAACCGTTTCGTATTCAATAAGTTGGTGTGGTCGTGGCCACTATATCACAATTATTACAATGAATTACATCATCATTACTGCGGTAATGTTGTTCCTGGAGCTATTATGTGGACGATATCCTGTGATTAGTGGCCATGTTTTATATACCTACAGGGTGCTTCATTTCATTATTAATATTAAACATTGTTGTTTCGCTTTCATCCAAGATGTCTGCCAGTATGACGTCACCTACATGACCTAAAGGACGATTGCTTGTATGTACTGTATACTTTGTTTATCGATGTATTGACCACTTAGTTCAATGGATTGTCCAGTAAATAAAAATGGACGCCGAAACATAAAATAAATTAAAGAAAAGATTTATTCATTGCAGTTAACAAGTCGGAAGCAATTCGTAAAAGTATTAAATACATTGAAACTTACAAATACATTCGGACATTTTAATTTTCACTCAAAAATAAGTCTCGTCTTCAAGAAACTGATACACATCTGTATGAAGAAATCGTTAATTAATCGTTTAAACTCAATTAATCGCATCAACCGTCCTGTACGAGTGTACGAGCCGGGAATCGAACCGGGCCCCTTATTGCCGTTGCATTCGGACGTTGATTAAAATCTCTCACTACATTCACACAAAGCCTTACTTTGATATATGTATAAATCTTATGAAACGTCTGCCCGTCCCGAGTATATGCACATGCCACGGGAAAAACACCCTTATTCTTAAAGCTTTTGAGTATTAATTAGTGTGTAAAAATAAAAATGGCTGCCTACCACCTGTCAAGTGATATATTGACTTTAAATAACATATCTTATTTATGTTGAATCGGAAACAAAATCGTATAAAAAAGGGTTTTATTATAAATAATCGTGTCGGTCCCGAGTGGGTGTATAACTAAATTTGTACGCAGCCTTGTATTACAAGTTATTGTTTGCGTGCATGTGTGTTTGTCCGCCTAGCGTACGGCTGCAGATAAATTGACGAAGATAGTGTTTCTTTCTCTGTTTAACAAGCTGATTGTTTCATGTAATTTAACAATAGCTGTTTGACTATATTAAGAAGGTAAGGAAAGTAAATGGCGTTACATTTGTGAACTGGTGTCGGATATAAATCATTAGACGTGTTGCAAGTTACTTACGAGTCTATTTACTCTAAGGTCAGCGGAACTTTGCTGTATTTTATATCTGACGTTATGGTTACATAGTCATGAAGTTTCCTGCTTCCTGGTTATTTTTTTTACAACACTCTTACACTTTTATGATTTACGCTGATCTACCTAAACTTCTTCTTCTTCTTCATGTTTTTGTGTCGATGAACTGTATTTTTTTTTTCTGACTATTACATGTATATTTAGTAACAAAAACTTTCTCGCTCGTTCATTCATGAGCTGTATCATTGAATCTGGAAAAGGTGCATGGTTGCTAAAAGATAGTATAGACCTCCTTAACCCTTCAGATACCGTCAATTAGAGACACAATAGTAAGACAATAGATGCGCGGCCACCGGTGGTCGCTTGGGGATTCATGAATTAAACGTTAAATTTAAAAAAAAATGTGATACTAGCTAATTAAAATAATACGACATCCTTTCCAAAAATTAAAAAGTTTAAAAATTATGTCTGTATATTTTTTCCAATTTATTAAAATAAAAATAGTGATTCACATGAAATGCATATAGGCCTGCTGTCCCATAATGTCAAATTTTATAGTGTTTATTTTATATTTTCTTTTATGTATTTTATCTATTTATTCACTGTTGCTTAATACATTATGTATGATTTAGTTATTATATCGTCTATTTTAAATTTTCTAACTTATTCTAACCTAATCTATTTATTCACACGCTTACATCTCTCATCCAACTCTCCTATTGCAGGCTGAAAGAAATAAGCACCATTTTTGTGTATTTTTTTATCTGTTTTTGGCTATGTGTCATATGTGCACATAAATTATCAAATAAATAATATTACAACTTTGACGATTTGATAGTATAATTTTTAAATAAATTTTGAGACAAATTGGGTGTGAAATGTTGTCATATTTTATTTATTCTAAATACTATAGATATTACATTAACATTTTAGATTTTTAAAAGATTCTAGTTTAAGTATTCTATTTCGGCAGTAAAAGAGCTCATATAGAAATCCGAAACAAAAAATGTGTCGGACAGAAACAGAAAAAAAATATAAACATAAGCTAAAATCCTCTTGTCTGCCGATATTATGAATTTAAATCACACAAACACAATCCCGTCAATACATTACCACAACCTTTTTCGACGTACGAACCGCGAAACCATTAAAAACGTACATAATTCAATTCAGATCGAGTTTTCAGCTCACCGAGTCTATGACACACTCGCTAAATCTCACGGAAGGCGGTCTCGACGACCATAAATTTTTATTTCGTAAATAAAAATAATAAAAATAAATAAAAGCCATTCCGTGTGCGACCGGAAACATTTGTCCCGCCGCGTCACCGTAATCCGGGACACTGGATTTATTATTAATTAGCTTAATATGTATCTAAATAAATGTGCGTTTGTTTTTGAACAACCTGTATATGGTGGGGTATGTGACGGCCATATTGATTTATTCGATTTTTGTCATTTTTATAAAATGTTGTATTGTTTATGATTTAGGGGTGTTCAATTGTTCATGTTGAAGACGTAAGTATGTTTTTGGTGATAGGGTTTAAAGTGATTGAATGAGAGTAAACGTAAGAACAAACCAAAAAAATAAATTGTATGATTTTTTTCTTGTTGATTGACAGACTCGCGATTGACCACTATCTCACCTGGTGGTAAGTGATGATGTGGTCTACGATGGGGCATATACTTACCCAGAAGTAACCTATTCGCTCTTGCCTTAGGTTTAGCTATCAGGAAATACAGACGTCTGCAGCAGAGAATTCTACTCCAGTGAATATGTACCCTGAACTTTAAAAGTGGGAAATATTGTATTTAAACGCAAAGACAGACAATGCTAGGTAATGTAATAGGTAGGTAATAGGTGCAGGGGCCTACTTAAGCAAATCAAGCGTCTGATTTGCTCAAAAAACACGTCTAATGAAGCTACCTCGTCCCAAGGCCAGGTAAACAAAATTTCGTAAATTTGAAAAGATTCAAGCATTGTTCTTTGCCTGGGTTTTATATTTAAATATCTAATTTAGGATTAAAAGAAACAACAAAAAATAAACATAAATTATATAAAGATTCGTAGAAACGAATCAATAAATCTATAAGATTTATCATTGACGTCGACCTGTGGCGAATCTTTGTCTTCTTATAAATTCATGATTTGAATAAAGTCTCGTCAACACTTTACAGGCACTATCTCCACTGGGAAAACCTTTAATAACTTTGTAAAAGTCGTGTTTTTTAAGTTTGAATGGTGACTGCATTTATTCTAAACTAGTTGACCCGGCTAACTTCGTAAATAACGCCTAACAGTCAATGAATGTAGTATATATTTCGATATAGTCAACCTATTGCGATGAAGCGGAGCTTATATGTAAGGTAATATAAGTATCAAGTTACTTAGGTCCGTGATATGCGCACAATTAAAAACTTCTACAGATTTTTTATATGTATTGAATGCTTTTGGTTTATCTAAATAAAATAATAAAACCAGGTAAAGGTCAAATATTCTGACAATGTAATGAAACCTGGACAATAGGCAGTTTAAGAGATCTTTTTCATCAAATTTATAGAGGCATTACATCAAATTTACAGAGAGCTTAGAAATTCGTAATGTTTGCATACAAACGTATCGCAATCGGTCCGAAGATAGATAAATTATATTTATTTTATAAATACTTACGCTTTAAAAAAACACTTTTGTATATTCAATTTAAAGTAGATGAAGCAGGTGTTTCTTAGCTGACTACTTTGAGAAGAAATACAAAAACAAACTCAGAGGTCAAACTCTCTTTTAAAGTTCTTAAAGTAAATATGTAATTGTCGTATCAAATGGGAACTATGCAGTCTGAAATGGTTTTTTGAGGAAAGAACCAAACAGATTTGAGTGGACCTGTCCAGTCAGTTGTCAGTATTCGTGTAGCCACGCAGGACAACTAAGGAGCTCAACGATTTATCGAACAATACCAAAGAAAGGACATTTCGGTAGGCCCTCAAAAAGTCGAAACAGTCAAATCTACGTTAAAATAACAGAAAAGGCTAAATCCATACCTGTAGTACCCAACTTCCTACATTCACAATAAAAACAAAAAACTATATATTTTATGTATCAAACTTAAAAAAAAAAACAAATTGTAAATTTAAAATAGGTACAGATATCCGAAAAAAAAATAACTACAATAAATAGTGCGTACCTACTGAAGCAGGTCAATCTCAAGCTTTTTGTCCTCTAGATACTTTTTTTCATTATCAAAAGCTTTCTGGCATGGTTTTCGCTTTACAAATATTTTGAGTTTATTGACTGAAGCAGGTCAATCTCAAGCTTTTGTCCTCTAGATACTTTTTTTCATTATCAAAAGCTTTCTGGCATGGTTTTCGCTTTACAAATATTTTGAGTTTATTGAGGCAATATTCAAAATGATCATTTATTTTTAACTAATTGTCTCACTTACTGAGACTATTGAGCTAAAATGTCCCAAGTATCCGTCGAGCTAAACATAAAAACTCTAAAAATCTATCACTGTCTGTAGAAAAAGAAAGTCTTAACCCTTCAGATACCGTCAATTAGAGACACAATAGTAAGACAATAGATGCGCGGCCACCGGTGGTCGCTTGGGGATTCATGAATTAAAATCAGTACCTGCTTAGCAGAATTTCCTTAAATATTTAGGGCATTTTTAGTTAAATGGGTTCACCTGATTAGGGTTCACTGTATACACAGTTGACATTATATACATTTGATCCATAAGTACATTCGTTGTAAAAAACGAAAAGCTTTTCCAATAGACAAAAACGTGATACTGGCCGCTTTATCGAATTCTAATTTCAAAACCCGAACCGTTACTTGAATTCTAATTTCAAATTATAATTACTAAAACCGTTTCTATGAATGTTTGAATGAATGCAACGTTTTTTTGTGTACTTGAACAGTTAGCTATTATGCAACAACTCGTAAATCTGTCGAGTTCAGACAGACGTAATCTGTCCATTATGACGAGTGATGCATTACTATCATTGTTTGTGACGATCGTAAATTTTAAGTTTTTGCTTTCATTAGAAAAAAGTCGTGGCTTTTTTTTGAGTAAGAAAGCAGGATCGGTTAGTCATAAATCTTGTTAGGGATAATTTGCTTTTAAAAGGATGCGAACTCCGAAGTGATAGTTTTGAGGTGACAGGATTATGATAATTAGTATTTTACTGTTCTTTTTAAATACCACTTACTTATAGTGGCATTAAAAAAATATGGTAATACACCATCTTTAAAAAAAGGGTTATTTATTTAATAACATCAATAGTACGCTCCATCGCCGCCATCCACATGGCAAACAATAATGAATGGTTTAAGATATTTTTAGTAACAAAACAAAAAAAAAAACGCTAATAAATATGTAGGTAGAGTTCTCAACGTCACCGGACAGTCACCGACAAAACTCAGGTGTCATAAATAAAAAGATATCAAAAATGGAAAAAAGGAACAAAAATTCAATCGGCGTGGGATTTAAAAGAATTTCAAATATGGAACGATTTAATTTTCGTGAGAAGGGGATGGCGTGCGGGTCGCGAAGGGCGCGGGGTACATGCAGGGGGGAGAGGGGCGGGGGGACAGAGTGCGTACGAGTAACAGCCACGCACGCTATAAATCTGTCAAGAGACGGCCCCCAACAACGCCTTGGACGGTCCGCAAGGCACCGACAGTTTTTTGTTTAAGTAGTATAATAATTTCTATTTTTGGTATCAAGATGTTTAGGTCTACCTGCGGGACTGGTGACATGTGACCTCTGATTGGTAAAAAAAAAGAAAGAAATCGGGTTTATTTGAGTTTTATTTGATTTATTTTAGAACATCCGGGATATAGATGAATTGGTTCCAAAATGATACTCAGAAAGGCTACGAAAACTATCATATTAAAATTTGATTAATTTCATCATATCCCTACCTATATCGAAACAAATTGTGAACTTTACAAAGATTTTTAACAAAAAAAGAAAGGATAACACTTACAAAAAAGGAGCGATAAACATTTTTACAACTTATGTTTCTTTGACGACGCTACAAAGACGCAGTGGATCACCGTTGTACGCACTCTCCACGTCTCAAGCCTGACAACTACAAGTGAAATGCTATGAAGTTCCTTTTTTTCAACAAAATGCACCAAATACATAAATTCATGTCAACATTGTTCTAGTAAATTATTTTCTTAATACTATTACTCAAGCAAAATATGATAACAGCAATAAATAGCAACATTAAACTTATTTACTAGATAAGTACAAATATAATTTATGACAAAAAATTAAATACAAAAGTTATGGCGTAGACTGTATTTCATTAAAACAAAAACTTATCTAATATTTTATAACCAGTAAATAGAGGGATTAAAAATACTTGCCTGCCAATCCAGAACCCCATATTTACAACCCAAAAGGGGTGAACGGGGGTGATCATAAAATAAACAAAGCTTATCTAAAATTTTCGACAATACTGAACTAACCTTCAATTATCACAAATGACATACGTCCAGCTAGTGTGGCAGTTAGTTAGCTCCGCCTCCCGCACACAACGCCATCTATTGAGCAATGGAGTGAATGCAAATGACACTTTGAGGTTATGTTAAATATTATTCAACACAACTTTTTAAAATTCCCTTTACAAACAGATTTACGTTCTAATTAAAAACCAGAATAATTTTCTAAGCGTCACTGAAGTTTTGGCGTGGTAAAACATGGATGAGAAGTTTGTTAAAAACACTTAAAAAGTACAGACGCTAGGTGAATAATAACACAATGTTATTTGACGTTGTATCTTGTCATTTCGCAATGAGCATTCATAACAATGAATACAGAGACATTAAATGCTAAAATATGATTACAAAATCACTTACCAGTCCTTATTTTTGCAGAAACACGAAATAAAACAACACTACGTGAGCGTATTGTCTGTTTGTGACTCAGCTCACTTCGCGATCTACAGAGTGAGAGGTGCGCTCCGAAGTTAGCCGAATATATTCCGAAGCCCGTCCCTTTGGCCCGCCCCCGGTGTTTGACGGACAACGTTAGCTTCGGCAGCAGACGCGCGGCCCGCGCTCTATGATAAGTACGCGCGGCGCGAATTCCGAACGTCGCCAATGCGATATGTAATCGAAACGGAATGAACGAAACTTGAACTAGGCTGTATGTAGGTATACCTTTTCCATATTTCACGACAATTAAGAATGTCTGTCAAAAACAAGATGGCTGGTACCGGTGCTGTTATTGTTGACCAAAAATAAAAATAAATACTTCTGTAAACTATTAAAACATTGTGTAAAAGTGGAAAGAAGTGTGAAGGATATTTTAGAAGATGATATTTTGAGGGTATTATTAATGTGATGAATGATTCGTGTCGTGATATTTTGGTAAATAAATTTTGTTGAAAATAAAAGTCGGTTGACGGGCCGGTAACCGGTTGCGGGCGATTTAAATCGAGCAGGTAAGTCGGACAATGGCCATCCAGCCACGATTCGCTTAATTAAACATGAATAAATAAAATATGCTTGCAGATTTTTGCCTACAAGAATGATCATGATTTTTTTTTCTTTTGCTTGCAGGACCCACAAGGTCAATCAAAGGTACCTGCTTATATTTTGTTGCCTGCCTATAGTGTAGAGTATCTAATTAGTTAAGTTTCAAAAGTATTTTCCAATTTTTAGTTTAGTGTTTTAGTTCAGTGTAGTACCTCAAGATTTCTTTGTATTCCAAAAATTAAGATGGTTTTTCAGTTCTACAATTAATATTACTACCGTTCATTCGATACATAATTTCCCCAAAACAAACTACCTTCGAAACTTATGTTTTCGGTACAACCTAACTGTTAGTTGGTTTTCGTACTCCTAGATGGCGCTGCCTGTATCAAAACGAAGCGTAAGCCACTTTGTATGAAATACGGTTCGCTTACTGCTACCGTGGTACAATGGTGGGAACTTTGATGGTATTTTATTTATGATAATTTATTAAAGTTATTTTTCCGTTTATTTATTTTTTCCTGAAGAATCAGCCCGTGGCACCGATCTTGCCTAATGGATCAGTTCTACAATGAAACCAGTGAGTCAGCATAGGTATACTTGTTTCTTCTTGCTTTAAAGCCTGAAGATCTATTGAAAAAGATTTCACTACAATTTGGAAACAAAGGAAATTATACTTTAAATTTTAAAAGACATGGAAACAATATGAGAACGTATGTACTACATGTCTACTTACAGAAACTGTGGTAATTTGATTAACATAAGTGATTGGGAAGCATATTAGAAACGAAACAAAATAGATACATTTACCTGGCAGTGGGAGACTCTGCAGCTCTAGACAGAAATGAAGATGACAAGCATAGGTAAGCAAATAACAGCGCATAGTGTTCCATGCGCACCTCGAAGAGATGTCAGCAAAACCGTAGGGGCCCAGCAGAACCGCAACCTACTGGGGCCATGGGTTACCCGAAAGAGAACCCTGCCGTCCTGGAATGCAAAGCAAAGAAGGAATACAGAAGTGGGCTTTAGTTGGTAAAATCCTGGCATAAAGAAGTTTTGGATTGTGTTGATTTCCCAACTAAAATAAAACCAGTAAAAAAAAACTGGCTGAACCCAACAAACAAAAACACAGCAAACATGAAACGAAAAAGTTACAAAAGTGAAACACCTGCAGATTTAACGCCCATTCTTATCTAAGAGCTAGCCCTTAAACTTGTCCAGAGAATACACGACGAACTCGTCGGTATACATCGTGAATCCGAGATACATGTCTAGATACAAGATGTGTCCAGTACGATGCTAACTTTTGATTCTGACCATCAATAAATCAGTATCAAGACCTCGTGGGAAACTTTCGTAGATAACTAGATAATATAGTTTGTTCTATATAAACTTAGAAAGTAAAGGGTGACAGATAATTATGTATGTTTAGGATTAGGAAGATAGGCATAGTTCTTCTTCTCATTCTTATTACATCATCGCGGATTAGGTCCTAGTGAGGTTTCTACATTGACCAAGTTAAGGCGTTCATTTGAATTATATTAGCTAAAAAAGCTCGTGGAACTCATGGTTACCAGTTTATTAGACTGCTAAGATTGACTGCTTATCTCAATTTACTTGCTTTTGTAGATAGATACTATTAAAGTAACATTATTAATGTGATCAGTCTCTTAAGTCCACCTGCAAAAACGAACGAAGCTAATTGATTCAAGCTTGGCGCTGATGCGACAGAACGATGTCATTGCCATCTTCTTCATAACAAAAGCCAAAGGCACATTACTGTGGCCCCTTTAGGACCCAAAGTTATCGATGACGCAAAGCAGTAAGGATTTCAGTATCAAAATTACTTAACCCTTCAGATACCGTCAATTAGAGACACAATAGTAAGACAATAGATGCGCGGCCACCGGGTGTCGCTTGGGGATTCATGAATTAAGAATTAATTTGCCCGTTCAAAGTTTCCGAGTTTTCGACCCTTTACGTATCTTAGGACCAAAGTTCACGAAGCATCTCTCCTTTATCGTACACATTCAAGACATCACGTCGCCTTTCATCCCCGCCTTATTTATTAATAAAAACATTTACTACCCAAATTAGATTATCCGCGTCAAGAAAAAAATTCTAGCCGCCATCTCGCAAACACCTCTCATCTTATAGGGGAGATTGAAGTGGAGGAGCGGGGTTATGGCCTCTTGCAATCTAACTTTGGCTCGTTGTCGCGCCGTTAGTGTTGCCAGTCGGGAGAAAATTCTACCATCCCGGTATAAATAGTAGGTGTTGCGACGGAGGTCATCAGCGGGAAAGTTTTAATGAATTGGCATGAGCTGTGTTTTTGTTTGGTTCATTTCGGCACGTTAGTTGTGACCGCGTTGCAATTTTTATGAGCGAGCCAAACTTGTGAGATTCGAAAAAGTCGTAGAGTACCATGTTTTATTAAAATAGTTTGTCGTAAAAAAAATAATATTCAAACTTCTACTGATCATAATTTTGTGTTCAAATAGACGATTTATGTATAAGGAGAGTAATTAATAAATCAAATCATCTACAGCACATTTAACAAAAAATATTTAAAGGACTTTACAATTACCTACCTGAAACATTAGATATACCTATTCTATTAATGTCATACAAAAGGTTAAAGAACGCAATTTCCTTTTTCAACCAAGAATTTTCATGATTAAAATGAACCCTAGCAGTTAGTAACATATCAAATAGTTGTGCTAATTGACGAACCTCAGACAAGGCTCGCTCAAGGCCCTCTATTCTAGTTGGTACCAGCCTGAGTCTACCAAGGTCGCGTCATATTACAATAATTTATCCAAAATCCTACTCCGTCTGGCAACCCCGTTGAAGGGAAGTCGTAAATTTCCTATGTTATCGCCACCAAATGAACTTACAGTTATAAATATAACATACATTCAGTACTACCGTCTGTCATATTTTGCACGATAGTTTTTTTCACATGGCAACATTTATTTTAATAGGTTGTTGCTGGTAGCTTTATCTTACCGGCCAGTTGTTAATTAGAAATATTAAAGTTTTATTTCGTTTTTACGATATTTTATAGTATGTAATGGAGATAATGAGTTGAATTTTTAAAATGTTTTTGAGATAGCCGAATGTTTTCATGAACGTGGTCATTCGTAAAATTGTGTAGTGAGTAATGGATACTAGCCAATTAAGATTATGACAAGAGCCATCATAATTGGTTTGTCGCTAATTGGTTTAGCCAGGTGTGCAAGAATTTTAATTAAAATAGTATCTAACGCAAAATTACTATAATTTTCACCAGATGTAGTCACTTGGACTCCCTTTTATCAAACCATTTAAAAAATGAAATTCTTAATTAACTACCGTTCAAAAAGTAAGTCATCCACTTCGAAACTTTCAAAGGTCAATGAAGTTCGACATGGGTGTTCCAGCCACCACCAATTTACGAATAACGACAAGACATCATGCTCTTTCCCCACCACCAACCACCAATTGGTTTGATTAACCACTTTCAAAATTGTTCGGTTTTCTTTAAACCTATTTGAACTGTAAATTAATAATATATGTATATCCTAGTACGTACGATATACTATATAATATAAAAGACACATGCTTGAAATAATTTAATGCAGTACACTCAAGCTCACTCACATAAGTGTGTTACAAATAAAAAGGTAATTACTATAAAAAATGGCAATAAAAACATTGCGTATTTAGTAAATTAAGCCTATACCACGTCATTAATAATCATTAGCTCGGTTTAAGTGCTAACTTACACACACTAGTGGGATATACAGAATTTATTTATAAATACGATCGCTCTCCCTTTTAGGTTTAACATTTTTTGCAAAGCTGCTGATATTAACATTATCACATTTGTCTTTGGCGAAAATTTACAAACAACAAAAAATTATGAGCGCTATGCTCAACGGCAGACTTCCGTTGAGCATAGCGCTCATAATTTCCTTCCTCATAAATCCTGTATGCTGCGTTCACAAATATTAGAGGCAGTTTGAAAGTGGCGCCAGTAACTGAAAAGTTGAAAGGGAATCGATTGTCTTGGTATGGTCAAGTGAAAAGGAGGGATGAAACGCATGTTGCTAAAGAAGTTATGAGTTTACATGTGGATGGATGATCGGGGAGTGGGAGACCAAAGAAAAGATGGATGGATTGTATGAAGTTAGTGATAGCATGACGAGTGACAGAACAGAATGAAAGAAAAAAAAGTGTTGCGCCGACCCCAAATAAAACGGGACAAGGGCAAGAAGATGATGATGGTGCGTTCACAAATATGTAAACTCACTTACACAAGACACCCAGACCCGAAACACCTATCTGTAGGCCATACAACTATCGGTTTCGTGCGGGAAGCAAACCCACGATATCAGCCTATGTTTATCCCAGTTTTGGGACTTAGGCTTCGTCTCTGTGACACAGAGCTGGCCGTAATCAACACGGGCCCGGGACGAATGGACATGCTGGTTTTATACTTTAATTCTTTATTGTACACAAAAAACTTGGTAGGTAATACAGTGATTTCACAATTCATGAAAAAGGCGAACTTAACAATGAGTTTTCTTTCAGCAAACTTTTGAGTCACAGAGAGATGAAATGATTAAAGATAGTTTTTTTCACTGTATTGAGAGCAGTGTTACTAAAATAAATTAGGATATATTTTTTTTGTTATATATTTAATTTCCAATAGATTAAACCATGTGCCTGCTATGAAATTTCTTCGCCACCCTTGACTGATAGAGAATGCCTTAGACTTTAAGCCAACCATTGAGCATGAATATAATTAAACGTTAAAATATATAATACAAACCCAAGAAGAAATAAGGAAGATACACTGGGGTGAAGCCGTTGCCGGTGGGCTTCCACTGATCCTGATACAATGAGAACTTAACAGATATACTATAAACATGCATGAAGTCAGAAACATGCTAAACATCTCGATAAAAACGCATATGAAAATCATTACACGAAAAAAATAATCGAAAAAGACTTGTTAAAAAATATTCCAATGCATCCACTATCAGTACCAAAGTATTCGACCTTCCTCATATCTCTGCACATCATATGAGCATCACTCACCCAGATACCGTCAGCTGTCAATCAACAAATCCATCAACGTTAGGATCTGATGTCTAGATATTGTGAAAGAATATAGCACACGTGATATGTCGAGTTGATGTGATAGTATTATGTTAGTTGGCAGGTCTTGTAGAAAAATAAATAATTGGTAATCTTGACGATGGTTTAATGACACGTGAAAGAGACATTGAAGCATCTTGCTGATGCACTATTCAATCAATCATAGCATTTACTTCAGATAAACCATTTACAGGCAGTTTTAAATTGTCATGAAGTCAATCATTCTGAAAAATGAAGCTGATTGCTAGAAGTATAGATCTATATAGAGATGAACTTGCAAGAAACTCCATGGACATGGACTCTAACTGACAAGATGGTGATGTTTTATATTCTCTTGTTTGGTAAAAAAGGCTAGTTAGCTGGTTTAGTAGTTAGCCCGGCTATCAATGTTCATGGTGTACCAGTTTCTCTTGCTGTAATGGAGACTGATACTTCTCTTAGTCTCATGTCGTATTTAGACTTACGAATCCATTTTTGTCTTGTTATTTCTTTTTTCGTAATATTCAAATCTATTATGAGAACAGGCCATATTTCTATTCTACAGTCATGTGAAATATCTATAAAACCCAGTAATAACTCTATGTTATGAGGCTTGCTCCTATGAAATATGCCTAAGGCCATGTCCTAAATAGCCTTGTTCAAGGTCAGTTCTCCCATATGCGCCAAGTGTAGCCAGAGTAGGTGTTCTCATAAGCCAGGGACCTTTGGGTTAAGTGCCAACTATTGTTCCTACAGCTATAATCAGTCTTTACTTTGCTAACTATATAGAATGTCGAATATGATGTATCAAATTCTTTATTAGTGTAGTTTGCCTGCATTAAGCCTAACTTCATTAGTGATCGAAGCATTTAATGCAGGTTGAATCTCAATAATAATGTGGCTTTTTTTATTTCCTTTTTCTTTTTCGTTGTCCAGAACTTTCATAACATAATGAAGTCACTTAACAGAACTTGGTTTTTGGATCGTTACGTTATTATCGTCTTCAACAGAAAATATTTCTATCGTTGTGCGTATGGTACTCGACTGCCTCAACAAATACCCAAAAAATATGTTTCTATCCAAACATCCACTCAAACGTTAGTGGCGCATTAAGCTAAAACTTAGCAGTAAACGTGTGCGTTACTTCTAATTAGCTGCTGTAGTAAGTGGCCTTTAACCGGCCTTACACGCGTTGTGCCCGTTTTGGCCTATTACCGGCCCATTATACGCCCTTTGAGAGCCTCCCTGCTGCTTTTACGTACCTCTTTGTATGCGCTATTTATCGGGAACATTGAACTTGCTGATAGTTTAAAGAAATTTAAGCAATCAATGTTGAACTAACAAGTGTAAATGTAAAACATGTAAATAGTCACGCAACCCGCCCTGTAGCCACAGCTACGGTATGTAAAGCGATGTTAACCGTGTAATATCAGTCAATAAGTTGAATGCCAAGTATTCAATGTACGGCGTGTATTTACGTTCCATTGAACATGACCTTTGACCACTTCCACGCCAGATGATAAATTCCACATCTTACACGTTCGTGGAAATTATTAAACTTGATTCCGACTTGACTCACGGTAATTATTTCCCCAAGATATCCTAAACCATCGGGTTATCATCGGTAATATAATATGAATAAAGTAAATAGTAATTTCGTCGAGATCTGTTGCAATTATTGCATACCGCTGAGCCCTTACCCGTAATTACAATGTTGGTTGAAATATCGCGTGTTCACTTACAGACGTAGGTTGTATGTAGTATATATACGTTATTTATCAATATTCTATAACCGAAACCGAATACTTAATGCTCAATAAGGCAGGCGGACGATTAATTTTCTTTCAACATTAGCAACGTATGCAAATTATGATATTTCATAAGATAACACATTCCTTATCGGGTACAGCTGTAAGTGAAAATAAAAATAAAATTCTTCAATTTCAGCATTATCAGGGACTATTAAGGGACACTTTATTTTAATGGCCACCGCACTGTGGCAGATTTAATCGATCCCTCCGTGGACCAATACAGTCGCCACGTTCGTTCTCGATGACAGATAGCGACGAAATGCGTTTAAAATTTTAAAATTGGAACGTGGGCATGCGTGCGCACGCGCATCGCTCGCTGAAATTCCGTAATGAGCAGGTGAGCACCGTATCGCGACTCGGCGTGTCTACTTAGTGTCGAGAGGTAATGTTGAGCAAAATAATTAGCAAGTAATATTTGTTAGTTCACTCAACAGGGAGTCGTTTGTATAAAATTGTTTATGTAAATTACAACTCGCTGCTATTAACGCTCAATTTTGTTGTTCCTTTAGTTAATAATCCTTTAAGAATTATTTGTGTGTCAGGCTGGATTGTGTGCGATGACTTTATTCGGTCCTGTATTCTATAACGCAAGTGTATAATTTTGTATTGGCGTGTAACTGAATTATTGTTCGTTTTGTGAAAGGGTTTATCGGTGAGCATCAACTGCACGTTGACGTATAAAAATAGTGCTATCTAAACAGATGGACGAGCCAGCACCTGCTAGCAGCAGATGCTTCGAGTGAAATAATCAACGGTGTCAGATTTCGCTACGAAGACTAATAAAGCATACATTCTGCTATCATTTTGTGCTATTTTCTTGTTAATTAAAGGATAAAACGTAAACATAGCAGTTGTATGGGCGAGTCAGCCGATCGTCTCAGTATTAGCGCATGTGGACACAAAACAAAAACAGACAGACGAAAAAAGATGCAAAAAATGTCTGCCGCCGCGCTATCTGCAGCTCGCGATCCTGTCTCAAATAATGGCACTGGGAAAACTACGGAGTCGAAGAGGTGTAGATATTTTTGTGCCATAATAATTATTATTTTGCACTAGTTTGTAAAAGTATGTTACTAAAAAAGTTCTGAGTATACATGTAGTTGGATAGAGAGGGAGAGGGAGGCTTAAGAAAAATGGACTGATTGTGTGTGAAATGAAAGAAAAAGGAGTTAGTGATAGTGTAACGGATGACAGAACAGATTGGAAGAAAAAACATGTTGCGCCGACCCCAAGTAATATAGGATAAGGGCAGGGAGAAAAAGGAGTTTGTGAAAAGTATATAGGTAAGGAGAGACTGGGTTACTTATTAAAAAAAACACTTTAGTACTTATGTATATATTTTCACAAGCATTCATGTATGATGAGACACTTGTATCAATAGTAACACTATACAGCAAAACTAGTAGACATTAAGTATCAGTTAAGTTATGCTCTCGGATTTAATGAGCTAATTAATGTTCCTAGCCATGTAATTAGTTCTATAAAGTTAATACATATTTTCAATGCTATTTTTCTTAGTAACCTTATAATAAAGATGTAAATAGCTTTAATAGGTAATTTGTAGTTTTGAAGTAGACGACATTCCTCTGACTTGTCGCGGTATAACATCAGTTATGAGCTTGATTTTATTACCAGTTTCTTAACAAGTCATGTAATGCCTAATTAACTGTTTTATTGTTTCTATTTATACAGTTTTTTATGGTCTAGAACATGCAACAGTTTTTTTCGTCAAAAGTTTTGTCCCATAATACTTCAAGGAAATCTTGACATACTGCAATGTGTCAGTCACAAAGTAAAATAGCGGTATACTGGTAGTGATATTTCATGAAAAATTTCAGCCCACTATCGTCCAAAGTCATATTATTGAGTAATAAAAATCAACAAATTATCTTCAATGCATTTGAATTGCATGACAAGAACTATGATTTAAGGAACTTCGAAAAAACTTGGTATACAATAAGATCTCACTTTTATAAGAAAAATAGAGAGAACTTGGAGCATTCTTTTACATTTAAGTTTTTGCTAGATTTTCATATTCTTTTCAACATTTTCCCCCTAAAATAAATTTTAAAACTGATCAGCAATTTTTTTTTGTTTTTAAAAAACGGTCATCATTATTCAATCAATCAATATCACGAGAACAATACCACACGAAATTGTTTCAAGAAAAAATATAGTAAAAAAAATTAAGTAGCAGCTCCACTGCACTGTCGTTGAGCGGTCAGTCGGGCCAGTAGAGCACGCGGGGCAGCGCGTAAATCAGCATCAACACAGTGTCGCCCCCTCGTTTTGCTCGCATTCACTTAAGGCTCGCAGCCTCACCGCTCCCGCCCTGGCCTCACCTCGGCACCCCCGGGGACGCCATGCGAACACCATGATGCGGTATCAATGGCGTTTCTGATGACATTGTTTAGTAAGTACCTGTCTTTATGGGAAGGTGGCTTTCGAAGGGGATCCTTTATCGGAGAGTACTTGGATAGGTGACTCCAGAAATGAGTATTTTGACGTTGAAAATAAATTTTAAAACATTTTCGAGCGTGGAAGAAAAGGAAATAAAAAGCTTCTGAAGAGACATTATTCTAAAGCAGTGTTTGAAAACAAGCCTAGCTTCAGGAGCCTGACCAAGTTTCCAATCTTATCAGTAAACCTGTTGCTAAGTATAATGCTAGCTGTTATTGCTGTTAATCTAATATCGTTGATCACAATAATAACAACAAATCTACACTTATATTAAATTTATAAAGAAGAAGTTGAAGACTCAAGAGTTGGTTTAGTTGAACGCGCTGATCTTAGGAACTACTACACATAAGCTAATTGGGTTACTATTATATTGAAAACTAGCTTTTTCCAACAGCTTTGCTCTATCAGCTAGCTCCCAGAAATAGAGCATGGTTTTGGGAGAAAAGAAACTTTAGCACTCAAATATAATAACCTATCTATCTTAAATATGGTCTCTTTTTAGATGATAAAGCAAGTTCTTAATAGGACTAGTAGTTCCAGAGATAATATTGTTTCAAACATTTATTTTTACTACTTTACTTCTAAGTTACAAAGACACAGAGTTTAGATGACGGTAAAACTTAAACCATTTATTTCAATAAAACCATTTACAACTTAAGAATTGTGAGACGGGCGACATCTATAACGCCACATAGGAACTAACATTCAAAATCCTGCATCGTGGTATTAGAGTTCCCCGCGAGATAAGAACATATACAACTCCTCGAAACTATCAGGTATTTGCTCGGACTAAACAACAACCATCTGGTTGGAGGACCTTCCCTTTTCAACGGAGGTTTGTGGGACTTTAAACCCGGTTCCAACCTCCCTGTTACCTCCAAACGACGGAAAAGAACGTGCAAAAAAGAAAAAATAATCCTTCTGTGACTTCCAGTCCTCGAATCTCTGAGCAGAAGACGTAGATACATCTACAATTTTTTCCATTATGCCATCAGATACCTCTGCAAATCAACCAGTAGCACACAGCATTGTATGTAAATGTCATGCAGAACTGCTATTGTGCAAACGTACGGTGAGAGGCTCTGTCTTCAATAACATACGAACCCGTTTGCAGGCGAACAGCTACATTAATTACTGTTTGAGATGGTAATGGAAATCAATGAAGAAGGGCTAATGATCTTTAGAACCTCGTAGGATTGAATGTGACAATATTTTCTTGATTCACAAACTATTATATTTATAACTATCTGACCTTTCTTCCACACATATACGAGTACATAAACTTTTTTTCTAATTTGAAACTCAATTTTCTTTAAGTATCGGGGAGTGTGTATCGAAATTGCTCAATTTAATTTCACCCAGTCTATTCCATCATTGAACCACCAGACGTGTAGCGACGGTATATAGTGGACATCCCATCATACACACAAATCTTTTTGGAAACACATTTATTGTGCGTACCGCCAAGGAGTGAAATTCCCCGCTGGAGTCGTGTGTTTTCTGATAGCTTCAACCTAGGATTTAAGAGTGAATAGGTTACTTCAAGGCAAGCGCTCAATCGTCGACCACATAGAAGTAAAAACGACTCATTCAAAGAGTGTTTCTAAACTAATTCATTTTCTTGCAACAGAACCTTTTACAAGGTACTCTCACCGTTATTTAGTACATAAGCCCGACGTTTGCAGTAACGCAAAGTATGACATTGACAAGACATTTTGGTATTTCAGGAAGAGCCCTATCATTCATATGTGTATTTAAAACATTACAAGGACATTAAAATACTCATTGAACTTATGGTCTTATGTTTATTAGCAGCAGTATATTCTTTGTTACCAGAACCACAACATACATAAATTTTGACTACAGAACCCAACGCTTTGGGTTCAGGATTCGAAAGAGTTACCATGGCCGCGGTATGCAAAGAGCATCTCAAGGAACAGACAGAGAGTGGGTTTTAGTCAATAAAAGTCTGATACTCCCTCTCGCTTCACACAAAACGGGAGAAGTTATTTGAAACCCTCAAATAACTTCTACCTCAAAGAAACAAGAACGCAAACTTCTACTTCAATACTCATCTGTCCGTCGTTTGCGATACTCATCCTGAACATTTCCAAACAAATCATAACTATAGACAAATCTCCTCACGTTCACGTCCCATACAGTCGTCAGCGTCACAACCGCCCGTCACGCACCCGCCCCGCAGCCGTCACGCAGTCGTCACGTTGCCATATCGCGTCACTGTCGATCGCTTTATATAAATTTAGAACGAACGGCGCTTGACTGGCGCCCGTCAGACGATTTTGACGGGTTAACTAGCAAATTTTTGGCAGAAGGACCACTATTGGTGATGAATGGGTTCCTCCTTGCATAGTATTCCTCAATGCTGAGGGTCGTGAACTTCCTGCTTCATCGCTTTAACTTTTATGATATTTCTCCATCTGTTTCTGTCACTGGCGGTTTGAAGGGTATACCGTATTAATTAAGAGCGGTGCGGATCTGGTTGGGTCAACGTATTGAGCTGCGCCTGCGAGGCCTTTTCCCATCCAGTTTACCGTTCACAATGAGCCTTTCGAGGTTGCCACCGTCTTTCCTTGTAATGTGACCGAAGTATTGCAGAACCCTACGAAAACACTCGGACGACAGTCGTGAGGGGATTTTGAGTTCTAACGAATGAATGGGTTAGAAGGACCAAAATAAATGCTGGGAAGTTAGCCAGGTTAAGGCTAGCTCTGGTTTAATTTTGAATGAAATTCACTTTTAAATGAACACTGACCTGATCTACTGACATCTTTAAAAAGAAAGAAATCTTCTAGTGTTAGAATAAATGTTTATTAATTTATTTATTAGAAGGTTATTTTTTTATTATTGATAGGTTCGTGTTTGACCACCATCTCAGCGATGATGTGACCGACGATGGAGCACGCTTGTCTAGAAGTAACCTATACACTCTTAAAGACTGGGGGTCTTTAGAAGTTGTAGCTTATTAGATAGTGATAGACTGCAGACGAGACGGCCACTGGACTGCAGTATGATACCTAATTGGTCTACAACAAGTTGTTTCACATTCACATCAACTTGTGCCAAAAGTAAACGAAGGATCCTGGGCGTCTCGCATCCATCGGATTCCCGCGACGCTCCAGCTGATCGGTCCGTCTTGTGCGAGGCCTTCCAATGCTGCGTCTTCCGGTTAGCAGCCGTCATTTCAGAACCTTTCGGTCCCAAAGGCCAATTGTTCTGCAAGCAATGCCCCTGCCCTTTGCCGCTTAAGTTTGGTCAATATTTTCGTTCTGTTAGATAAAAGTTAGACATAGACCTCCTCAAAGCGTGGCATCACCGCCCTGACCTGTGCTTCTCGGATCCAACCGATACAAAGTACATTTTTTGTTAAATAACGATTTTCCGGGTTTCACTACGCAGTGTTCGAGTGTATAGAGTGTCCCTTCTGCCGCGATATGTTATGACGCCACGCTGTCAAGCTGACAGCTCCCCGAATTGACGCCTGCCGATAACGTCCATCGCGAGTTCTAAAATGCTGATAGTATTTTGTTTGGTTTAATTTTGCGGAATAAAATGGTTCGCGTCGTTTGTACTAAATGTCGCAGTTAGTTGCAAGCGGAGCTATTAATACATAGCTACCTAGGTGTGTGCAGTGGCGTAGCTACTAAGAGGCTTGGCGGGACAGTGCTTAGGGGCGCTCTAGCTCAGGGGCCCCCAAAACCTGCTTAACAAACCGTTTATTGAATGAACGAAACAATTTACGAAAAATATTTCTGTTCATAGAAACTAGATCAGATATGATGAGTGAATCAGTATTGGTTGAAAAGCCTACTCATGGAATTCGGTAACTAAGTAGAGAAAGATATCGTTGCCGATCATATATTGACGACGACCATGTTTCCATATCATTGTGTGTGCATGTTAATCAATGATAAATATTTTTATAACTTGGGATTTATATAAAAGATAATGTAGCTATTTTTAAAATATACTATAGTGTATATAGAAATATTTTTTAAATAATTATATTGATAAAGACTAAACAATTTAGGTGCCCCAGTTCGTTTGTGCCCCAGGGCCCCTGGTTACCTAGCTACGCCACTGACACACGACTTTGAGAAGTTAATTGTTTGTAAGTTAAACTTAAACGTTGGTTTACAGTAATGAAGAAATTAGTTTGGACGTTAAATGTGGTCGCCTGTCTTTCTTCGTTGCGTTTCCCTAACTTAGTTTAGGTCGACTTGCAGTCTAACAAGCTGTGGCTGGATGAATGCTATTAAAGCATGATATCTTATTTAGTTTTTAGTATCCTTACAACCAATTAGATTGCAATTTTATTTCCTGTTTAATTTTTAAGGCTTTGTAGTGATTATGAAAATTAATTAGACCTATTTTTTACCTTATTTATTTTGGGTGTCTGTAAGTCACGAGTGAATAGGTTGTTTCTAGGCAAGCGTGCTCCATCGTCGGCCACATCATCGCTTACCATCAGGTGAGATAGTGGAAAAAAGCGAGAGGGATTTATTAGTCTTCTACTGACTAAAACCCACCTAGGTCCCTTCAGTTGTCTTTTACGTTTGAGGGCCATGGAAATAGGCGGTAAATCGGTAACGCCTGGCCTGAACCTGACTGTAATATTTTCTATAGTGTATATTTCGCGTAATAAATAAGAATATTTGACATATACCGGGATTTTGTCAAAAACCCTGATATCCTCATTTCTCTGCGACATATATATAAAAAAAAAGATATTTAATAAACCTATAACATAACTAGGTATTATAATTTTATAATAATATATTAAACTAATATGTTCGAGCAATAATAAGGAATACCATACACCTTGCTGGATAATTTAAAAAAAAAACGAGACATAATGTTAAGAAGCCACACCACTCTTTCAAAACACTAATCGTTTTCATTCGTTTTAGTTTCCGCTGTTGACTGCGATCAAGATGTTGACTTCTGCAGTAGCCATTAACAGTAGCAATTAGTACATTAACAAACATAAATCAAATTAAGAACTCATATCATAAACCCACTATCTTCCATCTTTATGGTTTCAGATTATTATTTTTCATTTTAATTAATTTAAACATAATTTTTGCTACATATGTCGTACTTAGTCCTTATTTAATAAGCTTTTGATAATTAAATAAACTGAGGAATGTGTTCTATCAAGACATCTGAAATGACATTAATTTTACAGCAGTTACTAATTATGGAAGTCTAAAAGGTCATATCGTCAGTTAACGTAGTTTACATAATGGACGAACGCAGCCAGTGTGTGTTTTATTATTTTATTGCAATGTTGGCAACAGTGTGCTGGACTTTTAATACTTTGAACTTTAAATATTATGTTCTTTTTGAAACTAGAAGATTATGAGATACGAAAGTTTGATCTTTGTGTTGTAAAGTTGTTCGAAAGCTGCTTCTGAATGGCGGTACGCTCACGAAGGCAAAAGCATTTTGACTTTTCTTCTGTAAACTTAAAGAATTTGCTGTGTATGATAAGATCACTTCTGGATACGAGTGGTCTATAGTCGACTATATCATTGCTTAATAAGGTGAGATAGTGGTCATCCGTGAGTCTTAAAAAATATAACTCAGTATAACGCCTATGTCGCGGCATGGCGGATAGAGTTCCGGCTGGATCTCATGGTGAAATGGCGACAGCAATTATGGCGGTAGGTCCCCTCTTTGAGGCGTGGCTGGAAAGACCTCACGGCGTTCTAAGATCCTACCACTTGGAGGACACGGTGGAGCACATGGTAGTGGTGTGCCCCGCTTGGGCAGAGCAGCGCGTGTCCTTGTGGGGGCGATTGGTGGCCACGATCTCTCACGCCGGGCCTTGGTACAGGCCATGGTCCGAAGTGAGGAGGAGTGGCAGGCGGTTGCCTCCTACTGTAAAGCAATAATGCCAGCAAAGGAGGAGGCCGCACGTGCTGGAAAAGATCATCATCTAAAAGATCGATCTTTAAGAAATCGATCTTTTAGAACTCTATTTATAACTGAATCGATTCTTTTGGCTTAAATTCGAATCAATTAATCTTCTTTAGTAAGAATCCACCATCCAACCATCCTTACTCAGAACCACATATCAAGGTAGTTAAAATCTATATATTAAAAAAATACAATAGTTGCTTTAAACGACAGCCTGTGACAATAACTGACATTCATAAAAGTATTCAACTTACACGCTTTACGTCGCTATCCATTAAAATAAATCGTCCCCATAACCGACATCGCAAGTGCCCAACATGGAAAAGTGAAAATAAAAATGAAAATGGCCGCAGTGAACGTAATCCAGTAGTCCAGGTTTACTTTTGATCGGTAGTGCGTAATGTTCATATTTCATTCTTTTAACAACAGTCCCTGTATTCGAGAGGAAAACTGGTCTTTTGCCGGTTGTTGACTACTAGTTATTCCTCGTGGTGTCGTTCCATTTCCACAGGAACCATGGGTTTTTCCGAGATTTATTTATTTATTTGGGTCACCAAAAACTGACTATACGTATTTATAGTATATTAAGATAAACTTATAGAGTTGTGTAATTCCTTAAAGGTAGGTACAACATGCGTCTTTTATTAGCTGATGCCTACATAACTAAGTTACTCACCGAACATTATACTTATGAGAGATGATAAGTATCCTGAAACTCAAAAATTTATAACCGACTTAAAAACAGACAGAGTTTTATGTCTGAATTTTTTTTATGTAGGTAATGTAGGCATATGTTCACCGATTTCTCGGTCAATTGTGGACTTTTTTTATGTCTTAAAAATGTTTTTTCGACAAGCTGTTCGCAGTGTATTTCACACTAGTGTGGTAGTCAGTCTGCGATCCAGGCAAACCTCACCAAGGTGCAAGAAAGCCATTTCTAAATATTACTTTTACGAAGTTTTAATTATTATTGTGTGTTGAAAAATAGTTTTTATAATCGAAACAGTACTTGCTTTTTCAGAGGTTTAAAAAATTAAACCTAGCGCTGTGATCCCCTATGTCTCATTCGAAACTAAACTCTTTAAAACAAGCGAAATTCATTAATATTAATACTATTCGAATAGCAAAATGAAATTACTATTCGAAAACCATAGCAAAATTCCTTTAGTCAACTCAATAACGATACGTCGTTACAAAACAATCTATTCCCTTACTTTTAATGTCCGCACCGACATTAAAAGATTTTTATTTTAGTCGCTAAAGGTGTAAGCAGTACTCTATTACCGGGTCCTTAGCTTCTAAGAATAATAAAACTAGCAACATCGTGAAATAGGATAATGATGACAGGTGCAGGCAGGCAACACTGTTTAGCACAAACTTTGAATATAAAAATTACAGGTCGACTGGTTCTCTTTGTCACCGCCATCGCACACTTCACTCACTATAGTAGTTTCTTTTTAGCATGGCAATACCGGTCACTGCTGGGACTCAGGCCGAAACAGTGGGAACATTAAAAAAGCTAATGATGATGATGAATACAGGTCAATACCATGTAGGTCCCACCCCTATCAAGATCAGCAAAATCGAAGGAGCCCCGCAGGATCAGAGCCTGCTCAGGCCATGGGTTGACTTCTGAAAGGGAAACCTGTGGTCTTGGAATGCAAATGGCAAAGAAAGAACTAGTGTACTTTAAATCAGTAAAAGTCTGTCTAGCTTCGCCACAGAGTGGAAGAAGTTATTTGATGATATCCCATCTAAAAAACCACTATCAAGACCGAAGACTCGAAATTGTTGTTAATTACGCTTACCACGGATAGACTTGCCTGTGATTACCTATTGCTCTGAAACGTAGTCGTTCACAATGGGATTCATCAAAAAGCTTAAAGTCACCCAGAGGGCAATGGAAAGGGCTAAGCTTGAAGTTTCCGTGTGTGATTGCATTAGGTATGAGGATATAGCCCGAAGAATCGCCTTGGCAGGGCACTGTACTCGTAGAACAGATAGTCAATGGGTAGGAAGTCTCTGGAGTGATGACCACGTTCTGGATGACGCGGCGTTGGAATGCCCATAAGGTAGACCGATGACGATGTATTTTTTTAAGCTCGTGTTTAACCACTATCTAACTAACCATATGATAATAATAAGAGACAATGCGGTCGACGATGGGCACACTTGCCTTGCCCAAATGTCACTCATTAAAGATCCTCAGCTCCCTAGCTACCCATCCCCATGCATGGGTGAATGACCGCCATTGTCATGCTAAAACGCTTCAACTATAATCGTAAACCTAAACAGTTATTAAAAAGTAATGCAGGCCTTTAATAGTTACCTTAGTAACTTTATCTATTAATTGGAAATATATAGAAAGTTCTTATGCGTATAGTAAAGAGTTTAGTTAGCAATTAAATCGATTAGGTTATTGTGGGTATTATTTCTTTAAAGCTCCAAGTGTTGATAATTCTGCGAAGTAATTAGCATAGAAATTAAAATGTTAAATACTAGACTAGCTTTAGCTAGCTAAGCTGCTAGCTACAGCAAGTCAACTGTTTTAGATATTAATTATATTTGTTGCATTCTTGACTTTTTTTTTAAGGTGAGAGATTATCTACCTAATTACTTTTCGCGCCTTGGGCGGAGTGGGAGGGCGATTCAGTTTTTGTTCAATTTTACTGAATAACCCACTCCTTTGCCTTGCGTTCCCGGACCTCGAGTTTTCCTTTTGGAAGCCTAGAAGCCTATTTTTTTTGTTGATATAAACTAGTGCTTGACTGCGATCCCACCTGATGGTAAGCAGACTACTGGAGCCATTCCTGTAGGCTTTGGCCCTGTTGGGGCCCTACGGTTGGGCTGACATCTCTTTGAGGCACGCACTACACGGTTACAACTAAGGACCGGTCGTGGCGATGCTTGGGGGAGGCCTATGTCCAACAGTGGACGTCTTTCGGCTCGATCCGGATGGCGAGCTACCTATTGCTCGTGGTTCGCTAGCCCAAGCCTACGGTGGGTGGCTAGAAATCGTGGTCGGGATTGAGAAAGGCGACTGGGGAGTGAGGAAGTGTCATTCTTGTTTGGTTGTTAGTTTGAGGTTGGCGTAGGTCTTCAGTTCACCTTAGCAGTGGTGCTAAGGTGGTGTCTATCATAATTGTTTAAGTATCGACACTTCGTAAGATTTAGAATTTTAGTTCTCACGTGGCGTCATAGATGTCACTACTAACCTCTGCCTCCATCTTTTCAAGTAACACTTGCGTGATATTACGTTATGAAATAATGACAAATTACGATTATCAATTCCATTCATCAGTAGATCTTTACATAATTCCCTAACCAGAACTCCACAAACCAGACAAGGCAGTTCCCATAAAATAACTTAAGGCATATAGTCCCTTGAAAATGTTTTTTTTTTTGGTGGACGAAAATCATCCAATGACAACCCCCGCTCTTAGGTGGAGCGGGAGATAATGTCAGACTCTTACTGACTAAAAACCCATCCCGTTCCTTCTAACTTTTATACTCGAGCTCCCTCACGGATAACCCTTGCCCCGGTAGGCTTCGACCCAGCTGGGCCCCTCCCGTTGCTGACAACTCTTTGAGGCGCGCGGGAACAGTGCTCGCCGTCGACGTCTTGGGCTCGGTCCGGACAGTTACCGGGTCCCTTGAACATCTGGCCGAAGTTAAATGTTCTACAATTTTTAAACATATTATAATGATCAAAGCCGTTTAAAAGGAGTAGAGAAAACAAGTGAAAAAATATCATTTTATCATTATTATTTTTTGGCATAACTATTAAACTATTAGTCATACGAAAAAATCATATTATGTTGATAAGACTAATATAATAAAGAGGTATACCTAGTTTGTGTTTTTTTTTTTCTTTGTTTGTAGGATGCTATAGTTTTTTCACCGATGGAAAGCTGCTTTATTCCTGATTGACATAGGCTATATTTTATGTACGCGGACGAAGCTGCGGGCAAAAGCTAGTGTTGAATCTATAAGAATATAAATTATATACTTTATGTTCTTATAGATTCTAGATTCTCTTTATATTCTATATTATAAATAAATATACTTTCTTTTTCAATATATTTACCGAGGAGTAGGCTTCAGAAAGTCATTGTTTAATGGAACTAAATGGAAACAAGGGCCTCAAATACCCTGCTTCATTGCTCTACATAAGCCTGGCTATTTATAAATGCTATGTAAATAGGATTACTTGTATCAATGTCGATGATCGGTTGATACAAGATAAGGCTCGTGTCACGATTCCATGAAACATGACAACAATCCGTTTGGTAGCTGAAGATACAACATCACTGATAATTGTTAGAAAACTGATTCGTGTGAAGTTACCGTTTCAATCAAAATGTTGTGCTTGGCCATATCTTTTTGATGCTCTTATTTTTAAGCAGGGAAATCGTCTAATGTCTTCTCTCGCTTTAGGGTGGTTTTCCAAAAGCCTTTAGCCCTTAGCCTATTATCATAAATAAGTATTATATAATTTTGCACGAGGTTTCCTTTTATGACGTAAGAGAGCACTAAGAAAAGATTTCCCAAAATTCACGCTCTAAACTAATGAAACTGGGGTCCAAACTTTCATGTGGGTGAAACCGCTGGCAGAAGCTAGTTCTACATAAAAAACAGAACATAAAATGATACGTCACCATGGCCGGCATGGCACCTGCTGAAAAGGTGGCCCAGCAACACTTACTGGTGTTTGTTTTGTCAGTCACACTCACAACACAGTTCTAGAGGGCCATTAATGATTATTGTAACATCTAGAACAACTGGTCTAACTTGCAGCCATGCAATCAAAGGCGCGCCACCTAATCTAAATTCATTTCCGGATGAAAACAGATTTATAAATCATAATCTCACAATCATAAAGCAGTCATTGCCGATTTCCGTGTTTCCTCACTTGTTATTAGATTTCAATTATGCACTAGGGGTGTTCGATTCCGAGATGTTTTAACAATCGAAAGATTCGTAGTTGTCCAATCGAGTCAACTATCGACTCGCCGTTCTAAAAAATAATCGATATGTTTTTCGAAAACCATATGAAATAATAAATCATTTATTTTCAGGCATCTTGGTCCATAGATACATACCTTACAGACTAACATATAGAGAGTAAATACTAGTTATCGTTAGTATTATTATTATTAGTCAACGGAATCGATCGCTAGTTTTCGATTGTTCAAATCAGTCACTCTCACTTACCGAGTCTTGATCAGTCACCGGGGTGTAAGACAAGAACTCGGGAAACTTTAAACCATTGATGAACACCTCGTTAATGAACTCGCCATGCGCCAGACGAGTTAGTCAAAACAATCGAGAACCATCGAGATGTTCGAAAAAACGATTCAATCTAATAAATCTCTCTCCATCGCGCATCACTATTATGCGCCATGGTGAAAACATCGCTCTGTGTGTCTGTGTGTTCGTTTCTCATGGCTCACTACACATCGTCTGTCAGTCAGACGTCAGCGTGCTGCTCGTAAATTATGACGTTTTTTCTGCGCGCGCGCACGCAAATCAGTGTGCATAGATCTGTAATAATATGATCGATTGTGTGCAGTTAGGAAGTTGTGTGCCTAACGGGCTGATGTCGCAGAGAAGCACGGTTCAATAACATATTAATAAGGGTTATTTATTTATGTACTCCGCTGTACTCCAACGAATACTTCGCTGAAGCATTTACAAAAAAATAGTCTCATTGATATACAATAATATCGCAGTAAATTAAAATTATTAAGAGAACTGTAGCGCGAAATATGGAAGGTTTGATAAATTTGATGAAGAAATGAAAAAGTTCCTCTAGCATATGAAAAAATGCTCTTCAGAAAAATTATAATTGTTATTGGTAAATATTAATACAGACTTGTTTTTAGGAAATATTTTAATAAAGACCACACAAAATAGAATAGAATAAACTTTATTGTTTACCAAAAAAGTAACAAAACGTATACACAAACTTAAATCTATGGGTACAATGGTGGTTTTATCACTGACAATTCACTGTTCCTACTGCTAACAAATTAAAAACAGTAGAATGTTCTCGAAATTCTGTCCATCAAATTGCTGCCGCCTCCTTCAAACCATCTCATATTCTTTGCCATCCACCATCATGCTCCTCACGTACGCAAGGGTGGGCAAAGCTGCGCCATTAGCATATTAATTATCGAATCCTCGATAGTCATGGACTCCTGGTACTTAGTACCGGTTTGTTCTAACTGTTTTCTAGAACTAAGTCTGTGGTATTAAGTTTAGAATTGAGACTGTACTGTTGTCGTTATTTATAGCTGTGTTATGATTGGATGTCGATTTGGCTGTGAATTTATATAGTAAGTTATTGGTCGGGTAGGATTGATCAATCGAGGAAGTCGGATTCAATTTGCCTGCTGGTTTGATTTAGATCTTTTTATGGCTGTCAATTTGCTCCTGGTTGATGGTTTGTCCTAATTACTATTTGATTACCTATAGTAAGGCTATAAGATCAATTTCCGATAGACTAAGAATGTCTGAGACTTTCTGTCAAATTAGAAAGTGTCTCATCTCTCCAAAAACTACTAAGTAATAAGCATAAGCCTCTCGGTTGAGACTAAGAGCTTTTCTCTTGGAGAAAGAATGAGCTGTAATCAATAAATGTAAATAGAAGTGCGTGTTGGCCAAAGTCACATATTTTCTAAGTGTTTCGCCTCGTCTTATACCGCGTACAACGAAGGACTGGAACAATATACCTGCTGCGGTCTTCCCACCCGATAGGCTATCTTCAAGACTAGAGTGAATAGGCTCTTAATAAACTAGTGTGCCTCACCATCAACAATAGCATCACTGCTTACCATCAGGATCGCAGTCAAGCACTAGTTTATATCAGATAAAAAAATAATAATCGAAGTTTGAAGGGGAGTAGTGAAATAAATTACTCAAAGAAATGCGCCTGGCTGGGTTTGAACATACGACCTACAACTTGTAAGCTTGTGGACATTACTGAGCCACGACTGGTCTTCTTTACTTTGCATTCTAACTATCATTCTTCCCCATAAGTTCTCTCCCTGCCTCTACTTCGAGCCCATTAAACAAGTATCCCACCGTTTCCTACCTGGTCCAACTACCCGCCACCACGACCACTAATAGAAATACACAATTTTCCCTTTCACGTGCAACTGAAATCACTTTCACGCAAAAAAAGGTCCTTGAACACTGTACCGGCGAATCCGATCGCAGATAAAACAGCGCTACAACAAAACGATGGTAAGCAGGCAAGGAGGCAGGCCGTAATCTGCGCCCGGCGTCTAATAAATTAGATTGTGTCCATAAACATGCGGCGTCGGGCTAACCTCGTCATCTGATACCGCGGACATTGTTTGGTACGTGTCCACTGTTGGGAGGGACGGCTTTGTCGGGGATGTTACGATATGATGACTTGGTGGCCTAAAATTTAAGTTGAAATGAAGTTACGTGGCTAAGATTGGGCATCATAAGTACTGGTAACTGAGGCATGAAGATTTTGGAGTCCTGAAACTTGTGCAAAATTCTAAATTGAAAAATTCTGTTAAGCGTAGCTTTACAGATATAATCTTACGCTACCGAAGTGTTTGCTAATTTTGCTCCATTATATACAAAATAATTATTAAAGATGTATTCTAGACATAAAGAAGAGGAGGTGGGGGGAGGGGGGGGGTTTGGGAGGCGAACTTAGCCGAGCCCACCACAGTATGGTCTAGCGTCCACCCCAGAATGCTGGGTTACCGATTGGAAATTCTGTGACGAACGCCAAAATAGTAATAACTTCACACCATAATCAGATCATGTAGAGCTAGACCTTGAAAAATAACCCTAGACATGCTAATGATTCTGAAAGACTTGACCCGAACTAACTATACAAGATACTGCTAGAAATTACGATTTACCAACAAAACATACGAACATCGATTTTGAGTTATTTGCAAAAACCCATAAAAATTGTCGAAGCATTTTTGTGTGAAAAATCCGGCATAAATCTCAACGATATATGACACTAATTTCTGAAAATTAGTTCGACAAAAACTTGAATACGACAAACAGAAAAAAACACTAGACAGGATCGGTGTTTCGCCGACTAATCGTATCGTATGCTTAACCAAATACCGTACGACAATGGAGACGCACAGCTCCATCGGCAAACGGCTGCTAGTAATGGCTGGCGTCTGAAGGTGCCGATATCTAAAGGAGCTTGTTGTAATGAAGTGTGATCATGGAGCCAACAGCCTCTGAAGCCCTCTCAGACTGATTGCTCTGCTTCTGGGAACAGTGGCCGTATTAACGGCGGAATTATATTTGAAGAGGGAAAATTCATGGAAAGAAAGTGTGATGGCAGGAAAGTTACATGGGTTTTCTTAGACCAATTTGTGATGCACATATTATATACGAAAATTACCGGGAAATTAATGTGATTATTGAAGGAGAGTAAACTATGATTGGTTGAATGAATATATCAACCGCCAATTGCAGCACTTGACTGCATCTTTCAACATATTTATATACGAGGCAAATAATAGAGCTTAGATAGAGGTTACCAAATACTGATCAGAAAAAAATAAATCCGAGTCCATCGAAACGAAAATATGAAGAAGATCACTAGGTTGGTCTAATAATTAGTATAATTACCATCAGGTGAGATAGTGGTTACAAGTGAGCCTGACATTAATTAAAAAAAAATTCGACGCATGGATGATATTTTCACTGCCGAAAACCAAGGACCAAGTGTGTTACATTTTAGTAGGTAAGATAACATCTGTCTATTTAGTTCTTATTGCAATGAAAAGGCCTCCCTTACCTTTACCGACGCAATTCTTTTCTGTGCTTTGTTTTCCGCAGAATGAGAAATATTCCATAGACCTGTTATAGGAATGCGGTACAGGGTGTAATACATACCTACATACCTTCGTTGAAAAAGGAGAATCCTCCAACTAGGTAGGTCTTGTGTCTGGTCCGTACAACGATGGTTGATTTTGGGCTGATGTATACGTTCGAAATCGCATGGGTAATTCTAATGCAGGATTTTGAATATTAGTTCCTCTAAGGCGTTATAGATATCGCTACAGACTTTATAAGGCACCATGCTTCGCCCAAAATCTAAGCGAAAACATCTATTCAAATTCTTTCCACGTCATTTCTGACCGTACTACAATGGACACCAACTCCTGAGGTACCCATAGGCGGCTGATAGTGTTCAGTCGATAGCGGAGTATTAAGGTGCTCAATATTAACGCAGCCGGCCGTCCGATCGCGCTGCCCCTGTTTATGGCATGATGAGATACTCGCCGACTTTGATCTATTGAGAGCATGGTAATGGCTGCTGTAGTCTGCTGCTAGGTGCTCTGCAGCCGTGTTAGATGGTGGAGGGAATACAGTGTAGGACTTGGATATGAGAAGGATGTTTGATACGTTGTTTTTGATACTGTGTGGATGATTACATATATGAACATGACATACTTGTTGATGATAGATGTGTGAAAGTAAAAAGTAACCTACCTGGTCTACTCGTGTGCCAAATTGCATCTGTTGATCAGACAATCTGCCAGGGCTGCGAGATTATTCGGAAGAAACACCGCGGCCCTGGAACGTAAAACTAAAGGAACACAGGTGGCTTTGAGTCAGTAAATGTCGCTCCATATATAGCGAGATTCCTCTCGCTCTCCTTATTCATCTGATGGACAGTAGAGGGCCAAGAAAATTAGATATTTCATAAATAATAACAACTGTCAAAAAGTCCAAACGTGTGAAATTGAAAGCGACTCGTTATTTTTCGAACTAAAAGCCGATGGTTGACAGTTTATCTAGGAATTTTCACTTGCAATTACTCCTGTATCGTAGATGCGTCCTCACGTTTCTGTATCAGCAGAAATAACTGTCTGTAGGCCATACTAATATTTATGTGTCGTGTGGGAATCAAACCTGCGACATGCAGCGCAGCATTCAATTGCTCAACTACTGCGTTAAAAGCCGTCAAATATCATTGATACAATGATATTTTGTGCATAAACTATAAAAAGGGCGTTACCACACGGCAAACCTACCCTGCCGTGATATAATGGAGCTTCACACGTCCCACCGACAGTCGGCAGCTAGTAGCGGCCTCTGCTCGTGTAGGATGAGATGCCAAACTGTCGACGTTGATCTATAGCGGATCAGCGGCCGCCGGTCACTGAACCAGGCAGCAGCTTCGATGCCCCGGCCATAATTAATAATTATGATTCGCGACTCCGCGAGTTATGGCAATGAAAATCATGATGGTAGCAGATTTAATTTATAGACGTTATAAGATGATAGGCGATAAGTTATGGCGTGCTTACCATGACTGATACGTGTTTAGCTCGTGTTTGTATCGACTAGTCAGAACTTGGATTTGGAAGCGTTTAATATACACGGGCTGCGTAATTATTCAATCAAAATCATTTATTTCAAATAGACTATTTGCAGGCACTTTTGAATAGTCAAATGTCGGCCATTTCAAGAAAAGCGTCGATCGAATTCCCTGCTCGTCTGTGTTTGCTGATACCTACAACCTAAGGGTTTTTGGGCATGCCATAATCAAGGCGGTAAGTCCCCTCTTTGAGGAGTAGCTAGAAAGATGTAACCGCATCCTCACCTTCCGCAAGACGCAGCTCTTCAGCGGACTTGGTTAGTTCGGGAGGTTCCTGCACCTAATTCGTGCTGACGATACGCCCGGCTGTCACCATTGTGTGTACCGCCCGGAGGACAAGGTGGAGCATACGGTGGAGGTGTACCCCGTTTGGGCAGAGGCACCGCTGTACCCTCGTGGTGGTGATCGGTGGCAGCGACCTCAATCGCTGGTCCCTGGTACAGGCCATGGTTCGAAGCGAGGAGGAATGACAGGTGGTCGCCTCCTTCTGTGAAGCCATCGGTAATATGAGCGAAGGAGGCGGCTGCTTGCGTGAAGAAACAGATGTCCTCGCGCTCCAGCCACTGGGATCCCGGCCCCAATTTCCAACCACAGTAGGCGTAGGCGAGCAAGAGAAGCTCTCCGTCCAGTTGTCCGGTAACGTACCGAGGCCCACGGGCGTCTCAAAGAGCTGTCAGAAAAACTGTACGGCCAAAGTCTGGATTTTAGTCAGTAAATGTGTGACACTACCTCCTGCTCCACCCAGAGCGGGAGAAACAAAGAAACAAAAAGAAAATTCCAAATGAAACACTCGTGTTTTGTAACTTAAGAGCCGAAACCTGTATGTTGTTTTTTTTTTAATATATCTAGGCTCGCGTTTGATCACTACATGATACATGCGTGTAATCCATTATCTAAATGGCTTAGAACATTTACCTATTATATTAAGGCTATCTCTTAGTTTATGACTACACTTTCCAGGAGTTATTTACCCATTTTTAGGGTTCCTTAACTTCAGTCGGCGAAAACTGAATCCTGATACATTCGTCATGTCTGTCTATCTGTCCGTCCGTATGTCACAGCCACTGTTTTTTAGAAACGCGTAGAGTTAAAGCTAAAATGAATACCAAAATCTCAAGTCTGCGAGCCCTTATAGCACTGAAACGTTCAAATTTCTAAGATAAGGCCGTTTATACTCCGCTCAGGTGCATATTTTAACACTTGCAAGTAAATTAAAACCTACAAGGTACTTCTTGTTGACCTAGAATCCTGAAATTTGAAAAGATGCTAAGAATCTTATCACAATTAATGGAAAAAGTCTAAAAACTAAAAAAAAATAGTAATAATCTACACTAATATTGTAAAGAGGTAAAGTTTATTATTTTATTTATAGGAGCTAATCTCTGAAAGTACTGGTCCGATCGCTAAATTTTTTTCACCGATAGCAAGCTGTGTTATTCTCGAGTGACGTAGGCTATATTTTATATGAGCGCGGGTGAAGCCGCGGGCAAAAGCTAGTAAAAAATAATATTATTTTGTGATTCAGAAAAATCTTCGAGAAACGATTCGTGAATCCAACTATTTACTTAGGTAAGTTTATACGGAACCTTCAGTGCAAGAGTCCGACTCACACTTGACCAGTTTTTTTTGGTCTTTGTGCCCGCACGCACAGAAACAAAGTTGACATGGGGAATAACCTACAACTATCAAATGTCGCATGATAAGTGTACGGCGATACAAATGCTTGTAGTAAAGGCATTAATTACGATAGGCAACTTATTTAGCACTTCCGTTTTTGTACTGGCAACACTCACTCGTTCCTTGGATCTTTCGCCGCGTTGTTATTGATTATCTTTTTTTTTACATTGTCTATCATAAAATGTAATGACGTAGTTTTAAGACCTGTATTCCATTTATGGGTCTACAAGTTCTTAATTAAAGTGCGCTAATTTTTGTTTGATGTAGGAGACAGTGCTGTCATCTATATTAAGAAAAAAATTACGGAGCATAGCCGGAGGTACATAAAAATTACATTCTTATAATCATCACGTAAGAAAGGGATAAAATTATACGGCTCCTTTTCTAAAATATTTTCATTCTTACATGTTACAAAATAAAGTTTCCTATCACGTCATTGCTCTATGTATTTGTTTGCAACAAACTCGAAACAAACGAATTTTTATGCGATGGTCACCAAAACGCAAAGTGATCCATGGGGCATTGGTGGATTCATCATCATCATCATTTTAGACGTACACTGTTGGACATAGGGCTCCCTCAAGCGTCGCCACAACGACCGATCCTGCGTCTCTCATCCACCGCATTCTCGCGACTCTCGCCAGGTCGTCAGTCCACCTTAAGGGATGCCTGAAAGGCATCCCTTAAGGTGGTGCATGCTGCGTTTTCCGTTGCGAGGCAAGTTTAGGTGTACATTATAGTAGAGAAAAGCTCAAAATTTCAAACGGAAGATTAAATCGCCATCACGTCTGTCTGCTCTGGCTGAACTAAAAAACTACTGAACGTAATTTCTTGGTTTAGGTGAATGATACTTAACTATAATTATAATATTTTTTTTTTTTATGATTTGTAACATCTGTCCAGAACTGGGTAGAATCGTTACATAAACATAACTAGCAGTACTCATGTGTAATATTGCCTCTCTATCTACCCCTTTTGAAACAACAAGCATGATGTTCCATGCCTACTCTCACCTCAGGATAGATCGACATCAGAAACAAGTTGAAAAGCAATCAGAACTGTATTACAATGTCTCGTATTACCAGGGATCCAATTACGCGCGTTATAATTGCGCCGGCGCAGCCTGCTGTAATAGATGGTGTCTCTCTGATCGATTTAGTGCGCAGGTTTGTGCGCTGAACAAATTGTTTGATTGATTCTCGTGTGTGTATTGAATTTGCATGGGTGGTTGTTTTTTTGCAATCGTGTTTGTCCTGGATTGATTTGCAATTGATTCAGAATCGATGCGTCCTGCGTAGGTACTACACTTCACTCTTCATGCTACAGTCTGCCCATCCGATTATAATTTAGGTTTCTTCAAAACTACCGTGAATAGGCTCTTAAAAAACTAGTGCACTTTACCATCAACGATTGCACCACTGCTTACAACAGGTGGGATCGCATTCAAGCACTAGATTATATCAATTATAAAAAAAAAAAACTGGAGTCAGTCTTGGGCTCCGTCGTTTTGCTACTGATTTTCTCATTAACTAAAATCTTGTTGAGACTTGAGTATTTGATAAAAAATAATGCCAAACAAACTCATAAGTTCCTGCAGTCACATGTCGTTGCTAACACTTTGGTTTTGAGATCGCGTAGCATACCTAATCAGGAGTTTCAATTTAACAAAATTCCTGCTTATATTGGTTTTGTAGCCAGTAAAGTATGGCTTGTCTTCATTTTTATATTTTTTTAACGATTGAACTATATTGAAAGCAGTGGTGATGAAACAACTGGTAAGTCAGGGCCTGTACCTTCCGATGTTTTTATCGTGAGGAAACCGGCATGTCCTAGAACCTAAAATTCGAAGAATGTGACACCTATTTGCAGTAGGCCTACGTGGTGGATTACGGCACATTTTCTCTACTGGAAGAGGCATGAGTCAGTATGAGGATGATTTTTTTTATACTTGCCATTACTGTCCCATTGCTGGGCAAGGCCTTCTCAAGTCCTTCCAAAATTTCTTCTCCTGGGTCGATATGTTTAACTACTTTATACGATAACCTAACAATTCAACGACTGGGTTTCGAATCCACAACTTCATTCCACCTTTTCATTTCAAAGCTTCACCTACATAGTATCCAATCATACGAATACTAAAAAACCCATCCACAGTCAACTTCCACATTCAATAGCCGCCATCCAGGATTATTTCCGACGTACTTACAGGGATCAAAGGGCCGCTAATACCTGTGACCTTTACCACACACCTGTCAGACCACACAGTCGCATGCGCAACTCCGGGCAACATTAGTTTCAAATGATTGCAGATATAATGACGAAAAAAATGGCAAAGCACGAGTGGGATTACACGAAACTGTAAGGGTTCCGTGTTGGCTGAAGTTTGGTACAATTAGTATCTAATAATAACAGTTTTTTATATTTTCAAATCTGCTTATTTTATCTATTTTTTTTTAAAGAAATACAGAAATATGTATGTAAAAATAAATGGAATAATAATGTTTTTATTGTTTAGACTACAAATTTGACACATGGAAAGTACCAAAAAACCGTCACACAAATCACAGTAACCAAATCAATCTTCGAGCTGACGACCATGATCTATCAACTATAAACTTCCGTTTCCGAGGTTTTTTCTTACTATCGGAAACTATTGTTTCCTTTCATAATTATATTCTTCTTCCCTATTTCTTCTTTATTTCTATTTAGATAAGGAACCCTAGAAATAAACATTTGTAAATGTTTTGTTTAATTAAGATAAGAAACATCTAAAAGTATCTATCAATACCCAGCTGCGTGTCATAACTTTGTGATTAGCTTTTGTTTATGTGCTCCAAGTTTTTGTTCAGTAAAAACTTGAGTGCAGAATCCAGTAACACACGAATCTTTTCTTTGTAACTTATTGCTATGCTTACCTAGTATATAGTGGTAAAATTTGTTATGATAAGCGCCAGATTTTGCAATACAGTGAATTGATTCCCTAATATATCAAATCAAACCATAATCAAATTATTGTAAACATGTTGTACAACGGTTGGAATTAAAAATTAAAAGTTTCAAACATGCACCCCGTAAGGGCACTGCAAATCAAATAAACAATAAAATAAAATACACTTCAAAATTCACAATTGCGTTTAAAAAAGTAAAGCAAGAATTATTAGGTAATATTATAACTCAAATATTAAAATAATTGTAATATCAAATCAATGAAATATCAAAAAAAAAAAAAAATTGTAACATTGAATTGGGGTTATGTACATGCGCTTATTTATTTAATTATTTATTTTTCGGTGGGAATTCCACAAGAAAAAAAAAACTCACCTAATTCAAACTAAAAGCAATAGAAAATATGTATTTTTATACTTTCTTAGTTGTTAAAAAAAATCTGAATAAATACTTATAGTAATATTTCGAAACACTGAGTAGGTTTGCAAAACAGTAAATTGAAAAATGCTATATAGAAAAATAAAAAAAGCTAAGTGAATACCGTCGCACCGCCTTATCATTGCTAACACATAATTTCATTACAGTTTTTGTTCGTATTACTTGCAGCTTAGCGAGGCTATCCACCGACCACCACAATTACCGTCACTCACCAGCCTACCTACCCTGATAAGGATATAGCGTGAAGTTGCCCGTCCCAAGGGTTCAATCATCAGCTTGATTTATGATTGACTGGAGCGGAATAAAAAGCGAATGATTGTATGCGCGCCGCATGATCGATAGCCCACAATTGAAGCGCACTTCTTGCACGGACGAGCGTACTTTATTATGGATTTATGTACTAGCGCTCAAAATGCATGACACTGTAACAACAGGTGGTAATTATGAAAATAAGACCTAACTCCTGTGACAAGACTTCAGCGAATTTACTTAGTTTATATTTAAGTAATGGCCTTTTAAATGTTGAGTAGTGTGTTTTATTCAACGTGTAAGTGAATGAATATTATGCAATTTTTGAACAACTGAGTGGTTTTTTTTGCATTCTTTATTGATGTTGAATTAAACATAACGGCTTTGGTGAATTAATAGATATACGTTAGTTCTTGGTTCCAAAATCATAATTATTATGAACTTGAATTTCAAATGTTCGAAAATTTATTAAATCCAAACAAGACTTAAGGCAAAATGGACATCGTGGCTCTAGGTAAAGGGCAACTGAAATTATACGGTTTTTAGTCAGTAAAAGTCTGACACTCTCCCGCTCCACCCTGACCGGAAGAAGTTATTTTGGTAATTTCTCATACAGAGAAAAACAAAGGCGATTTAGGATATTACGAAAATATGTAATGCCTATATTCCGAGTGATTATTTGTTTTTTTTTTTAATTGACACGATCTATCTTCATTTTTTTGACGGCTGCTATAGCTGCTAAAAGAGTATTATAATATTGCAACGTTTGGTGTAAAATATAATCCATCGAAACAGACTCATTACAAAGCTTTTTTTAAATTTTTATAAAAAAAAATTGGTCAAATTAAGTTATTTAATTTACTTGTCTATCTACACAGGTTAGTCTCGTGACAAGCTGTAATATCATATTAATTGTGTAATGACTGTATAAGTTGATAATAAAGTTTTAAAGACAAAGTCCCTATCATATTTTTTCTTTACCACTCGGGCTTGACCGGTAGAGAAGAGATCGCCAGTGTACTTTTGTGTTGTATGAAGATTAATGAAATAAATAAAAGTTTATTTTATTTTTTAGCGGATTTTTATTGTTTTAATTTTTGTGTATTGTTTTTTTTTCTGTTTTATAACTCACCTAATTTTAATTGCAAAAAGTGGGTTAATTGCAATTGCAAAATTTAGGTAAACTCTAGTGTACTATAAATACGTAATGTTATTAGACCATCTAGTTATTCTACAACATAACTTAATAAACAAACACACATTTATTACAAAAATATCTTAAATCCATCATTTGCAGCAACAACGGCACACCGTGAGATAGTCTCGCCGCCCGGATGCGCCTGACTTTGACGTATAACGCCACTCAAGCGCAACTGTGGGACCGTACGATCATTTTGCTGTCAATCATAGCACGTTGCTTCTCACTGATGTAAAAACTGCAAGTAAATCATACTTGTCGTGCGTTTCCCGTTCCTACGCTGGCTTGGCTTCGAGTAATTTAATTAATAATTACTGGGGTAGTCCAAGAGTGACAGATTCACGTGATATGCTTTTCATTTTCTGAGATTAAAATTATGTACTAAGTGAATCCGTTTGTATATCTGGACGTTTGTTTCTCTTACATACACGCAAAAATTACTGAACGGATTTCGATGAAACTTTACAGGATTTTGGGGATTGTGCGCAGGAATTGCATGACTTCATTTCGCCATCTCAATTCTGCCATCGGACAACCTGATGTACGACGAGTATGTACCCATACGTTGTTGAAATTTCTACGATCCGGACGTTTTGCCTCGTTGTTTATATCGCGTTCGTCGAAGGACTGGAACAATCTGCCTGCTGCGGTCTTCTTTATAATTTGAGTGTCTTCAAGGCTGCTTACCATCAGGGTGGGTCACAGTCAAGCACTAGTTTATAACAATTAAAAAAAAACTTGGTTCACTAGTAGACCGTAATCTGGAATAGCACATAGGGTACTTTGTATCCTGGGATTATGTTCCCTTGGGATAATTTTCTACTATCACACGGGTGAAACCGCTGGCAGCCGCTAGTTTTAATATATTTTTCAGTCAAACATCAAAATTAGTTCTTATGTTGCTGCTCGCCCACGTCAGACTTTTTGTAGGACAGATAATCGGGCCGATTTTGTATATTTGTAACATTGTTCTATATTTCTGACCGACTTTTTGTAGGATGTGTGCGTTGCACTATTGCTATCAATGTATTCTATTTTTCTCCTACATAAAATGGGTCACCGATTACCGGTCGTCGGCGAGCAACCTTAACTGTAAAAAAGACCTAAGCTTTAATGTTCTAAATTTTGAAGTCTTAAAAGTTTTAGTTACAAACCACAATAATCCGGAATAACTAAACTAAAGAATGGACTATCCGGCTCGAAGGACCAATACAATATCTTCTTTCAGAGATGTTGCATTTGGACTATTCATTTTCTGGTCCTGTTACAGATATTCATAGTCACCTAAATACATAAATAGTCGTTCGCTGCAGCAAGTGCGGTGGAAACGTAGCCAGCAATAAGTAAGATACCGGTCGTCTGCTATTGTTTTCCGATAGCACCCCGATGGCGATACTTTGGTCGGGGCGCGTTGTACGAGTTTGTAGGGCATGTAGGTCGCTGCTTGATGGCACTGTGAGGGGTTGCAAGCTTGTGGCTTTATTTATGTCTTACATATTTTTGTACGTAGTGTTCTGGTTTTGTTTAAGTTTGAAAAACAGATCACAATTGTTCAAACAATTAGTTACTACTTACCCAAAAGTGGCCAATTACAAATGACTCTTATGCTACTTATATGGAGTCGAACATCATTGGCCAACATTAGTATAAGCTGGCCTCTCTTTTTATTGTAGGACCATACTTCGCCAAACCAGTCCAAGAGACTGATAAAGTACCTGAAGTACTTACTTATCAGAGTATTGTAGGTCACGCATCAGTGGCATTTGGAGAACATCAGCTTAGTAATTTCAGAAAAATAAGAATAGGATAACTTCACTAAGCTGTCTTATAATTCAGTGCTAAGCACATTTATTGTGTGTATAGCTAAGGATTCGGAATTTACACTATTCCCTGCCAAAGTCTGTGTTTGACAACCTAACCTCAAAGGTAAGCATGCTCCATCGTTGACCACATCATCGATTTCCATCAGGTGAGATAATGATCAAGGACAACCCAAACAACGGTAAAAAAATCGATATAATTTTCTCTCCTGCATCAACCAACACAACAACCACTAAATAATTCCCAACACTCCCATTCACTCCATCACTCATATTTCCTCCTTCAACCACTAAGTTTTCTAAGTTATAACTTGAGTGTGAAGTTAAATGCAAGATGAATAAGACTCATTGCTCGGCCAGTATTCCACGTAGCGTTGGGATGCAAACCGATAAATGTATAGGATGGGGTGCGCCAGTGAATAAACATGAATGAGTACACTGGCGGCACGAAAATTTACTCACGATTCGATTGTTTGGAATATTTTCGGCAACAATTTTGATGTCAGTGGTGGAAAAAATTCAGTTACTCCCGTTTTTATATTAGTAAAATACTGAGGAACGAAAGGAATTTAATAAACTTAAAGTGTAGTTCTAACAAACAAAATTTTACAAAAAAATATGATAGCTTTTCTATATTTTTTCCAATGTAGATGGTTTTTCATGTAATAATGCTTACGACCATAGTGAAATTTTTGTGCATTTTAGTAAAATTAAAAAAAAAAACACCTTATTCCATTTTTACCACATGAGTAAATAAATTCAAAAATAGAACACAGGCGCCTCCATCACATATTCATGGCGCAATCGCCAAAAAATTTACGATATCGAAAAGGAAAATATCGGATACGTTCACCGAACAAAAAAATTAAGCTATACCCCAATTTTTGGCCAACATTGTATCAGCTCATTCCTCGGAAGACAGGCCTCACTCAATATCGGATATTGTTGCCGAAAATGAGTATTTATGTCATCGTTTGTATAAAATGTACTGCAATGTGGCTCGAAACCGTTTTTCCTGCGATCTCGCCTCTCTTTGTTTATTGAACAAACTTTAAGGATATTTCTTCGTTTTTCCTCTTTTCTTCTTGAGGTTATTTCGGCTTCTCTTATTGGATTCATGAATTCGGAACAAAGTGTATCAAGTCGTTTATCAGTTTGTTACCTGTATTTTTTTGGGGAAATGTTTGTGGGGCGCATCACTTATGCGGTATGAATTTGCTTCTATATTTGCTTTACTGATTAATTTTACCGGTTCATTTTAAAATTAAATAGTAATTTTCTTTTAATGTCATTATGCTCAAAGAGTAGATAGTTAATCAGTTGAACAAATTCCAAGATGGCGCAATCAAATAATCTAACCCTATAATGACAGTGGGTGTTATTACGCCATTCAAATAAAAATATTTGGGAATAAAACAATAATAAACGAATTATCTCCAATGACCTACATACTCAGCTATTTTTTAACAACTTTCTTTGACACCTTAACATTAAATAAGCAATATTAAACACTATCGGGGGTCTAAAAATAACGCATAAATTTCAATTCCGCCCATTAAAACTAGAAAGAACATGATAATATTGTTTTATATTAATATTGTCTGTGTGTCTTGTGTGCCCCCTGGACAGACAGACACGCATTGTCTCAAGTATTCATAAAGTGACATTAAGTCACCTTTGACACCTCACACACTTTCTATTGCCATGCCTGTCAGATAAAGTGCCATCAATCTCTTCTATTTTCGGTTTTATAGCATTTAGCTTTCAGACCTCGGACTTTCTTCCTAAATATTTCGTCAGAGTACCTTTCTTAGTAAAAAAATATACTTTAATCGCTGAACCCAGCGTGGGGGCTTTTAACTTGAAGCGAAAAAGTCGCATGGAAAGTCTTTTACAATTATTTTTTTGGTTTCCTGATGGCTACAACCTGGGGACCTTTAGGTCAAGAGGTTACTTTTCGCAAGACAGCGTGCTCCATCGCCAACCACGTTATCACTTTCTTTCAGGTGAGATAGTGGTCGAGCTCTGAGATTGGAAATGTTTTTTTTTATGAGGACCATAGATCCATATATTGTAGTTAGGGATGGTAAAATGCATTTTCTTTATTCGCATAAAACACAATGTTGTTACACTGTAACCCTATATCTACCAAATACGCAAAGAAATGATAATATTTGCAACTAAATCTTTATCACAATCACAACACACTCCTCAATTCTTCCTGTTCCGTAATAATTCCGGCATCAAGTCAAAACCTGACATTCACTATAGCATCCATCTATCACGTTCAAATAGTTTCGCCTCACGAACGCTCAGAAACAAAACCTATCGCATTATGCAGCCTCGTGGCCTGTCATAAAATCACGAATACCATAGTGGTATGATTAACACGTGTGGTTTGGGACAAGTGACAGGCGGCAGCGGGTAGCCTATCTCTAGTAGGTCAGCGTAAAAGTGATAAAAAAAGGAACAATATATGTAACAAACAAAAAATAATTGTTTGTCATAGGCACAACCATGTACAGATGCTTTGTTCAATGTCAGTAATTACACACAGTAACCTAGATCGGTACAGACATAGCACTATAGGATCTAATTCAATAACTATGAAGCCATGTGTTTTTTTTTAATACAATAATAAGTAATAGGCTGTGTAGTTTAGTCTTGCCAAGAGCGTTACAATGTCAGGGTTATGTAGGTTCACTACATGAAACATTCTGGCATTTTTTCAGCAGAATTTGGTAATATTGGCAACAAACTCAAACGTAGTTGGGTAAAAACTAAGACTAAATAAAGGTTGTTGTGTTGAATAACAATTTCTTTTAATGTTATTTTATATGATATACATATAAACTAGTGTTTGATGATGCATGATTTTAACATCTTGCCGATAACATTATACCTAAATATCATGACTGTTTAAAAGTTACTAAACGGACACTTGAGTACTCATCTTTTTTATTAAATCGTCTAACCAACGAGACTAACATAACAAGAGCTTTCATTTTAAATCCGCTTCTCTTCTGTCCTTGCACCACCGCACCAACATATCGACTGCTGCGAACAAAGATGGCTGCCTCACATAAAAACTGTTTAATCGTAACTCGGCTCTGGCTATCGCGATCTGAACATATTACCATATATTAATCCAATAAGGGATTGAAGCGATCAATTTATCTACATTACGACGCGCGGACCAAGCCGGCATAAGGTGCTAACTTGCGCCAACTTATGGCCCTCCATTAGACCGTACACCGCGTTTAAGGGTTAATATTGGGTGCGATTCGATCTTTATTTATTTGAATTGTTTTCTTTTTTATGTGTATTTTTTTAGAATTAAATCTTTTTGTGTCAATTAGTTTGAGTCTTGTCGTAGGTCGTTGACAGCAAATTAGATCAGGTTTTAGTGTGAAGGTGGTAAGTGTATTTTAAAGGTATATTTTAAGCTTATCCTTTTCCAAAATGATAAATTTAGAACTAGCCAGATATCTTTTGTCTGCCAGTGAAAGCTAAAGCTAAACAAGCTGGCTAAAACTATGTTATTTTTTTGTTAACATTAAATTATATTATTACTAAGCAACGAACGCGTGAAATTAGTTTTTCCCATCTTTATAAATGCTTTTGTGTTCGTGCAGAATATAAACTATTTTGATGTCGTATTTTTTATTATAAATTCTCTATACCTTAAAATGATAAATATAACACCTACACAATAATGTAACACTTTTAAACAAAACGCTCTGGTACATACATATAGATAGGTATATATGTCGGTCACTATCAAAACATCACTGTTTAAGGAAAAGTACAGACTAACGAGTTACAGTCTCAAGATTCCTATACGTCACACAGTTTATAGACTTGTAGATGTTGCGTGGGCCGCCTTGTGGCCCGAGCCTAATTACGTGCAAATAAAAAAAATAAACAAGTATTCGTTAATATGGTGACATTCTCAATTATTCCGTGAGTAGGGATATAAAAATTCAATAAATATTTTTAGTGTCGCCACTCGACATTCATTAACATGTAAACGAATTTAAACTTTAACGTTTGTGTAAAATAATTAAAACAAACCTAAAACATGGAGTAATTGGCTATGTAAACTAAATTGGAACTGGTTTTTCGTAGTCAACACTTTCAATTTAGGTACTAGAATGTAATAATCAAGGGTTTCAAATAACTTCCATAAAACTGACACTTACTACTAAACATAATTTGGATAATTCTAGGCAGATTGGTTGATTTATTTACAAACTAACTAATATTTTCACGATAAGAAAATTGATACCTCCTACATATTAAAAATCATAATATTTTTTTGGAGTAAAACTGTATCTTTCTCTTTTTGCGTTGCCTTTTCGTCAAACATCGAGTTGGATTGCGTTAGATGAAGTAACAAGCTGTTAAACCATTTTCGATGTTGACGAAAGGCGAGTGGAAAAGGAGCCTCTTAAACTGATTTATTGATTGCATGATGCAAAAACATCGAATAAAAAGCAGCTTTTATGCTTATGCCTATATTAATTATAATCTGACGGAAAGACCATAAAGTCTTTCCGTCAGATTATAATTTAGGTGTTGACGGCTAAAGTAAATAGGTTTTTAATAAAGTAATGCGCACCATCAACGATTGCATCACTGCTTATCATCAGGTGGGATCGTGGTCAAGCACTAGTTTACATCAATTAAAATATAACTGTTTAACAAAGTGCAATTATCATATCATTACCAAATGCAAAATGGTTCTCCTATTTTTTACCTTACAACTGTATGCGTAGGAAGTATCGATTAATATACCTGCCCTAATAAGTCAGTTACATTACACAGGGTACCCCGCACTAAACAGTTAATACTTGCTCACAAAACAATACCTGTAAAAAATCATAATGTCCGTATTGTAACTCGTAACGTAGGTGTCGCCTCGGCCTTGACATTAGCTCGCGAGTGAATGACTGAACGGCGTGAACTCATTCATAAATTGAGTGAATGGGACGCACCTACGCGCCGCGGCAGTGCACGGGTCGCGGACAGAAGGACCAAAATGTGGACGATATTTTTGGAGCGGGTTTGGAAAAGTTTCTTATTTTTCATCTTGCAAAATGTTGATAAAGTATGACGCTGCAAATACAAATGTTTTACTTTTAATGTGGTTTGGCCTAGATTTGTTTCTTTTGGAAGAGCTCGTGGCTAAATAAATCATGAATTATGGTGTTAAAAAAAGAGTGGTTTTACGAAGCCTACTTCTTGGCTAGATCTTGGTATAGGTTGGAAAAAATATATAGGTAGTTTCATAAATATGACATTATTAACGTAATATGATTTTTTCGTACTTATAACTAATACTTTTGCCAAAAAAAAAATTAACAACATGATACTTTTTAAGTTGGTTTTCATAAAAAAAATCCATAAAAAAATTGTTCGTTAAGTTTGGTCTATTCAATCTAAATGGATATTTTTAGTAGTTGGAAAAAATATTGATAAGTTATTATTTATATAGCATTTCATCATCATTTCAGTCGAAATATATCCACTGTTGGTCACAGGCCTCCCCGAGGGTCGCCATAACGACCGGCCCTGTGCGTCTCTCATCCATCGGATACCCGCATCATTTACCAGGTCATTAGTCCATCTTGTGGGAGGCCTTCCAACGCTGCGTCTTATGGTATGTGGTCGCCACTCTTTCGTCCCCATCGACCATCGTTTGTACGATATAGCATATTTACAGAAGATTTTCTTTAACAGTATTTCACTGTATTTAAATCACTTTTTTATTCAACTATAGGTCCAATACTTATTACACGCGTGCCCGCACCTCACAGTGGGTAAATATTTATGAACCAAATAAGGTTAAACAAGTCTTTGTTAGTGGAACCTCTCGCGAACCTCTCAACCTTGACCGCTGGAAGGTTAAGCCCTGGCGGAAACTTCGACAAACTTAACTTATTGGTATGAATCATCTATTGGCTGAGAATTTAAGGTGAATCACACTTTGGATAATAGGACCAATTTTTCTTTAATTTGTTTTACGTGAACTTTTAATTAGCTTAGATGGAATAAATATTCCATTCTACTAAGATTTTTTTTCTTTAAATCTCTCTTGCGTTTGGTCCTTATCTCCCCGTTCTTGTGGTCGACGATGGAGAATGCTTGCCTACAAGTATCCTGAGGCTCTACTTCTGAGGTCTATGCTCTTGACGCGTTCCGTTTGACGACCTAAACTGAACCGTGAAAGGGATGGAGCTATGCAGGGTGTATAGTTCCATCCCTCTTTTTCACTAGCACACTTTTTAACACTTTGGACACTGATCAAAGGAACTGTCAAAACTTTAACAGATTACCGCATGCGTCAGACATTCATTATTTTCACTATTTCTGATTTGATTTGATTTCTTCCAATGAAGTGTCAGTAGTTGACCATTGGAAAGTCATAATGATGCTATAATGTTAGTATGGCTGTTGCCTTGTGGAATAGGTATCTTCTTTGTATAGTTTGAGTTAATGGATTTTTTTTCTTTATGTTAGCACAAAAATGTTCAACTATTTGAGCCATTACTAATGGGGTTTCTTTAATTCTTGTATGAAAAAGTAAACTGCGAATAACTTGTCATTAGCGTGCAATAAAAATATTAATCGTTTTTCAATTTCTTCTGACGTAATTCTTCATAACCATTACATACTATCATGGGAGTTATAACCTTGCCAAGTGAAAGTGTCTCTTCAACACTAGACGCAGTCAGATTTCTTCAGACTTCTTTATTTAGAGGGGTTATGGTGGTGCGAATGCGTTCGTGAGTCACTTCTTTGCTGAAATGTTTTTGTTTATTGTTTGTTGGAGCGAGCCAACGTTGGACGTTGGTGACAACGTTTGAGCTTTTCGATTAGGTATCGCAATTTTATGGATGCACTGTTTGATATGGAACTCTTGATATTATGTATAAAAATTGTTTGTTTTTTTTTTTAATTGATATATACTAGAGCTTGACTGCGATCCCACCTGATGGTAAACAGCGATGCAATCGTTGATGGTGAGGCGCTCTAGTTTATTAAGAGCCTATTCACTCTTGCCTTGAAGACACCTAATTTATAATCGGACGGGAAGACCGCAGCCGGCAAACTGTTCCAGTCCCTCGATGTACGTGGTATAAACGATGATGCGAAACGTTTGGTCCGGACCATAGAGGTCTCAACAATATAAGGGTGGATACTCGCCATTCGTCGGCTTGTCCGATTGTAGAAGTGAGATTTAGAGTAGAAGATATTGAATGAAGTTTTATGATTCAGATGGATAAGTTGAAAGCATAGTATAGTATAGAAATGACTTAGTAGCAGCAGAAAGTGACACTTCCATGCCTCGGAAAGCACGTAAAGCCATTGGTCCTATGCCTGATCTCTCCTCGGTCGTATTGAATTTCAATCCCATATGACTATGAGAGTAAATATGGGTTTTTAAATGGAGTATTTTGAGTTGAGAACATCTTACTTAAATGCCAAATTTTACACATTTTTTAGCTTAACTACAGTTTGAGAACTGCTTAACTTTAAGTAATTAAATCAGAAATAAGGGGTTAAGAAATAAAGAATGAATCGGCGCGTGCGCACGCGCTCGAGCGCTAGAATATCTGCTACCTGGTTAATCTCCGTTAAGATTGGCCATTTTGATCAAAATTCAATTGGGTATGGGTTTATTATAATTGCTGAAATACATTGTCTTTCTTAGTCCACTATTTTCTTATAACACCTTTAGCATTCTTCAATATTATCATCAACTGAGACAAAAGACATACCACGGACACTCAATCTCCTACTAATGTTCTGTGCTTCTCACATCTTTTTTGATATACACCAAAAAAGTACGGTCACGCAGTGGTTGAGCAATTGGCTGTTGCTTTGCTTGTCGCGGAACAATTTCCGCACAGAACTAATATTTTTGTATTTTACAGTTTGTTGGGCTGTGAACGCATCCACGTTACAGATATAATCTGTAGTGTGAAGCAACTTTTTTTACTATTGATGGGTTTTGATGCACGTTTGCCTAGAAGTAATATATTCACTCTTGACTTAAAGATCCCCAGGTTTTTAAATCCCTCATTTGTGGCAACGTTTTTTACTATTGATAGGTTCACGCTTGACCACTATCTCACCTGATAGTAACCGACGAAGGAGCACTTGGCAGAAGAAACCCCTTAACTCAAAGGCCCACAGATTTTTAAAACAATTTCAATTCGTTAACAAAACCTGGCCCCAGGTCAGCAGTTCCACTGCTAACAGCTTCAATGTCAAATATAATATAGGTACGGTCATAATCATAAAACACACAAATGATTTACAGACTCTAGTCTCTTAATTGACCTCTCATGCTACTTAAAAATACTAATTAAAAATTCTCCATCAGTTTCCCGATCATCATTCACCCGAAGTCAGTCGCGGCTAGGTATGTAAATAATTTCTTAATTACTACTGATATAAATCTCAGTTGGGACTGATCGCGTTATTACTAGCTTAGTGGTTTTTCGACAAGCATTAATGAATATGCGAGCTTGATTAGCTGTACTGTGGGGTATTAGTAGGGGGACCATGCCTGTGTTGTGGGAAGGATAGATTTTAAAATACGGTTAGTTTATTCTTTGAGTGTGTAAAAGTAATGAAAATTTAAAACAACTCTATTTGAGTTAAGAAAATAAAAACGCAAAATACACAAGCTCATTAAAAATATATTATATCAATCATATCTAATCAACTAATGCTTAACTACGATCCCACTTGCTGGCAAGCAGTGATGCAGTATTTGATGGTGAGGTGCACTAGTTTCATCATCTTCCTGCCCTTGTCCCGTTTTATTTGGGGTCGGCACAACACGTTTTTTTCTTCCATTCCGTCCTGTCACCCGTCACGCCATCACTAACTCCCTTCTCTTTCATATCACTTCTCACACAATCCATCCATCTTTTCTTTGGCATCCCTCTCCCCCTCCATCCATCCACATGTAAACTCATAACTTTTTTAGCAACATGCGTTTCGTCCCTCCTTTTCACATGACCATACCAAGGTGGTGCACTAGTTTATTAAGAGCTTATTCACTCTAGCCTTGAAGACACCTACCATCCATCCCATCACAATTTTAAAGAATGGCTATGAAAAAGTCGTTTAATAGGGTTAGTTGAACTGAGAGGCTTGTATTGATAATTTTGATGATTATTATTCCGTAAATAAATACGTGTTACGGGTGCAAATCACTATTTTAATTAGCATTCAACTTGACATTGACCTACAAAATGCAACAAATGGAAGTAAATTTGAATCTCGTGTATTACTTAGACGCTGCCCCCTTAAGCACTACGTTTTCCGTTTAGAAAACTTTAAGTATTTTAAATTTTAAACTTTAGGTATTTGGAATTTAGAAAAGATATTTCTGCCATCTTATGTCAGAATCGATCAACATATTTCGGACTTTCACAAAATTGGTAAGTCTTCATTCGGAAAAGAATATGGGCGAATTATTGCGTTCATAATTTAAATTATTTTCATTGCAGCTTGCAGCAACGGTCTATTTTTCGAGAGTCGCCCTGGTGGGTAGAGCGAGAGGGAATATTAGACTTTTATTGATAACCCACTTTTTTCTTTCAGTTGCCCTTTACATTTCAGGGGCAAGGTAACTCTTTCAAAAAATTAATCCCAAGAGTGCTTATCATGGTATTATATCTATATTTATATTTATATCTACCACTAGAGCCAACAGCGACGATAATAGACATCATGCCTATAAGAGTGCATTACCATCTTACACTTGGGGGAGGCCGATGTCCAACAGTGGACGTCTATCGGCTGAAATGATGATGATGACCATCTTACAGTTTGATGTGTTTGAAGTCACTAAATACATATAAGTCACCAGTTGCTGCAAAGTAGGAAATTGGCCCAAGGGAACATAACATACTACCGATATATAAAGTGTCCTATGTGCTATTTAAGGACGTAGTCTGCCTGTGTGACTAAGTTTCATTGAAATCCGTTCAGCAGTTTGAGCGTGAATGCTATATAATTGTGGTTATGGGTTGGAAACCTAAAGGTTACCATCATTATAACATATAGCGATGTCCTGATTTATCCTCCACATATGTGGTGCCCCTAGTTCCGTGCAATCATTACAGCGGGCGACGCATGGAGCGTTAACTAGTTATGCGCAACGCGCTTACGTCGTCCATCACCGTCCGTCGATATTATACTGCTTTGTTTGATGCTCAGCTATTTTTTATTATTTACTCATCATACAATAGATTTAGGGAGTTTTTGCATATTTTAGATCGCTTTTTTGGGCTTTAGATAGTACCATGCCATCAGCGATAACTGTAAGATCAACGAAATACTCTTAGTTTTTTTTTACTGAGTTTTTATCGACAACGTTACATTACTAATTTATAGTCTCAACACATAAAACGATAAAACAATTTTCCATTACACAGGCCTAATAACAATTGTCAACAACTTTTGAAAGGCAGATATGCATAACCTTTGGTGCACATTCATCAAGTGATGTTACTAGAGTTGCTAGTATAAGTGCGTGCGTAGGCCATATTTATTACGTCGCTGCGGGGCCAGGGGGGTAAGCAGGGGTAATTAAAACAAGGTTGCATGCAGCTCACCCTTCCGACATGGCTTCCTCTGTGAGAAGTTCGGACAGCCGCGGGTAACTGTTGCATTGGAAATATGCTTTTATTTCTATTTATCATATGGAGGAAACGCGCTTGACTTGGCGTTTGTAAATGAAGCTTGACGGTTTTTTTTTTCTTATTATTGAAGTGGGTTTTTTAGGCATGTGATGGTGTTAGGTGGTCTGTGAGGAATTAAGTTCATATGTCATATAAAAAAACCATATAAGTTGATTTATCAATTTAAATTTAAATGTTGTTCTGCACTTTGAATTGTATTCTAATCTAAGTCTAACTTAAATATAAAAATATTATAAATGCCCCCAAAGTGAATGATGTGCACGCCTGATTTTTTGATTGTTATACCTTAAAAATCTGTACCTAAACAAATTGTTGGTGTATCTGAGAAACAAAAAAAAAAATGATCTGGTACTCAATTTATTATGCAACTGCTGCCAGTGACTGCGTCCTCATCACCATATCCATTTCAGCATCAGCGTTATTCCACCACTTTGGCCTTTGTCGCCCACGTGAAAGTAGAAAATTGTTCCGAGGGAACAAAATCCCGGAGTAAAAAGTATTCTATAAGTATGTCATTTTTGAGTGTAAAAAAGTAAAAAAAACACACAAACTTTCACCTCTAAGTATAATATTAGTGTGATTATGAATTCTTCCTTTTCAGCCAACAATCAGATTATTTTGCTAATTAATAAAAATAACAATGATTTATTCTCTTTACCTTCGGTCACAATGGCACGAGTCAAAACTACTGTGCTCGCCAGGCGTCATGTTTATTAATTTTCCATCCAATTTACATTTTTTATTCCATTAAAAAAACTCCGTCAATCTGCCAACAGTCAAGCGCTCAAATAAAAACAGAGCAAAACTAACGAAACCCGAAAGAAACCCGACACGATTGACACTCATTATTGTCTTGAGCCGCGCGGCTCACAAACCTCACCCAATTTGCGTGCAACTGGTTCAATGCAAGAAAAACGGTGCGCCTGCGCAGCATGTATAATTTAGCGCCATAAAGGATCCGCGTGATGACAGCGCAGACATGGCGATCCGCGAAAATTACCAATTTTATGATCCGAAATTACATATAGACCTTCGCGTGGTACAGCTAGAAATTGGTCCTTCGCTCCGAATTTGGTCCTTATATGACTGTAATAAGAGTAAAAAGGTTCTATAGCAGCTGTATAAACGTTTGCCAGACTGTGTTCGTGTCATGAAACCGTTGACTGATTGCTTGTGATTGACGGCCAGTCTTGTTCGTCTGTTTGTCCGTCTGGTGTCAGATTACTATATCGATTACACCAACCTTTATGCCCTTACATATTTTATTGGATCATTTTAAATTGGTCGAAAGTGTAGGTGTAAGGGTGACCATTAAGATTTGAACCAGGGAAGTGAGTTTACGAGGTTGTAAAACACAACCTACGAGGTTTTATTTATATTTTATTGGTTTTGTGGGTGTTGTGTTTATTTATTGGCGAAATAAGACGACAATAGTTTGAGTATCTTATCCTAATAATGTTGATCTGAACTGAGAATATAAAGTGTGTTTTACGGGTATATGAACTCTTTTTGTTTGATGAGCTGATTAAAGGAAAATCTACTAACCAGGTTTTGAAGGAGTCTTGCGTTTAAGATATTGTTTTTATAGGTATAGGTTATTGCATCGCTTCTGTGTTAGATAATGGCTATTTCGAAGTGGTAGGAGGATGGTGTATCTGTATAGATTTAGTGTTACTGACTATAGCGGCTATTGATGCAATAAGTGTTACCAGTATTGTATTATAGCAGGATTCGATAACCTTGGATCCTTGTGAATTATGAATGAACTGCTACATTATATTAGGTGTTCAGAACCGGTTTTGTATTCTGGGTACCTGGCGTCAAAGTTTAGGGGCTTGATAAGTTAAATAGTCTTTGTTTGTTTTTGGCACCAAACTTTGATTGACTTTATTCTGAAAACATAGTCAAATAGCCTCTATAGTTTGTTCAGAATCAATAACTGAAGATATTCCAATAGTTTTTCACCATGTTATATTTTTTTAAAGTTTCAACATTCAGTACAACACAGGTCATCGCAGGTCATAACGGGTATTAAGTGCCAGCAAACGTCTCGGTGCAAGTGTAAAACAAACCCCTCAGTCACCTGGATGGCCTGATGATTATTTATTTTTGCTGAGATAACAGGCTTATAACTTCGTGATTTTTCATGATACAGTTATGAAATTTTTTACAAAGATTCTTTACATAAACATACTAGACCCATATTTAGGGTTTTGCATATACTAAAACTAATCTTTATATTCAGCATAATCAAAAAAGGTCATAACATATACCTAAACTAGATTAGACAAACAGTGCGACTAACCCCTCGATCCTTTGACCTCTCACTTGCCATTCAGACAGTCAAGTCGTTGAGTGGCTATTGTTTTACCTAAATACCTACTCAGATTATCCTCTTTCAAATAATTAAAAGGACAATGAACTTATGAAGCTACAATAAATAAAGTAGCATAGCTCAAGGAGGACGTAGAGTCATCAATGTCGAGTTTGATAGATTATTGGAGTTTGTACGTTCATGTCTAGAACTTTATCCTTTTTTTATGGTGGGAAGTAATTTAATAATTTCACCCACTCTTGGTGGAGAGAAAGGGAGTGTCAGGTCTTTACTGTTGTCAAGAAGACTGTATCTACGAGTATTCTAATTTGCCACAATTTGGCAGAAGATTCATGTAAAACTTATTAAGTAGATAATTATGTAAGTATTATTTTTTTAACCCTTCAGATACCGTCAATTAGAGACACAATAGTAAGACAATAGATGCGCGGCCACCGGTGGTCGCTTGGGGATTCATGAATTAATAAACAATTTTGTTTTTATCTCTTGTGGGATTGTGCGAAGGAGTGGAACGCAAAGGGCAACTAAAGAAACACAGGTTTTAGTTAGTAAAAATCAAACACTCTCTCTTGCTCCCACAAAAAAAAGGTTACTTTTCTAAACATTCTCTTTGCACCTCACTTTTTTTGGAAGAAATATTTCGCCTTTACTTATTGTCTTTTTGTACTAAGTAGAAGGAAAAATCAGTTTGTTATATCTAATTTTATTTTGTATTTTTTTAATCTATTTCTGGTTATGTTGTATCTGCCTAACAAAAGCATCTCATAATATTCAAATGACGATCTATATAACAAAACATTCTATTCCCTTCCACAAACAAAGACCCACATCCAAAAAAAAAAAGATTTACGCGAGTTCATTAACCTCTAACCCTCAAACGCGGGGCGATTAAGTCGCAATCAAAATGTTGCCAACACGTCAAGAATCAACATAAACTGCGTTAGTTATGGCGAGATCCGATTTTTTAAAACTTATCATATGTATTAAAATTTATGTTGATAATAATCGTGTGTATATTTAGCTGTGTGGAGCTACTCAGCGGGAGACGGATAAAGATGACGGTTTATTGTAGGGCTGGACAGTAGGGGGAGGCTTGTGATGATGATGATGGCAACACTATGTGGTTTGCTTTGGAAACTACTTTTTTATGTCTTACGAGTATTTAAATAGGATGTGAGATGAAAATTGTGGCAATAGAATTAAGTAAGTTGGTTCATTATTCACTTTGTAGGATACAAGCTTTTGCTCACGACTTCGCCCGTGTACCTACATAAAATATAGCCTATGTCACTCAAAAATAAAACAGCTTCCTATCAGTGTAAAAAAATTAGCAATCGGAACTGTGCTTTCAGAGATTAACTCCTACAAACAAAAAAAAAAACAAGCTAGCTCCGTATAATATTAGTACCTACAGATTAAAAAAAGTTTAACAATTGGTCAAAATAATAATGGCTTTTTTTTGCTTTTTTATAAAAAAATATTTAGTCAACTAAAATCGAAAATTAGCAATAAAAATTTAATATTCTGGTAAAAGTAGGTCTGTAACTAACTGACTCCAAAAAATGCTAAAGATATAAATGAAATAATTTAGACTCCAAATCCAAATCTTCAAAATAACTCACCGAATCTTAATAATTTTATTAAAACGAAGTGCAGCATTTAGTTGATTTGTTGAACTTCAAACTTGTGATTTAAGATTCATAAAAACATTTAAATTTATGTTTCTATTCAGACGTAGATATAATTTTAGTAGTTTATGAAATTATGACAGTTGCTGTTAAGTCGTTTAAAAATGTCAATAAATAATTGTATTTATATTTAGTAGTTTGTGTTCGATTTACATAAATAGTATTGGTAAACTAGGAATGTAAATACTTAGTAGTTGATAAGTAAATAAAGAGTTGATATATTTTAAAATTATGGTTGAATGCATGTAGGCTTGAGGTATTTTTTTAATGGATGTTGCATGAATGCATGTTTATCAAAAGTTTACTACTTATTTAAATATTACTTTGTATGGAGGGAGATACAAAGTTGCAAATGCCTATTGTAAATATTTTTCTTTACTGTTTTTGAGTTTTTTAAATTGCATATATTATTTTTTCTTCTATTTTTCTTTTGGCAGTTTGTAGGTATTGTGTTTTATAATTATATGTAAAATATTTAATGTAAAACGTTATAATACTTTTGTTTTTTTTTTTTGTACGAAAATCGAGTTCCTGTTTTATGTCGATGAGCTAAGATGCTGTCCCAAAGTACTTAAAGATAAAGAAAGATTCGTATGAGCAGGTGAGAGCAGGAGAGAGCAGGTATTTGGGTACCTGTCCCCTCGGACCGCAGGACCAGCCTCACGTCACGTTAAAAGCAACTCAATAAAACCCTCACACTTGACTCCTTAACTTTATCAGAACTTCGTCAAAATCGTTCGTAAACCCCCAAAATAGCCACATTTCTGCTTAATAAGCGAACTTAAACGCAAATAAAATTATATTGAAGAAAAAAAAATCGGATTTTTACGATTCCGATCGTAAAATTACGCGTGTTTCGGGTTATTATTGAAATGTCATGATTTTTTCGATTTTAGCCTTTATATCTATGAAGGTAGAGTGCTATGTAAAGGTATATAGTGGTATGTAAAAGTAGCCGGTAATGTTATGTGAGAACATAATGGAAATATGAGATTTTTATGGAGTAACGTGTTTTAGGAAAGAACATTGAAGGTGCAAACTTTTTTTATTATTATTACGTGCATCTAATGAATCTTTTACGTTTCTAAATATATTGAGGACGTTTGATGGCTGTAATTTTTACTCCTCTGTCATTTATTTTTATCAGCATTTTAGGGTTAAACTCCTTAGGTAATTATAGCTTATAAGAATTTTAAATAAGCTCGCCATTGATAAAATTTATTTTATACTTAAATATTTTTAAACTAAAATATTTTATTACCTTCTTACCTATATAATAGTCCCTATGGAATTTATAAAGATTAGGTACTTAGGCATTCCTTTTTACTTTTAATTTTTAATTAAGGGTAAAGATTATATCTATAATTTAATATTTTTAAATAACTTAGATATAATATCTATAATTTAATATTTTTAAAACTTGATATTTTAACGAAGGAACGAATTTAAAAGGGGCAAATAAAACTAAAATAATTAAGTATGTAATATAAACTACATCCAATTATGATAAATAAAATTACAAACATAATTAAAGTTTTAAACATGTATTATGTAAGTACTAATAAATATCAATCATTTATTGCACAACGTTGAATCATAGGTAATCAAGCAAACATCAATAGAATTCACAAAACTAAACCGTCAATAAATAAAAAAATAATTAATCAAAAATATAATAATTAACATAATTATTTAGCATAAGTAACGTAGGTACAATCGTAACGAAAGTGAGTTAGCAGCGGGCATTCGGGCAAAAAGGTAAAAAGGCGGCGCGGTGAGGTGGGCGGGGGGCGGGGGGCGGGGCCTAGTGCCGCGCCCCGCGAGCGGGACGGCGACATGCACGCGCGCCCGCCTGCACCGCGCAAGGTCACGTCAGCCCCACTGACTTTTTGCAATGTTTTGACATGTTCAAGTTTGTATTTTTTTTCAGGTTATTTTCGATTTTCTTTTTGGATTTCTTAAAAACATTTTTTTAAATGAAAAAAATTTTTGTCAGTTTGTTTTGTCTCGTAAACTTAATTAAATTATATAAATAATTTAAGTGAGCAATATATGTTTGAATAATTTTTGTTTTTTGAAAATAAGACAATCATAAGGCATTCTCATTGAGTCTGCCTAAATTAAACGAAAATAATAGAATTTTCAATCTATTTAAGATTTCAACAATAAAACAGTTTAACGTAAAACTAAAACTTAACTCAATATCGAAATAACATCTACAATAAGCATCCATTTTAATTTACAAGATCAATCATAATAAGAATGCAGTACGTTGCAAAAAAGCAGTTGCATCTTATCACGGCTGGACGTTTGATTGAGTGCGCTAGTTCCATGTGGCGCCGCGTGGCGCTGTCGGCGGCGGGCGGCCGCTCCGCGCGTCATTCCGGCCGCGGCGCGCGACGCAACCGCATTGCCACCCGCGCTCGCTCTCGCCCGCGTAAACACACCACGATACACGCGCAAACGATCCAATGACATGTTCACGTGCTGTGCCAAATATTGTGACCAGTTAACTTAGTGCCAGTTATTTGAGTGAAGTGACCCACGCTGTGCGATTCCAGTAAGCATTGTCAACGTATTTGCTCGACCGACACACCGTCGCGGCCCATCTGTTCAAATACGGCTGATTTGTTTAAGTTTACTATTGATGGATTGGAAAGAGGTTCAACGACATCGTACTTAGTGTTTGATGTGCTGAGGAATTCGTTTTACGTATTTCGAAAACAAATAGAAGTTTAGAAAACAATGGTTATATGAGAGGGTCTCGAGTGGCATTGCTTGCTTAGGTGCTCGTTGTGACAGGTGGAGCGGTGTTCTTATTGTCTGTCAAATAAGAATATTCATTGGAAAACGAAGGTGAGCATACTTTAAGTATACACGACAAACAAATGCTAACACCACATTTAAATATTTTATCGCTTTTTAACAATAATTCACGCATTTCAAACTGCTTCTTTGAAAAACATGTATGGAATTTTGTATATTTAGACAGAGTAGATAGTTTAGTGTGGTACTATTAAGTTTCACAATGCGTGGTGAGCTCTGAAAACTTTGTGACGGCTGCTGAATTCAGTGAGGATGCGGCGGCGGCCCGCGACGGTACTGTGCCGGGCGTTTGCTGATAAAATGTATGCTGTACAAAGGAATAACTTGATGAAAATGCTGTAAAGTGTAACATAAACACTTTTCTCTATGAATTATCTTGTTTTTCATTATGTGAACTAGCTTAGAGTATTGTAGAATAGTTATGAATAGAGTTTCTAGTGTCCGAAATGTTTCGAATAAAGTTCGCAAAAAGTTATTGAGGTAATTCAGGCTTAGACTTCACAACAACACCGGTAATTCTTTACATTAGCTAAAAATAATGGATTAGTATTCAATTCAATTGGTAAATGAAGTTTAAGGACTATTCCTAGATTTTTTAATTTTAATATTGTATGCACCAAAACATTTTGTAGATACGTACCGTATCTGCAAAATGTTTGATCCCATAGCATTTTGATAAAAAATGGTGAAAAAGCTTGATCTGTGCATGAAATATTTATTTAGATTGGAATTAGAAATAAAATTAACAGCTGTCCAAGATCAAACTAATTAGCAAAATTATACTAAAATTTTCTTAAGAGCTTTATGGTATTAAAAAAATTGCATGACTACCTAAAAGCTCCATCAATAATTGCTTTATCAAGTATATACTTCACTCAAGTTACATAACTTGAAGAACACTTCTGCATTACTTTTGCATCTATCAAGCCCTCAAAGAACAGAAAAAGTAGCAAACCACAAAAGAACCGGCCAATATTTTTGCATCCATTGGCGTCCTTTTCCCCAGTCCGCCATCTTTATTTTTGTAAAGCAATGCACACAGTCGTCATTTTAAATAGTCGAGTGGCGCGCGCCCCAAGCGTCTGCAACGCGTCTATGCTGGGAGCGAGGGGGAGGGGGGCAGGCGTGCGGGGCAGGGGCGGGGCGCTAGAGCGGGACGCCGCATCATAAACATTGTGTACATAAAGACGTTTTGGAAAACGCAATATGCCTAGTGCAAAATTTGTTTGGCAGGAATGTCATGAAAAGTCTTTACCTAAGATTATTTTTATAGATTTTAATGCAAATTTATTTTTAACTTTGAATTATTCTAAGTATATATTTGTTTTCATTTCTTAGTGTAGGTTATTGAAATTAATATTTCGTAAATGATAAATGCATCTTTTATCAGTTTTTTTTTGTGGCATATGTTTTGATTACTTTTAATATTTGAATATCATACAATAACCACTAAGTGCCTGACATGCGGGTATTTAAACATTCCATTGATTAAGTAGGTATACCTACAATTTAATTGAAGTATCTTTTAAGTAATTACAATTTAGTGTTGACAGTACAAGAAATGTTTTTATTACTGAGAAATCATGCTTAATTTTTTGTCAAGTAGTAAATGCCCCACATAAATTTTATTTAGTGGTTAATAATATGAAAAATAAGTAGGTATGGCTAGTAAATTTCTGATCCTGATAATAATATCTAGTTCTAGAAAAAAAAAATAGGTGAAATCTTATGATTTACTCTAAAATTAAAAAAAAAACAGGGCCATAGAAATAGTTTAATTGTTAGATACGAAATGTTCTTAATTTAAAAAAAAAATATAGGTAGGTAGCATATCTGTTTATTACTCTGACCTTGATGAGCAACAATTCAACAATTTAAGAAAAGGCTAAAAATGGTCCTTTGAGGCTATTAGCTAAAAAGCTATCACATCTGTTACCATGGTAACACTTACCGCTGCGTTACATGAAACGTAAGAGAAATAATTATTTCAAATTAATTAATCAACATATTAATTAATTATATTTTTCACAGAAAAGAAAATTAATAACAATAAATATTTAAATAACAAAAAGAAAGACGTAACAACGCAACGATTGACGCAAGTGTTATGCCTGGAACTGTTACCTGACAATCAAATGTCATAAATAATAATACAATAGAAGTCAATAATAAAGCTTTATTGCAAATGTCGCAATCACGAATGACATTGATTAATAATTGATTGAAAACGAAGCAATTTTTAATTACGATATGCATAATGGAAAATTTATAGACAAATTGCATTAGCTTTGTTAGTTTTCATTATTTTTATTGATAAATAATCTTTTATTATTGATTCATGAGCAGTTAAGCAAACATTTTATGTTTTGAACAATATTTTACAGTTGGCGTTATATATTTTACTTTAGTATTTAATGAAAATGAAATTATTAATAACTATTTATTTTGATTTCTATTACCCGTTTAGTTGTTTTAAATAATAAAATTATTTATTCATTTTATTTGATCCTCCAAGTTCAGACAAGAACATAGTTCTAATGGATATTTTTTGGTATTTGGTATTGATTCATATTATTTTCGTATAACCGTAGGGATTTTTAAATGATTGTATCATAGTATTGTATCAATGTTTTCTGAATATTTAGTACCCATTTGAATTATACAGAAATTAATATACTATTTAGTTACTGAAATACTTTGAAATACAAAAACTTTGATTTGGTTTAAATCCAAGCGAAACACGCCTCTCATTGCATGTTAACTTTGCCCACGTCACATGTAGAAGTATTCTCAACAAATTCCCAATAAAACTACATATTGATTCCTATCTTAAATATTCCTGCCACGAAACCTATCAGTTATGGATATAATATTAAACAATTTGAACCCGACATTTTGAATACGACAAGTTTAAATTTATTGACGCCATGTGACGCGGCATCTGCTAGATCTTCCATAACGTTGACTTGTTTATGTTCCACTATATATTATATTTAGCTTCATTTTTTAGGGATTCAAATTAAAAAAATATTCTTCTTTTGTTTTGTTATATTGGTAAACTAAATATTAATAATAACAATCCTTTTGAATGAAATGCTAAAACAATACATTTTTCATTATACCAAAGCTAGACCCCAAAAGTTTTTTTCTAAGTTATATAACCTAGTGTTTGACTGCGATCCCACCTGATAGTCGGCATTGATTTAATTGTTGATGGTGAAGCGCTCTAGTTTATTAAAAGCCTGTAGACTCTAGCCTTGAAGACACCTAAATTAAATGGGACGGGAAGACCGCAGCTGGCAAATTGTCCCAATTTTCCATTTTTATTATGAAACGAGAGCAGTGGTGGCCGAGTGGTAATGGCTCTGACTTTCAAATGGTTGGTCGCGGGGTCAAACCCTGCCAGGCGCTTTACTTTGTGTAATTAATTTCATTACTACTGCTCTCAAAACGGTAAAGAAAAACATCGTGAGGAAACCGGCATGTCTAGAACCAAACATTCGAAGACATGTGTCATTCACAAACCCGCACTGGGTCCGCGTGGTGGATTACGGCCCATTCCCTCTCCAAGACAGGAGGCCTGAGTACCAGCAGTGGGAACATTAAGAAGGCTGATGATGATGATGATTATGAAACGACTACATCATCGCTTACCATCAGGTGCGACAGTGGTCAAACGCAAATCAATCAATAATAAATTAAAGTTACTAAAAATATTTCAGGGAATGCAAACATTACTTTTTGTTTCAATCGTGTTATTTGTCATTAACAACCTTCACGTAATATTTAATAATACAAGCTACTATAGCAGTTGAAAATATTTTGTCTCAATTAACTTTATAAATCGATTATAACCCGCATGACTTGAGAAATATAACCAATTTCATATAATTATAGCAAGACATCTGTCCCAAGTATATTTTTAACTTCAATTTTATTTCCCGGAACCATCGCTCATTCTATATACGGAATATTAAAAATTTCAGCAATAAATAATTACGTTTTGTAAATGTAATTTGCTAAATAGTCTCCATTCTTTGTACTGTCATGAACAAATAAGTTATTTATAAGTATTTCTTTGTCATCAGCTGTCTTTTGTATCCTTATTTCTACCATTATTGGTGTGTCGAGGTCTGCTTGTGGATGGGTAACCATTATAATTTTCTTTATATTATTGATAGGCTCGCCTTTGACCACTATCTCTACAGATGGTAAACGATGATATGGTTGACGATGGAGCACGCCTACCTAAAACCTATTCACTCTTGACTTAAAGATGAGAGGTTGTAACATACCAAGATTCCTCCGCTCCTCAACAAGTTTGTTAAGCCGTTGGCTTGGTTCCTACTGCCATTTATAGATCTCTGAGACGTTACGGATAGTCAGAAGCCAGGAAATCTGACCCCAGTTTTGCCAAAGGATATCGTATTATTCAGTTACTGGGTTGTGGAGGTCAGAAAAGCAGTCGCTTCCTTCTCTATACAGCTGGCAGATTTATTCTTATTTCAACTGGCATTGGGCACTTTCCTGGTTTCTGTAAGAATTTTCTGATGATTCTTGATGTCAGAATGTAAGGTAAGGTTGTCAAATTATTCAAGAATGTAATAATTAGGTTAGTTGGTTAGAAATGGTGGTCATTTGTAAATTTTTTACTGTTTTTATCATTATGTTGACTGTGTGTGACTGATCTATTATTACTGTATATGCCGTGGTCTCCTATAAATAAAGGAGTACATCAAACAAGATACCAAAATCACTAATTATAAGATAAAAATTAAAAAAATAATACAATAAAATGTACTCAGTAAACAACGCATATATTTGTTGCAAAGTTACAATAAATTAGTTAACAAAGTTAGACATACAATTTGTAAGATTTGAAAAGGCTAAACAAAAATATGAAACATTAGTAGTAGCAGTTTTTTGTCGGTTTCCATCACAATTAGATATATCTTCCTCTGAGTATCAATTCTTAATGGAACCAATTCCGTATCATCTTAGGTGTGACATTCAACACTTGTCCCGCGTGTTGCTACATCCAGTACTCCCACACCCACAGCTTCAGATGATCTCAACGAGCAACAGACAACAACACAATAGACAAATTAATATCCTTACATACTATAGACAAGATTTATAGAAGATGCTGCTAAAAATCATAACTTTTGTCTTTTTTTTTTAAGATAAATGAGTCATTACATTAAGATTGGTTATATTTACATTAATATTATGAACTAAATGCGGTAAAATCTGTATCAGCGTATTATTCTTTTTAATTCTATCCTTAATTATTTTCTGTTGTCTTTGTTTTCTTTTGTTTTTTTTTTTGTAAATTTCAAATCCATTTTTTTTTAAGGATATACCATCATACGGATAGCACCGATATTTTAAAAGCAGTTTTGTTCACTTGGTTTTTGTTTTTAAATTGTTTATCTGGTTTATAAGCAATGTAATTGTACAAAGAAAAACTAATATCAAGAGAAGATTAAAGTAATACATAGTACCAACGTTTTTGTTTTTAATTTAAAATCCCGATTTTATCCCAAAAATCACCAGTTCAGAATATCAGGAGCTACATCTGTATTCATTTACATGTATCAGATGTACTATATCAAATTGATCTTAGTGAACTTACAGAAATTAGCAACATAAATGTTGTATGGGGATATTTTCTCTGTTACTTGCCCTTTTTTATCAAAACACACACACATCTTGAAGGTTTTTTTTAATAAAATAAACTGAATCAGAGTTAACCTTAAATAATTTCTGTTTTTTAATCTTTTGTTTGTGAGTACTTACAGGTTAAATTGTAAAATAAATTTAGAAAACATAAAGGAAGCAATAAAAGAGGCAGCTCAATTTCCAATAACCTGCTTAAAAACTTAAGTTAATACTTTGTCAAGGTCTAGAGGTTCAGATCCCAACTGTTGGATTGTGTTCTTTTTTTTTGTTTTCAGCTCTTAAGTTAGGAGTAACATTTCTTACCATTTTGTCTTTCTCCTGTTCATTTCCAATATCTATACATTTATTTATCCTGTTTATTTTTATAATTGGTATCCTTACGTTTGATCAGCATCAGTCATTTATTTCAAATAAACCTTTATTAGGCACTTTCGAATTATCAAGAAGTTAGTCAGTCAGAAAAATTATGCTAATTGCACATTCCAAGGCGTAGATTTTTATGGAGAAGAATGTGCAAGAAACTACATGGGTACTTTTTAAATCATGTTGTATATTATTACATATATCTTGGTTGCATACTTTTTTGCACTACAATTATGTGAGGCAAATGTAAATAAACTAAAGAACAAATTCTAAATATATAAATAAAAATAAGCCACTAGCAGCTAAGTGAGGATGAGGTTGACGGTGGAGCACGCTTGCCTAGAAGTAATCTAATCACTCTTGACTTAAATGCCCTTAGGTGGTAGCTATCAATAAAACACAGACTCCAGCAGGGAACTCCATAATTATATATATGTCTTAGATCTACTTCTAATGAGTTGATTTGTAAAACTTTTTAGGTATATTTGTGGAACTTAATTCTTAGTAATATGCTAAAAAAAATGTGAACGTTATTGTATCGTTAAGTGATACTAAAAGGTATATTGGATTGTAGTTATGATCAACTTTATGTGCAACAAGTTACTATAGACAATAGCTTACCACTACTATTGTACTGGTATCAAGTAAGTACATTGTACTCAGTACAGTAACGGTTCATAGTATGAAGTATATGATTTCAGTCCCAGACAAAAGTCCTAGAGTGTATATATTTTTCTAGAAAATAATAATATTAAAAAAACGTCATCGATGTAGCTTTTTCAAATTGATTTCGACTATTTGATGTTAGAAGTCACTCTAAATGAAAAACTTTTTCTTTTTGTAATAAACAAAGAACATTTAGTAAAACGATACGAAATCTTATTTAAGTGGGTAAACCAATTTGAATAAGATTTTGACGGTTGACATTTGCTAAAAGGCGAAAACATGATCCAAAGCACGCTTCATTATATCTGCTAATTAATAAAACGCCTAAAACCACCTCGTTCTGGAAAAACAGATGCTAAAACAAATTGATAATTAAAGAGGCGTTACTCCTATCCTAGATATATTAGCATAGACCACCGCGTCATCGAACCGATTGGCCTGACGACTTGAAAGTCATTTATATAATAAAAAATGTTAATTTGCCTAGGTGTCGCCACAAAACAAATATTCGAACATCCGTCTATAGTCGATGCGTGACTGATTTAATGACAGACTGGCAATTAGCTGGCAAGATGGCCGCCTGCGCCCGCGCACACAATGTCAATAACGCCATAAATCATCCGCCATATTTATTTCGAATGGTTAAGTAATGTTTATTTTTATTCGCGTTATTGGTACTAGTTCCTCAGACTGGTCCCATTATTTATGTATTGATGTACCATTATTTATAAAAATAGTTTTTTTCGGATTCCGTCATTAAAATTTACGTCGGCTGTGTGTCCGATCAATGCGTTAACTGAAGCAAGATACATAAATAACGTACAAACAGTCCCACGGCTTCATAATCAAGAATGTATTACCAGATACGTTTTATGTATCCCTCTACGATTATTAACATCGAGACGAGGTTTCTCGATACCCCAATAATTTATATTACGTTATTTATATTATTTTTATGACATCTATCTACTAAAGTAGTGATTGAAATTAGAATTTTTATTAATAATCAGTTTTGTTGCTAAGCTCTTACTAATTCTTTCTTATTTCCTAAATGATCTTAATATACATAAATTTTGACAGCTTTTTAGCCGTTTTTTAATTTGTTTAATGGTTATTCTGGTAATGATACAGTAAAAGATTTTAATGTAACATTAACTAATTAACGTTTGAATATCGATCAGTAGGTCGTTGATTTTGGCAATCTGTTTTATGAGTAGTAAAATAAAAATGTTTATTTATCTGATTGATCAGGCTTGAAATAAACCAATGGCATTTTTGCTTTGGTGAAGCAAAAAAGGAGAAACGTTAACCCTCGAATGCGAAAAGTCAATCAGCCAATCAATCTGGCGTCACACAGCTCAGGCCGCAACACTTATTTAAGTCATTTGACATTTAAAAATACCCGAGTGTAGTGAAGCCGTGGTTCGGTCGCATCCTGCCGCGTCTCTTTTTGTGTATGCCCAAAAATGTCCGTCAGACGTCTATTAACATAAATACGACATTAAACTGGAGTTAATTGACACATTTCACGATTTATAAGATAAGTTACCTAGATGTGAAATCACTAGGAATTTTAGTGGGGCGATAAATAAACCCGTTTTTTTTCTAATGGCCACTGTCAAATTGGGTGTAGGCAAGGAGTTACAGTAGTCTGTGCTCTCTAACTGATATATTGATATCGTGACTCGATCCGAGTTGGGGAGATGCATGTTAGTTTATGTAAAAGAGACATTACTAAAAATATATTTTATGTAGAAGCAAACATATTTGACTCTGCGTGTCTAATTTGGAGTAATTGAAAGATAAGATGAAATCTTACTAAAAATTGACTGAAAACTCCTATTAAAGAAACGAGATACAGAAAGAATACAATGGATTTACATATTTGGTTCATCGCATGTTTTTGGTTTATCTTGTAAATCACACTACCTCAAATCACTGAAGATCATGAGCTTGACTGACAACTGACAAGTGAGAATGTGACTGACAAAGATAACAACGATTATGAGTTAAAATAAACAGAGATGAGATAAACTGTTGTTGAAAAATAGATATGGGTCAAATAAGATGTTGGAAATATCTGTGCGAAATTATTTCAAACATGATCTTTTAAATCGGTTGAAGTTGCAATTTTTCTCACTGACGGTGGTACGTGTGTTGGATCATTCGATTCCCATCAAAATAGATGAACTGAGTAGTGCTAATATACCTTCGCGTCATGCCCGTGAACGGACAGTGGCATTTGATATTGGTCATCTCTTAACTGTTAGAGGCTTTTTTGGCTTTTTTTAATGTCCATATTTTGATTTTCATGTGAAAAGGAGGGACGAAACGCATGTTGCTAAAAAGTTATGAGTTTACATGTGGATGGATGGAGGGGGAGAGGGAGGCCAAAGAAAAGATGGATGGATTGTGTGAGAAGTGATATGAAAGAAAAGGGAGTTAGTGATAGCGTGACGAGTGACAGGACAGAATGGAAGAAAAAAACGTGTTGCGCCGACCCCAAATAAAACGGGACAAGGGCAGGAATGATGAGCATGGAAGGATGATGATGATGATGATTTTGATTTTTCTAAATCTCATTTATTTAAATTGGTTTCACACAGTAAAAGCGACAAGAAATAAGTAACCGTGATATTTCTTATTAAAAAGAACAAGATTTAAAGATTTGCCATTAAAAAGATCTACATTTTGGAATGTATTTGTGATTTGACTTCTATTGACTTGTTTCCTTGTTAACATCATCATCATCAACCTTTTTAATGTTCCCACTGCTGGGACTCAGGCCTCCTCTCTAGGAGAGGGAATGAGCCGTAATCCACCACACGTCCTTGTATTTTATTATATTTGCTTGACATTTTATATTATTTGACATTGTAATGTAATTATTTGTAGAATTTGTTAACTTACTTATAATACTCGTATATTATGTACCTAATTTGGAATATCTCTATATAAATTGTAAGAATCTCTTATCAATAAACTACTATGACTATAATGAGCATAACTTTTCTGACTGACTTGTTGACACTTCAAAAGTGTCTGTAAATTATTTGAAACAAATAACACATTCATAGATTGATTGATGTGAGTTTAAATGAGCTGGACAAGTGGCCATGTTTGCAATATACACAATGAGCTGTGGGCTTTATTATTGTGATATCGAGAAGATCTTAAGAAAGCATATCTTGTTTGCAGGTTGGTTGATTTAGAAAAAGCTAGAATTTGATAATTGCATTATATAATAATTGTTAGTTAGTGATAGTACATGTCAGAAAAGTTAAAAAAAATACGCATCTTAAAACTAAATTTGGAGTTGCTAAGATCTCGAGTAGATCTTAGCGACTCCAAATTTAGTTCTTGGGCTCACAAAGATCTACTTTTTCTTCAAAATATATGAACTTCCATACAAAGTTTTAACCCCTTCTTTACCCCTTTAAGAGTTGAATATACGTCTTAAAAACAATATTTGTGAAAATATTAAGCTTTCTAGATCTTAGGGTTTACGCACTTAATTAATAATCATATTGAGAAAAAAGTTAGTTAGCTAACAAACTAATTTGTTTCACAATAATTCTGTTCCACTTCTGACTTGTTCTGATCCATTTATTTTATGATAAATATATGTATTAGAAATTCTCTACAATAACAATTTTTTGGCCCAATTTTTTGAAGACGGCAGAAGATATAGTCAAGCTAATGTGGACACCTAAGCCTTGCATTGAAATAAATGGAAATCGTTGGCTAACAATAACTTCCAGAAGTTAGCTGTGGCAGTAACTTTGTCGCGATAACTTTATCTTATCATCTAATAAAGTTAGGTATATTCTGGACAAGAAGTGAAGAATTGTATAAAATGCTCGTTAAGAAAATGAAAATAGCATCAAATCTAAGGATCAATCGATGAAGATTGAATCATGTCATCGGTCCAGTTGCAAAGTTTCCTATCAGCTATGATATTATTGTCCAAACAACTGCTCCGGGTATTTGTAAAAACGAATGAATCTTTCACACATCAAGGCTGAATGAGATCCAGGCCGTCTTTGATCAAGCATCGCCGTAGCAATCATCGAAATATCGAACGAACGCGTCTAAAATGTTACACAATCGAAACAAAAAATGCTTCTCAATCAGAATTAGCGCGATCAGGAACTTACAGTAGAAAAAAGAAGCTTCGATGCGGCAGCAGCGCGGATTGTTGGCGCGGGAAAAAAACTTGGCGCCCAATTTGCATCCGCACTCATCAAAGTCATCTCACGCACAAAATTGCTCCTTAAGCACAGCTCCTAAGAAACTAGCGCCCCTCGACTGATTGCTACAGATATTTTTGTATTACGACTTTGATCTCGATGGCTCGTAAATTCGTTCAATAATGTTTGTTGAATCGGATCATCTGTTTAAGAATGGCAAGTAAATGTTTGTTTTCTATCATCCGCCGGCCAAATGTTGTTCGATTTCGCTAGTTAGCGTTGTTTTGACAGTCTCAATCGCTGCAAAGCGGTAATAATGCTGTCTTCACTTCATTCACGGCTATGTGTGGGCATCGACGTATGTACGTATATGCATACGGAACGATTTTTTTGTATATGAATATGATTTAAATAAGTCGTATCATGTTTGATTTTCAACTATTTTCGATTCGTTGTCATGTTTGTTTTATTACGGAATTCTGATATGCAATTGAAACGTTAAATGTGATATATTAGTTGTTATGAATGAAGCTAATGAAAGAATGAATGAATCTGTTTCAATAGATTAACGAAAATAAAATTGGGTGATTGTAATTTTTTCAACACTTAGTAAATTTGCTGGCCATCAGTAACTGAGTCAAGGATTGTAGAATTTTCTGTAAAACTTTTCTTTTGACACCAGAGACAATTGAGTAAACGTTCATTGAGACGTGAAATGTAGTAGTTGTCATTGTACGAGACAGCGTGACGTGCACAGAGTAAGAATAAAACGACCTCTAGTTCTACTTCAGAATTTGAAGAGCTTCCAGTCAGAGACTCGTCTACATTGAACAGGAAGGTAGCTCTAACATAAGCATCAGCCCCGATACAGCGCTCCCCGATAGCGTCAATCCAAACAATTTTAATTTTTCCCCTACCCCGGCGAGGCTGAAAACTCGGAGCAAGGCGTAGGTACGCTCACGGGACTAAATCAATATGATATGACAGTTACGGTCAATTTATGGCCCTCAGTTAATTACAAACGGGTGCGGGGCCCGCGGGGTGGGGGGTGAAGCGTGTGGGGGGGGGTGGCACGTCTAATGACTTGTAAAGATGCTGTTGCGAAGCGTTATTGAGTATAGATGTGTGATTGTTTGTGTGTTCCACGCGGAAGTTGGGACTGAGGGCTCAATTGTTTCGTGTGTGTTTGTGTGTGTCATTGGGGCGTAGATTTCTGCTTATTTCGAAAGGGAAAAGTTTTCAATGGGGTAAAGTGTATGAAGTATTTTGTTTATGATATCCTGCAATTAAAAGCTGATCGTATCATTCAGAGAAATTCCCAGTAAAATTGATTAATTACACAATAAATCAATACAACTCTCAAACATTCAAATACCACGAAAAATCTAATCTAAACAAAAATCATCACAGATTACACAAAAAATATTAATTTCAATTTAGAGATTTGAATTCGGTCGCGATCGCGAACCTGTTTACTGGGCTATTACATCGGGAGTGTTCGCGTCACGTGCCAATCAATCACTCTATCAATCAGGCCGGAATGAATGCAGCCGACTGTTAACTCCATGTTCTATATCAAATAATATTGTGCTGCAGATATTTTTGGTCGTCACTGTACTGGTCGTTTTATGTTTTTGTATTTTGAAATTGGAATTTGGAATGATTTTTAAATTATTTATGACACTTGAGATTGACGTCTTTGTTTGTTTCTAGTATTGCTAGTTGTTTTTTATTATTCTGCTAGATGGTAGTTTTTTTTTCGTAAAGTTATTTGGCATGCAGTTATGTTGCGTTTATAAACGCCAGAATTTGAGGTCTTGCTGTAATTTCAGCCTAGCCATAGGGCCTCTTTTTTTGTTGGTAAAATCCTTATGGACATCCAGTCATCTAGTCTGTCTCGCGAACTAGATAGTCAGGGCAGTGTCAGACTCTTACTGACTAAAACGAACCTAATGCTATCCTAAGTGTCCCTTTGACAAGGTTAGAGACCTTTTATTCAGAGGCATTTTTGGATAGTTTTAGCCTCTTGGGAATCTGCTTTTCTTTTGCTTATCTACTCTTTTAACATACGAAGCAGTTAAATATAAGGAAAAAATTAGCCAAGTTGCATAAATATTCAAGAGCTACACTTCTACATCTAGCCTAGTTGCCTTCTTAACGAATAACTGAATTTTAATCTCCCCAATTTTATTTTTATTGAAGGCATGCAATACTGTTTAGCCAACTATTCTGTTTATTAGTTCGATTGAACATCCATCGTAGATCGCAAGATGGACGGCCGCCGACGCAAACGCGATGAGTTTTGTTTTCAATCTAATGAATAGTTTTGTAAGCTTTCCATAAAGTTCGATAAGATAATACACCTGCTGATTACGTACTTAGAGATAAATATACGAGCGTAAATTTCGGTACTAGGTGGATTTATCGTACATTGGCTCAGTAAAGATGGATCCATTTTGTGTGCACGTAGTGTGCTTGTTACAGAAGAAAATAGTTTGTCTTAAATTTTTATTCATAAAAACTGGAAATTCTCGATTTTTGTGAAGAAGCCCAAAGACGTCTACTGCTACTGCTGCAACTGAGCGTCTCGCATTCTTCGGATATCCGTCACCCTCACCAGGTCATCGGTTCATCTTGAGGCCCAACAACGCTGCGTCTTCCGGTACGCAATCGCCACTCCGGAACTTTTCGTTCTTATCGACCATCTGTTCTGCGTGCAATGTGCCCTTGGTGATTCTTCGAGCTATGTCAGTAACTTTGGTTCTCCTGCGGATATCTTCATTTCTGATGTGATCACGCAAGGAAACTCCGAGTCTTTCCATCGCCCTTTGGGTATTCTTATGAGTTTATTTCTCTTTCAGTCTTATGAGGCTCATTGAAAGCGACCACGACTTAAACTTAGATAAAAACAAAATTAAAACGCAAGTCAACCCGTAATAGCTCATTATGCCAGTCAATGTAATAACAAGCTGACTGGACCATCAACTTTGCTGTAGCCATAACCTTTTCTTCTAATACCAACCACGATTAACCGCAAACTAACTTGAATAAGGATCTTGTTTGATCTCATCACAACACAATGATTTCAAATACCAAACCTACCGCCAAGAATCTAATTTCTAAGGATATTTTACCAACTTACTTTTACATTCCAACCACACAACATTCAACCCTATTAGTGTTCAATAGGATTGCTTTAAACAGCAAATTGACAGACAATTGTTTATTAACAAAATATGCATCGTAATTATATCCAATCAGCATGTTTGTCCGTCAATCTGTCAATCAAACGTCATGTCTGGCATTGAAGAGATCTGGATCAGTGATCGGGCGATACGAATAGATCGATATTGAAGCAAAAAATGGGTCAGACGGATTTTTAAAAATTTAATTACATAAGAAAACATTACGCCTATGTTTTTCCCGAAGAGTTTACAGAAGTGTTTGTACCAAAAGAAAAGAAAGAAAGAAAATACAGTAAAGGTAGAACTACACACATTGGGCATACGTGGGCCACGCCGATCTGGACGCGTCGGTCTCCACACATTTTATATGGCAACTAGACTTGTAGAGCTACATTAGATCCACGCCACGCGACGCGACTCTTCTTACACATCAGGCGTGGGCCACGTATGCGCCGCGCCGGTCTAATGTAGTTCCTGCTTTATTCACACACACATACATCTCATAATTTTTTAACCAATTCAATATTATAAAATATTAGTTTTTACTACTTGTGTTCCTAGTTTCTAAGCTTAAATATTCGCACGCAATGTATTGATTAATTTGTTTTTAAGTATACTATGTGTATTTAAGTCTTATGTCTATGGTCACTTACCCACTAAAATTGCCCAACTTAGGACTCAAACCCGGAACCTCTAGCTCCACTACATTAGACCTTAAGACAGTATCGAATAATAAATGTCAGTAATGTTTCATGTGACATCGTATTGACGTTATTGACACCGTTGACATTTAAGGGTTAAGCGACTGTGAGAGAATACGGGCCTGCCCTGCTAGCGTCGAGGTCAGAGACGGGATTGGTGATTGCAGTCGTAGGTTATCAGTGTCTGTGGGTGCAGGTGGATGCAGTTGCGAGAGATATTCTAATTGCCTTGAGAGTTGTGCACAGATCAATGAGTAGAGTCTTGCTAGATAAATTGACATTAGTGACATTCATTGTCAAAATTGCAATAAATCTTTAAATAGCTTCATTCACTGGGTTCATTGGCGTGAAAGTAGAAAGTTATCCTAAAGCAACATGCTCCTGGGGTGAAAAGTGACTTGTCCAATTCCAGTTTATACGTGTACAAGCAAATCCCTTCAGCTGTTTGAGCGTGAAAAGGTAACACACACACACACACCACTTTCACCCTGATTATATGTAGATATTAGTGAGATAAGTTGATAACCTCTTCCTTTTTGAAATCAGTTAAAAAATCGCTCTTTCTTGTTTCATCGAGAGCGAGAGAAGTTATTTGATGATTTCCTACCATTAACATAAATAAAATGGACCTTTTTCGTACTAATAAAACATTAAGCTAAACATCAATCCAATTATTTAAACGCTAAATAATGAGAGGTGACATTGACCAGACAGCCTAGACCATACACAAAGCTACATTCTATTAGCGATAACGATTATTATCAAAATCAGTGATAACAGTTATCGTAAGTTTAATATTTAGGTGATTGACATGCGTCATTTAACGTCGTGGTCAATCTCAAACTATTTGTAAGACTTTCTAAGTATATTTAGGGCATTACTGACAACTCTGTGATCGAATCAGGAATGAAGATATCCGTAGAAGAACCAAGGTTACCGACATAGCACGAAGAATCGCCAAACTTAAGTGGCAATGGGCAGGGCACATTGCTCGCAGAACAGATGACCGTTGGGGCCGAAAGGTTCTGGTGGGTCTGGTGGCGACCACGTACCGGAAGACGCAGCATTGGAAGGCCTCCTACAAGGTGGAACGAAGGCCTGGTGAAGATTGCGAGATACCGTTGGATGCGAGACGTACAGGATCGTTCATTGTGGCGACACTTGGGGGAGGCCTATGTCCAACAGTTGACGTCTTTCGGCTGAAATTGTGATGATGATGACGCTTTATACATCAGAAAGCACGTAAAGTGGTTGGTCCCGGTTGTCATTCCAAGATTTTTGACAGTCGTTACAGGTAGTCAGACACCAAAAAGTTTAATCATCAGTCTGTACAAGGAGAAACGTGTTGCCCAGTAACTGGGTTGTGGAGATCTGATAGTCAATCGCACCATGGGATTCAGCCACATTTGGTTCGACTGGAAGCCAACCCCGTGGTAGTTGGGAAAAAGCTAAAGAGGTGATGGAATCTCAAACTTTGAATTTTTCACAATCAACATTTGTTAAATAAAATATCACTATTTACACCCACAGATCCAAATTAGATCAAAATATTATAAGGTGCCGCACAGTTTCTATCTAATTTAAATAAAAAACTGTTTTAAATCTAAAACATCCAAAATCTGGCAACCACTCAATCAATGTTCACATCATCATCATCATATCAGCCGAAAGACGTCCACTGCTGGACATAGGCCTCCCCCAAGCGTCGCCACAACGACCGGTCCTGTGCGTCACGCATCCATCGGATTCCCACGACCCTGACCATGTTCACATACTAAATTAAAATTATAAAACAATATAATCCATTCTTAAAGTACTTCCAAATGTTTTACATTTAAATGCATTTCTTAGCGACGCATCGTCGCCTTTCTCTTGTAAAAAATAATTAAATCTCATCTCACGAATTATATAATTTGTTGGGCAAGTAGATAAATGTACTAACATTATTTTGAACATAATTAAATTAAATACATTATAGTGTATTAAATTATAATGAGAAGTATAGAATAGATGTAAGTTTTTAACATAATTTAATAGGAACATTATTGCAAGAATTGTTGTTTCTGAAGTATTATTATTTGCGTATCGTGAATGTTGGTGTTTAGTGCTAATAATTGCATGTCTACTGCGGATGGTTCATGAATAATGTCTTTTAGCACTCACGATGCGAGTGCGATACGATTTTGTGGTCTTCAAGCTGGAATCGTTTTGTAATATCCTTAACTGGTGCCATACTATGCCGTGTTAATTCATGAATCCCCAAGCGACCACCGGTGGCCGCGCATCTATTGTCTTACTATTGTGTCTCTAATTGACGGTATCTGAAGGGTTAATATGTGAGACGTACGAGTGAGAAAAAGGGATGGAGTTATACAACTTATATAGCTAAGTTAACAGTTCAGTTTAAATCGTAAAATGGATCGCGTTAAGAGCTCGAGCTCGTCTAAAAACTAAATCTAGAATGGCTTAGTTTCCATAACTACAGGACTTTGTCAGTTGTGACAATGACTGGATATTTATTATTGGATTTTTTTTTAATTCATGAATCCCCAAGCGACACCCGGTGGCCGCGCATCTATTGTCTTACTATTGTGTCTCTAATTGACGGTATCTGAAGGGTTAAATAAAATCTTTAGCCATTATAATGATAACCTAACCTAACCTTGAACCTTTAAAGTATTTTAAACTTTTAAAATTATCACCAGCGACCCAACGACACGACTCCGACCCGGCCCGAAAAAGTCGTCTCCACTAAAACTGCAGAAACATAGTGCTGTCGATTTTGTTTTATTGTTTATCGAGTATCGACACGCGTAATTGCATTGTTAACCTTTATCGATATGCAAATAACGCCGGCCCTACATCGCATACTAATGCTTGAAACTTTGGACCTAAAGACACTGACTGAATAAAAAATAAATAATAAATGTTAGGTAGTGACTTCCACACCTGACCTGTGTAACAGGTTACCAAGTTTGAACTATATCTATAATCTTGTTAAATATTTTAATTGAATGTAATTGATTGTTAATAGTTTGTAATATTTTTTGTTAAATAAAAGTAGTAAGGACTTTAGGAATTTCAATTGTAATTTAAAGAATTTGTGACAAAAAATGTGAAAGTGCATAATACCTTCGCAATTTCACCTTTTAACGATAAAAATGTATATGATATGCATCTACAACTAGCATTTTGAGTAGATTTTTTTAAGTGATATAAACTAGTGCTTGACTGCGATCTCACCTGATGTTACCATCACATTATCTGGGGTCGGATGGCAGGTGCAACTTAATAAATGAGAAAACAAATGCAATAGTAAATACATACTTAGATACATACATATAAATAAACAAAGCTAAAGTGAAAAAAAGAAATCAATGCGATCTCTTCTCATCCTTGTTAGTGAATAAATTCACATGTTTTTTGTCCAAAAAATATTCAGAAACGGAAACCTACCAACATCGTTATTCCCTCACAAGAAATAAAAGCCACACGTGACTTGAAACTTCTATTAAAAATTCGTTTCGATACGTTTTTTATTAATTAAACAAAACTGTAATAGAGGTCATTAAAATTTGCATCATAATCGGTAATAGTTCCGAAGCGTCGATATATCGGACATAAATTATATTTTATGTTAATTGCCGATCGCTGCGTCACTATTATGTATCAAACCAATGAATTGCTATCAAAACACTAACATAAAGTGTGCTTGTAATATGGCATGATGACAATTATTGTTAGAATTCGGCTTTTTGATTGGTTGAAGTATTTTTTTAGCTACGGTGATTGGGTTTTTAGCGATGATAGGAAGGTAGCTTCAATAATTTACTAGATATGACATGTATCTACAAAACTTGTTCCTTACGAATTGAATGGCTTGATTAGTAACTTTGATGGCAGCCACCATATTTGGCTTTCAAGGTGAAATGACTACGGTTAAAAGAAAAGTCATATACCCCTACATGTTTTCTTAGTTTTTGCGGCATTAACGGTCACCGAAACGCAAAATGCAACTAAATGAACACAGGTAGGTTTTAGTCGTTAACAATCTGTTCCTCTTCCTCCACTTAAAGCAGTAGAAGTTATTCGATGATTTCCTACTTCAATAAGAGAATACTTAGTTTAGAATTTAATTATTTATGTCTCCTTTTCACTGTACACTCGAAATCTTTTAAATATATTTAAATCAACATAATTCTAATATTTAGGTTTGATGTACTTAGACAAACGATGTAATGATTTCGATGACAAATTGAATAATTTCAACATGTGCTACACAATAGTGACGGTCAAGCTACAGGGAAAAGATAGAAGGTGGACTCATCAATGTTTTTGGGATTGGTGCACAACGTTTTTGGGATTAGTGTACAACGTTTATTTATTTCATTCTGTCAACCAACACGTTACCACTGACTAGCTTTTCTTTCACATCTAGAATCAATCAGTCAATCCTAGCATTTATTGCTAATAAACCCTTTACAGGCACTTTTAAATTGTCAAAAAGTCAGTCAGAAAAATGATGCTAATTGTACATTCATTGCATTGAAGATGCAGCGTTTGAAGGCCTCCTACAAGGTGGACCGATGACCTGCCCCCCTAGCCAAGTTGCCAATGTGCAATAGTTAACGCTAGTAGAAAGCTTCAAATGTAGAGGAACGACGTCGCCGACGTCGTCAGTACAAAAGACTGGCTAGGAGGGCTGGTAAAGTTTGCGGGAATCCGATGGATGCGAGACGCATAGGATCGTTCATTGTGGCGATACTTGGTGAGGCCTATGTCCAACAGTGGACGTCTTTAGGCTGCAATGATGATGATGATGATGATGAATTAGGATAACTAATTTCTTTAAAAAACACTACCTGATTGTAGCTTAATTTCCTAATCGGGGTAGATAAAGGTGTGCATTCCAGTTCCATGTTGTATATAATAATGGTCATCTTAAGTAATTAATTACCATACCTAACGAATAGACGATAGTCAGAGGCAGCAAGGATATCCATTACTCAGAGATGGCTTTTTAGCATATTATTAGGCGTTAGATTACAATAGGTTTCTATTTATACATAGTAAATTATGTGTAAACATGGGCTAAGTTAATGGGATCAAGGCAGAGCAGCAATGTTGCAGAAAACTTCTATTGTAGCGACATCTATGGCGCTACATAAGAACTAATCCTGTATTTTACAATTGGATTGTTTTCCGCGCGAATTGAATATTAGAAAAGCCTGAAATTATCTGTCGGGCAGTTGCCCACCAGACATGACACCCGTCTGTCTGGTCGGAAAATACTCCTAGATCTACATATGCTCTAAGTATATGTACATTCTGAAGAACATCAGCAATTTTTTTGTGTATAAATATTTAGGAGTAGGGAAAAGAAGCGAAAAAATATTATGCTGTTAATTTTTTTTTGGTCAAAAGTATTAGTCACACGAAAAAATCGCATGTTGTATATGAACCTATAATATATGTATATATAAAAAGCTTCCAAAAGTCACTGTTTCATGGCACTAAATGGGTACAATGGCCATAACTAGTACGAACAGTTCCTTTTTTGTGTGGGTAGAAAACTATCAAATAACTCCTTCTGCTCTGAGTGGAGCGAGAGGAAGTATCAGACATTTACTGAATAAAAATCACCTGTATTCCTTCAGTTTCCATTTATATGTCGGCGCCACGGTGACTCTTTTAAACAATTCCGCATTAACAGTAAATCAAACACAGAGAGACAAGTCACAATCTAAGATCGCTAAAAAACCGGTCCCTAAGTAATAGTGAGGCGCCGCGAATAGTATCGATACATCATGGAGTGGGCACGCATTAATCGTCGCGTCCTGTCTCACGCTCAACAGGTTGACGGAAGCGCTGCAGTCACCTCTAGCCCTTATGCCGCTTGGGGTGAGATGCAACTGGAAGTTGAGCTTTGGGTTCTATAGATATTTGGTTTAAGTTCTCTGTTTTTGGTTAAGAACCGTAGTATATTATAATAATATAGCCTCAATTAGGTTAATTTCCTGGATTACCTATGCATGATCCATAGTCTTAAAATGATCGTGCAAAGTTCCAGCTTTCTAAGTCAATATTTTCAGGTTGCGTAAGATACACATTAGATATGAATTTAGAGAAAAATCTCAAATTTTAACAGCATTTATGGCTAGACTAAATAATAAGTATAAAATACAGTTTTAAAAAAAAATTATATAAAGTAGTGCTTGCCTGCGATCCTCACCTGATGGTAAGATGTGATGCAATCTCTGATCAACATCTGGAATAAACAGAGATTGCTTGGACAAAAACCAGGGTTAGATACATTTAGTGCAATTGAATTACAAAGAATAAATTATATTATATACTTATTATTAGTGTTTTTATTACATTGCTGTTGCTTTTGTTCTACTTTGCTTCTTAAGGTTCGTTAGAAACTTTGCATCTAATTTATAAAGTATAGTTAACAATAATTTGTTAACAATAAGTTTTGTTTTGTATAGTAATAGAAACTTATGAAGCTTAAATGTGATATTTTTTGGTTGAGCACAAAAAATCAAAAGTTAAGCCACTAATTAAGCAAAGTTATCTTCGCATATTGTAATAATTTTGACAAATATTTTGTTACTACTCCATAACTTTTTACTTACTCATTAGAAATACATAGTTATAATATATCTTACAGCCTACGTTGTCCAGCTATGTCGCCAAGCAACACGCTACCACATGCATGCACTAACAGTAGCTATATACTATGTAAAGGTCACTGCTAAGTGTCATTACTGTAATTAGTGTTGTGACATGCGCTTTTGTAAGGAAATTACACTGTTAATCAATTTATAAAGTAGTGTAACACAATGTGTATAGAGTGTGAAGAAAGGCGAAAGAATATGCAAACATTTAGTAAGTCTCGAATCTGTCTAGGATATTTGTTCGTATTGTACCTAGACACAACAATCGATAGATATAATAGGAAACCAACTGAAAAAAAAAAATATATATAAGAAAAATATGTACGCATTAATCATAATTTCAGCCGAAAGATGTCCATTGTTGGACGTGTCACCAAACACTAGTGTACAAAAACATCAATTGACGAGAGCATATTTTACTTTTTATAAGGTAGCACGGACAATTAACATAGATGGAGATGTGGTAGTGTGGTTTGCGATTAATAAATATTTATTATAATAAATAAAAAGGCGAAATCTCTGTATTGTCTTTTTATTCCCTAGTTACCCCTTTACCTCCTTTTCTGGGCCTTTATATCGCCTTTTTATTGATCCCCTCTGGAATCATCCTGATTCATCCATAGACTTTTCCATATCGGTATCTTTTGTCTTTTGGTCAACACTAGGTCCTTTCTTAGGATCGTTTTTAATTTTTTTTTTGTGTCGTAAGACTCTCTTTTATTATACGACTATTATTTTATATTTATAACACAATCTTAAAAAATTAATAACCAGAATGGCTCTAAAATATTTTTGCTGCCGACTTCCATATTTAACAAGAAGTTATGATAATTCGATAATTAATAATTGACAAATAGCTGTTCGATCTCTGATTTATAGCAATAAAAATGAAAATCGTGATTTTATTAATTATGTTCGTTAAATTCTTCGCTATTATTATTTGTCTTTTATTACTAATATTGGCATACACACCAAGGGGGTTATTACTTCTTTTATGTATTTATTTTTACAAAATAAATTTATTGAATGTTTGCTGTTGTCGTTTTGCAATTTTATTGTGAATAAGTTACATTTGACATTTATTTTTTCTTGATGTCTGCCGCGGGCTACTAGTTTATGAATGTAATAATATTTTTAAAATAAAATAACTACTGTTCCTACCGGTTATTTTATAGAATCAACATTCCAATGGCTTCCGAATATCTAAAATCATTAGCCACTTTTTTGAATAAAAATGTATTTAAAACTATTGACGTCATAAATATATAATATGCAGACTATTAGAGATGACTCAAGTTACATTTCCAAGATTTCATTCTATACAAAATTAATTCTAATATTAGCAACACTCATTTTAATTTCGTCTGTATTGAGAAACCGGTCATTATTTATTTTATATGCTTATAACTTTCTTGAAATTCACTTTAAACGAATATTTCATCAAGTCGACAATCAATTTAGTGGCTCGATCAACATCAACAGTACAGAAATCACCCCGGAGCCCCGACCCCTAAACGCCACTTGAGCAGGGGTGTTCCCCTAAGCGGTGTGACTCAGCACATTCCGCCGCCGTCTGTACCCGATCACATGGCGTCTAGTGTTGTGACAAATTCACTTACGATCAACGATTTGAGTTTTGGTTTTGGGTGAAATTAAATTAAAAATCAAATTGATTTTGGACTGTTAGATTGGTATAGCCATGATGAATGATGTTTATTTTGCAAATAGGTTATAAATAACATTTTTACATATACATTCGAGGTCGGTTTTTCTTAGTTGAAGATTCTGAGAAGAAACACTGAAACAAACACTGAGTTAGTCTCTTGAAGTCTATACGGCCAACATGTAATTGTCAAGTCATATGAGAATTACTGTCATGCAGAGATGGTCTTTTGTGGAAAAAACCCTACAGATCTGCGTGGACCTGTCCGGTCTGTCAGTAGTCAGTCATGATAATGAAAAAGTAATTAATTCATGAATATTCATCATCATCATCATCATATCAGCCGAAAGACATCCACTGTTGGACATAGGCCTCCCCCAAGCGTCGCCACAACGACCGGTCCCGTGCGTGTACATGTATATTATTCATAGAATTTTCTATCAAACCTAAATTGGTTGGCGTTTGTCTGAAGTTAAGTTTTCTATTTGTTTTCACAGTCGTACACGAATTGTTGAGTCGATCGTTGTCATGTGCCGTGTATGTGTCGTTTCAGTTCTGGTTGAGAATGTCTAAGGCATTAAGTCCACCTTTTTACATTTGTGTTGCATGAAGTTCTAGTAAATAAATAAATATTTGCTCTGCAGTAAGAACCATAACACGATCTAAAAAAACATCAAAATCGACTCCACCTTTGTGCGTCACATCTAACATGACACTACCATTCAAAGTCTACTTTCAACTCAAAAGGAGCACTCAAGTCAAATCTCAGCGACCATCTTTCACCATCTGATCCAAAACCGATGACGTCACGTCTCATCAATGGCCTGGGCCATAATACATCACTCCAGGCCATAATACATCACTCCAGGCCTTTCTGAGGCCTTTCTTCAGGCCCTTTTCTGGCAAACAACATCATTTGTTATAGTCAGTGTTATATTTTTTCTATACGAATTGGAAGCGTAGTGTTAATAAAATCGCACTTCATTCGTTTTTGTGGATCATCGTCACTTAACAGTAGGGTGGCTGTGAGGTTGGACGATTGAGGACTTTTTAGTTGAAGAAGTTTAGTTGTTGAAGGATTTGACTGATTTTTAAGTCTGTGGTTTGTGTATGTAGACAAAGTTTGAAACATAATACATACTTCTTGTTTTCGTGTTAATTTAAGAACTACATACTAATTTTGTCTGATCAGTATTTAGAAACCTGTATAGTGATATCATTGGCCTTTTTGAAATCCATAACAATATAGGGAATTCACTAAAGGTTGAGTTGTGAAAGCACAGTTTTAATAAATAATTATTATAATATAAGAAAAAAAAATGTATAAATTAAAAAGAAAATTAAAAGACATTCTTAGAGCTTTAATTCTTTAATTCTTTAATGTACACTATAAAAACTTATAAAATAGGTGGATAACAAAATTCATGTACACAGGCGAGCTTAACTCAAGGATGAGTTTTCTTCCAGCAAACCTTTAAGCGATAGAGAGAGATGATAGAGGGTGGGGTCCAGTGCACAATTTGAAAATTAGAAATACTATGAATAAAATAATAAGACATAAATAAGTATAACTACATACATAAATACACACATACTATATAATATTATAGATAGATATATATATATATATATATATATATATATATATACTATGTCATTGAGAGAGGAAATGCTCTTTAATTTTCCTCTTGAAAACATCTAAAGAAGGGCTGTCACGTAGGGAGTGCGGAAGGGAATTCCACAGACGCACTGCAGTGACAGTGAAGGAACCATCATAACGACTAGATGTGTGAAACGGGGTACGAAGAAGAAGAGAATTTGCAGTGCGGCAGGGTTTACCCCGCGGGACGAAGTACTCAAAGCGTTCACGAAGGTATTGTGGAGAATTAGAGTTGTGCAGGATAGTGTAGAGAAGAGATAGGATATGGGTATCACGGCGACGCCGAATCGGCAACCACTTCAATCTGGCCCGAAAATCCGACACATGGTCGTATTTGCGGAGGCCAAAAATGAAGCGGATGCACAAGTTCTGCAGTCGCTCGAGTTTGTTAAGGAGAACCTCCGTTGCATCTAGAAAACAGACATCCGCATAGTCTATTAGCGGTAGAAGAAGAGATTGCGCAAGAGTGACCTTAGTATGAAATGGTAGGAATTTTTGGAGACGTTTAAGGGACTGAAAAGAGTGGAAGACCTTCCTACTAACATCCGCTATATGGACATCCCAAGAAAGGCTAGTGTCTATATGGATGCCTAGATTCTTAGCACTTTTCGAGTAAAGTATGGGTACTGAGTTATAGACTACTGGTGGGAGAGACTGATGTTTCAATAAGCTAAGCATATATCTGCCACCAATAATGAGCGCTTGAGATTTATTTGGATTCAGTAAGAGTCCAAAGGACTTGGCCCACTTGTTGATATTTTTAAGGTCATCATTGATGGCAGCTATAGTCTCAACGAGTTCGCCGACTTTAAAATGACGATAAGTGACGATGAGTGAGCTTGAAAACTTATATATTTTTTATGTGATAATTTAGGAACCTATAGGGCCACAATAAATCTTTGGAAGAATTCCGCAAACTTGCTTTAGGTAGGTATTCTGTTGCATAGATATAGGTTCACCTTACTTTAATAATTAAGTTATATATTTTCACTGTTATACATACTGATTCGCTATTGTCATTTTTTTTTCTATTCAATGAAATTAAAAAATATTTATTTCACATAGGCATGGCCACTTATAAATCGTCAGAAACAAGGGTACGATACCAATTAGTTGTATTCTTTGAAGAAAAACCGGTAAGGAACTCACCATAGAGTTCCTTAATCTTTTTTATACAAATAAACATGCTGATATTTTCACAAGACTGTCCCGCCCGTCATCACCAACGTACACACCCTAGCGCTCAACAGGGTTGAGTCGTCGAGTCACGCCGGGCGGTAGTGCCGCTCGGGTTGAGTTCGTGTTAAAGGCGCAGCTCACACCTGACGCTAAGAGTTGAGTCAGCTGCTTAGAAGATTAGCTCGTGTAGATGCTATCGGGTAATGATGTTAGCAATTGCTTATGTGTTGGAGCTAGCTGTAATTGGTTAAACGGCTGTTGATTTTTGAAGAGAGAGCTGTTATCGTGTATAAATAATATAAGGCAGTTTTTTTTTTATTTACATGAGGAATTGTCAAATGATTTTTCCCGCCCTGGAGCGCAAGAGAATGTCAGACTTTTAATGGCTAAATCCCACTGCAGTGTTTCTTCAACTCCTGTGACCAATTCGCAGCCCTGGCAGGTATCGGTCCTAACTGGCTCCTTCAATTTTGCTGACATCTCTTTGATGCGTACTTGGAACTCTATGCACCATGGACCCGGGCTTGGTCTTTACTGGACGGTCAGACGCCGAGCTACCCATTGCTCACCGCTCCGCTCACAAGCCCGCGCCTGTGGTTGTGATGCAATTATGCAAATTACAGTGTTATTTTTTTTAACCCAAAAATTAAAACGACTACACACGACTCGATAGAGAACGACTTGTTGCATTAGACCTGCCTATGTACCACTACTGCAGATGAAATTTAAATTAACTTATAGTGCAGAAGTTATGGACACTATCAAGTAAAAATAAATAAATAAGGTAATCGATTTGAGACTTTTTTTATTGTTGATAGGTTTGCGCTTGACCGCTATCTCACCTAATGGAAAGCGAAGTTGTGATCGACGATGGAGCGCACTTACCTAGAAGTAACCTATTCACTCTTGACTTAAAGGTTGTAGCTATCAGGAAGCACAGACTCCATCCATTTTATTTTATTTCTTTCCGATTATAATTTGGGTGTCTTCAAGGCTAGAGTGAATAGGCTCTTAATATACTAGTGCGCTTCACCATCAGGTGGGATCGCAGTCGAGCACTAGTTTATAACAATTAAAAATGTAATGTTTGTGGCAATTGGCCAGTCTGTTTCATAGTCAGATGGTACGTATCTTCTCTCAACTGAAATTAATCACCATCAGAATCAAATGTCAACACCTATCCCACGACACCACTGCAAGCACTTCACAATACAATTCTGTTTTTTTTTTGTACTAAACTATCATTTGTTAATTTCGCCATACCCTTGAGCAGAATACGCGGCTGTCTTCGCATCCATTAGACCAATGACTTTACATGTCTGGCGAGCAGTAGAGTGCGTTATTGTTGTAAACATCTGTTTCCAATAGAATAAGCTATTATTCCTTCAGTATCTGTAGTGGAGTAAGTAGAAAAATTATACCTCCTACCTGAATATGATTTTTTTTTCAAGTTTTGCTAGTTTTTTACACAATCTAGCACTCCTAAAATATTAAATGTTTTGTCTAAAACTCTAAAAATAAATCTATAGCTACACTTACTGGATAACCCGTGCTTATTTCTACCGCTTTTAGGCATGTAATTGATTGTTTTTCACACTAGTGCGGAAAAGAACGCTAGCTCACCTTCGCCACAATTTATTGTATCAGGCTGGGCGTTAAGCGACCGACAAGTCGTACCTCAACCCTAATTTATTTATATCTTCATAATTGTATTGAAAAACGTAGCTCCACAAGCAAAACAAGCTCCTTTATACCCTCGCCTACGGCTTGCGAATTCCGCCTCGATCTCAATGATAGGCACAGCTTAAACACAACTTATCTATATGTTTAAAGTTGCAACAAGTTTAAGCTCAACACTCACTCACTTTTTCCTTTATTTGAGACTGAAAAATGATCTAGTATATTCTCCTACTCTGGGTACCGAGAGGGAGTGCTAGACTTTTACTAACTTAACTACTAACAGTGACTCTCGCTTCTTTCAAATGGCTTCCTTACAACGAACACAATCATATTATTCCCACAACACAAGACAACAATAACAATCCTACTCCACTTCCAAAATCGAAAACCGTTCGACCAAAACAACGAAAAGCATCGAACCAAACGTTTGTCGATAGAAATTATCGATCGACAATTTTGCAACTCATTGTAGGTAGGGGCCCACACAAAAGTTTTAATTTGGAAAAAAAAAATACAGAACTGTATGAATAGCAATTAAAAATCATCAATGGTGAATCAAGAGTGTCCAATGGTGATTGACGATGCGTAAAAAATGATGGAATCATTGTCGGTTGTGACTGTGTGGTGATTAAGAGCAAGGAGATGCTTCGAGCCTTTTTTGTGATTGATACTTTGAGTACCAGCTTAATTACTTGATTTGTTTGAGTTTTCTAAACTGTTAAGCATGTTATATTGTCTATAGAATATTATATAATCTAGTAAAAAACTCTTAACGATTTAGTAAAAATGACATTACCTGTGTATTGTGATCGATTACTTAAAAGTCATCATCATCTTTACCATTTCATTGGAGAAATTCCTGTATCTGACTCCTAAGATACAGGAATTCATAGTTTAGGAGTCAGGGTGTCAACTTTTGTGTACCTTTATTTATTGTAACTTAACTGATATTTAGCATTTTGTAAGAATTTGTTTCAATAAAGTATTATTATTATATTATTATTGGACATAAGCTTCCCCCAAGTGTCGCCACAATGAAAGATCCTGTGCGTCTCGCAACCATCGGATTTCCGCGACCTTTATCAGGTCATCGGTCCTCTTTGTAGGACGCTTACAAGTGGGTACTTAAAAGTGAATTAGACAATTACTTAAAAATGCGTACTATTAACTTAGTATCTCTTTGTTTCTGCATTGTGATATCTAGTACTCGATAGATTGTGTAATTGTCAACTAAATAATAACAGAAATTAATTGTTGTTGAAGGTTTATAAGCTCGCTATGAATGTTTTGTATCCCAATCTGCAGGATAATAGCACTGCACTAATCATTCAGAGAATTCCTCATCCAATGATTCGGAAAATTCTGAAAAGGAAACTCGTGGTCCTAAAAGGCAAAACGCAACAGTTGGAACATAGGTATGGTTATAGTCAGAAAATGTATGACACGCCCTTACGCTCCTCCCTAGAACAGAAGTAGTCATTAGATGATTTCCTACCTCAAAAAAAAAACATAATTTCGTTTACATGTTAACACCATGGATGCTATTGAATTGGCTAAATAAAAGGCAATGCTACATTCGCTGGTCCTTCGTCTTCTGTCAATAGACTGCCTGTCCTTCCTAGTTCTACAATCTCAATCTGGTCCTTCGTGCCGTATAACTGACAGTAGCACGTGGCTACAAGTTCACAAGCTAAATCAGTCCTGACAGGCAAGTCCTGTAAATTACATCCAGCACTTCATTAGGCAGGTATCAGCTCGCTACCCCGGCGGGGCAGCAGCCACAGCAGGGTCGGCGGACAAAACTGCCGTGTCATGACGTCGATCATTGTGACTCTGTGAGACGACAGCGCTTGTCCGAGCCGGGTGACGGCAAACAGCGTTGTACTGTTCCACTTTGGTCCTATAGTGTGGTTCAGGTTTGAAAAAGATTTGAAGTTTCTAGGGAGAAACTATTGAAATATAAAAAAAAAAAATATAAAAATGCAATAATATATTAAACTTTTGCATGAAAATTTAACGTGTAGATGTGTTAGCGTGTAGGTATGAGGCATTTTCTTTACAATACAAACCAAAACTTATGCTATAACAAAAACTATGTGCATTTATTATAATAAGTCTTATTTTTTTTATTGTCATTAAGTGAAAATATTTTAGTAAAGAATTATAATAAACCCATAAAACCAATTAATTAACCAAAAACAACGACAATCTTGATAAAAATTATAACGGTTACGTCGTTTTAATGAAACCGTCACCGTTACCGTCTATTTTATTGGAATAAAACAAGAGTTTTATTGTTATATTATAATCATTTAAAAGATATATAGACAAGAAAGAAAAGAATTGTAATTTATTTAAATATAATTTTAATGGCATGCAAATATTTCGTTCAAAAAGTGTGACTTTAAATTGAAAATAGCAACAACATTTTTAAATTTGGCACCGATTCTCCGGCTCCAAGCGGCGCCAAGCTTCCAATGACAGACACCGACAAAGCAGCCGCCGATCCATACAGCCGATCGTCTAATTGTGTGATTTGATACCAAAACGCTTTGTTAACCCTCACGGAAATCTCTATCGTTATCTATACACAACAAATTTATCTTTTGTGGCCGTCTTCACGATTTTCATTGGCTCTAATTAAATAGAACGATGCGGAACGAAGTTTTGATGCCAAAAGCTTAGAGATCGAGAATGCGTTGAGATGAATTGTTTTTTTTTGTGGTAATTGTAATTACTGTTATGCGAATAGTTTGTATTATTTAGAAGATTCTTCCTTCTATCACTCTTAATCGATTTAGATGGCTGGATTCTGAATATGGACCTATTTGTCAAGTCATCGGTCATTCAACTATATTTATGACTGAATTCTCTCTTATGGTATTGTGTGGTCATTCGTGTTTTGCAAAACCATTCAATGCGTTGCGAAAAATAATAAATTTTATGCGATGAAATATAAATTTTTACATCCGATGGATAGCATAATTACTCAAAATTGTTAAAAAATAACATGGGTGGTACAACAGTGTATTATAAAAAATGCAAACTTTAAATAAAAACCATGAATGTCACAATCATTCCCTATAATATTGAATAAAAACATTTTATTAATTAACAATAGACAACAAAATAAATTAGAAGTTACATGGTCCCAATCATAAATCCATCACACTTACAAGCGTTTTACGAGCGGCTTTCTTTCAAAATATTAATTAAATCGCCAGTATCGTTTGCAATCAACTTTGGGCTTTAATTAGTAATGTGTTCCCGTCACGGGGATGACTTATGGCATATTGGATGTGTACCGATAGCAGGGATCGTAAATATTCTTTGAGCAAATATTGGAATTTCTTTGGCTGTGCCGATTGGGAGAACCTTAGTGTGTAATGCAAGGGTTTGGAAGCAGCTAAGGGACTTACAGTAACTGCCTTCTGGTTCATTTTTGTCTGTCAATAATTTTTTATTTAAATTGATTCTGCAGTGATGGTTTACTGAAAGAAATTTGACAATATTCGGAGTAACGATGACGTCATTCAGTTCCAGCATTTACTCTACTGTGTTAGGATCAGCTACCAGTCCTATTGGTGGCAGCTATGGGTCTTTTTGTTCTGTCTTCTTCTATCAGTCTGTATATTAATAATAAACACAAGGATTGTGTTCAGAATGTACCATATCCTCACTCTCACTAATTATTAAGCTTCTAATCACGACCTAGTTTAATTTCAGCCTCAAAAACTTTGGTGCTATCAACATCTCACCCGTTCTCTATTGTCACAACTGACGCTGTTACTCTTTCAACCAGGTCACGATAATTATTGTCAATTACACTTATATTTACTCTGACGTTAACAGCCGTTATATTCAAACTCCTGACGTTTATACGTTCATCGTCATCTCACGGTTTAGCGTCACTAAACGAAATGAAAGCCAGCCGGGCCTATATTGTTTTATAGCAAATTATAATTGTTCTAATGCATGAATGTCATTTTCGTTTTGTTTATAGGACTTTGCATGTGTATTGTTTGCAATTATTTTAACTATATTTTAGTATTTGCCTGAAACACAGGTTTAAATTAACCTAGTTCGGGTGGTCCACTAACAAACATTGCATATCTGAACCACGATTATTTGCACCTTTAATAATATTTTAGTTTTAGTATATTTTTAGGCACTGTACATACAGTTATGTACACGTTCATTTTTTGTAAACGTTATTTGAATAAATTATTATTATTATTTATCTAAATTTGATTTGAATATGGTATAATTAATTGTAGATTTATTTATAATTGATTTTGTATTCAAGAGAATAAAATGAATTGTCAAAATATTAATAGGTAATCTAAAGTAAAATTTAACTGTAATCCTAAATTAATTTTGGGTTTTGCAATTCTTTCCAAAGAAACCAAAAATACCTTTAGCAAAATGCCGATTAGCAGAACTCTGATCTGCAGAATTAGCAGAATCAGACAAAGTAAAATGCATTATCGCTTGCAAAGAATTTAAAGTTAAAGTCAAACTATATATTAATAAAAAGAACGATCCACAAAACCATAAACGATAATCAAGCACCGATTCCTAACACAATAACCATTCCATCACAAAGATATACACATATAAAATACAAATTGAGCAATAAAACGAAATATAACTTCTATTACTTAATTAAAATGGCGGCTTTAAATTACTCATTATTAATATATATGCCATCAAATATATGAGGAATCTAACAATGTTTATAATGGTAGTTTATAACGTCTAGATCTGTTTATGATCTGTGCAGAGATTTACAGAACATTCGCGTGATGACGGTTCATAAAACGTATCTTTACAACTTCAGTAGGATTACTGTATTAATTTGAATATGAGTGACGAACAAACGTACGTTTCGATGTCTTGTTTACGATATTCGTGTTTCGATGTAGTAATGTTATAAGCGTTATTTGTGGGTGACAATATTCTGTAGTGGTTAGTTGGTTTTGTTAGTGTCAGAAATATTGGTCCTTTTGTTTGAATTGTTATTAGTTATTTAAATCTTAAGGCACACAGATAATTTTATGAATATTAGGATTTATTCCATTTTAATACCAAAACTAATATCACTTCTATGTATTTGTTTGAAATTCTATTTATTTTCCATTCCGAATAAATTACGGACTACGTAATTAAAATAAATTGGTTTTTTAATATTTTTAAATATTTTTTTTTTCGTAACATTAGGCATTTTTTATGGATTAACATTAGGCATTAACAAATAGACGCTACTAAAACTTTACAGTTTCAATTACAATTATGCTTGCACTGTATATCAACCGAAATTATAAAAGGAACTAAATGAAAATAAATACTGGCTTATAAGCAATTCTTGACCGAGGATAGGTACACTAGTTAGGAATGGATTATAGCATAGTTTTATAAAAATTATGAAGCAGTCTAATAATATAACATAATACTCTTATTTTGCTTTGCTGTGCTCAACTGTATGGTCCACGATTGTATCTAAGAAACATTTCACCTACTTTAAGCGTGAATTGTGAAATGCAATAAATAAATTGAGTATTGAAAAGCATAAGTCTCTAAACCTAAGTCCTCATTATTGCATTTTTTAAATGTGTGTGATTAATATGTATTTCTTCTTTTTCAGATTTTAATCCTGTGATAGTTATGGCGTAGGAAGGTGGAACAACGTAAGTTGCTAAAAAATAAGAATGATCAAAAGTAAACTCTATTTTTACCATGACAATGTCTAATACGATTAATTACAATAAGTATCTTACGACATTTTGAAAATTAGCGCAAAATTACGTTCGATGTAAGGCAGGCAACCTTATAGCTACTAATAAACAATGCATATTACCATTTTATAATTCTCAGCGGGAGAACTAAGTTTATTTGATAAGATCTAGCACCTCATCTCAATTATACTCAGGACCTGTACTTATTTAGAGCCCTGTCTAACTTCTTTCACCTATTTATTTTTTAACTCGATATTTGCATTCTTCACATACTTATGCGATGGATGCAAGATGCATAAAGCCGGTCGTGTTATGTCGACTCTTTGAGGAGGCCTAAGTCCATCAGAAGACATATTTCAGCTGAATAGTAATAGGTGCACTTTCATGCTCCTATTAAATTAATAAAACTGAGCTAGCGGATATTTATAAACTATATTCAAGAAATATATAGATAGAGTCAGATATTAGTTTAGGTATTTTTGGCAGATCAGGTAGATTTTAAGGCAATAATTTAACAAAATTAAATAAAATGAATTGTTTAATTTTAGCAAATGCCATTTTCTTAACTTAATAATGCTCCCATACACTAAAAACAAAATAAACCAAAAATATTAAGTTGAGCGCCATCTAGGGAGAAAATGGCCACATACAGGCCCAGCTTACATCTAAAACATAACTGAAGAATAAGAATTTTGTTCAGGTACATTTCTGCTTAACCCTTCGAGGAAAACAAGCGGGATATTTTGTCATTACCACGATACGCGATGACAACTGCGAATTGAAAAGATCTATATGGGTCAGTTCATACCGAAATGCAATGCGACGCGACACTGCGCGAAAAGTGACGTAAAATATAACTTTATTAATAACACTAGCTGACCTAGCGAACTTTGTATCGCCAAACAGTCAATTGCGTGGTGTTTTTTATATCTTTATTTTACTTCTTGAACACTTTATATTCAAAATCTTCTTTAAATCTTTCGATGTAGTCAATCTATTTCGATTAAACAAAGTTTGAGTAATATATCAAGTTGTACACAATATTTAATGTAAAAAAGTTATTTACATCGATTTCGTACATCTTACGTGATGCCTAAGACTTCTACAGATTTATTATATGTATAGATCATATAGATGATACATACACATTTCATTTCATAAAATTCGTTGTACCACGCAGCGCTGCGCCACGAGGCATCTCAGAAATATGTATCCTTTCTTGTAGTAAATAAAGTTATATTTTGAGCAGCTCTTCGGGCAGCATCGCGTTGCCTCGGTGTGAACTGACCCTAAGTGGTTCGTTGATCGACAGCGCGGTGCGTACGCGCAGGCGACGAGTAGAGTACTGTGATGTACTTGTCATTTATTGCATAGCTTTCCGTGATATTTATGAGCAAAAGAGATTATGTCTGATTCATTGTGGACTGGTATTAGTGATGTCTTAATGTGACTATCAGTCTGAATTTATAAACATGATTTTGGCATTCTTCTTTAAGCGTTCGGCTTCTACGAATATCGGGTGTCAAGCACGCTTTAGTGAAAACACCATTTGGAATATGATTTGCTATAACGAGTGACGGTCTCATATTTCGAAATAATTTTTGTCATATGTGACAATATATGGGTCTGCTTGTCTCAAAATTGTGAAGGATAATCTAGCATGACCTAGAACAAAAATAATCGAAGACACATGACATCCACCAACCTGCACTGGGCCCGCGTTGTGGTTTACAGCCCATTCCGCCTTCTAGTGAGAATGCCTGAGTCCCATCAGTGGGAAAATTATCAGCTTGATGATGCTATGTATATATGGGTGTGCTTGCAACCTAGGTTGTGCTAGTGATGGGTTTAATTTTTCCACTATCTCAGTGTTTAAGAGTGACTGCCGTAGTTCATCTGTTCTAAGCTTACCACATTGTGATCATGATGTCAATCCTTCCTTGTTCCACATTCAGAACTGAAACAATCCTGAATACTTCTTCCCGTCATGCGTAAATACTAATGATCTATTAGCGTCCCGTTGATCGACAGCACTGCGCGCGCGCCGACAGATGCGTGGCTGATCTATGGCTTCATATTAACGTTAAATGTTGCGTCCAAGTCGCTGTCTGACCTTTTGGTTGTCGCATAGCTTGGCCACTCTGGTGGTCTGCGAGGCATTTCAGCTCGGAGAAATTATAATTTAATACATTCCTACTGGGAATTGGATCCTAGTTGTATTAATGTCATTGTTTTGTTTGGCTGTGCTCAGGTAGTTCATTGGTTGGCATAATTGGGTATTATTGTAACAGCACTTACAGCAATGTATATATTTTTTACCAATAATAATTTCTTCTCAGTTACATTTAATTGATTGTGCTTTGTTGCGTCCTTAATATTAGACTGTCGCTATCCATATGTCTGTTTTAATTTTATTATTAAGCTAGGTTTTGTTACCGTTTAGTTAATTAAGAATAAACTTATTTACCACTAGTTTCTGCCTGTGGCTTCGTCCACGTGAATGCGGAGGATAATCCCAAATTAACATTCTCCCGGAATTAAGAGTGTCCTGAATCCTGGAATAAGATAGTACTATGATCTACCTGTGTACCAAATTTTATTAAACTCTGGTTGAAGGAGTAATAAAAATAGACACACGATACAGCTTTGACCTTATCTTTTTCGTGCTTATTATTATCAGTTTCCTCCAGTTTCACCTGCAGGAAAAAAATACAGTTTTCTACCCAAAATGAAAATCATCCCATCCCATTTTCCAAAGTCTGAACCAAAAACGTTAACAAAACCAAATCACCTATCTCATATCAATCCATAGTCCATCTACATATCTGTACGACAACCAAACTATAACTGTCACCATCCACCATTAGGCAATCTTCAATTATTCAGGCGACAAGGTCCCTAAGTTCGGTCTATTCCAGTGTGCGCTGCGCCTTCGGTCCTTGTAGCCTTGTAGCCCTATGATTTATGCGCTGATGGCTCGTGTAGCGATGTCAAGTGGGCACTGTGACGGTCGAGACTTACACATTTGAGAGCTGTTGGGCCAAGCCTGAGAATGTCACCGATGTTTCGGAATATATTTCTTTGTGTCTGCGATAAGGAAGAATGCACATATCTTATAATATACGAACGTATGTCTTGAAAGAAGACATTTATAGTGACAAAAAATAATTACCTGCTCCTGTCCAGTACAAAGATATGACGTATATTACTGCTGATAGCAATAACTGTCCTGTAATATCGCATGTTGGTAAAGTGTCTACAAAAAAAGCATTTTTGCAATATTAAATAACATCGTATCAACAAACGACATTGAGTCAAACAGAACAAATTACTTTGACTCATCATTATGACTTTCAGCAAATTGCGTCTGTAGCTATTTTGAGTTTCGACAAGACAACACATACGTCTGTACACCCCACAACGGCGCAGGGTTCAAGTAGTGGCCAGTGTAACGTGTGTCCAGTCATTGAACCAATTATGTCTCGGACACTTACGTACAGACGGACAGAAGCACTGAACTATGCATGGTACACGTCTTGTCTCTTCCCTTTAATGAGATAATTCTAGCTTACGAATACGATAGCGTTGATGTCTGTCTACAGTTCAGCTTGAACTGTAATGTCGTATTGGTTTCGAAGGACCAAATTGCAGGACATTGGTCCTTTGAGCCTTATAATCTATATGAACAGTAATGTGTGTTGGCACTACTTAAGAACGTCTGTAGCAGTAATAAGAACAAGTTAATTGATAACAAATGCTGTGTCAGTCAGTGACTAACGCATCTCAATGGATTGCAACCAATTGGTACAATTTATTGGTTTTAAAATAGACAACGTTTAGGACTCAATAAAAATGCAGACGAAAAGAATTGAGTTACCGTGAAAGTAAAATTCGCTCTCATAATTCAAGATGAACAAGACATACGTCCAAAACCAGGAAATAATTCTAGATTAACAACAAATAAATCATTAGTAATATTGCATCACATCAAAAGGGTAGCGGCATAAAACACGCGAAACGATCGCGACCCGCACCAAACTTTACGAGCAGATACCAAGAACGAATGACGGACGAAACGGCGTCTTATAAATCAATTTAATCTCCTCAGCAAAGACAATTGGTGCACTACTCATTATGATAACCAGTCTCCCAATGAAGAAGCAACCCAAAAATTCGTCACGTAAAGTTTAAATTACATTGCAAATTTTTCGTCACTTACGTCGCTTTTCCAATCGTCGCTTGCGCATGAATCAAGTCGGACGTCGCGTTTCGAACGCCAGAGTTGAATTAATGCCTAATGCTGTACAAAGGCGTGTAATCGTTGTATGACTTTTATAGTTGTATGGCTAATATCTCGGCGGTAAATCAAAAGGTACATAATTGTACAAATAGGTCGCTGCGACGGTTATTTGTTGTCTTGTAGGAGTATGTATTGATGCTGAACCTTATTTGGGAAGGGACATGGAATGGCTTATCTGGGGACATAAATATCGTAAGTGCTGGCGGACAAATTAGGACCAACCTGTCATAATTCTAAAGGTTTACTAATTCGATTTATGTTTGTACTTCTTACATATTGGTAAGGCTCTCTTTTGTCTCTTTTGGTATTTAATAGAATCCATCTCCCTTTCCCAGTGTCGGCCCAAGTTGCGAGTTCATTACTTTGTGTAACTTATTTCATTACCACTGTTTTCACAACGGTGAACGATGTTTTCCACATCGTAAGGAATCCGTAATGTTCTCAAACCAAAAATTCGAAGACATATGACGTGTACTAATTAGAACTGGGCGCACGTGGTGGATTGTTATGACCTATTCTCTCTTCTAGAGAGGAGTCATAAGACTGATTATGTATGTATCTTCTTATAATATAAGCCGAGCTACGCTATTAAGTTTCTTAAGATTAATGTTGGTATACGGTCAATATAAAATCTATCAACATAATGTCTAGTCAGTATAATTCTCAGTAGTAAGATGCATGTATAAATTGTTACTGCAACTTGCCCGACATATAGTCAAAAATATTAATAATAATCAGCCAACTAAAAAAATCCCAGTAATAAGTAATATTTGTATACCACGTTACTAAAAGAGTTATGAGTTCTTTCGTCTCACACAATCCATACAGGATTGTGTGAGTATGATACTCGTACGAAAGAAAATTTTGTAAGTGACGTGAAGATGATGATGATAATTTGTAAACTGTTTCTCATGTAAGTGACTGTAGTCTTCAATAAGAGTTTTCTTTAAACATAAATTCCTTTCCGTTAATTAATCAAATTCAAATTCATTTCTTTCAAATAGACCAAATGTAGGCACTTTTGGATAGTCAAAATGTCGGTCAGTCCAAGAAAATTGAAGCTAAATTGCACGTTCCAAAGCATAGATCTCTATGGAAAAGAACGTGCAAGAAACTCCATGGACACTCTTTTAAATCATATTATGTTACATATACTTAAATAAAACTTCACTATTACAAAAGTATTGCAAAATAGCATTCTTCAAAATTAGTAGCGATATAATGGAGAATGACGTCGGTATATTTTAGTGGCGGCTGGTTCTGCCATTTTGTACCGAATTAGAGCGATATAGCCATGTCTAGGTTAATCGATTTCGATATTTTAGCTTTTTGGGACAAATCTATAAAAGGGAATAGCGGTGTGGCCATATTTTTGTATCTGGTGAATCTTTAAAGGGCGAAATGGAGTTTTGTAATTTCTGAATGATGGTTGTTGCAAATGTTGGAATAGTGATATCTATAGTTTCTGGTTCTTCATCTGCTGTGGGCTAAATAATCCTAATTACAACTACATTTTCTGCGTTTGATTTATATTTGCAACTAGCTTCTGCTAGAGGCTTTGCCCGAGTGAAAGTAGAAAATATACATAGCCTATGTCACTTAGTGATGAAGTACCATTCTACTGGTGAATTGTCAAAATCGGTCCAGTAGCTTTTGAGTGAATTCATTATAAAATAAATATACATACATAAAAATCTTTCGTCTTTATTATATTAATCGTATTTAAATTAGCAAATATTAGTCATGCATCTTATTAGTTGTAGGTAATCTGTTTCATTAGTTCTTAAAAAATCTATATCAACCGGAGTTTCCAAGTACTTACTACACAAAACACCTACCGACTTCATCGTTCTGTCTTGATAAATAAATAAAAAAAAGCCTTATATTTCTTACAAAAGAATACCAAAATAAACTTATTTCTAATATTAACTACGATATTTGTTCTGTTTTAATACTTAAACTTAATTCCAGTTCAAAACTGTTTTTCTTTCTGCAACCAGAATTAAAGCTAGAAATATAAGTCTAAGACTTAAACGTGAAAATTAGTCATAGAACCGAAATTATTTTTTCCATCTCCCATTCAATCTTTCAAAAAGCAATTACAGAAATGCGCAAACAACAGTACACCGAAAAAAAAAATTCCGGTATCATAACAAAATTTCAATAAACGTAATTGGAAAAACGTAAAAAACCGTTGACCCCCCATTGTAGGGATGACAAAGAGAGCGTTAATCGTCCAAGGATAGGTACACGTTGATTTGAATCCGTCCATTGTCCCCGACTATTGTGGCCCGCGAAACGCAACCAACTCATTATTGGAAGATCCACTCTGGATTTTTGATTGTGTTACGCACTTGGTAAAGGAAACGCTGCGTTTTTCTACCGTTGTTATCGTTATCTCAATTCAGGCTTTAATCTTTCTGAATTTAGAATCTAGAAAGACTTTTGTTATTTTATCTTTTATATTTCCCGCTGTCATTTTCATTTATATCCATATCTGCTGGTGCATACATATCCTCTCTATTCTTGTGCCAATCCTGAGCCATCATGCGGTAGAGCCAAACTAATCAAAATTTTATCCTCGATGCCATGTCTGTCATCTACCCATACTCGGCTAACTACTGGATGACTTACATTTTTTCTCTACATTTGAGTTTCATTATTCGTTGCCACAGCTAAGTCAAAAATATTCCGTCTATTTGGTTTTAGCGTACCAACCGCTCCCGCTAGCGTTTAACCGCCCGCGCCACAGTTCCGCCCAGTGCGTTCGTCTGTCTCATGAAGTGTTACCTAAGTTGATCTGATAATGACTTGGGTATCAGCATTGTGCCATTGTCTGTGTATTTGACGGACCTATTGAAATCCCACCGATCTGATGATAGTAATGATTTGTTGTTTTTTCGTGACTTTTTCTTTATATTCCGTTTGATTTCGTGAGATGACGTCATTAGTAATTTTTTGAGATAGCGGGACTTTAGAGATTGGAGATTTGGTTTGGGTGTCAGCTGTTGTCAGTTATTTGTCAATTTGGGCGAAGTTTTATTCAGTGAAGCTTTGGAAAGATTATTAACTTGTAGGAACTTAGTTATTGCATTTGTAGATAATATTTGATCCGCGTTAAGAGTTTAAATCTTGAATCATCAATTGGGTATGCTTGTCGTTCTTTGAAAAAATTTGAAAGACTCAGTTAATTAGTAGATTTCTTATCTATTCCAGATCCACGACAACGAAATTCTCAGTAAAAATCATTCCTGGGTTTTAGTAAAACTGACCACTATTTTCATCTAAATATATTTTCAAGTGAAAAAGGTCAACCATAGAATTTAAATGAAAATCAGAACTCCAGAATTCAGATCACTGCGAGTCAGTCAAGCTAGTGTGTTTTGACAATTCACTAATCATAATTTAGACTCGAGACATGAGAGCAACACATAATTTCCCTAGATAACACACAACATTATATAATAATAATCAGTACAACAAACACTGCCTCGGAAATAATCTGCAAACATTTTTCATTTGAAAACGTACCAACAACGAGATCTAATATCTCGGTGTGACGGCGACGTGGCGACGTCGCATCACGTCCCGTCGTCGCCCCCACGACGTCGACGACGCAGACGTCACTCCGTCGTACGTCTAATAACGTCCGTGTCGTAGATGCACTCGTACTAACTTGAGATATTGTGACAATGTACTGTATGCAGTTTAAGATCTGTAGGGAACTGACTTATTTTCTTTTTCCTTTCATGTTGGTTTTGTATGAAGTGTTATGAATTTTTGAGTGTTGTTTGTTCGTTTTAGTACTTATTTAGTTCATATCGGTTTTCTTTTGAGTCTTGTGATTGAAGGTATTAATCATGTTTTATTTTGAATTCGAATATAGAATCTTTGTCATAGCGGTCGATCAGTAGCCGATTTATTGCTGAGTGATGAATTAATGATTGATGAAATAACTTTAACTCTTCAATCGTGATAATTAGAGATACAACAGAAAGCCAATGGGTGCGCGAACGCTTGGGGTTTAATGAATTAAAAACAAATTACATATTGAACCATTATCTATAGTTCTGTTAGTCTGATCGACAAGTTCGACTACTTGGTTGTTCAAATTGTTATTTAGATGTTATTCCTCGTACTTTATTGATTAGTCAGAAATTCATTATGTCCCTTCTTAGCGTGGAACCTAAAGGCAGCCGTGTCTAGATAAAGCAGTGCCTCAGATGTTTACCCCTTTCAATAGGCTTGTGAGTCAAATGAAATCAAATCTAAGCAGATATCTATGGCGAAGAATGTGCAAGCAATTCTATGGTCACTCTTTTAAAACTTGTTGTATTTTACAAAGATCTCAGTTACATATTTCTGTCGCTTCTGTCTGAGTAGTTTTATGTTACAGATAGAACTCTTCCTCCCCTTCATAAAACATTGACCGGTACCGTCAAAAACACGTCAGAGGTAAGATTTGCAGTGCGAATTCCGCCCTTATTGATAGTACATAAAGATGTTACCAGTGTCAATTTGTGCAGTCGACTGTACACAGTAGTTACTTTCAATCAACTCACGTGTAATGAACAGTCGTAAAATACGCATCATCGATCTTCGTAATCGGTTTAAAGTAGCTATTATGTGTTTATCTAGTTTTTGTGCTTATCACTGGGCTGTTGCTAGTTGAGCTTATTTAACCATGTGCAATTATCATGTGCTGGAAGTTTTTTTGAACAATAAATCGTCAATTATATTACATAGAGCTGGGGTCTTTAATCGCCTTTAAAGCATGTAGATTGGGTATTAGAGAGTAATTTAATTATTATCTATGTATATGCACAATTCACCCCTTTATCGAGGGTGGCCTTCAATGGCGATTCTAGTTAAGTAGTAGTTTTGCGGATATCTATACTATACTGATAAAAAATCTGATATATAAAACTCTCGTGTCTCGTTTGTATGTTTGTTATCGAACTGCTCCAAAACGGCTTTACAGATTTTGATGAAGTTTGTCTAAGAATAGGTTGTAAGTTATTTTTATCCTCCTAGCCCCAATACTATTCTCACTAATTTTTTTTTAATAAAAAAGAAATTACACCTTTTTTCTTTGATAATTTATACAGCAGAACCTAGTTAAAAGTAAAGACCGATTTTAAAAATCTTGCACCAGTAGTATTCTATTTTATTACTGAGTGATATAGGCATATTGTATTATTTTATATTATCACGCAGGTGAATTCACTAGCAGAAGCTCCTTTTTCTCACTGTTTTCAAAGCCTTATTTAACAAGATAATAATATATGAAGCATCATTCTCATCTAGAAACTCAGTGTAAAGAATCAATAATGCAACCTACCAGGTATATAAGTCTTACAATTTAAAGTAACATAGTATTAGCGGAGGAGACGTGAATGGTGCGCGGGTCAGTGCGGCTGCTGCATAAACTGCGTTATGTTCGCGTGTGTGTGCTATGAGTAGCGCGCGGGGCACGCGGTGTGGGCCATGGGCGACAGCGATCTTGACAGTGGGGCTTTTTTATTGATATCAATTAATATAATATAATATTCCACAACTATCACACAACGCCGTCTAGTCCCAAGCTAAGCAGAGCTTGTGTTATGAGTACTAGACAACTGATAAACATACTTATATATTTCTAAATACATACATATTATAGATAAATTACACCCAGACAAAGAACAAATGATCATGCTCATCACACAAACATTTGTCCTGGGTGGGAATCGAACCCACGACCTCCGGCATAGCAGTCATAGCCACTAACCACTAGTGCAATTAGTGCTTGATTGCGATCGTGATGGTAAGCAGTGATACAATCGTTGATGGTGAAACGCACTAGTTGCATTTTAAAATAAGATTGTTTAGAAAAGCAACAGTAACAGAATGTGAGATTATCTATTTATTTAATTTAGTGCAGCCACCAATTTAATAAAGAACCGAATTGAAAAAAAAAATGTTGCGGCGACTCCAAGTAATATGGTTTAAGGGCAGGAAAAAGGAAGAGTACAGGCACATACATTTTACACAAATGGAACCATTTTAATAATAGTAGGACTAATAAATATAATAATAAGAAATAAATCAAAAAAGGTTTTTCAATTTGTGAGAAATGGTATCAGAAAAGTATTCGTATCAAAGCGTATGCAAAGCTTACGGTATTAGTAAGCGTAGAAACGGTCACTATCAATAGGTAATCCATAAAACACATGGAATATGCCTAAATTAGATAGAAATTCGTAGGACAATTAATGAAATCGCTCCCGCTCCCTCCTATAACTCACGCTACCTCACTAATAGACCGCTGTCCGCCAACGCACAGTCCCCGTTGTTAAGGGCAGTGTACACGATCCGATCGCAATATTAACATATTCGACGTATTTAAATGTCTTCATCCGAGTGCGGCGAACTTACCGAAACGTAGGCGTTTACGGCCACTCGGGCCAATAACGCCTGAGACCAGACCAATACAGTTTTAGGATGTAGTTTCAATGGGAAACGGACGAAATTTGCGAACGACTATTTACGATTGTTTGGCGAAGGGCAGCTGTACTTAAGCTTTATCTGATAGCTACTGTACGAAATAAAATTCAATGTGTCCACTATAAAAATAATTTATAAATATACTCATGTTCTGCTTTTAATTACTCCATTTAGATCTGTAGATCAAATAAAAAATATAAAAAACTAAATTAATTGCTGTAATTACTTTACAGCAATTACTTCAATGTGCACACGTTCACTCGTAACTTGGCAAAGGTTGCACGAATTACATTATATATGAATAAAATAAAATATTAACATAATTGAACGAATATATTTTTCATTGCAATTTTGAATAAGTTATCGATAAAGAAGGTTTCTTCAACTGGTGAATAAAAGTGTCGGTGGAACGCCGGTGGTCTGGCGTATTTGCATTGCCACTCACGCGATGTCGCGAAACGTTGCGCATTCATGTACTGGGCCTTATTTCGATGTTTCGTCAACCGTGGATACGATTTATTTGCTTTTTAATATGGAGGACTCTTCGAGTACAAAATTAGGTTTGCTAAAGGAGTTTTTAGTTTGTTTTAAATGTTGAAAAGGCCATGTATGTGGTGATAAGGAAAACGTGAATGCGTGTGGCGGTTATCTTTTCTGGAAAGTCGTAAAGTTGGTCAGGTGGGTTGATGAGTCATTATTGCAAGTTTATCTACTTCTGTCCTGGTAGGTTCGTGCTGAACACCATGTAGTACTTTGGATCATAATTTTCATTTCTTCCAAGACAAGTTTTGTAGCATGTAAGCTAAGATTAGCTCGTGTAGTTTCATATAATTTATATGCACCAGAAACCAGAAAACAATAATCACAGATTCAGTTCTCATCATTTGTTTTAACTATTATCTAGTAAGTTATGAATAAACAATATTAATGAATGACTTCAAATTAATTCATCCGACTTGTAAGACGTCGCACAAATGCGCTGCTGTGCACTGACATAGCAATTGTTTATTGTTTTAGCTAGTGATGTTCCGAAGATGACACGCGATTATCGATAGGATCTTGCTAAGATATTATGTGTTATTTTACACAATTTCAGTGACTGATTGTTGTGAAAGACCTAAGATTATCGCAGACATAATTATCTAAGCTATAATCGTAAACGTAAGGCTTACAATACGAGTAAGCACTTGATATTAACGTCGCAATATTTCAACAGTAATATTACAAGTGTTTCACATTAACTGCGCGATTCGACATCATTTTATTGACAATAAAACTATCGGTCAGTAACCACGTCGAGCAATCAACAGATACTGCAATCTACAATTAAAACTAGTCACGACAGTAATGCTTATCTTTAAAAAGGCTACAAATAAATAGGTTTTTACTTATCCGTTTTATTTTAGCTTCGTTAAAAGCGGGCTAATTCAGTATCTGTGCGCAATTATAATTAAGGCGTAAGACCTCACACACGCTTAATTAACGACTGCCGATTAAAAAAAGGAGGTAAGGCGCGATTCAGAGGCGGCGTCGATAACGCGCCTATCGCGTCCAGGGCGGCCCTAATGAAGCTATGCAAATTGTGTGCGCCCACGCGACTTGCGTTTGAAACGCCGCTGACGGCCGCGCTACCGATCTTAACCGGTTCGCTCCGGTATTGTCCCGATTGTAATCGATTTTGATGTGATTTAGTTTAATTGGGCCGACAGGAGGTTCGATGTTTGAAATATCTTTTATCTGATATAAACTCGCCTAAGATGTATTTCTTTATTTATGTCGGCTGATATAAACCGCGAGCGGTTTCAACACCAGGTGCAGGCGTATGCCCTACGGTGCCACATGTCGCCAACCTGCTTTGTATGGCGCCATTTTTCTCGGGCGACATTGGTAGGAAATTATCGGAGTATTTTAAGTTAGCAGCTGGAGTACATTATGAATTCCTGGGTCGGCATCACTTCGATCTATCGTACTAATGGTCATTGACTACATCCTTTATTCACTATTTGAAACTTTGTCTTCATTCCAGTTTTCCCTACGATTTTTGAGTCAAGAATTTCATGTGGAGTATTTGTCACACTGTATAATAATTTAGTGTGAAAACCTGATATTTGTAATTAGTGAATTTGACATGTTTTTAACTCTCATAGTATAGGTTACTTATTAACCTAGCTAAAAATATACTTAGTATTATCAAACACCAATTTTTATTTTTTTATACAGCTTTTTTTTAAATTTAAGTAAATTTTATTATCATGTACTACAATATTTTTGATGAATATTTATTTATTTATTTATTGTATTTTATATGTTAACAATCGTTTTCGTGTTTACATATCATCTAAAGAGTCCTGATGAAGGAGTCTTCTCTCCTCCTCCTGTCTCCAGCCTATACAGTACTCAGCCCATAACCTCTCTAACCTTATTCAAACATAAATTTGAGTAAAAACGTAATCTTTTTTCATTCTTCCAATAGTCACTATAGACTGCCAACACAGCCTTCGCCAAATACCTATCTTATCTTAGACTTCCAATACCTACCCCTTCGTCCCCGTCACTAAAGGGGTAGATCAAGTGGACGATCGGTTACAATCACTTGGACCGAATCGGTAACGTCCGAATATCGATTGTCGTTCAAACTGCTCGATAGCAGGTGCACAGCTGATCAGAGTGATCAGATAGGGACGTCTTGCGCAGATCTCCAATGCAATTCCAAATTTTCAAGATAAACCTGCCTGTTGTGATGGTGGGGACGGGTTGGATGGCGTGGGTTTTGATTAGAAAAATATAGTTATAGGATCATGATTTGGGCATAGCATAATCAGACTAATAATGTTCCTCTCGCTGGAACACAGGTCTTATCTCTGGGAGAGGGAATGGGCCGTCAGACATCTTGACGGCCCAATACGGATTGATGGATGTCACATATATTATCTTCGATTCTTTGGTTGTTGTACAAACCAGTTTCCTCAATATTGGCACTTGCAAATATGAGACTAATGAGGCAACTGCCTAATGTGATGGCTGATAGAGAAATGTGCCAGAAGCAGACAGATTGCAGCGACCTCAAATTAAAAAGGGGTAAGGGTGTTATTGTATCAGCTCGCCTCTAGTTACGTTCCATTCAAACACAGCGCTACACAAACTCCAGAAACAGTCACTAAAACTGAAAAATCTTTTTTTTTAGGTGCGATGTCATCCAATGTCTTCTCCCACTTTTGTGCGGAGCGATAGAGTGTGTCAGACTTTTACTGACTAAAACCCACTCCTGTTCCGTCTTTGCTTTCATTCCAGGGCACCGAGGTTTTCGCACAACCCATGACTGCAGTAGGCTTCGACCCTACTGTGTAAGGTTGTGTATTTTCTTTAGGCGCGCGTGAAACATTCACACCGTTGTTGTCTTGAGCTTGAGGGTTACCGGACTACTGGACGGCGAGCTACCCATTACTCGTCGTCCGCAAGCCCACGGCTACGGTGGTTGGAAGTCGAAGTCAGTATTCCGGCGACTGGGGCATGAGGAGGGCAGTTCTCTCACGCGTAAGCTGAAAATATCTGCGTTATCGATTACGTTTTGTAGTATGAAGTAATATGAAAGACCTAGTTTACGTCAGGAGTGACACAGATATTTAAAAAACCGGGCCTAAAACAGTAAAAGCATCACCATAACTGTCATCATTTGATTTTTATGACATGCGGGATGGTAATCAAGCGGCTGTCAGTAAATATCATTGTATTTCAATTTGCAGTGCAACTAAATGGCTAATAAGGACAATAATTCATTAAATTTATAAGTGATGTACTATTATCATAATAAAATTCAACTACCCATTATCCAATATTGTAAAATGTGTAATTATTCTGATGATTACTAAACATGTTTGTGCATCAACCAAGATTTTCTGAAGAGGAAACCCGAAGTACTAGAATGCAAAAGGCAACTGACGGTGTTGTTTAGTCTGTAACAGTTTGACACACTCTCTTGCTTCACCCAGACCGGAACAAGTCATTAAATGAGTTTCCAACTTAAAAAAAAAACCACGCATTGACGGCTTAACGGATTGGGTTTAAGATATAGTTAGGAATAACTGGGACTATACGATCTTAATACATCCTGATAATACGTATATGCCTGGGATCATTTTCGACTTACCATCAGCAGAACCGCTGCCAAAACCTAGTGTCATAATTACCGTGTTTCATAATACCACCTTGAATCTCTTTACACCATTCACTATTGTTCCTCCATAACAGCTCAAAATCAGAACACCTTAACGGTATCGCCCTTCGTTTTGTTTCGTCACCCTTCGTTTTTTTCCGTCGCGCTTCGTGAGTTTTCGTGAGGCGTAGACGCAACTGTCAAGACGATTCGGATAAGGACTACACACTAGGGTGTATTGTTTAAGGATAGGCTAGGAGATTACATATCGGATAAGAGTAAGAAGTAGATTCTAGTATTTGGTTCTGGAGTGGCGACAGCGTGCCGGAAGACGAAGCGTTGGAAGGCCTTCTATAGGGTGGACTGATGACCTGGTAAAAGGAGAATCCGATGGAAACGAAACGCACAGGACTATTCATTGTGGCGACACTTGGGAGGCCTATGTCCAACAGGGAACGTCTTTCAGCTGAAATGACCATAATGATGAAAGTGAATTTCCAAAGACTATTTTTAAGCGATAAGTGATGCCAAGAATCCGAAATGTGGGGACTGTAGTGCGTGGAAATGCTGTTTCGGTTTCCCATTTTCAGTCCCATAGGTTATAACACCTATATGTACCTACATAATATCTCATTTTATACGAGTATCAATAATGAAAAGTGTAAAAACCCAACCCAAATAAAGCATCTTCCAGCCACTCTTACAACACAAAACATTCTCAAACAACACGGTATCCAATCCCAACCGAACCTTTTCACATCACATCAAAAATTTCCAATTTAACCGCATACATACTTCGCCTCCCTGACTCCTCGACTAGTCGCTACAGACGCCGAGTTGCACACGTCCGGATATGAAGATAGCATTCGGAAAAACGAAAGCGTACACTCACTCAGTTGTACGTTGTTCTTGCGACTTTTTTTTGTTTCTACGTTTTGTCGCAGCCGCGTTTTTTTGTCGTCTTTTGTGCGCTGTATCGATTTGCTGGGTGTTGTGCTTGAGACTGAGAAGATGATGAATAGAAATGTGTTGGGGCTTTTTTGCTTGTAATGTAATGTAAAGGTGTGTTTTTAAATTAGTGAAATGTGTGAAGGCATTGTAAGAGATGTAGGTACGTAAGTGCTAAGGGTCTTAAATGGTAGGTTGAAAGTGGAAACAAAAAAGGTCAGCGAAGCACTTCTGGGGGTGCTTTGCTTTCCTGGTATTACAGATGTTCATAGGCAGCGGTTACTACTTTCTACAGGTGTTCCTACTTTATAGTGTAAAATAAAACGAAGTGGAAGATTGGGATTCAATTGTGCAGTACCGAAACACGTTCCCCAAAATGTAAACGATAGAAAACCGACAGGTTAGCAACTCGGTATTGATGCTCAAGACTTGGAAGTTTTCGACTCGATGAGTGCATCATTGCTGATGGTTTTTTGTGCATCAAGCTGTTATTTGCCAGATCCAATCCAAAGATAAGAGCAGCATACATAATTAAATTAGGGCTTGATAAAGCTTGAGCAACTGTTTCAGCGTGAAGTATTGTTTCACCTTTGATTCAGTCTCTCGAGTCGTTTGTGGGAGACCGTACATTCAACAGTAGAATACCCTTGATTGAATTTATGTAGGAGAAGCCAGCTTTATTCATTTTACTAAAACGTAAAACACGCACCATAGGAATTATAAGAATGCACTAATCTTGACATTAACAACTCGTATCACTATTAAGTTATTTTTTTTTTTAATTGATGTAAACCAGTACTTGACTGCTATCTCACCTGATGGTAAGCAATGTTGGAATCGTTGATGGTGAGTCGCACTAGTTTATTAAGAGCCCATTCACTCTATCCTTGAAGACACCTAAATTATAGTTGGACGCGAAGATCACAGTAGGCAAATTGGACCAGTCCTTCGATGTACTTACTCTGTATAAACGATGTAGAGTAACGCGTAGTCCGGACGATAGATGTTTCAACAACATAAGGGTGGATACTGGTCGTACGTCGGCTTTTGTGATGGTTGAAAGGAGATGGCAGAGTCAAATTATAGAATTCCCACGCACACTCTTCAAAATGCATCGTGTAAAGGTACCCATTTTATAAGGTGGCTATTATTTACCACATAATGAAACGTAATCATAACACGATATTATTCAGTATACAGCAGGTTTACTACCATAATTATTAGTAAAACATATTTTATCAAGTTTTCGTCTAATTTCGCGACACTTTTGTCATTTTCTGGCTGTATAATGGACTAGGATTTATTGGTGGCTTGCAACTAAATCAATTTAAATTTAAATTACACTGATTTATCTACATAGTTTCGGAGATAAAGTGCGTTTATCTATTGTCAATTTATTTATAGTTTGTGCATTCATTTTGGTTAAACTAGAGTTAAAATGGGCTTATTATATTTAAGTTACAAACTTACAAAGTTCAGAATGAATTACAGTAATCACGTAGACTACACGTTATCAAGGGTATTTTAAAACTACATTTTTGGTAAACTTCGGTAGTTTTACATTTAAGCCCTTTAAGCAACTCTTTACTATCAGTAAAGTAAGTACCTGTGTGGTTATTGATAATACAATTAACATTCACAAGTTAACAATAATTAGCTCTTAAATCAAGCAAATTCTTTAACTTATTTGAAGTCAATCAACAAAGTATACTCCATAATACATGCTAAAGCTTCCCTATGCTTACGTTTTGTAGTGTAGCCTTAATTAAAGGCTACCACGGCTTGCATTAAACATAATAGGGGTTTATATTAACATTTTCTTCGACATTATGCCAAATAATTAAAAAAAAAAAACATGTATTTTTACCCCTATGTCACCTAGCGATGATGTAGTCGACAATGGAGCACGCTTGCTTAGAAGTAATCAATTTCTAATATAGATATACATATATGTGTTTATCTACTATTTAATTATAGTGCTCCAGATTGTAGTTAACACAGGACACCGATAGGTTTGAATGTGTGTTCCTAAATTGGTTTGTGAAGACGAGTGAGATTCCTGCCATTACCAGTGGTGTAGAAAGTTACGTATGATGGTCTGATAATGGAATAGGCTTGGTGGAATTAAGTTATAAAATTTTGATGGACACTCCTTAAATTACAACCAATAGAAAAATGCCAGACTAGCAACTCGGCTCGTTAAGTTCATTTTTGCCAATGATGCTTCTGGAATGTGAATTGGTTCAGACTTCAAAGAAAACACCATGGAAAAAGCATCTCTACCTTCTTCTTATAAACAAGTTTATTTATATTAAATATAAAAATTCATTTACAAGTAATGACGGACCATAAAATCGATGGTACAGACGTGGACAAGTCCAGTCGATTACTATTGGACCCAACAGGCGCGTAATACAGCCCTGGGCTATATTACCCTCACCTTTTACGACGACTGATTGTCATGTTTATTAGAGAAATAAGTTCTTGATTCTCTTGTTTCCTAAGCGATCACTTAGGAAACAAGAACATACATAGTGAACATTTTTACAAGTTTATCCAGAATTATGAACTATTTAGCAGTTTGGGGTTCTCAAATGCATAGTTTTTGCCAAAAAATCTAATGAATACTAAAATGCTTTTAAACATACCTAAGATACTTGGTTATTTCAGATATTAATAATTCTGGACAACATTTGTAGGAGCACCATTATGCGATTGAGTGTAAATGCTTGAGAATCTTGACTTCATACCCATCTCTTTCTAGTTTTCTTTAATTATTTTTGTGGAAAATAAAATCCTAATACCCTCTGCTTATCCTGAGTTCTGATTAAATTAAACATGTTATCTTTAATCAGCTGCTTGATCATCATCTACAGCTTTATTATTATAACGTAATTAAACGTACTTAAGCTCTTTGATTTGCGCCGAAGACATATATTTGCGGTGCGTGTCATAACCACATAAAATTTCTAGGAAGGATACGTAAGTAATACTGGGTTCGTTGACCTAAAAAGCCACCGGGAGCCATAAAACCCTCACATCGATCCTGATCACATTTTTGTAACCATCTGAATAAAGCGCATCTGCATTAAGTGTACAACCATCATACGATAACTATAAAACTTTTACAGACCCATAACTTTTGTATGTGTGTGTAAGCTTGCCCAACCGCGCGTGTGTGCGTGCCGCCCAGCCAATCACGTTCGTCCGTCACCGGTTGACATTAGCCGGGTAATATATGATTGAGGCTGGACATTTTTCGCATTCGCCGATATTTTAAAGTGAGATAAAATCGTTTGGTGTTTATTGCGAGGAGATTCGTTTCTTTTATTACTGATTTGTTAGGTATGTATCGGAGATAAGTATATAAGTTATGTTATGTATTGCGTTTTAATGACGGTTGGTTGACGGGTGGGTATCGAACTTATTGGGGATTCGGTTTCGAGTTATTAAATTATCAGGGGGAAAGCTTTTAGACTTCACGTCCGATCAAGTATTATTTTCTGAATTGCAATAAAACCAGAATCTTTCAATAAAGAATTGTTTTTATAAAATCATCATTATCTTCCTGTTTTTGTCCCATTTTATTTGAGGTCAGCGCTACACGTTTTTTTCTTTCATTCTGTCCTGACACCCACCACGCTATCACTAACTTCCTTTTCTTTCATATAACTTCTTACACAATCTGTCCATCTTTTCTTTGGCCTCATATATAACTTTAAAACATTAGTAGCATTAATAAGTAACATTAAAAAACATGTTGCCATAAAAAAAGTAGAGACTACTTCTGTTCGTTTTGAATTGATCTCGTAACAATTGGTAAATGTTTCATGATAATCGCCATTTAACCAGTATGGGGAGCAAAAATCAAACTTCCCACTTTTCTGGAGAACAAAAGACGAGCCACCCTATCTACAAATCAATACGAACTCTAATAAACAAACAGACAAACAGCAACAAGACTAAAAATGTCCAGCAAGTTGAGTGTCCTGCCGTCACGATCATTTGTGGACAATTGAGATTCATGTCCAGCCAAGGGCTCGTGATTCATGAGCTCGCTAATAAACGGCCAACAGTCCGTCAGTTTGTCATAGTTGCTATTGACAGGGTGCTTGTCAGGCTAGATTGGTCGCGGTTACGATTGTGTCATGGTCTGAATTGGTGGTGGTGTTTAAACTTGTCAATGGTAATTGTTAATTCACTTAGTGATAAAGTCTTTGTCTTGAAATATGTCTAAAACAATCAAAGGTTACTTTAAACTGTTTTCTTATCTAACGGTTCTGTCATCATTTCGGTCTCGACTGTGTCCATATTTTTGCAAGGTGGCGTTAAACTGAATACTTTTAGTTTACTTTGTTTTTATTGTATGGGAGCATTATTAAGTCATGGTACCTATTTGATCAATTTTAAAATCTCATTGTATTAAACTTAGTCGTATTATTGACTCAAAATCAACCTAATTCTGTCTCATCTTGTTAGAATCAAGATGAAGTACACATAGCACTATAAATAGAGATAAGAACAAGAGACGAGAATTCACCATAAGCCTCGCTATAACAAGGAGAAGGTAGAAGCATCTTTAAAATAGGAAATTGAGTCTTGCCTCGTTGAGTTAGAGTTGGTTACTGTTAAACCAATTCAACTGCTTCTTTAGTAGCATCTTCGAAATTAATTACTCTTGCTTAATCCTGACTTCACCTTTCACGACACCCACAACCAATGACAGAGTGTACAATCCAAAACTCGTCTATGACTAATGTCTCCAAAAAAACCAATCAAGTCTTCATCCAGCCATTAAGAGGCCCATCCATAATACATTATAATAAGCTAATCGACGCTGAAATAAATCAGTATATCATAAATATCTCATAATTCTAGACGGACGGATCTCGGCGTTGCCAAATGCCAACGGGCTAGCCAATTTGTCTGTCTGTCTTTGTGATTTGTGTCGTAACTGCGTAGGTATATAATTGGAGACGATCGATGTAAAGATGCGCAGGAGACTACATCAGATGGGTGAATAGGATTGTTGTGCTATGGATAGGAAGGTATTTGTATGGTTCATGTACTTTAAAGTTAATTTAGGTGAACTGGATTTCAAATTGTATCCACGCCTCCTGAATTAGGAACACTTGAAACTGTCTAGTACAAATTATTTGTTAGATTAGATGCAGTTTAGATAAATGCTAGAATCTATCGAGCATTTGTCTAACAGTGTGCGAGGGTTGACCATAATGATAAGCGAAGTGAGTAGAAAGCCTGTCAAGCTTAAATAAAATCGGGCAGTGACGTTAGCTACATGTATAGTGACTGTTGAGCAAGAGTGTTCACGCAGTTGGTTCCAGTAGATGGAAAGAGCACTGACGAGTTTGGCCCAGAAAAGGTGGTAAGATGATTTAGATGCGTAACACGAAGACTGATTCGAGATGGCGCCGAAGACGAATGTGTGGGAGACCTTGCCTACTATTGCCCAGCTGTGCAATAAAAAGTCTGATGAGAAATGCCCCGAAGAAAGGAGAGTCGATTTGTGTTAAATATGCTGATCTCTAATTTGGACCTATCAGTCGAATTGGAAAATACCTTTCTGTATGAAATAACCAGACTCATGACAAACAGTATAGGCTTTATAATAGCCAAGGCATCACGCTACGACCCACGAAAGCGGAGCAGTAACCAAAAATACGAAAGAAACCGTGAAGGACGTAGCTGTCCTTATATGTCCCAAAATATAGAAAAAGTCCCATTGACAGCAACGTTCATTTCCAATCAAAATTAAGACAAACAATCACTACAGAATCTAAACAGTGGCTTTCTCGATCAGCCAGCCCAAGCAGAGGTGTTGGTCATCTTGTAATATATTAAATTAAACACGATTTTACCTACTTTCCATCCTATCAGAGAAGGCAAGGAAACTATAATGTCAGATATGTATCTTATCGTGAAAGTTATGGTATTGAGAGCAGAGGGTTCAGGCTATAGATAAAGTATGGCTCGCTATATATTTGAAGCCTTTCACTGCGTTAATATTTCATGTTGAACGCACTAAGTGTCGATTAGGGACCTGAATTGTATGGAGGTGATCGTGACCGCCGCATTTGTTTGTGAATATACCGTTAGTGTTATTGGGTTTTTGATTGGTGATGGTGGTGATTGGGATATTGAGTGGTTTCTCAAGTCAAATTTTATTTGTGTTCTTCAGTGGCTCTTTCCGTTCCAGGGTCACAGTAGGAGTTACTGTCTAGCTGTGTTGTCTCTCTATGTAATCGATAATCAGATAGCTTTTCGTAAGTTTCTTGGTTGTACAGTGATCAAGGGTCGAGGCACGTGAGACTTCTTTACAGTTTCCCAAGAGATTTTGTCTTTAAAGAGGTCATAAGAGTCTCATTACTTCTTCCCATGTGCCGATGGTAACTAGGATCGTTTTAGTGAGTTAAGAATCTCACACTCTGTTCATTCCCCAAAAATTCTCTAGACTTTTAGGGTTTGCCTTTTAAAAGGTGTTCCCACTAAAAAAAAAAAAACAATTCCTACAGTTTTAGTGAATTTATCAACTTCCGATGGATGCGGGACGCACAGGATCGATCATTGTGGCGACTCTTGGGGGAGGCCTATGTCCAACAGTGGATGTCTGTCGGCTGAAATAATGATGATGATGATCAGCTTCAGTTTTTTAATGAATGTATGCATTATTGGAAGCTCCATTAACCTCTAAATCGAAATCAAAGAATATTCCACATTTAGAACTATGACTAACAGTAACCTCACACCTACCTGTATCTTTCTCATCAAATTATCCCACCTTCACTCAGCCGTCACACAACTCCACATAGCTATCTGACCGATCATTACATGTAATATTTATGCCAGTCTGTTTGATCGCCGCATCATGGCTGCGTATGCGCATCTTATGGAGATCAAACTCCTTCAATTTGCTCGCATGTTAATGAATTCCAATGTTATTAGGTGTCCTGCGGTGAACCCAACGACTGACATCTACCTATGGAATTAAAATTGCAACTTGAGACTAAGGCTGTTTGCACACGACGCCACAGAGAAGATACTGATTAGTGTTTAGGTATACACCCAATAACAATTAAGTTTCGAATGTGTGTTTTGGCATCGTTAAAATTTATCGACAGTGCTTGATTGGGTTTTCTGTTGATGCATGCTGTTATGTGGATATTATACACATAAATATACACGGATATTTACCTGGCTGTCGCATTAAATGGTATTGGCGGACGATACAATATGGTATAAATATTGTGAAAGTTGTAACATGCGCATGAATAGTCTGTAGATAAAATTTGCTTTTTGCTATGCTTTGCGTAAATGTCACACACAACTTGATATGTTAATAAAATAAGCCTTACGAGGTCGGAATGTAAATTTATTCACAATTTCTAAGTTAAAACAGCATTATATGCTTCGTTGAGCTAGCTAATTATTATTGACATGTTGCAGACTTGTCAATCAGGCATGGAACTTGTGCAATTCTAAACTGGAATAATATTTAACAGCATATAGATCAGCAGTTATGAGTTTGTTCTAGGTAGCTTTGTATGCAAATAGCCTTAGACTTGTCACGTTGTGCACTTGCATCGCGTCACTCGTCGCGATTGATTCCTGATCGATATACACTCCATTCTCATCTTTATTCCAACAACACTACAGTTTACAATCGAATGTATTGCGAATAGAATCAGGTCTTATTAACCGAACAACGAGGCATCAGTATCCATCATAATTTCGCCTCATTTTGTAATGCAGCCGCGCGATGCGATATTTTCATATTCAAAGCAACTTTATGTGTGCAGGCAACATCACTTTTATTACTTTGGACTTAAGATACAATTTGCTGGTTGATTTACGGTGTGTTAAATTTGTTTTTTAAGTGCGTAGGCTGTACAGTTAGATGGAGAAGTGGGAATATAACCTGATGATGCAAATTTTAGTGTGTATCGTATAAAACGAACGAGCAAATATAACTAACTATCGATTAGGAAACGCTTGTCATTTATGGTGTCCGATTTGCGGTTTTGGTTCTACTCATTTCCTTGTTTGTGTGAGATAAGGAGATTTTAACCATCTGTTTCCGACACTGTAAAATTTTTTATATGAAATGATTGGAGAAGTAATTAATTAACGTCATCGTTGTTTGCTCATTACTATGTGCATAAAGTTGTTGTGAAAGCAAATTCTAAGTCAGCGAATTGGACAAGTGTTACTAAAATCAGAACTGTTATTTCTGGTGATATAACAAGGTCAGATGCTTAGTTCATAGTACCCCTTTGAAATATCATTGAGACTTCTATCTAGAATTTTAACTAAATTCGCAATAGGCATTATACTAGACAAAAATAGGCGAGTTTGAAAATTTAAAATTTATGACCAAAGCAAATATAGACAAGTAATATTTGGAAGGTCTAAACTTTTTAACAAACATTTTATATTATATAGTTTATACCTATATGATGCCCACTCGTTTACCTTGTAATACATATTTGACTTTCCAACAATCCTTATTACTAATTGAAGTTCTCTACACCTAGAGCATCAGTATACCAGTCATTAGACCAATAGGCGAGATAATGGTCAAGTGCGAGCCTACCCATAATTAAAAATAAAACGGATCAGTTAGATTAAAAAAATATGAATCTAGATTTCCTTCCTTCGCAAATTTTTTCATCATCATCATTTTAGCCAAAAGGCGTCCTCTATTGGACATAGGCCTCCTCCAAGTGTCATCACAATGACTGGTCCTGTGCGTCTAGCGTCTTTCAGGTTCACTGAAGAACTTTTTAAATCGCAAAATTTATAAAATGCAAAAATCCTTTTGCATCCACTTCTGTCCTCCATGATACCAGTTCCGCAGGCTGTTGATGTGAAAGCGGCTGATGTTAGACGCACTAAGGGTTTCGTCTCGCTAATCCGTTGGTTTCTCCACCATTCTGTCTTCATATCTGATACGTTGGCCTTCTACGGGCAACTGTCTCTGCTTGTTATAATCACAGATTTTATTGTTTGGGTGAATTAGGTTGAAATATTTATGGCAGGCTACATAATTGGTTTAATCTGTTGGCGGATTCATCAAATATTGTGTCAGACTTACCTTAAATCTATGTGATTTTCATATTTAGCTGTGACTATATTTAATATTTCGTCATGTTTGTTTATTATACAAGTATGTGTGTGCATTATCTTTTAAATAAATAAATAATATGGCTTTGTTTAAGTTAATTAACTGTATGAGACTTTATGACTTGTCCAGCATACTTTTTTTTTACTTATCAATCATCATCAAACGTCATTTAAAGGACTACTACCGTTCTGGTTAGAGCAAGAGCGAGTATCAGACTTTTACTGACTAAGCCCTCCCTGTGTTCCTTCAATATTGAGGTCCGGGGGCATGGTACCTGTTTCGAACCATTCCACAGCGCTCGTAGGCAACGTTCTAACTATCCCCGCACACTTTAAGGCTCGAGTGCGGGGACACTTAGTGGGCCCCGTCAAGAGTCCAGAATACTTAAAGCTATGATTTTTATTTGTTCAGTTCATATCAGAAGAGAAAAAGAAGACTATACCTACACGAAGACAAAATGGTATATCAATTGAGCTGGTACTACTAACAGTTAAAAAAAAAAACTCAAATTGTGTAACATTTTGAATTAAGGAGGAAATTTTATCTTAAACACTCCACAGCAGATGCAAGCTTACCTAACGTATGATTTTTCCCGGACACTGAATATGAAGGCAGCGTTATTTCAATAGAAACAATACTAACTGATAGTGTTTAGTTTTTTATTATGCCATAAATAGCCTTTATTAATGCTATTGAATTTCACATATGAACCCAAAATTACAAACAAACTAAAACCAATGAATAAACACAACATCAATAATTGTTTTACCTAACTCCTACCTATTTATGAAAACTGTCATCATTTGCGTCACCCATTCAAGTGTCATCGCGTGATGACACCTCGATTGTACCTGCTTGATGACGGCCTGTCAGTGACGCCTAGTGCGTCGAGTACTCACTCATTAGTGGTGCACCATTGTCATTTTATTTTGGACTAATTTTAATGTGATGCGGGTGGTATTTTAGGGTTTTGTTTGTTAGTATTTTTATTAAACTGGTATTTAGAGGCCTCCTACAAGGTGGACCGATGACCTGATGACGGTTGCGGGAATCCGATGGATGCGGGACGCACAGGATCGATCATTGTGGCGACACTTGGGAGAGGCCTATGTCCAACAGTGGACATCTGTCGGCTGAAATGATGATGATGATGGTATTTAGAGTTAGTGTTACAGTTAAGGCCGACGCCTGCTAAGGTAGAGAACTGTTTGATGACTGTAAGCCCTCGCAAAAGAGCAAGCGAAGGTGCACTGTAGATTTGTCAGCTAAAGTCTGATACTTCCTTTTCATCCAGAGTGGGAGAAGTTATTTGATGATTTGAAAAAGGCGGGTTTAATGGTTATATATTAGGTAATAATTAATGGCACTAATTTTCGTAAATGTATGAAAGGAAAACTGACTGACTGACAAATCAACGCACAACTGAAACTGAAAACTGGACATGAAATTTTGCACAAGGTTTCCTTTTATGACGTAGGCGAGCTCTAAGAGAGAATTTCTTAAAAGTTACCCCTTAAGGGGATGAAACGGAGGTCCAAAGTTGGAGAAACCCAGCCGCAGAGAGCTAGTTTTAAACATATAACTATCTACGCTTCAAAGGTGTAACTGTAAGGTATTCCATCTTAACATAGCACGCATTACTGTCGTAGACACAACACCTGTAATAATTATGTCTGTAATATAGTGTGAGAAACTAGACAATATTATCAATTGTCTTGTACACCTGTTTGTGTACACACAGTTAGCTACGTCACCTTCATAACATCAATACGAGTGCACTTGTCTTGATTGCCTTTTGATCAGTGAGCGATGGCCGATACTCTACAAAGAATATTGCATGTTGATAATATACCTACACGTAGGTATACGCATGTAAACTAAATGAGTTATGAGGAAACGTATGTGAGAACGAAGGGTTCTGGAATGGTGAACACGTATCGGAAAACGCAGGTTTGAAGGTCTCTCACAAGGTGGACTGATGACCTGGTGAGGGTCGCAGGAATCCGATGGATGCGAGACACGATTTGTTCTCATACAAAAGTAGCGACCAGAAAAATTTAATAAGATATTTTTAATACATGACATGACTAAAAAGAGTATCCAGGATGTTTCTTGCACATTCTTCTCCATAGAGATCTACGCTTTGGAATGTGCAATTAGCAGTTTTTTTTTGCCTGTCTGATCTTTTGAACTTTCAAAAGTGCCTGTTTTAAATGGTTTATGTGAAATAAAATGTTTTGAATTTCTGAACGCACAAGACAATATGGCGATACTTGAGGAGGCCTATGTCCAACTGTGGACAGCTTTCAGCTGAAATAATGATGCGCGAGGAAGAAGTAAATGAACACATTCTTTAGCAATGCATAGTCAGGTAATGTCATTTTAGCACTAGATCAAAAACTTTTTAGACATTGTAATTAGTCACTATTTGATCAAAGCCAGCCCTGGCTGCATCTAAATTTAAAACCTACCTTTATTTTTGCCAGATAGTTTTTTTAATTGATATAAACTAGTGCTTGACTGCGATCCCACCTGATGGTAAGCAGTGATGCAATCTCTGATGGTGAGACGCAGTAGTTTATGAGCCTCTTCACTATTACCACACCTCCCCTTTGACCCCCCTTTTGCTCATTTCTTCTATATATGTACTTGTTTCATCCCCAAATAATAACGAAAACAGTGAATATCGTCCTCCAATATACAATCAACGTCATTTCATTACACGTTTGACATAATTTTAATGATCTGTTTATCTGCTGATCATTCAAATTAATCAGTGACGTCACGCCGATATCTTAATTAAAAGTTTATTAATAAACTCCATTGGACCAAATAAACTGTACGTTTTTAACGAAAATTTCGTACGTGTGTGATTTTTAGTGAAGACGATTTGGAAACGGGAACGATACGATTTGACGAAGAAGGAGTCCAGTGTCTAGTAGGTACTCTTGGTTGACTGCTAGAATATGCCTAAGGTATTAATTCATGAATCCCCAAGCGACCACCGGTGACCACGCATCTATTGTCTTACTATTGGGTCTCTAATTGACGGTATCTGAAGGGTTAAGTTCGTTCTTGTACGTTTGTTGCACCTCATCATAATTTTCTTGTCATAATTCTCTGTAGCGCAACATGTTTTTTTCTTCTTTCTGTCCTGTCACCTGTCACGCTATCATTGGCTTTTTTTTTTCATATCATACCTCAAACATCTTTTCTTTGGCCTCTCACTACCTTTCCAGGAATTGCATGTAGTTTTAATAAATAAAATAAAAAAATACACTATTATCCTTTTCTCTACTTTACACCGTATTGCCATTGGTTACTCCGGTCTCAATGGCTTCGGCTGAAATACCAGTATTTTACATGGAGAGTCGCTCAATATAAAATATATTTCTGACATCCACAACCCAATTCATCTTGTTGTTTAGGGTTTATCGCAAAAGCAAAATATGACATGGTAATGAGAGCTTCTCATTCGGATCAGAACTAAAGTCGATAATTTTGTGCTTGTGCTTACATTATTTGTCTGGGTCATTCAGGTCAGCTTATTAATCAAGTTACATGATACATTTAAGAATACCCAAATGTGAGGAGCCCAATGCAGTTGCGTCAAAGTTACTACGAGTATCATGTGAAAGTGAGATCTTCACACGCTGCATAGTGATAGATATACAGATAGATTATAACACCATCTTTGTCCTAATTAGCAGAATAATTTAACGTTTTATGACATTGTGACACTAGCTTCTGCCAGCGACTTCGTACGTGGATCCTGTTGCTTATGCCAGCGACATTCAGTGTTATAAACGTAAGAGTAGACAAAAATAAACAGAAAGCTCAGAACTGCTAAGCTATCGGGAGCTACACGTGTTATTGTGAGTTAACCATAAAAGATAGACGTGTGCTGTCGTGGGACATTTTTTATATAATTTTGAGGAGAACATTTCCGTCATACATGTTTTCTGTGTAGCTTTAACCATTAAGGCTGCAAACGCGACGGAAGCTTAAAAAATGGAGTAATTTCTCCCGTTTCCCCAACATTTCCCTTCACTGCTCTGCTCCTATTGATTGTAGCGTGATGAAAGGTATACTATAACCTGCCCAGGACTATGAAGAATGATTGTACCAAGTTTCGTTAAAATCCATCGAGTAGTTTTTGTTTCTATAAAGAACATACAGACAGACAGACAGACAGACAAAAATTTTACTGTTTGCATTTTTGGCATCAGTATCGATCACTAATCACCCCCTGATAGTTATTTTGGAAATATATTTCATGTACAGAATTGACCTCTCTACAGATTTATTATAAGTATAGATAAACAAAAACATGGGCCAATAACTTTTCACAAAATACTTTAAACTGTCGATAAAATTACGTATCGCATCCGTCTCGTGAACAGAAAATGTCATCATATCAATATCCGATATCAAGGTAATGAGGGGACGGTAATTAAATGTCCTCTGTCAAACCCGTCGCCACGTCAAATTATGTATAATCAAAATGGCGGCCGTGACGTCAGCCAGCCGTTAAATATGAAGGATTTACTTTTATCTGGCGAATAGTTGACGTACGCTCGATGTTGACTTTTGGACTTTAAAATGAAATGATTTTAATTAATTTATTCTTTTTATGGAGTTTGTTTTGAGTGGCCATTTTTACCGACTTCCCAAAAAGGAGGAGGTACTACGTTCGGCTGTTTGTATGTTTTTTTTTTTTTTTTTTTTTTTTTTTTGTATGTTTGTTCGGCGAATACTCCCCCAAATGTGGACGGATTTTCAAAATTCTTTTTTTGTTCGAAAGTAGATAGTTCTGAGGTGGTCCCATTATCACCAAATTAGGATCTGATGATGGGATCTTGGAGAAATCGAGGGCAACCTTCAAATTTTATAGGCTCACTTATTGATTTTCACATATTTTATGAAGTATCTTGTGTATTTGCGTATGGTCGTCACCATCTCAGGTAGCTGGGCTGATGATGGAAGGTACAACTCCTTAACAGTAAGAAGTTACTCGAACAGGCAAGGACTGTTTTAGTAAATTGTTTTGATGTTTGATAGGGCATTTGCCACATTTGGTCTCATGATCATCAAGTCATGACCTGATGCTGCAGTCAGGATAGTCTGCAGAGTACCTAAGTCCTCGACAACAAACAGCAGATATATCGAGTTTAGGCTCATTGAAAACGGCTCGATGTGTGGATAAACGTACTGCTAATAAAGAACACCGAAGTACATAGAGACCTGATGCTGAAGCCAGGAGCATCAGGAAAAGTACAAACCTTGAAATTACAGCACCGTAGTCGTGTTTGGGCTCATTTTAAACAGGACTAAATTTTAAGTTCATTGCAATGTTGACATAAATCTGGCCTGATGCTACAGCGGGGATTATCAGCATCTAGTCTAATGACTGATTGAAAGATTTACCTTTCGGCTTCATCATCAGATCAGTTCGATATATCCTTTCCCTCTCCAGCATCTAGTCTAATGACTGTTTGAAAGAAGAGGGGGAGAGGATATATCGAACTGATCTGATGATGAAGCCGAAAGGTAAATTAATGTAATCTAACCGTGTTTGGGATTATTAGAACCGTTATGAGATGCGCTCTGACTATAAGGTATTTAAGTTTGACTGAGGGGTACTTTTTAGTGGTGGTACCATAACTAAAAAGTGTAAAATAAAAAAAACTTTTTACAAAAAAAATATAACCGACTTCAATGATAAAAACACTGAAAAGTATCAAATAACTTTAATTTTGGAAGTCGGTGTTAAATAACGAAGAGACTAAACTATTATAGAAACACCGACTTCCAAAATTAAAGTTATTTGATACTTTTCAGTGTTTTTATCATTGAAGTCGGTTATATTTTTTTTGTAAAAAGTTTTTTTTATGGAAACGATATAAATGCTTTCAAAAATCATCATTGACGAAACCCACTCTTGGGTGGAGCGGGAGACAGTGTCAGAGTCTTACTGACTAAAAACCCCGCGCCGTTCCTTCTTGCCTTCATACCGGGGCTCTAGTTTCCTTTCGAATAACCCCGACCCCGGTAGGCTTCGACCCAGATGGGCCCCTCCTGTTGCTGACAACTCCTTGAGGCGCGCGGGAACAGTGCGCGCCGTCATTTATAATAGGGGTGAGTGTTTATTTCATCACCAGTTCCCAAAGCGATGAAGGAAAACACCGGCCTGTCCTAGAACCAAAAATTTGAAAACTTGTGAACTTCCCTCTCTTAGAGCGGAGGCCTGAGCCCCGGCAGTGGGACCATTAAAAAGCTTGCTTATACTATGTTATAAGTAACTGAGCAACCTGGATATATCTCTTAACCAGGTAGAAATTCAAATTACTTAAATTGTTACGTTTTTGATTGCACAATGTGTCAAAATAAAAGTATTTCGCCAGGTCTGAAAGGTTCCACATTTCTAAACGCAAGCATTCCCGATAATGCAGTACAGTACAACTCACGTCCCGTACGTCGCGAGGCGGCTCCAGCGAGTGTCGTGTTACGTCCATGGACGTCGCTACCCGCTAGACGGTCTGAAAGAAACGTCATAAATCTATCAGGCGTGACGCGGCGACTTAAATTATGAATGTGATCTTGAGTGATTTGTTGCCATTGCCACAGCTTGGCAAAAAATAATGCCACTGAAATAACTGGAATATGTTGATGGGTACATGGTTTGTTGGATTGTGGCTGGGGGTATAGAGCTGGATTTAGTAGGAATAATTTTAGATTAGACTCAAGCCATGTCATTTTTGTATTTTAAAATGGACAATCTACATTTAAAAAAGCAAAGTAAAATGTTAGATAATAATATTATGCTAAGTGCCCACTGAGTCAAACGAAAAATATTCTAGACAAAAACAAAAAGTATTCAAATAAATTTTTCACTTAACCCTTCTAAAACAAAAAAAAAGTGTTTCAACTAAAAACTTTCCTCTTTACAAAAATTTACACAAAAAAGAAGAAAAATGTTAACGTAACGTTCTAAGTAATCCCGAGTAACGAATTTATGTATTTTTCTTGACTCCATAAAATGGCCGAACGTAGTAACCGTTTAATTAACAAAAACGTCAGGCTGAGACTCGGGGGGTCGGTCCGGAGACTCGTAAATCAAGTCAAAATAGTACACAATAATTAAACGTATGATGGACCGTGTTTGTTCTTATATTTAGTCTCTTGTTACAGATATATTCGTAACTACGTGCTATGTTATAGCCCGCTTTACTTTTGCAATCCTTGAAAACTTTTAAGTCTCTTAAAAATTAAAATTTACTAATGAATACATTTTGCTAATGTCTTCGAATGATTTGATTAACAGATTGTACTCCTATAGTGTTGATATCGATAGTGAAAGGTAAGTTATGGTGCACTTAACCAATTGACTCAAAGATTAGCAATGACTTTTATTCCGAAAGACATGAGGGTGCCATAGGTCCGGCAGCTACTTACAAGGTTTAAAAAGGTTAACGGTATATAAATCTAAAGCTTGATAGCTAGAACAATGGTGGCTCAGTGGTAACGGTCTCGACTTATGAGATACGAATTCAAAGCCAGCCGTAATTTATTTCATCGCCACTGCTCTCAAAACGGTGAAGAAAAACATGGTAAGGAAATCGGTATGTCCTAGAACCAAAAATTCTAACACATGTGACATCCTACGCGTGGTGGATTATGAGCCCATTTCTTCTCCTTGAGAGGAGGCTTGAGTCCTGGCAGTGGGAACATTAAAAGGCTGATTCATCATCATCATCTTCCTGCCCTTATCCCGTTTTATTTGGGGTCGGCGCAACACGTTTTTTCCTTCCATTCTAAAAGGCTGATTATGCTATGCTAAATCCAAGATTTCATCCCGAGTTGCTTACAGCTTTCGTTACTAGAAGTCGGCAAACAGCTCGATCCTTATCAACTAGAGCATCATTATAAATAAGTAGCACACATCACATACCAGCTGCATGCTATTCGATCGTGATAGGTTAGTCTAAGACTCCAGTCGGCTCCTCCAACAGATTTATGACCTTATAAATATGTCAGTCACGCAAGTCTTAGGTAATGGAAATACTCATTGGTTCGGGCATATGGGAAGGTTTTTTTTGATTCAGCTTTAGATTTTGTCAAATGTTACCTTGGACTAATTTGTACATTAGTCATAAATGGTTAGTTTGGAACTTGATGGCTTTGTGTGATAGTTGTGGAATATTATTATTATTGTATTATTGCAAATCACAATGTACAAAAATATCACGTCTTAGCCATATATCACTAACCATGAGGTATATCTATTGAAACAGTTGATAAATGACTCCAATAGCGTAATTGTTGTCTACAATTATTTAATTACCATTGAACGGTGTTAGAGCAAGTGTTCCCATCCAATCAGATGTATTGCCACAGAACTAAAACATCGCGTTTACGACTAGACCCCGCTCCCGGGTACGCTCGGTATTTATGTATTTTTAACTACGCTCGATATGTTTTGACCACAGACGTCGCCCACGGTTCCAGTTTTATTACCCATATATTTAATGACAGCCTGATAGAGCCTGCGATAAAATACCAATGATCAGATATTAGCATCGGTATTAGAATTTCACTCAAGCGCCATTTTGAAATTGATCGGTCGCTTGACATTTGAATTTTTGATCGTTTATCAAACAAGCATTATCGTAATTTAGTTTTATTACCAGAAATAAATTAATACAAATTAATTTAAAAGCTACAAATTAAACTAAAAAAAAAAAACAAGGAAGAACATCTTTATTCTGTCCATTCACAAGATCGAATACACTATGGTGTAAAATTTGCAAAGCCAGACAAAAAATTTAACAGATTTTGTTTACGCAACGTGCACAATTTGCACAGTTTTAGACAAAGACCGCCATAAATTATGCTATTGTCACTTGGGACAATGTGTAACAATAATTTAAAACTACGTAGAAGAGAATAATAGAACAAAATATGCGAGCACTTTTACTCAAAACTTTTATTGTGATGCCAGAATACTTTATTCTGTATTAAAATATTGACATTGCAAAGACATGTTTGAGATGAACGTCGAGATGCATAGAGATTATTCGTTTTTGTTTTAGATCTTAAAATAGAAATGTCATGCGGTTTTTCTTTTGTAAAAGAATATGTTTATACTGCTATCTATCATTTTGAACTCGACGACTTGAAGTCCTATAACTAGTTATTTGTGAAACTTAGTGACTAATTCGAAGGTTAAAAGACGGCCATACTACACATTGTCACATACCGTATCAAATTCACTTGAAAACATCTCACAAAACGTAACCAAAGCAGCAATAAAGTGCGAACCAAACCCAACCGAACTATCGCAAACATTCGTTCACTTTTAACGTAAAGGGTGGCAACACGTTATCTCGAGTCGGCACAGTGGTCCCACCGCATCTGTCCGTACATAAATCTGTCGCATATGAAAAGAATTAAAACGTTCCCTATTGTAGACGGCTGAATAAATCTTACAGATATCTTTGTGAGGGACGCGCGACGCCCGCGGCTCTCCGACGAGGAACGGCGATATTTTACAAGTTTTTGACAGCCGATATGGCTTTCCTAAACGGCACCTGCCCACTGTGTGCTGATGGCTGATCGCCAATACTTTCGGCCAGTAAAAAGTTGGTTTTTGGTTAATGAACAATCACGTTTGAATAGTTTCTTTTATTCTATTTTAGGTTAAAATAAAATAATTGCTGCAGTAAATGAAATGCATTATTTTTATTAACAATATATTTTTAACTTTTATTTTATCAATGTGATTCCTTCAGAAATGTTATTCCATACATGCGCACACCATTAAATGACCATAAAAAAGTAATAGGTGAGCATGTGATATGGCGCTCTTTCTTACCATATAAAAACTCGTGTTGACGCATAATTAATTTTATTCTATAACCGTTTTATTATTTATCTAAACTTAGATAGTTTCTCAGCGTGTCTTCACGTAAATCACAATTAATGTTCATTAAATCTTCAAAGTTTTGTTCAACGTCCTTCATATAGTTTCGCCTTGGAAACTAGATGGCGCTAGGCGTCTAGCAAAATAAACGCAAGTAATGGCTCCAACTGTTTTATTACTGTAATAAAATATAGCCTAGAGCTTGATGCGCGAATTTATCTCTTTTTAACAAATAACTTGATATTTGACTTTGCAAGGACAAAACACACATTAACGAGACAAATTAATATTCAAACAAAGGAAAATTATAAAGTAAAGAGTTGCTAGTTTTATTAACTAGCCTTTGAAGCTACATAAGTGTTTACGACCAATTAATACCTACTCAAATCAAATAAGTTTAATCAAAAAAACAGAAAAAATGCGATCACAGTGGAACCACTTAATAAATTGTCTGGAACTTGTATGGAGAAAAAAAAGTGTATAAATCGAGTCACCAATAACACTATAGTATGGAGTTTATGGCACTGCCCTTGAAGTGTGTTATCGGGCGACGATTCTTTATTGACACTATAAATGTGGGAAACATACGGGGAGGTTTTACGGCCGGCGCGGTACGCAGCGCGGGTACAATGTACGCGGCGTGACAGTCACGTGTGACGACGAATGTTGGGCCTTTTGCTGAAGTACTCTATTGGTAATCAAACTTTTGTGGAACCTTTTGATCAGCATTGATAATATCTAATACTATTTACAAAGTTTAATAACATTATTATGCTTATGCTATTCGAATTCTTAGATTATATAATAATAATAATAATAATCTTTATTGGCATAAAAATAGGTACAATAAAATGAAGTCCCTGGCTCCCATGCTAGGTGAAATACCTGTGTTACAGGAACCAGTGCTCTCTCCCGTATCTTAGTAAGCTAATTACATATGCAAATAATTTAGAGAAAAAAGTAGTTACATAAAGATTTGTAGAATGCGTCTGAAATTTTTGTAAGTTTCTTTTTTCGCTTTGTCTGAAAATGACGATCAACATTCTAATTACTAAAAATAATAAAAAAAAGCAGTCGATAAAAATTTTATGACTTCCAATATCTACATCTCCAAAACTTCTGACCGGCCGCCTCTTGCCCGCTCCTTATCACCTCCCTTATATTTCCGTCATTACCCTGACTGATTTACAGGGCTTTAGCGGAATATGTCCGTCGGCCTGTCCACTGCCTCTCCAGCCACCGGCCCAATAATCGTTAAGACAAGGCAGCGTTAATACCTTGAAGATAAAAATATATATACTCCACATATTGATGGGTGTACAATTGGTTTATGATATGGTGAGGTGATGTCGCCAGGCGGGTAGTTTGATGTTTGTTGTGATAGAATTAAGTGGGGTTTGAGGAAGTTGGGATTAAGCTACTTATGTCTAATATGGTTGTTATTGAAAAAAATCTTGTACTTATTTTTTAATAATGTCTTTTTTTAATTATTTTTATTGATAAGCGCGCATTTGTTCACAATGATATTATTATGGTTGACGAGGAGTACGCTTACTTCGAAGTTACTTGCCTTTCCATTTTTGACTTAAAGGCACCTTTTGGTCATAATAAAAACAATAATAAACCTGTAATTTTCCTTAAAGTCAGACATATCGAAGAAAACCAATCGGAAAAATACCAATGTATCATATAAATAAAATATTCGTTTTCCACACATCCCTGACCAACAAACAAAACTTTCCTCTTCATCGTATTACTATGATTATCATAAACAGTCGGCATGAGACCTGGCGAGTGCTTGTGTATGTGTGCAATTTATTGAACAGCTCGGTATAAACATAAATAAGCTTATACACATTAGAGGGAAGAATTTTATTAGTATGCATTCACATTTCCGGTCTCTTGAATCACATTAACACGAACGCTTTATGTTACTTCACAGCAAACGAATCCATATTTTAAACATTTTTGGACATGAAAGTTTGAGTACCAAAAAAAAGACTTTTTGAAAGTCGCCCATCACAAATCACTTCGTGTGCCCACAGTGGTCACACCTACACGATATTTGGGACACATCACAAGTTATTATATCTGTGCCCGTGTACGTATCTTGTTAAACAAAACAAAATTAATCAAAAACTCCCAACAATGGTAATCGAGAGACAGTGTCCGTCATAAATCCAGGGTTCCTATCACTGCATCGCACATCACTGTATCGCATTACGACATTGTCTGTTTGATATCGAATTTATTACGAGGGGCTTATTCGAATCACTCGGAACACGTCAGCCGGCATCGCCCGGTTCTCATAAATTGTGTGACATATCGTTCGAGTTCCGAGATTTTTCTGTATAAAACTGTCGACGATGTTATGCGTTCGATAAGCCAACATACAACCCTAATAATGAAGGATTAAGGTTTAATTTAAATTTTGACAGCAGTAAACACAATTTTGCTCTCGATATCTTGTCGTGTCTTGCCTCATATTAATGACGGTTCTTTTTTTAATTTATCGTGCATATTTTCGAATGTGTTTAGTGACTTGAGCCATTGGATTTTTTGATGTTACTCATCGGTTTTAAGAAGTGTTCCGCGGCGATCGAGATAATCTTATAAAAGTCAATTAAATACGATACTAAACATTTTTGTCCAAAAATTTCCGATGTGAAACCAGTGGGTTAGTTCACATCACTTAGTATTTTGATGTGACTAAGAAATGGATTTATTTAATTTTATTCGAGTATTTTTAGGATTTTGTACCTCAAAAGAAAAATGTAACTCTTTAGGACCACTTTGTTGTCCAACTGTCTATCTGCCTGTTTGTCTTTCAATACCCTTTATTTCAGAAACGTGTGGAAGTTTCGCGTTGAAATTTAAACTATATACTCAGGTCTGTAGTCTCTTGAAGCTCTTGTAAAATCAAACTTCTAAGTTAATGAAAAAAAAAGATACGGCCGTTTATGTCGCAAAAAAAAAACGTATATTTCAACACTCTCAAGGCAATTAAAATTCATAGGATCCCGTTGACCTAGCATCCTGAAAAGCATAAAACGAGGTCTTATAGTACAAGTGTAAGAGGAATACAACTGAAAACAGTAAAGTTTTATATTCTAAACTGTAATGTTTTTTTATACACATACTTTGTAAATTATTATGGTGCACAATAAAGAATTAAGATTGTTTTTTTATCTTGGTCTCAAACAAGTATTTTTATAATTAGTCAAATTAATCAGTACCTAATCTCTTATTTATTTAGTAAAGAAAACAAATGATTGATTATTTAATGTCTTTCTTTCCAGATGACAGAGAGTGACCTCCCGGGAACGTGGAGCGAGCAGTAGAGATGCGCTCCAAGCAGCAGCCGCGCCCCTCCTACCGTTGGCTCAACACGAACGAAAACGGTGAGTCTTCTACTTAAGCTTCGAATCATAACTTATGTGGAATAATATGAAACATGTTGGATTGTTGGTCTTTCGAAAAACACTTTCATCGACGTTAAAACGTTTCGTTTCTAGCGTCGAATGCCTGGAGTCGGCCACGCCTCCGATTCCTTTGTTCTGATCACGTGATGACGTCAGAACAAAGGAATTGGAGGCATGGCAAACATGAGGCGTCCGAAGCAAGAGAATCGAATCTGAACAGCTATAACTTGGCTAGGCCTGCAGAGGGCTTAGCCAAGTTGATAATCTGAAATCGTTAATGCTAGTATAAAACTTAAGTGTATGGGAACGACATCATCTTAACGTTAAGTCACGTGGTCAGAACAAAGAAATCGGAGGCGTTACCGAATGTAGAAAGAGTTTCGAAATGAAACTGTCGTAGCTTGGCTAGGCCTGCTGATTTTCCTTGGAACCCTGGATACCTTCTCAGTAGTCAACCCTGGACACAGTCGATCACACGTTTGTGGAGTAAAAACCCAACTTATACTGATGCTATTACCACTGAAATGTGACCTTCTGTACATTTGTACAAGAGCTCTATAAACGCTCTCAATTTTACGTTTTCTAGTCATTTCAACTCGGTCTCTAAGATTGACACCAGCTGAATGTCTGTTACTTACATAAATTTCAATATTTATATGAAATAATAAACAGTATTGCCTAAGATAACACAAGAATGCAATAAATTTAAATTATAATAACTGAGATAAAAGCTTAAACAGCTCGATTACTCATTGTTGGGATTTACATATTAAAACTGCATATCAATTACCTCGATCAATTTGATGTAAACCAAGGACACGTCCAAGCACTTTGAAGTCTCAATTATGACTAAAGATCTCACCGTACCTCACCACTGCACGCCACAGACAATTATAATCAGTAAATCCACGCCTATTAAATCTTATTCAACTGCAGATAGATACGTTGACTTACTGTTCTCAACAGCACAACTTTTTACGCTATGTCACAAAGTTATACATGCTTAAATTTTGTATGGAAAGTGCGTTATGCCTCATTGTTTTAAAATCGAAATTCTTGTGTTATTTCAGATAGTACTTTTTTTTTGGTGGGCAAAAACCATCCAATGGCAACCACCCCACTCGTGGGTGGAGCTGGAGATAGTGTCAGACTCTTACTGACTAAAAATTCACCCCGTTCCTTCTAGCCTGAGATAACACAGGAATGCAATAAATTTAAATTATAATAACTGTGATAAAAGCTCGATTACTCATTGTTGGGATTTACATATTAAAGCTGCATATCAATTACCTCAATTTAATGCAAATCAAGGATACATCATCCAAAAGCTTTGAAGTCTCAATTATGACTAAAGATCTCACCGTATCTCACCACTGCACGCCACAGACAATTATAATCAGTAAATCCACGCCTATTAAATCATATTCAACTGCAGATAGATACGTTGACTTACTGTTCTCAACAGCACAACTTTTTTACACTATGTCACAAAGTTATACATGCTTCGATTGTATATAGAAGGTGCGTTATGCCTAATTGTTTTAAGGTCGAAATTCGCTCGCCATGCATTTTCTACCAGAATAATTTGTCGCAGCGAACAATTGAAACCGGGACCGTGACGTGACGATTCTGAATATCCAACTAAAACTCGCAATAAATATTAAGTTATGACCATAGAAAAAAAAGTGGCATACAAAACGCAAATGTACTAAGTAATAATTCATAGGTCTTTTTGTATGAAACTAAGCCACCGTGAAGCGATAAATAATATTTATTTTCGCTATTATACGGGTTTTTGTCAGTTGTAATGGGTGTAAAGCTGAGCGGGTTGGGCGGTGCGGGGCCGCGAGAGCCGCGGCCTCGTCATAGATTACCATAGTGACGTCACTTTGATCTATGGTGACGTCAACGTCTTCACTTTGAACTTTCACTATTGTCTTAATTTGTCTTTATGATTGTGTTGACATTCTTTACATCAAAGCTTTAATCCTTGGTTTGAAAATTAAGTGGCTTTTCAAAATGTACCAACGCTATCTATTATTTATTCTATCGTGCGCTTTGTGAATGCAAAATATTTTTTATTTAAAAATGTATTTAGACTAGGTAGATACTAATACAAACTCCTCTGTCAGCAAACCGGAGTATAGCAAGGCTGATACAAGGTCTACAGAGAATTTCTGAAAAGGCAACCTTGGTCTTAGAACGCAATCGGGAACTGAAGATACATGTTTGGTTATAGTCAGTAAAGAAGCCCTCTCAGTCTTGCCTAGAAAGGGAAAAGTTTTTGGATGATTTTCCACCTTAAAAAAACCCCTCAAGGTTTGGAAGCTTAAGTTACCTACCAGGTGTACGTCTAAGACTTTTCACGCCACTTTTTCTCTCCACTGTCTCACTCGCAGTTTCCCTGGCCCACCACGCAAAGCATTCGTCCTTGCACCGCAGCTCCCTCGACATATGCGCCGGCGCCGCAATCATGTATATTATCGATATTAATATTTATAAACACACTAAGTTACTCTACTTACGGCTTTTTGTGTAACATCTAATTAAGATTGAAAAAATCTGTCCGCTTGTCGACTTTGTGGGTTTGGAAATGAAGTTCCTGAATGTTAAGTATTCGAGATTTTCATTAAAGTCAGTTTTATTAATTGTGATACATATATTACACTTAATATTATCAAGGCGAGAATTTGTATGTATGTGAGTGTGGGTGTGTTTGTTGCTTCTTCACACTCTAACGGCTGAACGGATTTAAATGAAATTTATTCCTGGGGTAAACAACTATCCTATAAGCTATTCTAGGATCTTTAAGGAGACCAGGAGACTCGTAGCACCGGTTTCACCTAGTATGGCCTCCAGTCTCCCGTCTGTCAACTGTTTTTTTTTTAAATTGTGTAAAGCTTACTAAATATGAGTGAAAATAAATAATTCTTGTTGTCGTTAAATTTATTATTTAGGATAAAAAACTGTTGTATAAGCTATTCTAGGATGATCTGGATATATACGTACATGCGCTACTTAGGCTGTTTTTAATATCGTGCGGTTTTAGTCACGCATGCGGGATTGCTTCGCACGCATAACCCCCGCAAATGTCAATTTATACAACTATTAGAATAAGATTTTTTCAATGTTCTGCATGCAGGGCAAACTCCCATAAATCCACACGATATTAAACACCCCCTAATTAGAAAAAATGTCAAACGAGCTTTATCGAGCTTTTTTTCTGTGATCTGTAGAATTAATTTTCAATAGCTTATCGCATCACTTTAGTTGTATTTTGTAAATTTGTCCGATAAATTGACTCATAAAGGTCCCCGAAACAGTCAAATGCGAATGACAATATTTACGCGATTGACGCTAATTAACTGGCAATTGTGCACTCGTCAAGTCGAGGCTTCAACGTCTTGAGCATCAACGCCAAGCTGCTAACCTGTCGGTTTTCTAACAGTTGTATTTTGGGAAGTGTACACCGAAATTGCATAGCCTAATTCTGTCTAGCCTGTTCCATCATCGGATTACTAGGCGCCATCGGTACTTACATGGTGGACATCCCACCTATACTCACTAAACGTTTTGGGAATACATTAATTGTGCGTACAGCTAAGAAGTAGAATTCCCTGCCGGAGTCTGTATTTCCTGATGGCTACAACCCGGAAATCGTAGTAAAGCTCTCCGAAACGGTAATGCAAATTACCACTGCAAAAAACAAAAGGTGTTTGTGTTTCTTCTTCTCAGTCATGCACTCTTGACAGAGTGGTCGTGGTCATGTCTCGGTCGAGTCCCGCACCACCACCTCTTTCGCGATACGACGCCAGGCAGCTCTGTGTATGGCGGCTTGAGAGCTTTCATCTACGCTGCAGTGTGTCTCGGTTTTGATGAGATCCGTCGACCCACCGTGTTGAAGAGCGTCCACGAGATCTTTTGCCCTCGACTTTCCTTTGCACCACCTAACGTTCCATCGCGTCCGAATGTTTAGGAGCTTTTTTAATCCACATGATTTACTAATGCTTAGATAAAACAACCAATAATATAAGAAACATTACAATAGCGAATTGTAATAGTATCTAATAATGACATTACAGGTGCGCTAGATAACAATGTCAGATCGCCTTGAGCAAAGATTAATAGCTAGATTTAGCCAAACTTATCAGGATTGCTCTGATTGATCAATTATGATAGTTTGCCAAGTTTCATCTACAACTTACAATAGTTTTGCTTTGCTATTTAAATTAAATTATTGTTTATTGGACTGGAATAATTTGGATTAGATCTTGAAATTGACGTGACGAAGTATTTCTTTCTGTGTGTGACATAATTTGATATCAAATTATAGCTTTGTTAAATTTTATATAACATTACGGATAGCGCAGTGGTTAGGTAAGTAGCTGTTGCTCTGAGTGTTGCAGGTTCGATTCACCGCATGGAACAAATATTTGTATAGACTACAGATGTTTTTCTTGGGTTCTGGATGTCTTGGGTATGTTAGTTTACATATTGGTGATGTACCCACGATATAGGAGTAATTTATAGTGTGAAGCAAATTTTAAAAGGTAGTTTAAACCCCATTTACATTGTCTTTGGCATATGATTTGGAGAACACTCTCCTCAACGTGTTTTAATATTTGAATAATCCCAGAAACTAAAACAAAAAAATACCTAGGCAACTTAAAAATCACCAAAAACATGGCATAGAAAACTTCTTCGCATCGCTGTCGTCTGGTAATATGTATACCCAAAAAGACTGATAGCATTGCCTCTCTGTATGGCAACGCTTATTCTCTTGGTAAAAGTCAGCCCTTCAAGCCGCGAAGTGTCAATAAGGCGTTTAGAGAGTTCTTATACAATTTGTGAGCACTCGGGCCCCATGATCCGAGAGCTTCGACCCCAAACGGCTTGAAAATATAACTGTCAACAAGGTTATTATGTCACATCATCATCTTCCTGCCCTTATCCCGTTTTATTTGGGGTCGGCGCAACATGTTTTTGTCTTCCATTCTGTCCTGTCACTCGTCACGCTATCACTAACTCCCTTTTCATTCATATCACTTCTCACACCATCCATCCATCTTTTCTTTGGCCTCCCTCTCCCTCTCCATCCATCCACATGTAAATTCATAACTCTTTTAACAACATGCGTTTCATCTCTCCTCTTTACATGACCATACCAAGACAAACGATTTCCTTTCAACTTTTCAGTCACTGGCGCCACTTTCAAACTTCCTCTAATATACTCATTTCTCACTTTATCCATTCTCGTCACACCACACATCCATCTCAACATTCTCATCTCCGCAACATGCCATCTTTTTTCATCCGTCTTTTTCACAGCCCAACATTCTGATCCATACAGTATGACAGGCCTTATCACGGATTTGTAGATTTTACCCTTCAACTTGAGGGGCATCCGTGGATCACAAGTTGTTCCCGTGACCTGTCGCCATTTCATCCATCCTGCGTTGATCCGATGCGTTACGTCCCGGTCTACCTCACCATCCCCTTGGACGAGCGACCCGAGATACCGAAAGTCGGAACAGATCAAGTAGTCCGTTTTGGTTCTGCTCAATTTCAGGCCAACACTTTCCAGTCTGTGCCACCACACCTCCAATCTGTTCTGGACCTCTAGGCCACTCTCGGCAACCAGCACAATGTCATCGGCAAACAACATACACCAGGGAGCCTCTTCCTGAATGTCCGACGTCAGAGCGTCCATTATCATCAGGAAGAGGTAAGGGCTGAGAGCCGACCCTTGGTGTGGCCCAAGGTTATTAAGTCACAATTGAAATAAAAAATGTCGTAAAAAAAAACATATTCGGTACCTAGTCGCATAAGCAAGTCTACACACACTAATTGATTATAAATTTTAAATCTTCATGTTTTTTTTTCTTCGTCAAAAAAACTGCATGAGACTTAAACCTCATAATTATAAACAAACTAGCTTTAGCTAGTGGCTTTGCCCGCGTGAAAATCGGAAGTGGTTCCAAGGGCACAAACTTACTCCTGGGATAAAAAATTTCAAATATATTGATCTAGGCCATGGTCTACCAACGTGCCAAATATCAATGAAGTCTATTCACTCGTTTGGGTATGAAAAAGTATAAAACTGACATATTTGGCTTCGTCTGCGTTAAATTAAAAAAGTATCCAATATGCTAATGCCAAATCTCTTCAGCCCTTTGAGCTTGAAAGAGTACCAAAAATACAAACACATTCCCAAAGTTCAACTCTCACTTTAATAATTAATATTATTACACGGTAATCCGTGAAGTGTTCCATTCCCTACCTGCCATCGTACCTGTTCCTTCCCTCATGAAGCCAGCAAGTGACCACACAACCACACCAGCTGCCCAAAATCAGCGTAACGCAATCACACCAACAATACAATAAAATAATAAAAACTGTCCATAGTTTAGGAGAATTTATGGGTCGTTCAAGCCTTGATTTACAGGCTTTCTCTACGGTCCATTGTTGGCAATTGTGGACCAATTAGCATAAATATAATAGTGGTGATAACTGTGCGGGGAACCTTGCCCTCTTCCAGTTTTGGGTATGCTAGTGGAGATATGAATATTGGTGTAGGTCAGGAAAGGAAGTGATAATAAATTAGTAACAGAAATAACACTAGTAAAAGCAGAAAGCTCAGTATAAATTAGAAAAAATCTTATTCGATCACTCTATTGAAATTTCAGGATTGCGCATGGATACCAAATGGGTGGTCGGGTTTTCAATTATGGTATCTTGTGTCTCTTACACTCTCCTTAACGAAAATAAAATAATTCATATTCAACTTGCACACACCATAAACACCCCATTATTAGAAACTGGGTTTTACCCGCGTACATATGATATAGCCAATGTCACTCAGGAATAAAGCAGCTTTCTAGCGGTGAAAAAATTTTAGCAATAGGACCAGTACTTCCAGAGATTATCTCCTACAAAAAAAAAAAACAATTATTAAGTTAAAAGATTAAGTTACAATTACAATTCTAGCCCAAATTTTTTTGCTTAAATGCACTTTAGGTACTAGTTAGTAAAATTTCAGTGCTTCCTCTTTAGGTAGGCACTGTTGTTTTATTTCAATTAGTTATTCTTCGTCTAGCAAAATAATATCTAATCGACGTACTACACTGGTATCTAATTATTTTTTTAAATAGCTGTAATCGATTCAGTAGGAGATTTTGAACATACCTACTACTTTTAACCCTTCAGATACCGTCAATTAGAGACACAATAGTAAGACAATAGATGCGCGGCCACCGGTGGTCGCTTGGGGATTCATGAATTAAGGTATGCGTTTACTATGTTAGATGTTACACATGCAATCTATATAATATAACTAATTACCATTCAAATAAAACATCCCTATAAAATACTCTACCTTATTTGTCAAGACTCTGCCACACTCTTGCCTTAGCCAATAACTCTATGTAAAAAAATCATTCACTCCCAGGTATACAAAACCTCAGGTAGGTTTCCAATCATTGATTTACCGTAAAGCTAATGAATAACTTATACCCCGAACAACTCCAACAGTTGTTCGGTACTTCGGTCCTTTACGCATTTTTTACGCTTTTCGTAATCATTTGACCGACAGAAGTTTTATTACCCGTTTTTATGTATGTGAGAAAACAATTGTTAGGCCACAAAATGTCGAGGCACAATAAACCTTTGCACAGCGCTTTCCTTGTTTTTATGACTTTAACTTTGACTTCCAGTCTTTAAGTTTTTATTGGGAACCCTTTATTGGTTTTGACGGAAGAGTTGGATGATGGGCTCGCCTTTGTCCGTGAGGCTATTGATGAATTGTGTGAAGATTTGCGGTTGGAATTGTAATGACAGTTGACGAGTTTTTGTTATGTAAATTAAAAGAGTATCTTTTGTTGGTTGTGGACTTAGTAATCGCTTTTGAGCTTCTGTCGATTCTTCTGTATATTGGGTCCTCCGTATTTCATTTCTATTACCTATAGCATCAGAGTGATCCTCACAGGATTGACTTGACTTGCTCCCCATAAAACTATATCCCGAAAAGCAACATTGATTTACGCAAATAAAATATGAACAATATAAAGCGGAATCAATCACACCACAAGCATATACATTCATAAACCGCCATCATAAAAATCGTAAAAAAAAATCTGTCGAATCCGCATAAAAGTAGTGTTTACAAACAGTGAGCGCGGTTAATCTTTACGATCGGGCCCGAATAGGCCCGAATACACCCGATCGCCTGATTTATAGACTTCGGAATAGCTCCCGTCTTTTAAACGATCGGCCCGATGCCCGCTGAATTTACGGCTTCATAGAGTTTTATAACAGATTTTATCAGTCGTAAACTTTTACAAGCCGATTTGGTCGCTATTCATTAAGGGCGCTGATGTGCAGACTCACTGGATTATAGTCTCGAGGATGGAGCAGCGGCGTGGGACCCGACAGAATATATGACTCATCTCGTAGCCACTAAAGGCTACGAAAATATCGATTGACGCAACGATTATGACATTTCTGCTAACATAATTATACAGTTTTTTACCGCCTTAATAACTTATTTCCACAGTCAAATATTTATGAACTATAAAAAACCTATAGCATTCGCAATAAACTTCTGATGAACGATTTCCGTAAAATACTAAAACTCGTAATAAAAATATAATCGTGTCAAAACACATCCGTTGTTTGAACAGGTTCCAGTAAACTTCGTCCAATTATTGGATAGGGCCATAAAAAGTGACGATTACGTATAAATCATTAGGTGAATAGATTTAGGGCCTGCCCTGAGGCCGTAAAGTGAGTTTAGTTGTCAATAAACGCGCGTAAACAGTTGTCGGGTTGGCGTTAGATCGTTAACTGCGTAATCGCCGGCTGCGTGGCCCCACACGACGCTACTCGGGTTATGAATGCTGCAATTTGTTGCACATTGTTAAATATTTTGGTAATTAGGGATTTAGTAGTGGTTGATGTGTTACTAATGTAGCTGTTTACTTAGCAGCCAGCCATTTATGTGTTTATAGCAACGTGTTTACGATCTCTGGTTTTTGGAGCCTCGTAATGCACAAATTTTTATGTTATTAGATACTGCTCATAGGTCTTTATACCGTTTTTTGCTGTTGCTTTTTCTCCTCAACTCGAGAACGTTTACTCCACTTGACTTTCAGACTTGAGTTGGAGTCGAATCGAAGAAAATAATTTCCTTTCCTTCATCATTTACGTTACCTATAAAGAGACAACACCCAGTGTAACTTAAAATACCTATGTACAATAATAGATTAAAAATAATTTCTTTCTAAATATAATAGCTGCATTTTGGAGCAGCACTGAAATTTAGAAGTATTGCTCTTAAAACCATAGCAGACTTAAGTACATAATAATTTAAAATCATGGTTCAATTCTTTCCCTTTTTTTTTGCATGTATAACTTTCAGTTTAGTTTTATTTTAACATTTATTCATACCTTGTAGTCTATCTACTTTACATCGCACGATGTTCATGTTAGTTTAACTTTTTTTTTGTATTATGTGGAAAATGTTGTTGGTTATACATTTATATTACCATTTTAGTTTTAAGTTCTTAACCATATTGTAATGTGTAACCGTTTATTTTCCCAAATAAAATAAAATAAAAAATAAAATAAAAGTCGCCACAATTATCAATCCTGTGCGTCCCGCATCCATCGGATTCCCACAATTTTTTTAAGTTTGAAAGACGTCTAGAATTATCTTTTACGTCGCAGTATCCGTCGGCAGTGAGAAGAATTATGTCTGGTACCGCGTACCGCAGCGTTCTGCGATCAAGAGAGCAAAACTTAACACCAATACTCCCACAATTAAAACGATGAAAAGCCTCGATGCTGTAACGTACGGTGAGCATATCGTAAGTAGCGTCGCTCGTCGCTCGACCTCGTAATGCGAGCCGCCATCTCCGACATCCTGCTGTACGCCACTTTATGAATGAAACTGGAGAATGCGCGAGCGCACGCGGTTAGGACGCAGTTACACTGGTGACGATTTGTTCGAAAACTTCATTTGTTAGGGCTTTGAAGGAAGCAATTACTTCAATGTTCAAAATTGCTTTAGAGAATTTCTAGACCGGTACTAAATTTAGTTTTTCTCCATGTAGCATTATTGTGCTTTTCTCTTTACACGAGTTTTACTGAAAAAATATTCTTAGGTGCCTATGCAGCTGTAGCGACATCTATGACGTCATGAAGTCACATGAGAACTGACCCTGCATCGCGCAATTAAAGTTCTCCGCGCGATTTGATCAAATCATCTGCCGGGCAGTTGCCCACCAGACATAACACGTGTCTGGTGGGAGGATCCTCCCTTTTCAACGGTGGTTTGCGGGACATTAAACTCTGTTCCACATACCTCCAAATAGTCTTTAGTGTTCCTGGATGTAATTCATGTATAAAATTTTGCTGGGAATAAGTATAGATTGAACTAGAGCCACGAGGAATTTTTGAAAGAAAAGTTATGGTGCTCAAACGTAAAGGGCAACTAAAGGACACGAGTGTGGTTTTAGTCAGTAGAAGACAAGCCCTTTCGCTTTATCCTAAAGCGGGAGAAATCATTGAAAAAAATGAGCTTGCTTAGACATTCAATTATATCAGCCTAGTATTTTTACTAAATCACTTTTATTCAGCCATGCAATCAAACGTCTAGTCAAATGACTTGTGTCGATAAAGTTTAATTACTTGCCTACTCCAGACACTTGCGAGAGGCTTTGGCAAGTCGTAAAATTAATTTTAATTTACGTTCAACTGGCAAAGTACTGACGATTGTCGTAAGTAAACTAAGCTACCATTCTAGTCATTTAGCCCCATCGTCTGTTAGACATAGGGCTCCTCCAAGTGTAGCCGTAACGACTAGTCCTGTGCATCTCGCATCCATCGGATTCCTGTGACCCTAACCAGAACATCGGTCCACCTTGTGAGTAGCCTTTCAACATTGCGACTTCTGGTACGTGGTCGCCATTTAAGAACCTTTTGGCCCCATCGATTATCTGTTTTGCGAGCAATGTGCCCTTACTCGACCTCGTGTGGGATTGCGGACAACGAGCAATGGGTAGCCCGTCATCTGTCCGTCCGGTAAACGTTTGGACTGAGCCCAGGAAACTATAGGGGCGCTTGAGCTACGGAGAATTTCTAGACTACCAACAAATATTACTTTTTTGTAGTTGAAGCGCTTGATCGACGACAGAACGCACTTGCTTAGAAATAACCTATTCACTCTTTATTTTTATCTATACTCTGTTCAAAATAACATTAAACATTTATGAAACCTTTTATTACTGTCCGTTCAATCGATTTTGACTTTTATTACGTTGGTGGCATGACAAATGGCAGCTGCAGTAAATAGTTGGTATTGTAACCACCTTTTTGCTTTTAATGCCATCCTTATGCCTACGAAATAGAAGTTAAAATCGGTTAAACAGACAGCAAAAAAGGTCTAATCTTAATGAGAATAGGGTATAAAAAAGTCACAGTTTAAAACCGACAATACATTGCCTCCTTCACTCCTATGTGAACAGGCCTTTCCCTTGTAACACGAGTAGTGGATTACGCTCACGGCTGATTACGTTCAGCCCGACGGTGCCCGACGGTGACCGACGGCAGCCCATCAGTTCTTTACACTTCAATACAGTATAATCATGTTCTTAATCATACGGAACTTGGCAGAAGATTAAAAAGAAATAGAAATATTGGCTGCGACATCTGTGGTGCCACATAGAAACTAAATGTACAAAATCAGTATTGCGATATTAAAGTTCTACGCGTGATTAGACATATACGACAGTCCAAAATTAACTATGGCAGTGGTCCGTATCAGACATAACACTCGTCTGGTTGAAGGCTCCTCCCTTTCAAAGGAGGTTTGTGGAATTTTATACACTGTTCCACATACCTCTTAATAGAGTCATGTTTGATCAAAACCTCACATATTTTAAAACATCTTCATCTTTTTTTTTCAACGTCTTTTGTAATGATGGTGTCATCGATGGAGCTTGCTAGTTTGCATAAAAATAAGCAACTCTGACCCATGGTTCTCGAAACGTAACTGATAGAAAATCGTCAAGTTAGCAACTCGGCTTCGAAATCAAGACTTTGAAGCTTTATTTCGACAAGTGCATCTTTGCCGATGATCTTCTTAACTTATCTCTCATGGTTCAAGTGCAATAAGTCGAATATCTTCAGCTTGTTGTTTTACGTATCTTGAATTTATTGTAGAACCATGAGTCTAAGCCTTGACCTCCGATGCCTTAATAACCATAGTCACTTCTACACAATATACTTCAATATTGTCTTACGATTCTTTTCTAATCTATTTCTTTCCAGCTTTATATCTTTTTCGTACCGAATCAAGCAGGTTTTCTGTAGTTCTTGGTGGCTTTAAACATTAATTACCTAATCCAATTAGTTACGATTCTGAGCCAAATAAACTCACACTAAATTACTCTTCTCACGTTGGAGATACACATAAAACTGAAGACAGATGGTAACAAAATTAATTCTACATACATAGTAATTTCCATCATCAAAATTTATTATAGCATGTATTTACAAAATTATATATCATCAACATATAAATTTAACTTCCCTGTCTATATGTATGTGTCGCCAGATATGTTAGGGAGGCGCCTGAATACATATATTACAGGTATCTGTCAAATAAATATAGCCTATAAATAGCTAATCTCCTGTAGAAATTAGATAGCTATGGGAAGAGATATTTTGAGATTTTAGTCTATGGTGTATGGAGTTTCTGCAAGCTCGTGGGGAAGGGAATTTTATCTTGTGTGTAAGAGCATTGTTGTTTTCTATAAATGAGTCAGTATTGACTGTGTAGCTTCAGCAGCATCACAAACCAGTGTTGCGTTCTTATAACTCTTGTTTTACAATTTTATTAGTGCAGTCGCTAGTAAAAGGAAAACCCTAAATAAACTTCAATATGAACATAAACTTCTGGCAAAACAATTTCGTACCAGAGTGGGCGGAAAAGGTACAAGATGAAAATAATTTGATAAATATGGAAAATCCTTTATTCAGCAATGATAATGTAGGAAAAATATTCTAAATCAAAAGCTAACTTTTGGAATATCGTAATAAGAGACAGAATAGAAAGACAGCGAGAGAGCGAACGTCGGCTTCGCTTGGGGTTTAATGAATTAACAGACAAACCATTAGAGGCTAAGACAGACAGAAAGGTGAATACAAACTTAACGCACGAATCTTAACATAATAACTAACTTGGATATGAGTGACAAATAATGTTTGTCCTAAATTATAATACAATAGTAAGTAACGGGTAAACATAAGTTCAAAGTGACGATAACGCATGTATCTCGTAGATTTAGGCACATTGGGTCAATGATACGCGACCTTACAGGTCAGGGTGCTGCAATAATGCATTGCGTTTGTGTTATGTAGCTTGTTGGGTGTAATTATATGCTGGAGAGGTGACAGATTATGATATGGCGGAAACACAGTCTTAGTGGCGGTTTTGTTAGTGTTTAAGATATAAGGGCTGAGACAAAGTGAACTTTTATTGGCTACAATCACGTTCTTTTTTGACATTATGCAACTTTTGATTCAGTGTCATTTAATCAGCTATATCGATTGTCGAAAAGTAAAGAATAATATGATTGACAAGTGGAAGCAAGACATGATGTTATGTTAGACTACACATTGGATTTGATCAAGTATCTCAGTGAAATCAACAGGACGTTCCTCTTGGAAAATCTAACAATTGACTAGAATGACTCTGATGATTTTGACTGAACTTAAACACCTGTAAACGCGTCTCTAAAGTTTAAAGATAACGAATATGTTCTCAAAAGTGATGTAGAAGCAAGATTGACAGCTGCATTTAAACCAGCAGCAGTTAATATGTCATAAAAAGACTTATAAGGAGATCTTTGGCAAAGACAAGTCTAAGTCAACGCTCTGCTAAAACCATCAACTAAACTAGGCAATATATTCTCGATCTAATGACTCATAGGACATATGAGTCACACAATATTTAAGAGCTACTAGAAGATAAAGATACCCAATAACAGCTCTATAAACTTATTTCAATCAAAATTAAATAGAGTTTAAAGCTTCACGCCAATATCAACTGGAATCAAGATAAATATGTGCCGTAGAAATATTAATGTTTGTTGTGTAAAATCAATTTAGAATACATTAAATGCTGGATTTATATGTGTCGTAAAAAAAGAACATGTTTCAACTAATTAATGTCAACTTTTGTGTGATCAGACTATCAGGTTAGTTTTTCTAGTGATTTTGAGACAGTTCTAAACTCTTTAATCTATGGAAATTGTGTGTATTGACATGTTCGGCTCGGGAATTTGGTATCGATAAGACATCTAGCGGCCATTTTAGTTTTAATGACGTCCGACCCTAACGTTTTGAATGTGTATGCAAGTTTATAGTTTTGTTCAATCCGTTAGAGTCATAGGTCATCTTATGTCGAACAAGAACGGATCATAAAATAAACTGGCCTCTAAGAACGGTTCATTCGTCACCATCTTAATACAAAATCCATCAACGATTTATAGTTTTCAGGTCACCTCACGAGTCTTTAGTTTTTTATGAGTATTTCAATTAAAATTGAAGAAGTATTTTAAGAAATAATGCTACTGAGTGAGTGTGATCAAAGTTTCTAAGTACATACTTGGATTCCAAACTAAAGAGTCAAGTAACTGTTAAATAGAAGTAATGTGTGAAAGCACGTATTTATGATTTCAAGGACAAAGGGTTTCGTATAGAAATTCTTACTAGAATGATGTTTCCCTCCTCCTGACCTTTCAAACTTAATTTGGCCTTATTTTTCTAATTGCATATGCAGCTGAGCTTAATCTTCCCGAGAGAGTGTTTGTGTGAGACAAAGTTCATGCAAAATAGCAGATTTTTTATGTTTTTATGTTTCTTAAATTGATTTCAATACAAGCCTAGATAATATCCACAAGATACTGTGTTTCCAAAATGTCTAATGAAAAGTGTGAAATAACGTCATTATCGTGTAAGAGCGGTTTTATGAAAAACAGTGAAAATGTGTATCAGGTTGCATCCCTTTAAAAGTCCTCCGCGCGATTTGAACATTAGAACAGCAAAATCATTTGCCGGGCAGTTGCCCACCAGACACCCGTCTGGCCGGAGGATCCTTCCTTTCCAACGGAGGTATGTGAAACTTTACTCTGTTCCGCTTACCTCCAAACGAACTTTCGATGTAATTTTGTTCTTTTTGACATCTCCTACCGTCTCAGACAGTGTAATATCATAAATTGATAAATAAACATTCAAAACTCGGCCTAATTAAGTGCATTCCTATAGTTTTGTACATCATAAATATATTAGCAGCGACAGCCGAGTCCGCCTAACGGTAGCGTGATGTTTGACTCTTGTATAATTCACTTAATATTTGCATAAGCGGAATCCGGTCGCGTGGTATCGTTCCAAATGTATTATGTTATGCTTGGAATTCGTCACTTTAATTATGACCGTCTCCTATATCTTACCAAGTGCTAGCAGTTTTTTTTTTTTTTTTGTCGACGGGGAAAATCATCTTTGACGAAACCCGCTCTTGGGTGGAGCGGAAGACAGTGTCAGACTCTTACTGACTAAAAACCCCGCGCCGTTCCTTCTAGCCTTCATACCGGGGCACGAGCTCCCTTTCGGACAACCCTGTCCCCAGTAGGCTTCGACCCAGCTGGGCCCCTCCTGCTGCTGACAACTCCTTGAGGCGCGCGGGAACAGTGCGCGCCGTCGACGTCTTGGACTCGGTCCATTACCGGACGATCGGACAGCGAGCTACCCATGGCTTGCCGTCCGCGAGCCCGCGTCTACGGTGGCCGGAAATCGGGATCGGAATCCCGGCGACGGCGGCGAGGGCGCCGTTGCCTGATGCGGTCGGCCTCCTCCTTTGCAAGCATTACTGCTTCGCAGAAGGAGGCGACCGCCTGCCATTCCTCCTCGCTCCGGACCATGGCCTCGACCAGGGCCCGGCGCGAGAGGTCTCCGCCGCCGATCGCCCCCACGAGGGCACGGCGATGCTCCGCCCAGGCAGGGCACACCTCGACAGTGTGCTCCACCGTGTCCTCCGGGCGTTGCGCACAGTGGCGACACCCGGGCGTCTCTTCCGCTTGAATCCGATGCAGGAACCTCCCGAACTTGCCATGTCCGGTGAGGACCTGCGTCATGCGGAAGGTAAGGACGCCGTGAGGTCTTTCCAGCCACGCCTCAAAGAGGGGACTTACCGCCATAATCGTGGCGTGCCCAGCACTGGGTTGCGATAGCCGTTGACGCCATTTCACCATGAGATCCCGCCGGAGCTCTGTCCGCCATGCCTTGACATGTTGCGGCAGTGGATTTTCACCCCGGCGTTGCATCTCCACGCGCATGTCGTGCATGTGTGCAAGGACTGTTGCCTCCAGATCCCACGGTGGTAGGCCAGCCAGAAGGCTCGCCGCTTCGCGGGAGATAGTGCGGTAACCCCGCACCATCCGTATTGCCATGACCCTCTGGCAGGCGTTCAGTATGGACGCCGGTCGCTTTGCCAGCGACGGCGCCCACACCGGCGCCCCGTAGAGGGCCATGGACCGAACGATCCCCGCGTAGAGCCTCCGGCAGGAGGCGTCTGGACCCCCAAGGTTGGGCAGGAGCCGCTTGAGAGCAGCCCCAGCCCGGAGAAGCTTGGGAGCCAGACGTCGGAAATGTTCTACGAAATTCCACCGGCTGTCGAGGACGAGTCCCAGATACTTCATCGTCGACCCGACGCCGATGCGAACTCCTCCTACCGTAAGCTGGGAGTCCGATGGTGGCGCGTTCCGAGGGCCGTGGAAGCACATTGCCTCGGATTTATGCAGCGCCACCTCGAGTCCCAACTCCTGGATCCTACCAACGGCTATCGCAACCCCGCGTGTCGCTAGAGCGACCGCCGCCTGGTGCGACTCTCCCTGCGCTAGGATCAGCGTGTCGTCTGCGTAGCAAACCACGCTGACCCCGTCAGGGAAGTCGCCGCGCAGCACGTAATCGTAGCCGATGTTCCACAAGGGTGGGCCTAGAACCGACCCCTGCGGAACACCGCACGACATCTCTCGACGATTCCAGTCTCCCTGGTGACCGGGGTAGACAATGTACCTGTCTGACAGGTACGCCTCGACCACTAGACAGAGGTATTCGGGCACCCGGTGGTACCGGAGTGCCCTCCGGATCGTACTCCAGGGCAGGGAGTTGAAGGCGTTGGCAATGTCCAAGGACACTGCCACGACACACCTACCCTGGGACACCGCTTCCCCTGTCGTGAGGGCTCGCACGCGCATGATGGCGTCTATAGTAGAGCGCGCCCTGCGAAAGCCGAACTGTCCGTCCGACAAGTCCGGCCCCACCCGTGTTAGCCGCACGACGAGGCGGTTTGCAATTACTCTTTCAAAGAGCTTGCCCACCTCGTCGAGCAGCACAATGGGCCGGTATGCGGACGGAGAGTCCGCAGGGCGCCCTGGCTTCGCTACGAGGACCAGTTTCCCCGTCTTCCAGCGAAGTGGGAACTGGCCCCTCTCCAGGCATGCGCTGAAGAGCCCTCTCAGTCGAGGCCCGAGAGCCTCCATGGCCAGGACCCAGGCTTTCCCTGGCAAGCCGTCGGGTCCTGGGGCGGTGTTTTTGGCACTCAGCCTTCGCACCGCCACTCTCAACTCTACCTCGGTCACTTCTGGAGCATTGTCGTCGTCGTCGCTGTTGCGATCCGCGTCAGACACCGCTGGCGGAGGCGGAGCCATGAGCGGGGGGGAGTGTTCCCCCCGCGCAGGGAACAGAGAGCTAACCACACCCTCCACGAGTTGGGGCCGGAGACTCTGAGTCAACGGCGGAGCCCAGGGGCGAAGCTTGTCCCGTACCAACTTGTACGGGCGCCCCCACGGGTCCGCGTTCAGAGACCCCAGCCACACGTTGCGGGCCTCGAGTTTGGCCCGCTTGATCTCCGTTCGGAGGGTGCGTTTCGCCTCTCTGTATTCCTCATATAGCTCCGCCTCTCTGGCCTCCGCATCCGGCGGGCGGATGCGGCGCCTGCAGTGCCTGGCGTACCGGCGCCGCGCGTGATTGCACGCATTGCGCAGTGCGCCGATCTCCGGCGACCACCAGTACACCTGGCGCTTAGCTCGTCCTGGACGGACACGGGGCATTGCCGCATCGCAAATTTGCGACATGGCCTCCTGGAACCACTCCGCCTCGACGTCAATGTCGACAGGCCTGTCCGGTGCTTGCACCCAGGCCTGTACCGTCGCGGCTTCCAGGAGGAGAAGTGCTAGCAGTTTAAATGAAGTGTAACTTTTACCAATCAATGGAAGCCCATTGAGTGAATCGAACGTATAATTGGTTACTGCTTCTTCTTCTTCTCGATTCGATAGTTTTTCTTTCACTCAAAGTTTTTGGGTCCAGTGTGTTGCCAAGTTTATAGCAGCGTTAGTGGCGTTTGTTAGGTCCGCCAAAGTAGAGATGTTGGGACACTTTGGGCACTCTAATAAGTGGGTCATCGTCTGATTAGGTGCACCGTACTCGCACTGAGTACCGGAAGGGTCTATGGGTATTTTTGCCAGGTTATGTTTGCAACAGCCTTCCTGGGTGCACAGTCTATTGATTGCTTTCCATATAAGCTACTGCAAGTCGCGTCTGGGTGGTAAATGGTCCTGGGGTTGAATGAAGTCGAGCGGTGGTGAGTGGTGCTGGTAACTATCCTATATAAGGAGAAGCTGACTGACTGACTGACATAACAACACACAGCTGTAACTACTGGGATTAGGAGTGAAAAAAAATTCAAGAGAGGATTTTTCAAAATTGATTCCCTGAGAAGATGAAACAGGCGTCCCAAGATTGTTTAGAGAAAGACGCTGGTAGAAGCTAGTCGTACATATAAGAGTTAAGATCATAAGTCAGGTAATTTTATGGATATAAAAATTTTAGAATTTTTCGAGATTTCTATTGATTTATAGGTTATGTTAAAAGAAGTTATCAAAAAAATATTTAAATACATTATTTAAATCCGGATAAATTGATTTGTCTCATTCAAAGGCTCCTGTTTATTTGAATGTAAGATTTATTAAGATTCTTACAGCTGATTCTAATTACCAACTATGTAATTACTTGAACGAGGTATTTAAAGTTGACTCGTGGCAATTTAGTTTCATGCAAAATAAGTTTGACTGATATACGAAACAGCTTTACATAAAATAACAATAAACAGTCATTGCTAAAATCACGCGGAAGACATAATTACATTGTGTTATTAATTTACGACCTACATTCAAAGCCAAATATGGCTATAATCGACTGCGAACGGCCTATAACCACATCAACGACATTTTAACACGATCTCAAACATTTGGGAGCGAAGTAATCGTAACAGTAACGTGTAATAAAAATAATATTAATATTGTGCTAATCGCTAACAAAATATACTATTACAGACGAAAATAATCGAATGTCAATCGATAAAAAACGGGATCTCAATCGCTGATTAACTCGATTCGAAATTTAAATCTGTGATTCGAATAGGCTCTTCACGAGATTCGAATGCTACAACCATAAAGTGATCATTCGATATTGTGTGTTTTAAAATGCTAATCGATTTCGAAATCGATTGATTTATCGATATTTAAAGTGTATTAGGATTTTACATCTATATTTATAAGTGGTGTGGGTTTAAAAGACGAAGACATTTTAATGCTTCTTATTTTTCGCTAATTGAATAAGGACTTAATAAATGAATATTCAATCATTATGGTGTAAGAATTACTGTAAATAAAGTGTTTTGATTAAGATGAAATAGGATATTTAGTAGACTTTCACAGAAAACATTTCGTATCTGTTTAGCGTCCTATTTCCATGCTGATTACTGTGTGATATGATATTTTAAGTTCAGCCTTGCATTTTATATATAAATTAAGTACGGAAAACTTAAAGGCTTTCTAATAAGTATGTTCTACGAAATTCCATTCAAGGTCATGGAGTTTCACCACATTTATCGTTGATTACAGAGAAATAAATCAAATAACTTCGTAACCGTTGAACTTCATCATAATCAATTAAAAAACCGTGCAAACTCGTTTGTAATATTATGTAAAAATCGGCCGACGAAAGCGCTAAGCTAAATATGTCTAATTAATTCTTCAACTGGACGATTATCATCCGATATACATAACACAAACGAATAAAAGACTGTGACACTCTGTGATTCGACATGTTTATTAGTACGACGCAAATATTCCAATAAATTATTTAAATTACAACTAGAAACACCTATTAATAGAGAATCGCCAATTTGATTCTGCCGTCACAAACGAAATTGCCAAATAAAATTCAAACTTGCAACTCTAATGATAAGGCACAAAAACGATTATGTAAAACGAAAATAGATCGTTGCAGGCATATTCACTTAACTCGAATCTCGATTTTCGAGAATCTTTATCGATGGTCTATTCAATAACCGTTCGGTATCGATATAAATTGTTATTGGCGACGTGAGTTACCGTTTCGGAGATGGCGATGTACAGACGGACAGTGAAATAAATATAGAATGAGGCTTATCTTTATACGGTATCGGTGATGGAGAGATGTTGATAGCTTGAGTGGGTGATGCTCCTTTTATTTGTAATAGATGTCGCACTGATCGAATGTTATGTCGGGTAGGTGCTACAATTGGTGCTAAAATAATATTACGCTATGTAGGCACAGGACGGTACGGAAATCGTAGTAAGGTAGAGACGAGGATAATAAAGTCATCTACATACGCAGACGGTTTATAAACTGACTGTATCACTAGACAGGGCTCATCGTCCATTTCAAGCAAAAGCTCTTGTCTTTTCCAGGATTTAAAACTAAAATGCTTTCTCAAATAAACTCAAAATAAGTTAAAAAATAATACACATGCATAACAGAAACAACAAGAAAACATTTTTGTGCGTAGAAGTAAGGAGTGAAATTCTCTGCTGGAGTCTGTGTTTCCTGATAGAATAGAATAGAATAGAATAAACTTAGCTACAACCAAGAGGTCTTTAAAGTCAAAACCTGTTCAAGGTTACGTCTAGGCAAGCATGCTCCATCGTCGACCACATCATCGCTTACCATCAGGTGCGATAGTAGTCAAATGCGAGCCTATCCACAGTAAAACTAACCCAAGGCAACTCGATATTCAAACTTGATATTTACCTTGTTCCACCTCGCCACTCATCGGACATTCAAAGCTATAAAAACAGTTGCAATACTTATTGCCATTGCGAATGTGTTGCGCAATTAGACATCCATCCCCCATCCCTATTTGAACCCTTCACACATAACAGTCCTTCACTGCCCAGTCCAGTCATCACAATCATAGATTAGTTACCAAAGAGATGGACGCCAATCCCCTGCCATCCCCCTGCCATTTCTGCCAGATTGATGCCAGTGGCCTGCCATTCTGCCAGATTGATCGTTGGCCGCTGATCTGGAACTAAATTATTGACCGCTTTATTTTTAGTGTTTACATAAGTCACTATTTATATCGTGTGAGCCGATAGGAGTGGGTCAGGCTATAACTTTAGCTGAGTAAGAGCGATTGATTACACTAAATAGTCAGGTAAAGATCGTGGGTTTGCTTGTTTAGTTAAAAGACGCATTTTATGTTGTTCTTAAGGTTAATCAAACTATATCTATGTCTTATTTTATGAAAGTGATTTGGTAATTCCTAATGTACAATCAATTATAGAAAATTTTATATACTGATATATTTCTCGAAAGTTTTCAGTTTTTCTAGACAGTATTTTTTTTTCAAACCTCATGTTTGTGTGTATTTGCGAAAGTTTGTTGAGTGTGTGTGTATATTTGTTACTTTTTTGCGATTGAATGGCTGGACGGTTTAAGATGGAATTTGGCGTATGGGTACTGCATATTCTTATATTACACGTAGGATACTTTTAAATTCAGGAAAATGTTTCTTTGGGACAAAATTTTCACTATCTTGTGAGCGAAGCCGCTGGCCGAAGCTAGACTTTATCTTTTGTTTGAACTGTAATTTTTGTGTCAATCCATGCTATTGAAAATGGCCGCCTGTATAGAGTTCAATTAGCTATAGTCTATGTTTCCTGATAGTCACATCATCGCTTACTATCGGGTGAGATAGTGGTCAAATGCGAGCCTATCAATATATATAAAAGGAAAAACAGACTAACTGACATATCAACGTACAGTCAAAACTATTTAGATTAGGAGTTTAAAATTTTGAACAAGGTTTCCTTTTATGACCTAGGCGAGCACTTAGAAAGGATTTTCTAAAATTCAGTCCCTAAGAGGATGAAACGAGGGTCTAAAGTTTGTATTGAGAAACCTACTTTCTCGCGGGTGACGCCGCTAACAGAGGCTAGTCTACACTATAAAAGAGTTGAAGTTTGAGTTTTATGTTTGTAGGAGCTTATCTCTGAAAATACTGGTCCGATTGAAAATTTTTTTTCACCGATAGAAAGGTTGACATAGGCTATATTTTATGTACGACGTTGAAGTCGCGGTTAAAAGCGACTCTATAATAAAGAACTTAAACTTTTTTGAAGTCGAATAGTTGTTAATGCTTTTTAGTAAATAACACTGATAATAAACACTTCCACATAATAGTCGCGTGTAGATAAAGTACTTACTTAATCTAAGTGTCCTAACAGTTGCAGTGTCGCGTCGTAACTCTCGCGGACGCCGACAGGTGGCGCTAACTGTGCCGTTCTCATGCTACACACATACAGACACGATTTATTAGCAAGTTATTATTTCCGTAGTTGATACATAATTTTGATAATATTTCTTGTTTAATTTCATTATAAGCAAGGTTAATTGATGTGGCATATCATAGATTATCGCCATGGGCTGTGAAACTAAATGCGTGTTTCCGATTTTTAAACGGTCTTGAAAATTAACTTTAAGAACATACTATTGTATAATATGTTCTTAAAATTATCTTGTTTTGTTGACGGCATAGTGGCTTAGCGATTGGCTGCTGTTTATTCCTGCACAGAACCAATATTTTATAGCCTATAGATACCTAAAAGTTCTGGGTCTGGGTGTTTTGTGTGAGTTTAAGTGTTTGGGAACGCAAACACGATACAGGAGGTATTCTTCGTGCAAAACAACTTTTTTTATTATTAATTTCAACGTCTGAAGATGAAGTTTCAGGTAAAAAAAATATCCATTATTTCAAGTTGCTTTTATAAAATTTACTGTTTTCTAAAATTGACTGTTTTCTAAAAGCAAATGGGTGATGCCAGTGGCAGAAGCTATAGTATAAAATTGCGAAACGAAAACCTTTCCACGTCAAAGTCTGAACATCTCCGCGACTAAATCCAAAGCCGGAAGCAACCTCAAGGATTAACACTTAGGACGCGACTGTACCAAACGTGGAGTAGCAGGCTCCTGCGGCCGCAAGACGCTTGGAGTCGCAGGTATACTCGCTTACAGCGTGACTCTAACGCGCCTTGACGCCCGATGTTCAGCTCAACTTTGTGTCAATAGCATAAGGAACAAGCTTATAGCGGATATCTCAGCTACTCTGCTTTAACCCGTATTACAAGTACTTCAAAAATTCGAAGGGGTTCACTGATATTGCTTGTCTGATAGAAGGTTGTTTGGTAGAGATCCCTGATAGTATCTCTATAGACGGCCATTGTACCCAAAGATTGAAGCTTATTTAGAAGTTGTGTTACTTTTTGGTGAACCTACAATAAAGTTGTATTCTATCCTGGCTAACTAGCTGCTGCCAGAGGATTCACTCGCATGAAAGTAGAAAATTGACACAAGAAAACATATTTTCAGGATAAACACTAACGTATGTGATATTCCACGGCATGGTTTACCCGTATGGCAAGTCTAATTGAAAGCCGTTCTTCTGTTCGAGTGTGAAGAAGTAATAAAAATACACACACACACTCATAAACTTTCGCTTTTCTACAATTACTATAAGCGTAATATTCTTCATTAATGCTCTCTCTAGCTCTGTATGTGGAAAGCATATAGTTAAGTGGGAAACAATTAAGTTGACACTGTTTCCTTTTCCATATTTTTAGTCATATAAATGTCAGAAAAAAAGTTATTTTAATGTTTCACATACAACAAGAGGCTTATCAAAATCTTCGAAGACACTTCTGCTCGATTTCTTTATTTTGCTTCTGCTCATGCCTCGCACCAATCACCGAACTCGATCGCTGATAAATTCTATCAATAACATCTCGCCAAGATGTCGGGGCCCTTCAATAGTGTTTACCGCTGGAACTGTGTAGTCTAACGTGGCTCTTATGGTTTTGTCATGGTCTCCCATGTCATGGGCTTTGACGGCTCATAAACCATCGATTGGTGGAGGACATTACCCGTAGCTGCCAAAGGTGCTTCGAAATGAAAATTGACCTAAATGTCTGGTGACATTACACTTCATACTCATATTATAACGGCGAAAGATTATCTGTGTGTATATGTCTATGTATGTATGTTTGTATTAGTGGCTGGACGGATTTGGCAGATGAGTTAACCATGTCCTTGAACAGCACATAGGATACGTTATATCCTAGCGGCATCATTTATGTTTTTTGGAATGTTGTTTTTACATTCACGCGACGGAAGTCGCTGATAGAAACTGTTTAGCGATATGGCGATAGTTCGGGTATTTTTAAGTCCGTATTGATCTGATGCTTTACGTGTATTTATGGAATCAAAGGCTTTTGTGGAAATATGGACAAAACTGCAGTGGTCCGCGAAAAGTTAATAATTGGATTGAAGTGAGCTATTTAATTGTCGTGTGCTTTATTGGCGACCGTCGTTAAATTTTTGGTTTATGATTCAGTTTAAGCATATAGCAAAACCGGCTTTGTAATGTTCCCATTGTTGGGACTCAGGGTTTCTCTCTAGGAGAGGGAAAAATCCAACACTTGGGCCCTGTATGGATTGATAGATGTCATACGTCTTCGAAGGTTTTGGTTCTAGGCATGTCGGTTTCCTCATGATGTATTCCTTCACCGTTTTGAGAACAGTTTATTTCTTTTTTAATTCCATTTCGTTAATAATGAAGGGTTCTGTAGTAGGTAGTAATTTCTATTGATCAGTCGAAACTGTCTACATCTCTAGTGTTTTCCTTTCCTCTATTTTTATTTTGTACATACTCTTTCATCTTTGAATGCTCATATCAACTGATATCTTTCAAAGACTTTACTCAAAGTTTTACTACTTTGTTTATCCTTAACCTTATTTGCTCTGGTTCAGTGTGACCGTTAGGGCTACCTACTTGGGACTTACACATTTTATGATAGTGTGGGTTTTTCAACGACGTTTCCTTTTAGAAATACTGACGCATTGCATCGGTATGTAGGTTTTAAAACTTTTACACACCTAGGAGTGATATTTTTGAAATGACGATAAAAAGTCATCGCTCGAATAAATTCGCGAGTGATTTACTGTTTTAATTTTATTACTTCTTTCTCACGATATTTGTTGAAAGATTTACGATATTATGGCTGGCTCCACAGACTTCTATAATATTGCTAATACCTTTATTATTTTAATCACAGTGTAATAAAAATTAATAAGCCTTAGCAAACTTATTAGCACTTTCTATTAGAACCTTCTTTAGAAAGGTTTTATGTAACCGGGATATTTCTAATATTTCCATAATTGAACAGTAGGCATGGAGTTTCTTGCATATTTTTCTCCATAGAGATCTACGCTTTGCTACGTGCAATTAGCGTCATTTTTCTGACTGACGGACTTGTTAACAATTCAAAAGTGCCTGTAAATTGTTTATTTGAAATAAATGCTTTGATTTTTTAACTTGTACATTTGTTTCATTAACTTAATGGCTAATACTCGTATTCATGACATTGTTTCTTTTATTTTCTTTGCTATTTCTACTTTTAGACACTACATTTGTTTAAAACACCACCTGGACATGACAGCCTTACAGAAACACTCCAAAACTGAAACACCTTCAACATTTACCGTCAAAACATCTCAATTACAGTCGCCTATCTCCCGCCAGCATCCATCTTGTCGACACGTTGTTGTCTATGCATCAGGTACACCGTACATGGCACTCGTGACTGGGCCCACGACCTCCACAGCTAACGATACTTAATGTCACCGTGTCCCTCGTAATGTATTACGTGGTTTTGTATTAAGAATGTTTAAAAGAGAGTAGTTGTCTGAAATAGGGGAATGTCTGTCGTGAGATTCTGTTGGTTGATTGATCTGGAGGCTTTTTGTGTACTGTTTAAGTTTGATGATTTAAAAGAGCATCCAAGGAGTTTCTTACACGTTCTTTTTCATAGAGATCTACGATTTGGGACGTGAAATTTAGTTTTCCTTTTTTTGAATGACCGAAATTTGGATAGTTCAAAAGTTCCTGTAAATTATCTATTTGGAATAAACGTTTCTGATTTCTTCTTCAATAATTTTATATCTTGAGTTACAGCTTTCGCTTTCCTTTCTTGCTCTTTAGTTTTTTACTTGAATGAAGGCTAGTGCTTGGCTATTGAATTTCCTAGCATTATTTTTTCTACTGACTTTAAAAATTGTTCCTTTGGCATCTATTGCAATATCATTGATTTCTTTCTATCATTATTACCTATCTCAAAGCAAGAACTTTGATGATGAATGGCGATTGATATAAAGTATAGGAAGGATCCTGTATTGTATATTAATCACCATTTTTATCACAACTACTACTGCCAGCGGCTTAGCCCACGTAAATGTAGAAAATATATTCCCTTTGTTACTCAGTGATAAAATTGCATACTACTGTGGAAAGAACTTTCAAAACCAGCCCAGAAGTGTTTGAGTTTACAAAGAATTATACGAAATTTTCTAGGCGGGAGCTTACTCTATATTAAGCTCCCTAACTTTGTTCGACGTCAGCATCAATCACAGCTCAACAAAGTCCCACTAACTCAGTAAATTAGGTACGTACAGGTACAGTAGGTACAAGTGAGTCGTGACCAGTTCTGCCGACCCTGCACAGGTACAGGTGTCCCCCAGTGTCACTATACCCGAGAATATATTACTATTGTAGTATTATTATCGCAGTTGGAAACAGGCTTTGTTAGCGAGACTGAGGAAATTTTGATGTGATTACGCACTGCTTTGGAAATACTATCGTAAATCGTGTGAATACTAAAATGGTTTTCACAAAGATCACGAAGGGATACAAGTGTAAGTCAAAAATGTAGACTATTGACTTCAACACACGACAGACACCGCAAACTATCCCTTGTATTATTTTAAGTTCTTATGATCCAACCTTGTAGGTTGTCTGGTAGATATCGCTATTAGTGATAAGACCGCCATTGTATCCAAAGATTTAAGTTTGTGTAAAAGATTTGTTACTTTTTTGGTGTATAATAAAATTTGTTCTATTTTATTCGATTAAATCATTATCAACTACTTTTGGATTGTCTAGAAAATCTGACAGTATTGATTAATCATAAAGTTGTCTGTCTCTCAGTATTATTTGTGTCTTTGTTTATCTGTGTATCTGTATGACTGTCACAAATGTACTTGATCAGTCGACCTTCATTTTATTATATAAACAAAAAGATTTTCTACAACCATGACCATTGACAATCACCCTCTTCTTGCCTTTGTCCAGTGTTATTAAGGGCAGGTGCAACATGTTTTTTTTGGTCTTTTATTTGGTCTAGTCACTCGTAATGCTATCGTCAACTCCCCTTCATATGTAATCCTTAAACAATCTATCTAATTGAAAATCAAACTCAAAACATTGCAACCAAAACAAGCTACATTTGCCGATTACGTAGTTATGCGTTTCAAATATTCCTATTTAAACTAAAACTAATCTCCAATAAACAATAGGAAGACAGATAAATCGCCTTCATCTTGGTATCAGATAAATATAGTATCGGCATCGCCTCTTGAACTATCACGAACGAATAACTCACCAGGACTGCGTACGCGCAACGACATTTCGATATTCGCCATTTTGATCTATAACACGACACGCCCCGCGCCCCGGCTTCACCTGTTGCCGTGATAAATTGACGGGTTAATGCGTCGATAGGATGACAGTTTGTTTTTCGTTTGATGTGTCTGTATTACTGAAGATAGATTTTAGATTGAGTGAGTTATTGAGACTGAGAAAGGTTCTAGAGTTGCGACTGCGTATCGGAAAATGCAGCATTAGAAGGTCTTCCATAAGGTGGACCAACGACCTGGTAAGAGTCGCGCGAATGCGGTGGATGCTAGACGCAGAGGACCGTCCGTTGTGGCAACCCTTGGGGGAGGTCTATGTCCAACAGTGGATGTCCTTTGTCTGAATTGATGAGTTATTTGAGGGACTTTATTTTTAAAGTCGTTAGTTACTTAAATATTTGAAAAGACTCTCGTAACAAAAAAGTTTCTTTAGGAAAGTTGTCTGTAATCATGAGTACAATCACGTGTATAATTATCGGTCACTAATTACCAGTCACCCTGTATACGAGGGATAAATTATAAGCTTTACAACTTCAAAAGAAAACCATATTAATGATATACTTTGATGTGGAAGAAATGGCCACTGTTCAAAAGTGGGCTAGCTCAAGTATAATGCTTTTAGTATTAAAATTGACAAGGCATAATTTGATCATATACTTACTTATTACTTATGCTAAATTATCCGTAATTTAAGTGAAAAAACACTTCAAAATTAACGTAATTACTTCTTCAACGTAAATTAATTGATAACCAAGTGTCAATTTTGTACCATACTACTAATTTGCTTGAGTGAAATTCTCGATTTCGCGTAATAGTCGGTAATGACAGGCGCGGTTTGGTCTGCGCCCGCGCCGGTCCCTCCATTATCCGCCGTAAATCGGCCGAACTGCGCATGATTGCAATGGCGGACCGAATTAGCGCGTATTGAAGTATCTTTGTGTTATTATTGACAGGTGGGCGCTGATTGGTCTGATAAAAAATTGGTAATTAGGGTGTACAGCACAGACAGAAAGTTAGAGATCTTTGGCAGTCCAAAGATCTACGAAAGTCAACCAGGATCAATGGCTTTACATGCTTTCTACGGGGTTTCAGTAATGTCCTAGATAAACTTAGAAAAGAACATAATATGAATTAATTTGAGTGTCTTCAAGTCAAGAGTGAATAGGCTTAAAAACTAGTGCGCTTCGTCATTAGGTGGGATCATAGCCAAGCACTAGTTTTTATCAACACTAATATAATAAAGAGGTAAACTTTGTTTTTTTTAGGAAGTGATCTCTCGGAGTACTGTTCTGATTGCTAAATTGTTTTCACCGATAGAAAGCTATTTTATTCTTTATTGACGTAGGCTATATTTTATACGCGGGCGAAGCTGCAACCAAAAGCTAGTCAAATAATAAAAAAATAATAATAAAAAAAAAACATTTTTACTTGGCTGCTTTCGAACTATCGACCATCAAGCATAAGAAGCAGGTAGGTACCTTAACTACTGGGTCATGATGAGACCTTTTCATCTAACTACATCGATTTAAAACGTTTTTCCAAATCAAATTAAGAATGAGTTCAAACAGACTTACGTCAAAGCTAACCCTTCGCCCGCCGCCTTAAAGACATCAAAGTTCTCCAGCTAAAGCGGGCCAATCAATCTATCTCGGCGAGCTTGTCTCGTGTGATTACTGCGGGTTAATAAGACAGGGGCGCGCGCGTCTGCGGCACCTGTGGAGCGACTTGTTGCGCGCAGAAGGTGGAGGGTTGACAGTTTTTGTTTGGTCCATGTGGGCGATGTTGTGGTAATGATTTGGGTAGACATTCAAAATTGAGGCAAGAGTGAATAGGTTACTATGAGGCAAGTGTGCTCTATCATTGACTACATCGTCACTTACCATCAGGTGACATAGTGGTCAAATGCAAGCCTATCAAACATTTTTTTTTAATAAACGTCGACCTTAAATAATTATTTGAATGCATTTTTCAGAAAACATCCAAAGAAATGTGTTTTGCTGTCGTTTTAACACCAAATGGGATATTTTTCAGTCCAGAAAAAAATTATATGAAAGCCAGCTCCTGTATTAAATGTAAAAAAAATATTTTAATCATTTCTGTTTTTTTTTTTCTTTTAGTTATACATATACCTACTAACAACTAGCTGCTGTTTTCTGCTCTATAATATGCATGTATAAATTATATCATCACTTAAATCTTTTTCATGAATAACTTTATGTACTAGTGAAAATTGCATGAAAATCTGTCCAGTGGTTTTTGAGTTTATATATATAATGATAGTTAAGTGTTTTTTAATATTTAAATGCAAAAAATATATTAAGAAAATAAATATTTTATTGTAAAGATACGTACATTTTAATCTAAAAATCAATCAATCGATCTTGCCAAATCACTACCTACGTAAAAGATTTCGTTATACACCATTTATTGGTTTAGGATATCAGAAATTAAAATTAGCTTCTAAAATTCATGAGAAATACAGTGCCAGTATGTTTGGCATTTCACGAATCGTATAAAACTCGGTGTGAAGTGTGACGGGCGCCGTCAGCGTAAATGTCAGTCATGAATGATTAGGTACGAGCAAGATTTATATGAGTGGCATTACTGTGCAACGGCAGCTGCCTTTGCCTCGAATATTATTCAAATCAACAGTTCCAAAGACGCACTTTATCTTTATATATATAACTAGCGACCTGCCCCGGCTTCGCTCGGGTGTTTCTCCACTATTTAATGGATGTTATTATACATATAAACCTTCCTCTTGAATCACTCTATCTATTAAGAAAAACCGCATCAAAATCCGCTGCGTAGTTTTAAAGATTAGGGCTATAGGGACAGAAAAAGCGACTTTGATTTATACTATGTAGTGATTCTTCTTGACATGTATTTGTCACCTACCTCCTCCTAAACAACTTGACCGATTTGGATCTCTAGAAAAAATGGATCTCTAAATTGCCCATCAGAAGGTTTAGTGATCGCTGCTACATCAGAAAGTGAATACTCGATGTATTTTTTGTGTTATAATAGCATAGCATTATCAGCCTTTTTTCAATGTTCCCACTGCTGCACTGCTAGAACTGAGGACTCCTCTCTAAGAGAGAGAATGGGCCGTAATCCACCATGCGGGCCCAGTGAAGATTGGACGTCACACGTCTTCGCTTTTTGGTTCTATGGCATGCCAGTTTCCGATCTTACCTTCACCGTTATGAGAGCAGTGGTTACAAAATAAATTACACATAGTAATCCACCTGGCCGGCCATTGACTGTTTTATTTAAAACTTAAGAAACCTATCTATCTTGGCAAAGAACGATTAACACTAAACCACACAATTCCAAAACAGTTCAATACAGGGTGTCCAATAAACATAGTCTTATAATGATTCCATTGCTGGGACTCAGGCCTCCTATCTAGGAGAGGACATATAGTCCCTTCTATTAATCCAAACAATCAATAAACTAAACCAACTTTCCCAGTATTAAACATCAATACTCTCCGATCTAAAACATAAGGCCCCGCACACACGGTATGACGCTATCGCTAATAAGTACAGGACAGTATAATGAAATCGCCCGACCCTGGTAGATGATTATCGACAATTTCGCGATATAATTTATAGCGGGTAAACGATCTTAGGAGCTCGGTGCGTACGCGCTTCGATAAAAGTTGCTATTATTCTATTGGGCTGCGTGTACACTGGAGGTCTTTGAAGCTTGTGCGTTTGGATGAAAAGACTAATCAGAGTATTACAGAAATATTGTAAAGACGAAAGATGTATGTGAGTGTGTGTGTATGTTTGTTAGTTCTTCACGCTTGAACGACTGAACGGATACATTTGACGGGAGTAGACCTTATTCAGATGAGAGCAGTAGTGGCCGGAGAGCAGTGGTGGCCGAGTGGTAATGGCCCCGACTTACGAGTTGTAGGTCGCGGATTTGAATCCAGCCAGGTGGACTACTTTGCGTAATTATTACGACTTTTAATTAATAATCATTACGACTTTTCTCAAACCGGTGAAGGAAAACATCGTGAGGAAACCGACATGTCCTAGAACCAAAAAATCGAAGACATGAGACATTCACCAACCCCGACTGGACCCGCGATGTGGATTACGGCCCTTTCCCTCTCCTAGAGAGGAGGCCTGAGTTCTAGCAGTGGGGACATTTAAAAGGCTGATGATGATGAGACCTTGTTCTGGATAAGCAAATAGGATACTTTTGTCACTGGAGTATGTTCCATTGGGCAACTTTATTTTTCTCGTGGGTTGTACCGGTATGTTTAACAATTGTCTAGTAGGTACTCATAGTACAAACTCTGTTTAGTTTCGGACTAGATGGCGTTGTGTGATAGTTGTTGAATATTATTATTATTAAATCACGGATTTTGGTGACAACTAATAAAAAGTTATTAAACACTTTGTTTTTACGAGTCGTGTCAAATAACACCCACATTATTTAAGTTGCCAAATACGACATTTGATTGCCGTTTAATTATTCTTAATTTATTTGAGTTATAGCTGAATTTGGGAAGCGGTAGTTTCTTAATTAGATAATAAATTATCTAAATCAGGATTTTAATAAGTATGTTTTTAGGAGGTTACGTTTTACACTTAGATTGTAAATAAAAAACGGATTTTAAAAGGCTATTATCAAAATGACGTCTTTTTTAGGTGGAAAGTCATCCAATGACTTCTCTCACTCTAGGGCGGGGCGGGAAAGAGTGTCAGACTTTTACTGACTAAAACCCAGTCCTTTGTTTATTCTTTGCCTTGTATTCCTTTCAGAAGCGAACCTATAGCTCCAGTAGGCTTCGGCCCTGTTAGGCTCCTGCGATCAAAATAATGTCTGGGTTTTAATGCATATTTTAACTTACCGTATTCCAATACATACCTTATTTGCTTCTTTTAATTTATTTATTCAAATGCTTCCAAAAGGTTGCTAAATCTAGTACCTAAAGTTATACATTACACTTCAAAATTGAATGACGTCACAACCTCAGGTTCAGTTGGAAATCAACGTCAGGCAGTAGTTGTCAAGCATTTGTGCTAAACTGAATCTATTTTGGCATAACCGTGAGACAAACGTTTTTTTTTTTGTTTCTGTACTGTTTCGTATATATCTAACCAGTATTTGTGTGCCTTGTGTTGTGGGAAGTAAATCTATTTTCTTTGTTTTTTCTTTCTTTTTAGTACCTACTCACTAAATGACTGACTTTTGGGCACATCGCTATCGACTGGTAATATACCAGTCGATAGCGATGTGGAAGATTTTTTTGACGATATTTTTTGTTGTAATTAGCGTAGGGTATTTTTATTATTTATTTTACCGTAATTACGAGTATAATTAGTTAAGAATATTTTTTAGTTATTACATTATTTCCCGTGTAATATAAAACATTGTTACTAACATGATACCTATGAGACCAATGTTTCATATATGATATAATTCACTTTAGTCCAATAAATTCTGCAGTCATCTCTATAAGCTCCAGTGTAAACGCCGCCTTACCGCGAAGCACCCTGCCTCCCTTATTACCGGTACAAGCGAGCGTTGTCCATTACTCGGACACGAGAGGTGCGTCTTATCGTTAATTACCGCCCGACTTACCGGTTTACCGATTACCTGCGTGATTTACCAGCGCACACCACTATACTTTACCGATTTCAATTACCGACTATGCGTTTGGTTTTTTTTTTTGGCGATCTTCCTAGGTAGTTTGATATGTGATTATAGGATATGACATACGGCAGTTTGTATCTTCTTATTAAGTTTACTTTGTTAGCTATAGTTATTAAAGTGGTGGTCAGTTAGTACCTCAGGTTATTAAAACATTTTTGTTTTTGGATCAACGAATTTTGAAACATTGTCATATTATATGCCAGGGTCAAAAAAGTGCAATAGTGGCTGCTGCTAGGGGCTTCACCCGTGTGAATATACTCCAGGGAGATAAACAGTACCTACTCTATATGCTATTCTCAGCTATTTGAGCGTGAATGCGCAACAAAAAGAAACACACACATACGAGTACAACCTTTCGCCTGCATAATACCTAAGTGTGAAATGGAATATGAGATTCACGTGATAATTCGGTAGCACCTGGAGAAACTCCATGAACACTCTTAAAACGCACGTTCTTCTCCATTTGCGCTTTGGAGCTTAATTTTTTTTGACTGATCGACATTTTGACAATTCAAAAGTGTAAATGGTCTATTTGAAATAAACGTTTCTGATTTTTGATTTAGGTTTAAAATTTCTAAAATAAACACTCGCTTAAACCTTACACTTTTATCTGCCTTTAATTCAAAAAAGGTCCGACTCCATCAAAACGCTTGATTCCAGTTTAATCAGCGGTTACAAAGTAATCTAGAGCCGATCGTCGGTCCGTCGGTCCGTCCGTCCGCAGGTCCATTCAGCGCCGAATCTTAGCATAAAGGACGCCATTGTCTTCGATCGACGCTTCGTTACCACGAGATGGTTCTCTGATTGGTTTTTATTTGAAATTCTGTGTGTTTGTGGAAATATTGACTTTTAATGAAGGAAATGGAATACTTGCTTATTGTAGCGGTGGTTATATTGTGTTTGAGTATGGTTTCCGCATTTATTCCTATATGGACGGTGCGTGGGTCATGGCGGCCAAGACCATTGGTAGGCTTATTCCAAATAGTCTCTCTCCAAAATCTGATTAGGCCTCTCAAGTTTTTTAGAGAATCTGTGAGGGATTAGGGGATCCTAAGGTTCATGTGCGTGTATCTGTAAGACCTATGCAGTCAAGGAGTATATGTGCAATTGTCACCTCCTCCTCCAAGCGTGCTCTGCTCGTAGCGGTAATTTGGGTTAATTTATAAATAAATAATTATTTATTTCTAAGTATATCTCTTTAACACATCTCTATTCATTTTTAAACATGTGAAAAGATTTACTACCAAAATTTAATTAAAAATATGGATTACTTACTGTTTGCGTGTATCATCGCTTTTTGAAAGCTTTACGATAAAAATAAAACTTTGCCGTTTCTATTAATCTATGCTATAGATTTGTGTAACCGGCTCGTTCTTAATCTTATCAAAATTGTCTCAAAAGTGTAATAACAAGATTAATTAGTGATGACATAAAAATTAAAATTATTACCCGATTGCAAGAAGGGTTATTTTTATTATTAAAACTATATTAATGAGTATGTAATGATTGATCCTCAAGGTCAAATAACACGTTAACTAAATTAATTAAAGGTCAACTTCCATTAATTAGAATATTTTATCAATTAATACATCTAAAAGTTGCTACTTTATCTTAATTTAATGCAATTAAAACCATTAGCACTACAATATTGTACCTACTTCTATTAGATAAAGTATGTGAAATGTCTTCATTATATGACAGATTTATGGTAAAAATAAGTGTTAGACATAATTATGACATTTTAGAGTATAGAGTCGTGTCATATTGTAATCATCCTATACTGTAAAAATCACATTGTTTGAACTAAGGTGAAGTGCCTGTCTCCCTTAAGTTTATGAAGAATGACAACTCAGTTCACACTTGCTTCAGCTATGTTTTTACGGTGAGATGTTTATAAAAGTATAGGTTGGACTTTAGTTTTCTATTTTGGTACGGAATTTTTTTAAAATATTAAGCAAGTATTAAGATATGAATTCACCAAAAAAATACACGAGTCTTAAACTTTATTGGATATTTATGACTTTGGAGAAACCTATTGATTTTCAGTATCAAAATGCTCCATTACGACTACAAACTGTTTTAACTAAAGAATGAAAAGCTTCAGTTTTTGGACTTAGCAGCAAATAGTGAAATCATTACTTAGTCTCAACATGTTTGTTCAAAAAATTGATAAACTAAAGTGGTCAAACGCGAGCCTATCCATAATAAAAAATAGCTACGTTTGCTTGCTACAAAATGCGTTATGCTTAATTCATGAATCCCCAAGCGACCACCGGTGGCCGCGCATCTATTGTCTTACTATTGTGTCTCTAATTGACGGTATCTGAAGGGTTAATTGATTTCCATAAGATTTTTCTCTTGGTTGGGCATTGCCCATCATCTTCATCCTGCCTTTGTCCAGTGTTACTTGGGGATGACCATACCATCAGGTGGATTTCGATCATAAAGAATATACGTTACCAGCTTCCCCTCTATACCTACTGATTCTTGAGAAATCTGCCTCTATATTACAAGACCCTGTCACAATTCTCCGCTGTCAATGTCCTCTCAATCGTTCCTCTGACTCAGAGTACACACGTCATCGGTATTTTACCTTCCATAAATAACAGGTAGGTAGTGTAGTTTCTCCAACAATTTCTAGATCTTGATAACCACTAGTTAAGTGTAGCGGGGTCCACAAATAAGGAGCATTAATACTCCCATTCAGGCTGAGATGTACGAGTGAGTTGTGAGCTGTGCTCGCCTCTACAATAATGCGTAAGTACTCTGTTCTCATTGTGCTTGTGACTTCCGTGCTTACGGAATGTTTTCCAACTAAGCATGATTTTGTGCGTGCTGATTTTTGATTATTGTGTAGGGAGTAGTAGTAGGGAGTAGTACTAGTTAGGTTTAGTTCTGGGGTTTCGCGTTGCTAAGCTTTAAATTTGAAAATAGTCAGTGAGAGATGGGTAAAGCTTTTAAAAGTAGGGATAGAGGCAAATATAAATTATATTAAAATTACTAAACCATCGTTGTTGATTTTACAAATTCGTAGTCTTCAGCTAGGAGAAAATTGTAAGAGGAACTTCCGTTAAAATAATCACATAGGACATAAGAAAATCAAATCAACGGGAAGTACTCTGTAGGTTTGATTTCCTAGCTAATGTCAAAATATGTGGCCTATAAACGGACATATGTCTTTAGATTACGTATAAGTAGAAGTTTGATTTTTTCACTGCTGTTTGGGGTAGCAGACCCGAGTATTTGATATTAATTTCACTTTTGTACTTCCACCAGTTCCTGATAAAAAGGGTCTTGACAGATGAACAGACAGACAGAGAGTTAAGACTCTGATATTCAACCAAATTATCGTCTATTTCTCATTGGAAACCACACTAAGCTATCTTAACAGGATTATCTTTTACTTCCGATATAGACAAAAAACAGTAGGTATCCGTTCTCAGTTAACCCATCAAATACCTTAGAAGACTTGCGAACACTAGCAACTCGCAACCTGCGCCAGCGCATAATGCGACGAGAGACAATAAATCTCGCTGATGGGCCACATTGTGCGCGAGAGCGAGACGGCGACATGTTTATGCGTCGCCCCGCCCACGCGCCCGCGCAGCTTTCGCGCCAGTTTTTTGTCATAACTTCAAGTTAAGGAGACGTGGTGTATTCCAATTTGTTGCTGAAGGCTGCTTAATTGCTGTTATGTTGAACGATTAAATTGATAACTTGACTTATAGGGAGTTGATCTAGTGCTTGGATCCAGTTATTGGGTGACGGTAGCTTTAGTTGGATAGTTTGTTGAAAATCGGGCTCCTTCTCATAATTTTAATTAACAATTTATTTTGTATCTTTTTGACATCGGCAAAGCCAAACATCATAAGGAGGTCTGGAAGCTAAACTTACAGTTATTAAAATGAGAAAACAATTGTATTTTTTAAATTCTTGATAGGCTCGAGCTTATCCACTATCTCCCCTCATTGAAAGCAACGATGTGGTCAACGATAGAGCGCACTAACCTAGAAGTAACCTATTCACTCTTGACTGAAAAAACCCCAGGCTATAGCTATCAGAAAACACAGTATTGAATAATCTTAAAAATTACTAGACCGATTAAAAATATATATATCTGTAGAACGTTACTTAATCACTGAGTAACATAGGCATATATTTTCTACTCTTACGCATGGGAAGTCATTGGTTAGCTAGTAGATAATAATTAAAAAATCGTAAACCCGCCTCGAGGAAGCATGGCAACTTTTACTCTTGACTTCTGTAAATGAGAAGAGGCAGAAGAGACACAATTTCCACTTGGAATAGATGACAATGAGAACTATAACACTTTTTAACTTACATTCATGCCGACTAAGTACAATAAGGATCTTAATAAAACAGAAATTACGCAGAAGAATTTTACAGTACCTAGACAAGAAAAGGAAACCAAGTTTTGCAAAAGCCACCATAGAAAGCCTGTAATGATCCATTCCCAACTAGAAACCCCTACCATTGATCGGAAGCTATGTAAATACCAATAAGAGCCTTTATTCATGTACCAATAACACCAATAAATACCATCAAAGTATCGTTTAAGGAAACGCGTCCATAAACCCTACCACGCAGACTGCTCGAGTACCTTCAGACTATGAAAAACAAAAATCAACGTTCATTGTATCGAAGCCTCCCATATCAATCCGTTTGTATTTTCAGCTATAAAGCACGTCAGGCTTCAGAATGGACCTAACTACAATATTAGGCCCTGCCAGTATTATAAAATCAAAATCCTTTGAAAGCGTGTAAAGAAAACGAATGCGTTACACCCACGGTTTAGGTACAAGATGTCAGGTGTGGTCTGAATGTGAGCGGGAAGCGGTAAGCGAAAATCGTGACGTGAAAATAGTTAAAAACATTTACAGAGTACTGCAATTAATTTATGAGTAGTTAGTTCAAGCCATTGTTTTTGGGTCCAGGACCGGTCGTTGTGGTGACGCTTTTTTATTATTGATAGGTTTGCGCTTGACCGCTATCTCACCTGATGGAAAGCGACGATGTGGTCGACGATGGAACGCGCTTACCTAGAAGAAACCTATTCACTCTCGACTTAAAGATTGCCTATGTCCAACAGTGGACGTCTATCAGCTAATATGATGATGATGATGGTTTTTGGGTGTAAAATCATCCAAAATCTTCACCTACTCTAGAATGGAATGAGATGACATGTACAGACTTTTACATGCCTTTCATCGGGTTGGTTTGCTTTCAAACAATAGTTAATCATTAAAAAACTCACCTGTGTTACCATTTGCGTTTTAAGGCTTCAGTCTTTCTTTTGAACGTTCCTTCAAGTTAGTTCTAGAGATAGGTTTGCAATTTCAACACCCCTTTTAAAAGGAGAAAAGCAATGATTTTTTTCATACAATCATCAAACCAAGCTTATAAACGTCCGTAAGTGATGTTTCATATCTAATTAGATCATTACTTACGAAATCGGCATGACACCCATTACAATCTAATATCAGACTTTGACTTATTTATTGTTCCACAAGTGACTCAGCTCGCTGGCAACAGCACCTAGCCCTATACAGCTCAAATGTCAGATAACTCAGAGCTCTACAAGCGACTTGTTAATAAAATGTGGCGCTGCGACAAAAGACCAACCTTCATGTGTCTATGTCACAGTGCTACAGTAAAGTATCTTGACGTCATACGTCTCGCTAGCAGTGGCACCTCGCTCAGTGTCTCATGTCAGATAACTCAGAGCTCCACAAGCGACTTGATGGCGTTAATAAAATGCGAGGCTGTGACAAAGGACCAGCCTCCTACTATGCGCGTCATGTGTCGATGTCATAGTGTCTAGGACCAACGCTGTGTGTTCAGAAACTGTGGGAGAATGGAGTGGAGCTAACATTTTTGTGAGCGTAGAATTGAAAAGCTTTGAGACAGTTATTGGGTGCATTTCCAGATCAATATCTGGTTTGTAATTAATACTAAAAATATTGACTACAACTAGAGACATAGCTTAGTTTTTTTTGAGTATACAGAAGTCTGCTTGCAGAAGTCACATCATCATTTTATTCATGTGATTTCTTCTAATTACCAAAAATTCACACTTCTACCCCTTTCCAATTGATGTTATGTTTAGAGAGTAAACACTACAAGATGCCAAGTATATTTGGCAGTTCGTAGTATCGTCAGTTATAGAGGGAGGTATGTAATATTCAGTACTTATAAGAGCAGGTCCCTACTTCGCTATCGAGAAAGACAAACTGCCCATTCTATAGCACAAGACGGCAAGAGTGATGCTGTCATCCTGCTCAGGCCATATAAGTAGATCACTTCGATGCTTGCGTTGTGGAGTCGATTTGTAATAGTTAAAAGACAGGAGTGTTTCTAGTGACAAAGAGCTGTATAGAAGATTGGTTACTGATATGGAGAAATTGATTCAGCCAATCAATTCTTTTAAGTGTAATGCAATTTTTTTTGCTAGTCCATTATTTAATTCCAAAATCACTGTAAAAACGGTACAAATATTTTCTAATACTCTGTGTCTGTCTGTAATAAATAACACAGAGCTCAAAACTGTTCTGACCAAATACGTATTTCATTTTTGAAGATCAAGAATCAAGGTATAAAGATCCTCAATTGAAAAGGAAGGATCCTCTGACCAGACGGATTCTACGTGTTGGCAACATTAAAATTAGTTGTAAATGGCAACATTGTGGCTATAGACTTTGGTATCTGTTTTTTTGGATGCTGATTGTTGCAATACAATTATTAAAAAGCTGTACCGTATACATGATCCTTCGAGCCGGATATCGATGGACCTTTCCTTTGTGTCTTAAGTCCACTTAAAGTAAATGTCTTCATACTTTTTTTTATTAATAGCCTTATTGGTGTCCCACAGCTAGGTAAAGGCCTCCCCATCTCCTTTCAAACCTCTGTGTTTTGGAGGATCTTTGACCAAGTTAGTCCTTTGAACATAATCAGATCTTTGCACCTCTTTCGCCGCGATCCACCGCGACGACGTCGTTTTTCCTCAGGCGTCCAGTGAGTGACGATCCTCAGTGCTTATAGTGCCTAACTGTCCATTTGTATTCGTGCGACGTGGCCAGCTCACTTCTATTTCAGCTCTTCATATAAATACTTAAAAAATATCATTCTCCTACTAAAGTAGCCAGTATAAACTATGGATTAAAATAAAAAAGCAATGGATGTCAAAAAACACACTCGCACAACACATACGTACTGCTTTTCTTGTTTCAATTTGTCATCTTTATTAACGTTTTTAACAACTTACAAAGCCTATGGAGTATTTTAAATTGACACTAACTTTAATGATATCTCATAATTTCGCGAGTGTATTGTTTATGACACAAATGGACATGTTTAGTGTCCTGACACTTATCATGGCGTCTGACACTAGAGCGTGCGCACACGCAGGTTGAGGCTAACAGGTGCTGTGCGGCAAATATCGTTAGGTATCCGGTGTTTTTTCAACGGTGTAATAGATTTTTAAGTGTTACATATGTTAGTTAACAGACAGTAAGTTTTCCATATAGTGAGTGATGTGTTTTTATTTGGTCCATTCTGGCATTGTTTCTTTTTTGTGGCAATTCATCCAGAGTTCTCTGTGTCCCCTGTAGTGTAGGGGTGGGAGGGCATGTCGGACTTTTAGTAGCTAAAACGTACTTCTACGTTCCTTCTTCATCTTGCGTTCCAGAACCCTGGGTTTTACTTTCAGAAGCGAACTCGTGGCCCCAAGAACAGCATTTAGTAGGTAACAAAGAGCTGTTGTGCCTTTTAACTTTTACGCAACGCTATCTAGTCTCAAACTAAGCACAGCTTGTGGTATGAGTACTAGACAACTAATAAACATACTTATATATTTCTAAATAAATTCATATTGTAGATAATTTATACCCAAAACACAGGACAAACGATCGTGCTCATCACACAAACATTTGTTTTGGATGGGAATCGAAAACATGACCTCCGGCATAGCTGTCAGGCTCAAGCTAACCACTAGACCAACAGGCCTGTCAAAGATAATCGATAGTTAAATGTTTCGGAAAACACTTAAAACATACCACAAAAAAATTGTTTAATTACTCGAAAAACCTTGCACACTAATTAAACATTACGAAATCATAGAACATTATTGAAAAGCCATTAAAACAAACTTAAATGATTTAAAAAAAAAACAACTCAAACAAAAAAAAAAATTATGCACGCGACGATAGACTGATGACCACTACGGACCACTCTGGCCAGTAATTAAGTTCTGTTAATGCAGTCGTATACCCACGACGTGCGTAGGCGCATGTGTTACAAACGACAATTTTGTAGATGGGTGGTCAGTGGTCCTCATATTGATAAAGATCACCATGCTACTGAGTGTATACCCAGTAGCTGTGTTGTCTTCAAAGTGGTTTACAAGATAATGCCTCATAAGCAACATTTATTTTGGTTTAAACATTATTTTGGTGTGTTTGGTAGAAGACCAGATAAATTCTTTGACTACACTCACTAAAACTTTATAGATTTGGTATTTTTTTACTGTTGATAGACTCGCACTTGACCATTACCTTACCTGATGGAAACGATGATTTGGTCGACTATGGAGTGCGCTTGCCTAGAAGTAACCTATTCACTCCCGACTTAAAGATCCTTAGATAACAGAAGATTAGATGAACATTTATAAGAGTTGGCCTGAACTTAGCCTCAAATATCGAAAATCTTTGACTTATCTACTATGATTCTTTTGATTTGGTCCTTTTTCTATATTACCTGATGAAAAGCGATGATGTGGTCATATATCGGTGGTGAATCACTATTCGTCTGGTTGTCCGTATTCGTGGAACGGGCTTGGCGGACACACCTAATATGCGATGCACATACGAATGCAACTAATAAAAAACCAATAGGCTGCCAACTCAACGTTATCGTTAATGCGAAGACTTTGACAGACTTTGGCAGTAACTTGCCAAATTATTCGACTTGTCCAACTGCTTAATTGGACACTTCGTCACTTCCCCTATTCATCATGATAGATAGTGTTTTCTTGAATTTCTCACTTGAACGCTCAAGAAATCAAAACCAGCTCTTTAACTAACGACGAAAGCCCCCAAAAAGGACCAAGATAAAGCAAAAAAGGGAAATCCACCACATTCACTTAGACCAGCTAGATCTAAAATGACACGGTGTCTGCTTAATACAGTTGGAAAACGCCCCCCTCCTCAACAGATGTATCTGTTACACAGTGTAGAGTGGGTGTATCGAATCCAATTACTTCAACACAGTGCCGACGTTAAGAAATTATACGATAGACGCTCGATGCAGAAGTGGGGTTTATTAAGATGGATTTTTATCATATTTTCCGGTGTTAATTATTTAGGTCCTAGATTTTCTTCTCGTTTCTTAATTGAGAATTTGATGAAATTATCACTAACGTGAAAATCAGAGATTAGATGTTCAAGTAATTTTGGATTTAGCATCAAAAGATATAGATATAGATATAAATTTCCAGTTTCGAAGATTTTTCGTTTCCACTGGATATTTGTTGGTTAGTGATGAGTTGCGCTTTTACTGAAATATCTATATCATCTTGCATTACTTTCGACGATCTTTTTTAATTTTAATGAGGCCACAAAAATGTTTTTGAGGCGAAATCTAAAAATTGTCTAAAAATTGTCTTGAATATATAAAAATGTCTTGTTACAGTGTTTGCTATCAAACTTCTCTGAAACGACTTGACCGAATTTTATTAAATTTTTCGTGCATATTTTACCCTCCTATCATTTTTTTAAACAGTTAGTATATTATGTTGTACACCAAGTAAATAAAAAAATACTTACAATGCTAAAAGAGTTTTCAGAGTTTCCCTTTAGCAAATCCTTTAAAACAGGTTACAGGTTCTAAACCGTGCAGCCAAGCAAATATTTAACGACGGAATCAGTCAAAATATCGCAGGTCGTAAAGTGAGTTAGAGCCAGTTATGAATAAGTTAACAGTTCTTATCAGAACACAATGGGCGCTTACGATAAGACTGGAGTACTGGCGGTGTTTAGCTCAGAGGTCGTTGAACCGGTTAGTTAGCACTAACTAGTGCTATTGTAAGGTTCCTTACCAACCTGCTGAGATTTAAGACAAGTGTGAAATAACTTGAGAATGCAATGACATTTTCGGTATTTGGTTTTGTTGAAGAGTTTGGTCTTATTCAGATATTGTGGGAGAGCTGAAGATCATGATGTTGAGATTTAGTGTCGCTGCGCATGGGCCACATGTCACAGCCACAAACGTAGTTACAAGAAGCTAGAATCGGCCACAAAGGAAGCTGAAGCGCACGACAGCCACTTGTGGGCATTGGCTGCTACATTTTTTAACCCATACGCGCACTATCCTATTGGACTCTAGCGAAGAAGGTTTAAATGCGCGAAGTGTATCATCACTTTGCTAGGCCGAAGCATAGAATTCAAGACCTCAAGTTCCTATGAAGCGTTTTGAGACTAACTGCAACGAGGTCAACTGGCTGACTCTTTCTTAATTAGCCTATATTGTGTCCCACTATTGCTCAAAGGCCTCCCCTTCTTCCAAATCTCTCTGTCTAGGGCAATCTCTGGCTAAGTTGGCCCCGCGAATATGATCAGTCACACCACCGACATCGTCGGTGAATAGTATAAGGACCAGAAAATAATTCTAAAACCATAATGATTTCTCACTAAGTTTGATTACTTGAATATTAATCAATTGTTTTTATTATTCACACTACAATATTAATAAGGGTCAGGTCAAACAAGGTCACCGCTCCGTAACGCAAGGGCAGCGTAGAGCGTATACATAGAACCTTATAATGTTTAATGTCTATTGTTCTAAGAGGAAGTGTTAACTAACTTACGCACTTGACTGGAACATGGCAGGAACTCAGTTTTATTGGGCGTGCTACAGTCTAATGGCGGCTTTCAATCATGATGTGGAATAGCTTATTTTTCCACATTTATAGTAATACTTTGAAGAGGTGTTTCCTATTTTTGCTACCTTTTCTTATAACGAACACGACACCGTCACGCCGTGGTTGGGCGATTGGTTGCTGCACTGCGCGTTCGTTGGTTCGAATCCCGCTCGGAACAAATACTTATACGGCATACGGATTGTTGATCTGTGTCTTGTGTAGATGTCATGTTTGTGAACGCACCAACAACACGGGAGGGATGACCGGATGGTTGCAACCAACGTCCCAGCCAAGATGATCTTGATAGTTTCAATCTGTGTAGACAGCAGTTGTAAACCTTTAACGCCCTTGGTTGGGAGGCGCGTGGTTTACATCTATGTAGCCCAGACAAAAACCAAGGTTACCTTGGTTGGAACAATAGTTTGCAACCATGTAGTCAACCCTTTAGATTTAAAAAGCTCTGTCACATATCATTGAGTACGTAGGGATTACCAGGGCGGTGGGATTGTTTGAAAAAGTCTCCACAACCCTGAAACTGAAGGAAAACGGGTGGGGTTTATGAGAGAAGTTTAACACTCTCTCTCACTCTACGCAGAGCGAAAAAGTTATTTGCTGATATCCCACCCAAAAAAGTAGTTAAGTTTTATAAAGATAAGTGACTAGGGTTCAAGAAAAGTCCACATATTGAAAAGTAGCTAGTAGCATTAGTAGCTCAGGTTAAAAAGACGACATTTACAACGACAGACACCTAATATAAATCGATTTTCACCCGTAACTTTATACTGAGTCGAGCAGATATAAATTAAATCTCCCCTTATACTTAGTCATTCCTGATTCCGAGTTAAAATCAATTCATTAGGAGACACCAATAAAACGCGAGTGTCCTTCTCTGCAGCGCATTAACAATTCAAGAGAAAAAAGGAAATAAAATGGCGAAGACCACCTACACGTCTTGCCGGACTGCGGCAGAGGATGCGATTTGTCGGACGGTTTTGCGATTAGTCTGATGCGGAGAAGTGATTTGAGATGTAACCGTAGCTTAAGTTTTGTAGAATAGAATTGAATTGAATGAAACTTTATTGTACCCCAAATTAGTAGCAGTTTTGCAGAAACTTAAATATATGGGTACAATGGCGGTCTTATTTACCAGACAACCTTAACTAAAAAAGGGTCGTCGGATGTTAAAAAATCTTTGGATCTTGGCAATCTTTGGAGATTGGCAAAAAGTGGTCGATTACTTGCTTAGTTATTTTTGTATAAGTAAGGCTGGTATCGCGAAATCAATAGAACGTGCAAAAATATAATAGAAAATCTTAGCTAAAATAGCTCGAAACTGCCTTAGGGTTTCCCTGCTACGAGTATAATGTTCCCAATTTACCCATATTTAAATTACTTTTATGCAATCTTGGATAAACTAATCAGTAAACAGATAACATACTCTTGTAAATTTCTCATAAAGTTTGTATTTCAAATTTCACTGCGCCGCAAAAATAAAGGGTCATATAGAAAAACTGCAGAATCTCCTAAAGTAATGTGATTTCCAAAGTCAGTAGCTCGCTCTAGTAGTATTCTTATAAGCAGATTAGTAGTGCTTTTTATAAATGTCAGAAGACGTGTTATTTGTACAAGCTACAGACCGAGTTTTTTTAATTTTGAAATATATTACAAATCAAAATTAGGATTTTTTTTTTTATCAAATTGAGCTGTCATAGAATATGTTGGATTGGTTACTGTATTAAGTGTTACAACAAGTCGTAAACACCCTGATAAATAAACAATGGTACCTCTTTTATAAAAATAAGATTAGGAAAAACAGTCCTAGAAAACCACTCACCCTGTCCATACCTCCCCTAATCAGCATTCCAAGGAAAGTAAATTAGTACAATTAAAAGCAAAGGAGACTCTCCCGATTATAAATCAGACATGCGACATTTTTGTTCACGTACTGAAGCGTATTTCAAATTAACTAGTAAGTTATGCTAGTCAATTAAACGTCCGCGATTGTGAGATCGGATTACCGTGATCGAAGAAGCGATGGAGTCGAAAAGTGATTATATATTTTTTTTTAAGAAGTGTTTCATGTGATCGCAGTTTTATTTGCCAAATCTGAGATTAATATGTTAAATGAATTGATGTTTTGTGCATACATGTGCAGAAGGCGATTTGGCCTTCTGCGGTCTTTCGGTCCAATCATAATTTAGGCATCTTCAAGGCTAGAATGAAGCTCTTAATAAACTATTGTACTTTACCACCAACGATCGTATAACTGCTTACCATCAGTGTGATTGTAGTGAAGTACTGGTTTTTATGATTTAAAAAATATAGAAAGAAAAACCAGTGATAGCAATATTTACTAGCTGAGGCGTTGTAGATCTTTTACACTAAACATAGAATCATTGTATGTATGCGCCTGTTGCGGACCTAAGAACTGCATCAGATTCATAAAATATCTAGGATGATTGGATTTTTGTATGCGATTGTTACTTCAGAATAAGCTAAATAATGCAGTAGCTCTTTTACAAAATCGTATGCTCAAATGCAACTCACCTTAGGGAGACAGTAAATAAAAATAAAACAAAAAAAAATTGTAAACCCAACACCCTCTCCACACTTCTGTCCCGAGACGCCTTCGATTTTCTTTTTCCCCACCGTCAGTCCGAAATGAAGTACCTTCGTCCATACGTTAGTCCGGAAGTGGACAGCCGGAGTGAAATGGCCGCTCCGTCGTTTCCGGTCCCCCCTCCCCCCAGCAGGCTTTAATTAAAGGCCGGCAAGGTTTTAACACGTCTCTACCTTTGCGATTGAATCGAGGTTTTTTTGCTCACGTTAGAGAGAAGATTAAGGGTGTAGTATAAAGGGTGAAAGGGTGAAGTCTGGACCTGATGCTTGGTTTTGTTAAGTGGGTGAATTTTTTTTGAGTCTGAGTGTTGCTTATGTTGTGTTCTTGTTTTGTTTACAGGTAAGTTGCGTGTGTTTGGTGGATGATGTTTGTTGGCGGTTGCCGTTGGTAAGTAGTAGTTAATATTAAAATCATTAATGCATGGACAGATAGTTTTCTTTTGCAGGTGTGAAAATCATCCAATGACATCTCCGCGCCTTTGGGTGGTGCGATGGATATCAGACTTTTACTGACTAAAATTCTCCTCCTGTTCCTTCGTTGCCTTTTGTACCGGAGCCGAATCAGAAGCAGACCCTTGGCTCCACTAGGCTGCGACCTTGCTGGGCCCCTACAATAGATACATAGATAGAGTACGTATAGAAATAAAATAGATAAATAGTTTTACTACTAAAATATGTCACTCAGGAATAAAGCTTTCTACCTGGACCTAATCGGGGCAGTACTTTCAGAGATTACCTCCTACAAAAAAAAACAAACGAACTTTACCTTTTTATAATATTTGTGTAGAAGTGTAGTCGTAGTTTTATGTCCATATTGTTCAATAGGTCAACCGAGTGCTTAATTTAAAAAAAAAATCTTTGAATTCATGTCCAATTTTGTTATTCGGTATATTTTTACAAAATGTCGTTCATTGCCCCAAAATTCTTGACGACAAACCTATAAAATATAGAAAACATACATAGACATAAAATAAATTTAAAATCGACATCTACACGAAGTTGTTCAAATAAAAAACAAAATAAAATCGATTGCTTTTACGATTCCATATACATTGTTAGAATTCGTGACTGCTTTAGTGAAATCCCACTTTTATTGTTTAGAGTTTTATGTCTAAATTATAATACAAGTGCCATTATTTCGATAAAGATACCATAATGTATTACATGTAGTAGATAAGTACCGTAGTACCACTCGTAGTAATTCGCGATAAACTTTTGATAGAGTTGACCCCCGCTAAAGATGATTCGCGATCATTGACGAGCAATGGGTAGCTCGCCGTCCGACGGTCAGTAAACCATCCGGCCTGAGACCAAGACATCGACGGCGCGTATTGTTCTACGCGCGCCTTAATGAGATGTCACCTCAAATTTATAGGGCCAGTTAGGACTGCGGATTGTTCGAAGGAGTTACCGTATACCTTGCCAAAAGGGCAACTGAAGAAATACTGTGAGTTTTAATCAGTAAAAGTCTGATACTGTAATCTCGCTCCACCCTGAGCGAGAAAAGAAAGAGACAATTTCTTAATATCTTCAATAAAGAAACCAAATTAATTATTATTACTAATTATTTCATTATTTTGTTTATGAATAAAGTCAACGTAGAATCTGTATTCTCTGTATTTGTAGCTCTGTATTCTGTAAATTCTTACCACAGTCCTTCACTTCTATTATTATTTTGTTAAGCGCCGTGGCTTCAAGGATCTGTTGAATTTTCTCAAGCAAAATAAAATAATGGAAATATTATAAATGAGCTCTTATCTAGTTGCATAGAATCTGCATAGTTGAGAAAATAACTGGACAAAAGGCACAGCATTTATTTGACTTCATTGTATGCAAAAAAATCGTAGCAAACATTGCTACGCTACAAATATCGTAGCATATATTATGAGTAATTACTGTTCTAAACTCGTAGAGCTCAAAACATAATGCTACGAAATTCTGTAGCAAGTTGTCACTGTGAATGAGCTGTCGAAGCGAAGTGAAACTTCGTAGCATTATTTTATGGTCCTTATAGTAATGCTACGGAATTTCACTTTATGGTCCTCTACCGTAGGCGTGGGCTTGCGGACGGTATTGAGAAGCTCGCCGTCCGGTTACCGTCTGGACGGACGGCGAGGAGTGTTCTACACACGCTTAAAGAGATATCAGCAAACAGTAGGGACCTAGCAGGGCCGAAGCCTATAGAGGTCGTGGGTATGCTTCTGAAAGGAAAACCCGGGGTTTGGAACGCAAGGCAAGGAACTAACATAGTGAGGTTTAGTCAGTAAATTCTGACACCCTCACCATCCACCCAAGAGCGGGAGTGTCATGGGATGAATTCCCTTAAAAAAAATGGTCCTTATTATTTTTACTGATTTCATTAAGTATATTGGTCCTTCGGTACAATTTTTTGTTGTGGACGATATCACAAAACGTGTATGTATTGGTATTTCTTAATTTCGTGACGCGACCTGCGCCTACGCACCTCGGAAGCTATTTTACAAGATCTTTATAGTCACTCTACAGAGTATCACGCCTCTTCACTTTAGTGTTGGGCTTCAATGTCAGCGGGATTATGAGCGGAGCGGTTTATTAAGACTAATTGCTTCAAAAGTTTAATAACACGCTTGAATTTAAGAAAAAAAAATAGTAAGTGAATATTAAAACTTCTGATCAAATAGAAAGCTTATTCAAACGCAGAATATTTTAAAGGCTTTAGCTTTAGCACTAAAAGTTTAAATTACAATAAGTAAAGTCTCCATTACGACGAAGATGCTTTTCTAGCGTCATTAGTAGGCCTGCAAGCAAAATCAACATTAATACTATAATAAACTGCCTGACGTTATTTTAATGTATTTATTTAATGCGGCTTAACCGCTGGTTCTGAGGCCCCACCCATCCGACCATATACATATTTATAGGGAGTCCATTACACCGATTGTCGTTATGATTCCCTCTTGACCAAACAAGTTCTGATTCAAATTTTATAATGTAATATATTTGAGAATTCATCGCCTATTATGACAAGTCCGTAATGAAAGTATTATGAGTTATACCGGCATTATCGTAAACTTTATGTTTTAATGATCAGTTATTTTTTTGTGACTGTTGACAAAATACCGCACGTAATATATTTATACGGTGGAAATATGGATTTTATGGCAAATTATGTTCTATATATGACGTTTTATATTTCTGTTGATATTAAAGTTTGGTGCTTGAATCAATATTTTTTTGTAGTAATGAGTGTTATTGCGTTTAATAATAGTTTTTGTTCGAGTAAAAGGTGATAGGAGGATGAGAATTGCTTAATAAAATGAAAACTATATATTTTTTTTTTAATTGAGGTCAGAAGTGTGTAGTTCGATACATAACTCATTGGTCTGTAAACGGTCGAATGATGTGTGTTTTAGAGTTAGTGGGCGTTTCGGAGGCGCCACTTATATATTAATGTGGCGGAATCAATTTTGGTTATTTAGTGGTTTAATAATTTGCTTAAACACCATTTATAGCTTTATTGCCCTAGATTTTATATTAAATTAACTTCTGCCATTTTCCTATATGCTATTCCAGGTCATGGTCTACCCGTGTGCCGATTTTCATCGAAATGCGTTCAGATGTTTGATTATGAAGGAGTAATGATTATGCACATATTCACATACACATAAGAACAAACTGTTGCTTTTATAATATTAGTGTGATGTGTCACTGTGACATATGACAATCACTTCTCCTAAATTGTATTAAAAAATTGAAAGATCAGCTGAGGTTATAGATCCTCTATATTGGAAAGGCGATATCTTAATTGCATGTTGTATTTGGTAATAGCTACCTCATCTGTGTTAAAGCTAATACAGCCAACATCTAAGTTATAGAGTTACCGTTTAACAGTATAAAATTCATGCAGTGAATCAAATATATTGAAAGAAAAAGAAAATACTAATAGTATAAAGAAAAAGGTATCGTATTTTTGCTTCCAATTTTAATAATTCACTTGCTAATAGAATGCTACTTTATTACTGAGTGGTATACGGAGGCGGGCGAAGCCGTTGCAAAAGCTAGTATGTAATACTACATTAACCGTCAATTAGAGATACAATAGAAAGGCAATAACAGAGCGAACGTGTTAGCTTGGGGCTTAATAAATTAAAATAAAATAACCACTTAAATAACCAATCTGTACGTGGCCAAAAACATTCCTATCTCAACATAAGCTGCAATATTTAAAAAACAGCGAAACTATAAACTTATTAGTCTGTAGCCTGGATAAGTTTGTACGTTTAAAAAACGGTCACTTTGCAGTTAGATTGATCTCCATCATAGTCTAATTTCTCATTACCAATGACGACTATCAAATTCTATATAAAAACCACCCTACTCAAATTCACGTAAACCTGCGTCCATTGTTAATTGCATCCCTTGTAACTTATAATAGCCATCATATAAACATATCGCACGCACTGCCAGCGACATCGTCACCGACACTGCCCGTCACTGATAAGCGCGACAAGCTGAATTACGTCATAACGCGGACGTCATTCAGGCGAGGACCGAAGGACCAATTCGAATTGTCGTCTGCCTAAGCTTTTTCTCGAAGGACCAATCTGAAGCTTTAGCCCACAGCATGATTAAAAGAATGTCTACGGAGTTTCTTGCATGTCCTTCTCCATAGAGATCTAAGCTTTGTAACTTGCAAATTAGCTTCATTGTTTTGACTGACTGACATTTTTAAATTAAATTTAATTTAAAATTGTTTTGAAAGGGTTTATTTGAAATAAATGTTTTTGATTGATTGATTTGATGGTTCCTAATCATGCTAGGGTTAAATTCCACGGTAACCTGGTGAATATATTTTTCATAGAAAAAATTCATTTATGACTTCAAATTTTTTTTTTTTTAGTCAGCGTGTGTGTTAATTCTATAGTAATATATCTTCCTAAATAACTATAATATAACTATGTTATCAATTTGAATTAAATGGCAAATAAAATATTGGTTGCTAGTCTTTGGGCATCTATCCTTTGTGTGACAAAATAGAAAAAACAAAGGCAATTTTTTTAGTTGTTTTTTTTTTTTGTGACCGCTATTTCACCTGATAGTAAGCGATGGACTAGTCGACGATAGATCACACTTGCCTAGAACTAATCTTACATTACTTAGATTTTTCATTGTGATTTATTACTGACCATCAAACACAAACTAATCATTCTTAAATATTTTTTGGTCCTTCAGTACTGGTCCTTCTGTCTCCCCTGTACTGAGTCACTATCGCCTATCTACCGGCATGCATCGCCCGTCAATTGGCATAACTTCAATAATATTTAGTTGTGCCACAATTAATGATAAATTGTGACGTCATTGTTTGACGTACCGATCCGCATTTATCGGGAAAATTATAATTTATTATTTAGTTTAGAGCTGGTTGTCGATCAGGTATAATAATAAAATCATATAATATTCCACAACTGTCACACAACGCCGTCTAGTCTCGAGCTAAGCAGAGCTTGTGAGTACCAGACAAGTGATAAACATACTTATATATATATATCTATTTTTACATAAATATATATTATGGAAAAAATTTCGTGCTTATCACACAAACATTTGTCCTGGATGAGAATCGAACCCACGACCTGCGGTATTGCAGTCAAGGCCACTAACCACTATACCAACAGGCCAGTAACGGTCGTAGATCCAAACGTTGCAAGGTTCTAAGTAATTTGATATTATGATTAAGGTTCTATTATGGAGGTTGTATTTATTTATTATTTATTCAGTATATTATGCACACAAAAGAATTAGACGCGAACTTAATACCTCAGGCATGGTCTACCTATCAACTTTTGGGTGATGCAGAGAAAGATAGTGGTGATAAGAGCGAAAAATGGCGAAGCTCCAATAATAAAACCGGCACTCCACCAAAGCAGAGATGTGTGCGGTGTGCTGTGTGCTGTGCGAGAAGAGATTTTTTCAGCTCGGGGGACTCCACCAAAAGCGGAGATGTGTACTTTTTCGTCGTGCGCTGTGCGTCGTCCAGCTCACATCTTCGCTTCCATCGCGCCATACAAATATTACACATCTCCGCACAGCGATCTCTACTGAAGCTGAGCGCAGAGGAGATGTGTCTATTGGTTGTCTTAAAAACATATCTCCGCTCGTCTCGTCTCCGCTTTGGTGGAGTCCCGCCTTTAGGGCAAGAAAAAGATAGAAAGATATTTTAGTAGAAACTCTTTACATACTTATTTTTTATTTAAATAGTCACGAAATAATGACTTGACAACCAAACCTGGTGTCTTCAGAGGACGAGACATTTGCAATAATCCTCTTCAACGTGAGTCCTAATGAGAATTCTCCTGCCCTAATTAGACGATATACATTGCCGTCCCGCTGAGGCCCGTGACAGGCGCATTAACTTGTCGGCGAGCAATCTATATCGTATTGAGTGGATGTATTGCGAAGTTATGATGATTGTGATGCAAGTTGTTTTAGTGTTTCAGTTTTATTTAAATACTTGACTTTTCGGAGTGAAAGTGAATTCTTTTCTACATGTGTTTGTAACCACACTCCTAAACGGCTTTTTTGACTTGGATAAAATTTTGTGTGTATATTTGAGTTCCTGGGCAGTTTGAAAATATAATTGGATCCGATAGGTGGCGCTGAAATCGGGTTCTCTCGTGTGATGAATTTTTTTTCTGATAATAACTAAGTCCGCTTTCAGGCAGGGCAACGTCTGACCGCTAGTATAGAATATTATTACTTTTACTGAAGTGAAAAACTTTATTTTATAATAGTAGTAGGTACGCTATACCTACATGTGAAGGGTGTGTTTTTTTAATTATGTATACTTTTGTACACTTATTTTTTAAATATTTTTTAATACACTCACGTGAACTTCCTCTCTTGTCTCTACTACTATCAAGCATGCAATTTACTGTTTTCTGCACTAGTGCAAAAAAATCCGTAAGTATTTATCGTATCACACAGGGCGCTAAGCGACCCCCATGAGTCATGTCACCCCTATTCATTTATTTTCTTCGTAAGTGTATTGGAAACGTTGTTTGATACACGTGAAAATTTGTCACTGCAGCACTCGGCTTCTTAACACCATCTATTCTGTTGTTTATCATTTCGCCTCGCAATGACCAACTTTAGCCACTTTTAACAAAATTTACTATTTTTTATAGCTATACTTTTGATTGTAGTAGACAAATCGGTTGTACTTGTAGCCAAAGTCTTCTTACTTCAATTTCTATTTTCTATTCGATCATTAGATAGATAGCCGTGTAACTAACAAAGGTTTGAATCCACAACAAGCAAAGCAGCGAGCTTTCACTTGTTTTACGAGCTCATTGTTCCAGGTCCGAACTAAACTTTAGTTTCAGGATCAAATGTTCTCACTTTCGATGAGGTGGTTGAACTTAACTTCTGAGTAAAGCCGCTTGCTTGAGAATTTTAAATCTTTCGTAAAATTGCCGAAAGACTTCCACTCTTGGACATAGGCCTCTCCCAAGTGTCGCTACAATGAACGGTCCTGTCATCCATCTTACAGCCATCGGATTCCTGCAGCCCTTACCAGGTCATGGCTCTACCTTGTAGAAGGCTTTCCAAGGCGTGGGCTCGCGAATTGAGGAAGGAACTTTGCCCAGGTGTAACACAAAAAAGGCTAGCGAAAAATTGTACCGACCAAGAAGACAGTTCTGAAAAAAAAAAGACAGATATAGTTAAGAGCAATGCTCGGAGTTTCCTTGCGTGATTGCATCAGAAATAAAGATCTGCAGGAGGACCCCAAAAATAATCGTCAAACTTAAGTGGCAGTGGGCACAGCACATAGCTCGCATGACAGATGGTCGATGGGGCCGTAGCGAAGGTTCTGTAGTGGCGACCATGTTTTGGACCAATGCATAGAAAGAAAGCAAGAAAGAAATTATAGCTTGCAGTTTTCCGAACTCTGTCCAGCCGAGTTGGATTCGACGATTGATCTCTTTCTCGATGTTAGACCAACCCAACTGGACCATCTGTCCTAGGTAAACGTAGTCGTCCACAACTTGAGTGTAGACTCTCCAATCTTGATAGCAGTGGGTGCTACATGGATATAAACCAAGACTTTTTTAATATATGTAGGCTCACGTTTGACCATTATCTCACCTGATGGAAAGCGATGATGTGGCCGACGATGGAGCACGTATAATTTTCGTTTTGTCGATGTTCATTTTAAGTCTCACTCTTTCGGAAGCTCTACTGAGGTCACCTAACACTGTACTGAACTCCTCCGTATTCTCAGTGATCGTTACAGATATATTTTTACATAGTTTATTAGGAACTATTTTGTCAAAAATTAATTTCAAACCTATTATTGCTCCACGATGCCTGCAAGTCCTTCTTAATGAAACTCTTTAGGAAATATTTAACAGCCATTTTAGTAGTCACATTCCTACTATAGCATAATATAATAATATAAGTAATAAATGATGATATAAGTTGATTTATACGTCTGTTGGTCCACGGAGCAGTCGGAGCCGTACGGCGGAGGCCTCATGGTATCAAGGAGCGTTTACACAAGCCGCTGCGCCTGACAGAAAAGAGTGTGGTGTAAGATATAAGAGGTTAGCAATTACCAACTGTTTCAGTCATCATGACGTTCACATCGTGATTGCAATAATTTTTAGTGTTCTGACCCATGATCTCGGTGAAATTGAGCTGATTTTTTTAGTAGGGAGTGTTGACTATGTCAGCGAGGTTTACTAAGACGGTTTACTTGATACATTTGCTGTCAAATACTTGGCAGATCCGTAGCGTACTGGGGCCATGGATGGGCTTCCGAAAGGGAAACCCGGGGTCCCGGAACGCAAGGCAAATAAGGATTTTTGGGTTTTAGCTAGAAAAAGTGTGACGTGCGTGCCTGCTCCGTCCTAGAACGGACGAAGTCGTTAGATTGAATTAGGAAGATTTCCCACCTAAAAAAAGTCAAGATCGGTTGAATGGACTGTAAAAAAATATTTAAATGTTTAATCTTAATTTGATTTTTTTTTAATAATTTAAAGTAGTGCTTGACTGCGATCCCACTTGGTGGTAAGCAGTGATTCGATCGCTGATGGTGCACTAGTTTATTAAGAGCCTATTCACTCTACCCTTGAAGAAACCAAATTGTAGGTAATCGGACGGGAGGACCGGGTTTCCTTTTATTAAAATATCCTGTATCAACAAAAACAAGTTATCTACACTATCCCCAAATATGATGTAGAAGATAAAACTGAGGACATACAGTCAACCCAACTTAAGAACCAAAAAAACATTTCTTTTATTCGTTCCCTAATTGATAAACAGTTTATGCACAACCGCTAGACACCCCGCTATCTGCTTACACCTTCCACCGTCTTCCAAGACGGAGACAATTGGCACGTCACCGCCAGAGGTCGCCGCTTTTGCAAGTAACCACAAATCACTGGTGTCCGCGCCGGTCGCCGGTCAAACGCGCTGTGTGTATGCGCCATTATACCCAGTGTAACGTCGCCTTAATAACTGATATTATTTGAGTAATAAGTGTGGTGTTAGTAAGAAGAGATCGTGTCTATACAACCACTGGACTAGTCGATGTTCAAGGTTACTTTGAGGATGGTTCCCATAACATACTTACCGTAACTCCTTCCATGCCTTGGAAAGCGCGTTAGACAGTTAAGCCGTTGGTCCCGGCTGTCATTTCTAGTCCTTTTTTGAGATTGAAAACCTTCCAATGACTACTTCAATTTTAGGTTGAAACAAGAGGGCAAAACCCACCTGTGTCTTTGAGTTGCTCTTTACGTTCTAGGGCCACGGTAACTCTGAAACCTACTGTTCCTACAGTTCCAGCAGGCATTGGTTTTGTAGATCTTTAAGAGCCATTACGGGTAAAAGCCTGAGAATTGGACAAAAAATCTTCTTAAGAGTAGAATAGAATAGAACTTATTCGATGCAGGCAATGCAATAGGCAACAACACATTATAATAAAACAAGTTTTTTTTAATGAAAATAATTTTTTCATAGCAAGCTTTAAAAAGTTCGGTATACCTATATAATTAATACTCGTCAAGACAAATCATACGAGTTCAAACTTGATGGGGTTGTGTCGTTTAAGTACCAAATTCCTATAGCCACCTTCCGGTTCCATCATCAGATCAGCTCCTGTTCATACTAATAATTTTGCATTGTCATCTAACCGGGAAGTGGGTCAAAAATTTACAAGACTTGAGTACAGACAAACATCGGGACGGGTGAAACTAAATAAAAGCTTGTAAAAAGAGTACAGCACCACCTAACATGTTTTCCAGTCACTGGGTTCTGAACATCAGATAAGCAGTCACTCCATGTTAATACTGGCAGTATATTCAGTTGTATCCAGTATGATTGGAAGCCGAACCCAATATAAGCACATAAAGATTAGGCAGATTCTTTGAACTAAAGGTTTAATTTTGATAATTCAGTCTTTAATGTGACGATTAGCCTTTTAAAAATGAAGACTGTTTCCTTCCGCTTGTCAAGGAAGAAATGTCAGTGAAATGTTAGTGAGTGACATTTAAGGTGACACAAGAGACTGATTGACAGATGTCAGTTTCGTTTTTTCTGACAAGTGTCGATGGTCGAGTATTATCACCTTTTTTTTTGTCGACAGGGAAAATCGTCTTATCACCTTGCTTATGCTTAACCCTTCAGATACCGTCAATTAGAGACACAATAGTAAGACAATAGATGCGCGGCCACCGGTGGTCGCTTGGGGATTCATGAATTAATGTCATCTTGTAATATTTTGAGCGTTTTTATTTTTGGCATGGTTTTTTAAAATTTGATTTTCTGGTTATCCAGTTGTCTACAAGCTGGTTTGGACTTTGTATTAAGTAGTTTTTTTTAAGACTGGTTCGTATTTGACCACTATCTCACCTTAAGTACTTAATGCTGTGATTGACGATGCAACACGCTAGCCTAGAAGCAACTTATTCACTCTTGACTTATTCTTACTCTTCACTAAAGTTCGTAACTATCAGGAAACAGACTCTGTCAGGGAATTTCACTCTTTAGCTATATGCACAATGAATGTGTTTACGAAAACATTTTGTGCGTATGGGAAGATGTCTACCATGTACCGGTAGGTTAAATAACCTATCCTTTATCTACATTTCTTACAAAATATTGACTGAATGTTTGCTGAAGGGCGAATTGCTGGGCATTGCTGTTAATTCCACCCCTTGGGTTTCAAGCGGTTAACTGACTATGTCATATTCAGACAGGACCTGAATTAATCTTACCATGGCTATAATTACTCTGTCAATAAATTAATTAAATCTCAGTTTTCTGACAGGTACAGTAATACACAATGCACTGTCATATTTTTTTTGAGGTGAAAAATCATCCAATGATTTTTCTCGCTCTTTGGAGGAGCTTCCGCTGTCCGTGAGTTTCCGTTTCAGAATGTCCACGAGATGTCTTCAAACCTTTCTTTGATGACATCTCTCTGAGAAGCGCGTGAGTCACAACGTGTGGAAGGCCGGACGGCAAGCTACACATTTCTCGTCGTCCGAAAACCAAAGCCCAATGTGGCTAGTGCCGTCTTTTCGATTGATTGTTTATAGAAAATGCCCATATTTTGTTCCAGTGCGACTGAACAAGAAATAACAATTTAGAAAGACAATCAAAAATAAATCACACTAAAAGAACCATGATCAATAGAAAAATTAAAACTCAGATCTTTATTAAAGAAATCTAGAATGCATTATATATGAGGTCGACATGTCAATAACTCATATCTGTGGCAAATTGGCTTATTACTCATGTGCGACAGCCGGACGGATTTTAATCTGCGTCTGATAAAGCGACCGATCGCAGCGAATAATCGCGAGTGTGTGGGCAAACTGCCGGCGATTTGTCAGTGTGGGGAGAGCCTTAGATTGTTAGTGTGTTTGCGAGAATTGATATTGTAAATATGTATCGTTTGAGGAGTTATGGGTCTTATTGTATGGACTTGTTTTCGTATCTATTGATAGCGTTGTTATAAACACTTAACTGTCAGACTGCAGTTTAATAAGATTATTATAATATTTCGAATTTAATGTCCGTTGATGAATTAAAAAATAAAACCAAGAGTATATTAGGTTTTTCAATTTGACAATGCTAATTTTATCATTATTTATGATTATTGAACGCGTATGTTATTCACTAAAAGTCAAAATAAATACCAAATGATTTATTTAACCTCCTCGTGGTGCATTGACACATTAGCAAATAAGATTTTGAAAATTGGACACATTCTAAAACTCTATAAATCAGACACGTTATTACCGAATTACCATTTTTGGCTGTTATTAAATATGGCAATATAAACGTGCACTTTAGATTGGAATAATATCAAATGACAGCTGTCACATCGCCCACTAAAATACCGCCAACTTCCGTTCAGAATGCACGTAGGTGGATAATTAGTAGAACTAATCCATTTATCAACGAATAAAACCTCGAACGCCCGTCACAAAAACACGAAAAAAACGTTAAAACTCAAAGGTAAACCCGATTCTTTTTTAATCTGAATTCCGGCAACCCCTTCAGGACATATAAAACCCGAGATAAGACCAAACTAAATACCAAACTCGCTTCTCCGAGGTCTTATAAACATCAGTCCGTCCGTCCCTGGGCGGTCGTCACAAGGAATCACTGCAAGACTTGCATGCTCGTGAGGGAGCGAGACGGGAGATTGTAATATAGGGGAAGTGAGAAAGAGAGAGAACAGCGACGTTTTGCAGTCGTCATAATTTCGCTTGGCAGACTAATAATAAAGATAAACCAGGGTGGGTGCGGGCAACTTGGACCGGGTACGTTTTGTGTATAAGTTTGTTTTCTTTTGTGGTTTACTTAAAGGGTTGGTGACTCTTATCTAGTTGAATTAGGGATGTTAAGTGTTGTTTGTTGTGGTAGTGACGTTTGAGTGAACTAATTGATCTGACGTGTGGGTTGAGCTTTAGGAGTGAGGCTAAACCCTGTTTTGCTCGGGGTGTTGTTCAATGATCTTGGAGCTTTAGATCAAGGAGGATTAAAGAGTGCCTAAGGTCGTGATTGTTCATGATATTTACGGGTGTTTTAATTAAATTGGATATATTAGGTACTAGCTTCTACCAGCAGTTTCACCCGTTTGAATGTATGTAGGTAATTATCTCAAATAAAAGTGCTATTCCAAGACAGTCTACTAATATGCCTCTGAAATTTGATCTGTATCCGATCAGTAGTTGAGGCGTGAAAGATTAATAAACGTCTTAGACTAAGCTTACCGTCCGTTCGTCTGTCTGTTTGTCCGTCAGTGTGACTATGAGGAATTCTATCTGCTTGCCTCAGCTGTTGACCTATATTATACCACAAACAAATACGCAAATCAAAAAGAAAAACATGAATGTATGAATACCGTTCTTTCAACTAAAACTCGAGTTAATGACAGGTCTATCGAGAATCGTTAAATATTCATCAACTTTCCTCGAACAATAAGCACCACGTTTTTTCCTCTTTAGCATCCTTCTTTCTGTTGTACTATGTTGGTTATGGTATATTTATTGTTGATTTTTCGAATACAGTTTCGAGTACATTAGCTTCAAGTACTCAACACGACTTAGTTTTAGTAACTGGGTACAAAACCCTTGTTTTATTTCTACTAAGGACAAAAAAACTAATTTGATGATTTCTTACCCAAACAACTTATTTTTATTTTTTCAGTTTAATATTGACTGAAACTATATACATATAATTAGCTAACTCAGAAAACGTTGTTCTGGCATATAAATTATTATAATAAGAAAATCAGGTTTTAAAAATAGCCTATAACCTATCTCAAACCTACCACAATGTATACACAAAAAAATCATAAAATCAAGCTGTTTCGGAGGAGTTTGACAACAAATATCTACTGTGCGATACGCGATTTTTATACATCAGATAAAACATTTATTACGTTCCACTTTAAACTACCCCTTTTAGTGGTTTAGTAATAAAGTCTTTACTATTTCGGTCACTTGCAATAAATAGTTTCACCACAAATACTGCATATTTAATCCATTTAGTTTGTCAACTAGGTTAATATTTGGCATCGGTATTTCATCGACAGTATTATCTGTGTAGATAAGTTTGGAAGTTGGAACTAGGTCTTTTTGTGTCAATGACTCAAGTTGTCACTACCATTAATGTACATTCAAAAATCTAATTATAAAAAAAATAATTAAAATGTCAAACAATCATAATTTTCTCCATCAGCTCTAAAGTTTCATCTCTATTCATCCTTCTCAATCTCATTACAAAGTTGCACTTATTTACATGAAAACACTATGCAGCAAAAAGTTTACAAAACTACTGAATTAATCAGATAGCACAAATACGATAACCAAATGAAACTACAGACATACAGACTTGCACAAGAGCATAAACTATGCTCCCACATAGGGCACAGCGCTAGGGCTGCCGCGTTTCGAACTAGAAATCTTTTTCTACTACAAAAAGTGAAATAAGCTACTAGTTATTTTTGTTTAAAACTTTCTTTCTTTATTTTTTTATGTACAGACTGAATGTCTTTTACAGATTAAAAAAAATAGAACAGGTGATTTAAACAGTTGAGCTTAACCCACAATTGGGTTTTCATATAGTAAACCTTAGGTATAGATATACAAAGATATTTTATACATGAAGACATAAAAACAACAAAAAATATCTAATTCAATAAAAAATATACTTTCGTGCTTGCAAGAACTATAAAAATAGGTCCATTGGAGTTAATTTGTTAATGTGTGAAAGAATGATCAAAAACTAAAGAAAGCGAAAAAAAAAAAATGGTAAGGACGACTAAAGCCTGTGGCCTTGTTGTGTGGCCTAGACAATAAATTATGTATGCGATTTTTTTTTTTATATTGTCATCCACATACGTAGATACATCATTAAAACATAAATTGCAAAGTACTGACAAAATATCAATTTATTCCCTTTTATGGCTTTATCTTTATCCCCTTTTTTCGCAATCGGCAATCCAGCAAATGAGGCAGCCCTATACAGAATAAAATTTTAAGCTACGTCTTTATGAGAGTTGGCGCGAGTTAGGGAGGTTTCCATGCTCGAGGAGGGGGAGGGGAAGTTCCTCAAATGCAGTTTGCATTAATTGAAAATATAATATTGTCGCTTTTTACCGATCTGAAATACGGTTATTGTGCTGTTTTAAAAAAAAAAATATAAAGATCTTTCTGGACTGCCAATTTTTATGAGATATCGGTTGGTTTTCAAATAAATTTGAAAGTTGATTGTACATTACAGATATGTAGGTATACACAGACAGGTGGGAATTATGAAAAGCCAATTATCACGATTAATTCATAATAAAGACACATACTATTGTAGATATCGTTGTCATCGATAAGACCGACATTGTACTCATAGACTTAAGTTTATATTTAAGTGTCTTACTTTTTAGGATTCCGTACCCAAAGGATAAAACGACAGACAGCAAAGTCTTAGTAATAAGGTCCCTTATTACTAAGACTTTGCTGTCTCTTCGTCTATCTCTCTGGTCGGTCTGTCCATCTATCCCGAGTCTGTACCTCATTAACCGTGTTAGTTAGACAGTTAAAATTTTTGCAAATGATATATTTCTGTTGAATATATTTTTTAAAGTTGCGCTCCCATACAACAAACGTGATTTTTTGTTGTTTTATGCTACAGACGATACGGAACTCTTCGTGAGCGAGTCCGACTTGCACTTGGCCGATTTTTTGATATAATTGCAATAAATTTTATTCTATGTTATAAAGACAAGATAGCAATGTAAAAGTTTATCAATTTTGTTTTAATATTACTAATAAAAATAATAGAAAATAATTGTTGATTTTCTTTTTTCCATAAGAGGTCTGGTTTTCCCCTGTCTCCTTTTAGGAAACATGCGGCATGATTAGTAGCTGACATATAGTACATTTCTCGAATGCCTAGATTGGAGTCTATTAACTATCTTTACGCTAGATCTTAGGTAGTAGAAGCAGGGAACTGCACCAATGCAGGATATTGTAATTTCCAAAGATTAAACAGCAGCACCAAGAATACAGTATCTACAGTTAGAGAGTCGCAGAAGTTTTCTGTAGAAAATCAATTGATGAAGACTTGTTTGAGATAATCGTTGGAAAGAGACAGTCTGTGTGTAAAACTACAAATGAATGACTGAATACAGAAAAACACAAAATGAATTAGTAACATTTGGACCGTTACTTCATCATCATCATTTCAGCCGATACACGTCCACTGTTGGACATTGGCCTCCCCCAAGCGTCGTCACAACGAACATTCTTGTGCGACTCGCATCCATCGGTTTCCCACAACCGGAAACATAACACCAGTACATAATCTACAATATTATATTGAGGTAAAGTTTGTTTTTTTGTTTATAAAGTACTAGTTCGACTGATAAAATTTTTTCGCCGATAGAAAGCTGAGTTCCTGAGTGACATACTATTTCTATGCGGGCGAAGCCGCGAGCAAAAGATAGTCTAATATATAAAAATCACAGTCACAGTGTTTGTTATCAAACTCCTCTGAAATGACTTGACCGATTTTTATGTTTTTTTTTGTGCATATTGAACGAGTTAATCCCTCATTTGTTTAGTGCCATATTTCTTTGATAATTAATCTTTACTTAATATTATAAAAGCAAAAGTGAGTTTGTTTGTTTATTTGTGTGTTTGTTACGTCTTCACTCCTAAATGGCAAAACCGATTTTGATGAATTTTGGTACAGAGATAGTTGGGACCCTGGAGACGGTCTTAGGGTAATTTAAAAAAAATGTGAGAAAGGGATCTACCCCTAAGAGGGAAGAAAAGGGAAGATGAATTAAAGTATATTAAGAAAAGCGGGCGAAGCCACGGGCAAAAGCTAGTAATCTATGTATATGTCAGGACAATGTTTGCCAGGTGAGTTAGTAGGTATACATTATGTATGTAATTTGTATGACAATACCCGGTTATCATCATAGGGGTTGAGATCGACCTCGTTGACAACATATAATACCTACCTACCTCCAATAACCTCAAAAAATCCCACCCACTAATTTCTTAAACCACAATCCAGCGTAAATATCAATAGAATTATGTTAATACGCGATATTTTCTAAGGCCCGTCACACACGATCGCGCGTCACGTCAGGCGCGCGACGCGACGCGACGTCACGCGGCGTGACGCGTCGATCGTGACGCGTGACGCGCGACATGTGTCACGCGCCGTGACACGCCTTACTTATTCATAAGGGAAAGCGAACAGGCATGTAATTATCATAGCATTTTGAAATTTATTATACGGATTTATGCGTTATTCGTGCGGCGTTTTGAATGTGGTAGGTAAGGTTCGTGTGTCGGTTGTGATTTATTTTTTATGAGTGATTGATAGAGTTTGTTAGGCTATATTCGGCCAAATCATTAAAAAAAAATCCTTGATGTAATAGACTATAAGTAATTAACGGGACTTTAACTGGTTTTAAAACGGCACAGATGGCACAGTGATTGAGTGATAGGCGGTTGCGCTGCATGTAGCGGGTTCGATTTTCGCCCGGAACAAATATTTATATGGCCTACAGATAGGTGTTCCGGTGTTTTATATTTTTAAATGCACCTATGATACAGGAGTAGGTCGTTCTTAGTAGGCGGCTACGTTTATTAAAAAAAAAAGAACATTATGCCATTTCTACGCTTGTAGCTAAAATTGCAAAACAAAACATTTAGATATTATAATTCTTACTAATATTATAAAAGCGAAAGTGAGTTTGTTTGTTTGTTAGGTACGTCTTCACGCCTAAATGGCAAAACCGATTTTGATGAAACTTGGTACACGGATAGATCATGTCCAAGAATAGGACATAGGATACTTTTTATCCCGGAAATATGTTCCCTTAGGATAATACTATAACGCGGGAGCCGCTGGGAGCAGCTAGTACGCTAATAAAGGAACCAAAAGCTCGTGCACTCGTTCCAAACCGAATTATAAGAATACCTAACTACTTAGACCAAAAAAATACTTATTTATAAATATATAAACGACGAAATTACTAACAATTATCACTTTGTATGCTATTTTTCTCATATCTGTGTAAAGTGATAGTCTTTTATGAGAAAACCATTTCTTTGAACCCAATTATTTTAACACATTTTTCCGCATCGTAATTCCTACACCCCATTATGACCATATACGGATTCTTGCAATAAATATTGTGTATCCTTTGCAGGTAAGTGTCGAATGAGAGCAATTTTCTCCAGACGCCGTGCATCATGCAAGCTATCTATCAGGTTTGCCATCAATCATCCTTCGGAGCGAACTCGAGTGGACGTCCTTGTCGGTGCAATAGATGCACCAGCGATATCTTCTGATATGAATTAAAGGATAAATTGGTATGTAGTTCCACCTGGAGTTCTGGGGAAAGAAATTCGAGAAATGCTGTTGTGGATAGGAATAAGTGTCTGTATTCTATTTGTTTTTTGATATTTTATAGTTCAGCGAGACGCTCAGGACTGGTCGTTGTGGCGACACTTGGACTAGGCTTTTGTCCAACAGTGGACGTTTTTCGATTGAAATCATTATTGAGAACTAAATTTTAGTGATAGTTTGCGTTAGTTCCTGTCGAACTTTTAGACATAAAAAGAGGCTGTTTTGCAAAAATTGGAATAGGATAGTTTTTTTTTAGGTTTTGGAGAGGCAAATCATTAAATATCTCTTCCTGCACTGGGTGGAGCGAGAGGAAGTGTCAGATTTGTCCCACAAATCCCACATGTTTTCCTTCAGTAGCTCTTTGAATTTCAGGGATAACAAATTCCTGACCAGTACTTTCAACAACCAAAAAATTTGTTGTGTACTTGCGTTTCTGTAACTACTCTTGTAGTAATGAAATAGCAACCCATCTTAGCTTCGCATGGATTTTAGAAATTTTTGTATTATACACTTAAACCTTTCTCATGAAGCTTTCTATCCATTGGTGAAAACTGCATGAAAATCAGTAGTTTCTGAGTTTATCGTCTTCACACAGACAGACTGAGGCGATGAAGAGACTTTGTTTCATAATGTAAAGATACCAATGACCTGGTACCAGTTGAGGTAGCGAGTTGGCGACGCTTCTGAGATCTATGTCCATTGCAGTACAAGGTATAGTCCATTGCAGTACATTGGACAAGGTAGACCGATGACCTGGTTAGGGTCGCGGAAATCCGATGGATGCGTGACCCGCAGGACCGGTCGTTGTGGCGATGCTTGGGGGAGGCCTATATCAAACAGTGGATGTCTTTCGGCTGATATGATGATGATCTCTGCTCAACGAGACAGGCAGTCTTAGATGTTGAGTGAAAGTATAATTATGCTATTAAATTTATATTTAAATTCAAGTTTTACACGATATTTAACAATTTCCAAATGCACAATATTCTGGACATTTTGCTAGTACACTTCATAACAAGGAAAGAAGTACATTCAGTCGCCATCTTTTTTTTTATTGATATAAACTAGTGCTTGTCTGCGATTCCACCTGTGCAAGCAACAACAGGAGGGGTCCAGCTGGGTCGAAGCCTACCGGGGCCGGGGATATCCGAAAGGAAACTTGAGCCCCGGTATGAATACTAGAAGGAACGGCGTGGGGTTTTTAGTCAGTAAGAGTCTGACACTATCTCCCGCTCCACCCAAGAGCGGGTTTTGTCATAAGATGATTTTCCCCAAGCAAAGCAGTGATGCAATCTTTGATGGTGAGGTGCACTAGTTTAGAGTCAGTTTATACTTATTCATACGATTTATAGCCAACTTGACAGTTTAAGTATATTTTGTTATAAGTGATATTATTTATGTTAGTAAAGATTTACTTCTAGTTTAGTTTTTAATGGGAAATCGTGTTGATAAGTGTCAGTTTATAGATCATCAAAGTTTAATTAGTAGGTTGGTGTTTAAAATCTCGTTTTATTTTATTTGTGATTGGTTATTGAATTAAAATAATCTTAGGTATTAAATATCGAATTAATGATCTCAGATTATATTTATGACAAGTTTAAGACACTTGTATACTGTGTTATCTTTATGGGTTTTGTTGCTTTGTAGATATAAAAAATTGTAATTTTGATTAGCCAGTTGATCAGCACGTTTAAAATTAGTAAACTATAAAATCTGGTCAAGTGCGAGTCGGACTCGCGCACGAAGGGCTCAGTACCATTATCTACACCACTTTCAGTTTTTTACAAAATTTATTTTATTCTATTATTTTTTTTTTTGTAAAAAAGGATTCTGTACCTACCGTTCGCAGCAAAAAATGGCAAAAAAATTACGTGTGCTGTATGGGAGCTTCGCTAACATGTTTATTTTATTCTGATTTTACTTAATGTTATTGCGGCAACAGAAATACATCAGTGTGCTAATTTCAACTGTCTCGCTATCACGGTTCATTAGAAACAGTCTGGTGACAAATAAACCGACAGTGTAGTCTTAGCAATAATAGGGTTTCGTTTTTTCCCATGGGTGCTACGGAACTCAAAAAAAAGTGATTCACGAATTCACGCTACATTTATTTTCTAAATTCCAGAGAATTGCTACAGGCATATAATATAGGCAACACGAAGTACGTAAAAGTTTATTTGTTAATTATATTTTGTTTTATAAAACAAAGTGGCAGCAAACAATAGATTGCCAACAGCAAAAAAAAAGTATCAGTAACGATACTAGCCTCGATACAGCATGAACAAGAAACCGCGCGATTTACGCTTAATTAGATCAGACAGTACTTACTATTAAAACCTATTCGCTTTTCTTAATTAATCATGTTTGGAGTGCACCTACGAGTACGTTCACTTTCAGGCCTTAACCGGAAAATCATGTCCTTTTATTTAATTAGCCAGTCTAATGAATTCCATCTCGGGTAGCCGCTAATTAAGGGGACAACGCGCGACAACGCGATCGCGCGTGTCGCGTCCACTCGCGTCGTGGTGCGTGTGAGACGCCTTTTATTTTTGTTTTGCTACTGTTAGGGTAGTTTATGGTGTGCGACTTTTTATAAGCTAATAGGCAACTATGCAGTTTTGCCTGGAGGAATTTGCTCGCCAATAAAAGCTTTCCGATCAATAAAACTCATTGACGTTCCTCAGTTATTTATAGCCTCTATCCACAGCCCCGTTAGAAACTGATTGACAATAAAGATTATTAGCTTATACATCAAACTTAACTGCCAATTTAGGGGGTAGAATCGCAAATCGAATTTAATCGCACAAAAATCATAAATCGTCTTCCCATTACGTTGTAGGCTATCTCGACGACTGTGGGTGTTTATCACGCACACTCATATTCTAAGCGCTCGTTAGATAGCCCGAGAGTCTCTAATATGATCACACTGTCCGTAAATCGGTCGATACCGCGTCGCCCGCGCCGGTCGTGCATCTGATATGCGCGCGCGCCGCAGCACGCCATCTATCGTCGCGCGCCCCAACCGATCTAAGTAACGAGTCGATCTCGCGGATAAATTGTCGACGTCGCCTTTCCCCGTTCGCCGCTTGTTAGGCACCCGTAATTAATGATCGCTCTCAATCGTAGTTTCCTTACCGGCTATTATGATTTTGTATGGGTAAGCCGTTGTTAATGCGCTCAACTGAGCCCATTTCTCGTCGATTCTCTGGACAGGTTGCCGATAAACTTGCGTTCACTTACAAAACGCAGATACGTCATAGTTGCGCAGCCGCGGCTGACAGATAAATGGTCTCGCGAAGGATTCTTACGAAATCGGCAGACACGGGGACGGCCGGCCTGACCCGTGCCGGCCCATAGTGCTCTGTTTTTGTCTCGGTGGTTGTCCATAAATTATTCTAAATCGGGTCCCTATTAGATATTCAGAGGTTAAAACGGAAAGCTGGTGCATTTTACTAAAACATTCCGGAGTCTGATCGTATATCAATCGTTTCGATAGCGTCTCGTAGGTTTGGTTCCAGGAAACAATGCGTGCGACCTGCTACCTGTTGGCTGTCGCTCGCGATTTGTGGTCGCGGTGGCCCGCTCGCCTGTGTGCTCTATCGCTTACTTTCGTCATGACTGTAGGGTTGCCCCGCTGCTTACTGCCTGCTGGTACCCATTTATGTGCGTGCACTTGTTTTCTTTAAAAGCCTATGTTTAGTGAACTGTTGTATCTTCACGCAAGTAGAAAAAAAATGGAAAACAACACATGTTTATACAGGATCAAGAGGAATTTTTGAAAAGAGAACCTGTGGCAGAAGACAACTGAAGAATATCGGTGTGGTTCTGATCAGTAAAAGTCTAACACGCTAATTCCTTCCACCCTTAGTCGAAGAAGTCGTTGAATGATTTCCCAGCTCAAAAAAGCTATTTCAATATTCCTTCCTATAGACTTGTCTGTATCACTGTAACACATTTAATGATGAGATGTACCTAATCTGTAGCCATTTAGGGACTTATACTATGCTTATACTTAACAGCTGTGGGTTATACTATGTGCAACTTAGTTACTTGTAAGGAACGTTAAGACTCTTTGTTTGGGCTTGAAGCCATATTACGTGCTTCACTTTCATCCACGTGCATGTTTATGTATGTAGAGCTAAATATTTAAGTTAAAGCGACGTATGTGTGACTATGTCAAATATGGAACAAACAGTCCCATTTCCATTCCTTCACACTCTTGTAGCAACCTAATCCAGGAGATGACAACACTGAATCATTAACAGACACTTTTTAAATTATTGAGGATTGGGGCAATCAGAAATATGAAGCTTGCTTGTCTATTTATACTTAGTAGGTTACTAGGTATGGAAAACCTCATTGATCACTGTAACTTTGACAAAAAGATAAACCTTTTATTTGGCGGAAAAGACGCAATCTTAGGACAATCTTAGACACTTTTTTTAGGACTATATGGTGTATATGGTGGTGATAGGTGCTACTAACTTTTAGGACTAATTAAGGTCTTTTTTGCTCAACTTGCTGCTGTCAGCGGATTCGACTGCATGAAAATAGAATATAATCCCAAGGTAAAAAAAACCTCTTATGTGCTATTCCCCGACATGATTTACCCGTGTGGCCAATCAACCAAATCCGTTCTTCCGTTCGAGCGTGAAGAAGAAACCACCCTTAATAATATTAGTGTGATTGTATATTTTTTTTTTATAAATAAAAACTGCAATCCTACCTGATGGTAAGCAGTGATGTAATTGTTGAAGGGTGAAGCTAGTTTGTTAAAAGCCTAATCACTCTAGCCTTGAAAACAATTAAAATATAATCAGTTAGAAAGTTTATATAAACGTAGCCTTTAATCTCTAAGCAGTCACTAATTAATTCCCAAGTACGTCTCCTGGCAGCCCTGCGGAGCGCGCCACGAGCGCAGTTCACACGGGCGCATTCGCACACACGCGCGTCCACATTCAATGATATCGTCGGAATAAATCTCCTCCGTGGTATAGCACGAGATCCCCGCTTTTGTCTTCCCGCGATACTAAGATATATACGCGTCGCCGTCCACTGTATTAAAATATTTCGTGATGCACCTACAGTTTGATTTTTTTGTATGTATATGCCTTTATTTTTAGGCAGACAATGGGCTTAGATGTCCAGGGTTCGGCGGTCCTTTTGGTCAGTTAGTGGACTGGTGATTGCAGTATGATTGCGTCGGTGTTGTCTTTGGTTGGTGAGGGTTTGTTGGTGATTTATGGGCCTTTTTATGCTCATGCTGAATTGAGAATGGTGAGCCCTAAGTACGACTGTTGGAAGCCGATAAACATAGGCATCTAGACATCCCTACCTATTCCTACCTTAAAGTGAATACTGCGAATCAGTAAATGTAACGTGGGAAAGCCACATACTTCTACATGTGAACCTAGCAACAAGATTCCTGTGTAGGTATATTTTCAGCATAAGACTCATGCTTTACTAAAGGCTGATTATGAACTACAGTCCCCAAGATGCGTGTTTCTGACGACAATTTCCTTAACCCATTCCATTAGTCACACTTTCGTCACTACTTCGCATAAGGCAGTATATTTTGCGCACCATTATATTCATTCATACCTCAGTTTTCATCCAAAGAGAGTCACAAATATGACTCAGTTTTCATCTATCGCGTAAGTTGTGACAACTTCACACGACGCGTGAAGCGACAATAATGTGTGCCGCGCGACGTCACCGCGGCGACAACGCGACATGTTTATTCAAATCTTAATGCCCTATCGTAATATTTAAAATTTATAACCGCCGTCTAAATGCGGACTGGAGCGCGTAAGGCCGGTGTCGCACTGGGAACGCGCGGTGTCGCGCGGCTTTTGTTTTTTTAGGCGTTGGATAATAGGTAAGCGTGTGATAATAGGATTCGTATTTGAAAATTAGAAACGTTGCTTCATTTAGTCCTCATTCTATCTAGTCCATGTTTCATTGATAAAAAAAAAAGATATCTAACTATCTAAATATAGGGTAATGCAATGTTTTGGAATGCCACTCTTCGTTTTGACTGCAGAAGGTTGTATAAACATATCGTGTATAACAATATTCATGGTTGCGTTTGTTTTGAGGTAAGTACTTTTAGTCTTCCACCGCGTGTCTGTCTGTGTAACACAGACAGGCGATAACAGTACAACTGTTGTCTGTTGTGTTGTTGCTATCGCTCCACCGCGTCGCTCTCCCAGTGGGTACAACACTTAACATTTTATTCTAAAAGAATTTCATATTTTTGATAAATATGAATGATTCGTGATTGGGCTTATTTTTAATCTGTAATTTGTGATGACACCTTTTATTTATAGTTATTTTTGTGATAATAATAAATATATTTTTTATTTCGTTTTGAACGAAATAGGACTTTTTCTTGGATAAATAAGTTATTATATCATATTTATGACATTTTTCCTTTTAGACTAATGCGACGTTGGAGGTCTAAAGTTTATTTCTTATTCGGAATACCAGCGCTTCTTTAGAAGTCTGTTCATATCATAAAGGATTACTATGCGTGAAGTAATTGGTACTTTTGTAACTATTACAGGTATTATAATTATTATTGTAGGCATTGTTTAAACTTCGTATTTCATTAACTGTAGCCAATTGATTGAATGATCGCCGACTATTAATTTAAAAACCGATTCGATGAGAACCATGGCATTTTAAATTGCTTTTAAAATTGTAATTTTCCTAATGATTTTGATTGATATTATTGCGTAGGGAATCGTAATTGCTTTAATTACTAACGCCACGTGGTTTTTGATGCAGTTGAGAATAGTTTTAAGGTTACTAAAGTACTATTTTAACGGTACTAAATAATTAACTGTTTTGAAATCGTGATCGATTAAATAAAAGACTTGCATGTTAATGAGATCTTTATAATATAAAAAATAATCAGTTCGGAAGTTTCTCGGAGTTGGTAATTTTTTTTTTGGAGTCAAAAAACATTCGAAGAATTCGAAGGTTAATTATTTATTAACCTTCGAATTTTCTTAGATTTTAAACATAAATGGTTATTGCAGAAAATACAAAACACAAAGAAACCAATATGTAACTAATTTTATTTAAAAAAATTACATACTAATCTTTATGCAGATATGCATCTATTTGAACTTATAAATATAATTTCAAGTCTATCCGAAAATACAACAGTTTAAAGTTTAAAAAACGCTTATTTCATAGATATTTACTGACTAAAACCCACCCGTGCCGCATCAGTTGCCTTTAGCGTTCCAGGGCCACGGTGCCTCGTTTGCAAAAAATTGCAGCACTGATTTTACTCCTTACAAGTGTTAATTTATAGTCACAAATGATTACTACTTATGCTTGAAAGAACCTATATCTTATTCGAAAATAAACATTCTGATAAAGAAAATGGCACATCCAACGGATCCACAAAAATAGCTTTATTGCATTTAATTACTTTACTAGCTTTAAACCCTGACAGCTGACTTCATTTCCAAAGGTCTACATTATGACCTAATTTTGTATTTGACTTTTACAAATTGAGCTTCGTTTTGACATTAAACTACAATTGTTGAAAACTAGTATCGACATGGCTGCAATGCCGATACGATCTTTTTCGATATAAATAATAGTGGGGACCTTTTGATGCAAGTGTTTGTCATTGCAGCCGAGGTGGAAAATAAACACGCCCAAGCCACAAATCAAGTGGTTTCGGACTTGAGAAACTGCTATGAAATTACACATGATTTTTTTCCAAGTTAATTTTAAGGTTTTCCAACAAACCTTGCGCTCAGTCCAGACGGTTACCGAATGTTAGCACAGCGAGCTACCCGCAAGTCCGCGCTTACGGTAACTGGAAATCGGTGTTGAAATCCCGCTGGCCCCCTTTGTTAGCATTACTGCTTTGCAGAAGGAGGTGATCGCCTGTCATTCCTCTTCGCTCTTGATCATGGCCTGTACTTAGCCCCGGTGCGAGAGATCGTTGCCGCCAATCGCCACCACGAGGACTCGGCGGTGCTCTGCCCAAGCAGAGCACACTTCTACCGTGTTCTCCACCGTGTCCTCCGGGCGGTCCTCACAATGGTGACACCCGGGCATTTCTTCCTCACGAATCCGGTGCAGGAACCTCTTAAACTTTTCTGGTGAGAACCTGTGGCATGCGGAATGTGAGGACGCCGTGTTGTCTTTCCAGCCACTCCTCAAACAACTGGACTTACTGCCACAATTATAGCGTGCCTTGCATGCTGATACTAAGGGTGTGTTTCCACTGAGGCTGGACAGAGTCGAGCGGAGAAGACTAATGAAAAGTGGCATGTATTTCTATTGAAGCGGAGTGGAGTCGAGCTACCCTCCGCTTTATGCTCCCCGCTTCGCACCACACCCAGTTCTACTCCATTCTGTCCGGCTAGAGACCGCGTTTTCATTTAGGTATTTTATTTGAAAATTCGCTTAGCTCCACTTCGCTCCACTTAGGTACACTGTTTCTGCTGATGCCCGGCTCCATGTCAGTGGAAACGCACCCTAAAGCCCTTTTTCTGTATTTACTTTCTTTGTACATTTGTAGTTTTATTTTTAACGCTCATTGATATTTCTTTGAAGTATTGTATTGTACCTATAGTAAACGTTTCTCACGGCAAAAGGAAATCCCAGTGTTTTACAAACAATAAAAAACTACTTATTCATTTTCGATACCCATGAAATAAATAGCTCTACGTGATTAGACTATGATTTGATTCATTATGTTTTTTTTTTAAGATTAAAAGATACCTACCTTATATTTGTATGATGAGCACAGGAAACATTAGAATAATAAGTCATTTTAGGATTGACAGCCTTGTAAATCATTTTGACAAGCGAACTTTGGACTAAGGTTTTTTTTTAGATTGTTTAGGTTTTTATTTTTCCTGTTAGAGTGTAGACTAGACACGACTTTAGTATTAGCATGAATTTAACATTTTCAGTGTTATTTTCAAATACATTAGTTTAAAAGTGGCTCACTCCCATACGGTGAAGGAAGGAAAATATCGTAAGGAAAATGTCCTAGAACCAAAGATTTGAAGGCATGTGACATCTACCATTCCGCACTGGGCCCGCGTGGTGGATTACGGCCCATTCCCTCTCTTTGAGAAGAGACCTGAGTCCTAGCCGTGGGAACATTATATGAGGCTGGTAATGCTAATACTAGTTTAAAAGTGTGTCTATCTGTCTTTTTCTTAAGGTGGTGAATCATAATTATATGTAATGACAAAATGACGTTCTAGAGAGAAGCAAGAGGGAGTGCCATCATACCTTTACTTTATTAAAACCCATATAATATGTTCCTTCATTTGCCCTTTGCATTGTAGAGCCACGGTCACTCTTGCAAACTTTCCCAGAGTCTTATGCTGAATGTCTGTCTATCTGTTTATTACATTTGCTCGTCTAAATCGTTGAACAGATTTTGATAAAACTTGGCATACGGATAGACTATATATATATAAATACAGTGTCTTATTTAATACATTTCAACAGTAACATGCAGGACTGTAAGACCATCTAAGCTAAAGAAATCGGAAGGCCCAAAATTTACAACCAGGTTCTCACAGTTGGTCCTTCCGATGTTACATAAACAATTGTTTATCTGATTGTTTTCTACTAATAAAGTTTAAAACTCTAACCAACGACTTCCTCCATTTATAAAGGGTAAAAGATAATAATATATTCTTAAGGTCGGTTGAGGAACACACCCCTTTTAAAATCGATAAAAAACTAAATGAATGAGCCCGATAAGAACCTCCTTTAAATCGATTTGAAATAAATGACGTTTATAAATCAATCGATTCTTGTCCCTCCTTTTTTAGTTTTTTTTTTTGGGTCATGATTACTAAAATCGAGAGAATCAAGCTAAAAGAAATTAATGAGTCTAATCCTAAAAACTATATCAAAGTCGGCGTCTCAAAAGCGGTTTAAAAAAATGCATTTTCTGCTAAATTCTGGATTACCTCCTGAGTCAAATTGCTATAAATATTTCTGACCATATATGTTTCCTGCTACAATCTCCTCTTTAAGTCAAGAGTGAATAGGTTACTTCTAGGTGAGTGTGCTCCATCGTCGATCACATCATCACTTACCATCAGGTAAATAGTAGTCAAACGAGAGTATCAATAATGAAAAAAATGTTGTAAAATTATTTTACACTGCGTCTGTCTGTTTGTTCACGACGAACTCAAAAATTTCCTGAACGGATTTTCATGTGATTTTCACCAATAAACAGAGTGTTTAATGAATTGCTCGTATTCCACACGTTTGGATGTATAATGGAACACCCGAGTGAAGCTAGGCCATCAGTAAAAAATAATTTTAAGTTTGATTATTGAAAATTATGACTTGCCTCCTTGTATTTACATTAAAAGAGAGCATGACAGTAAATAGTTTTGCCTGTAATTATTTTTATAACCTATTTTATGTCCCACTGCTGGGTAAAGGCCTCCCCGTTTATCTTCCAAACCTCTCCGTCTGTAGGGCAATCTCTGGCCAAGATTGGCCTAGACTGTGACACCTACAAAAAAAAAAGAAACTGGTGGACCTAACGGCAGTGAATTTTGTCAAGCAGAGAATCTTTCAATTCATACTATGCTTGTGTGTAAAATGTGCTTTTAATGCATTTTTTAAATTATGCTTCATTGAGCAGAAGAATATACAGCAAAAGGAATCCAAATTTAATAGTAGACCATAAAAACTGGCCAAGTGCGAGTTGGACTCGCATACGAAGGATCCCATACCGTCCTTAGGAAAATTCGGCAAAAAAATCACGTTTGTTGTATGGAAACCCCCTTAAATATTTTTTTTTAGTGTTTGAAAAGAAAAAAAGAAAAAAAAAGAAAGAAAACATGTTTATTCTGCCCGTATAGACACACAAACAATTTTCAAAAAACAAAAAATAAAAACAAATTAAAACAAAAATTAGTTGCTTGTTGTTTTGTTGTTGTTGTTAGCTGTTATAACGGCAACAGAAATACATTATTTAAAATCTACTGTCTAGCTATCGCAGTTCTTGAGATACAGCCTTCTGACAGACAGACGGGACAGTGGTGTCTTAGTAATAGGATCCCGTTTTTAACCTTTTGATACAAAACACTTACAATAGAGCAAAAATCGTCAATAAAAAGTAAAGGATATATTTAAAGCTTTTCTTTACCTTAGCAAAAAAAAAAAAACAACTTCTGACTGTCAAAACAGATGACATAGTTAATTTGGCGCCGAAACACGCACTCTTCAAACGCCGTGTAGCTTCATTATTCACTGGCCAAATCAAAAGAAAATGTCTGCCATCTACTTATCTATTTATACGTAATAGCCTGAATCACTAAAGTGTATTCACAGTTGTCATATCTCGCTCAATAGCTCACTTGTCACCTTCCAGTCTCCGTGCCAAGATTGTGTAGATGGTGTTCAGGCATTATCTGATGACTGGATGCGTGACGCTGCTGTGTTAATCATCCTAATTAGTGCTTGATTATCTACAAATGAATACGATATGAATATTGGGTTTAGTGCTTAGGGGTTTGCCCCTATCAATTAGATATTGACATCTGTGATCATTGAGATAGTATGCATTGTTGGGTCTTTTGTGTGCAAGTTCAAATATTTGTGAATGCACCCATGAGTCCAGCAGTCCTAGCCAAGTTCCTCTTTCTGCAGTCGGTAACGCATCCGATTCCTTTGTTCTGACCACGTGATTTAACGTTTAGATGATGTCATTCCCATACATACATTCATACATTTGATGTTTTGTACTAGCGTTAACGATTGTAGATTATTGAGCCCTCAGAAAACAGGATTTATTCCCAAAAAAAAAAAACAATAAATATGTTGGTACATATTGGCTCATTTCTCCAGCATTTATTTTTGAAACCAAGTCAGTCTATTTTCTACGTTTTGAGGAAAAAAACTGCAAAAGAAAATTTAAAAGAATACTACAACCTATAACGAATTATCATCTGTATTATTTTAAATTTTCATATACAAAAGCTGTAATTGATTGATCTATCAACGCATACAGCGTCTCCTAGTAACCGGAATAGCACAACGATGATACATCTTGTGATATTGCAGGGCCATCTACAGATAATCTAATGCGTAGAAACTTGGTCTTTGGGTCCGAGATAGTTTGAAGAAGTCTGTGTTTCTTCTATAGGTGTTACAGTACTACTTAACTACTTTTTTATTATCTATAGGATAACCGGCGATAACCTTGCATTTGGCCATTATATGAATGCAACGCAAACCGCTTTTGACGACTATCTCACCTAATGGCAAGCGTTGATGAGGTCGAGAAAATAAAGACCTCTAGGTTGTATCTACCAGGAAACACAGACTCCGACAGGGAATTCCTTAGCTGCATAGTAAATTTTTTCCCCAATCGTTTTGTGTGTATGGATGGGATGTCCACCATGAACTGGTGGTGCAACGCCGTACGTCTAGTGATGCGAAAATGGATCGGGCTTGGCGGAATTCAATTACGTAATTACAATGCAAATGCGTATGAGGGACTGTTGATTCCAAACTATGCCTGTACCACTCTTGCTTTTAAAAACTCGTCATATTTTCTTAAACACACATCAAGTCAGTTAAAGTTTTCACTCATTATATTTTAGATTCAAGGAAGATATTAGATAGATAACTTATCATATCCCCTTAGTCTCTTCCGCCATCTTGCTGGGTGCGCATACGCATGAAATCGTCGCTAATCGCGTGATATATCAGTTGTCGGTGCCACACTGGCACTCCGTGAGTGATCCAGTGCTCGGAGCTATGTGAGCTATGAACGTGCTGATTTATCGAGCTATGTGGATTAGAGTTATTAAGTAGGTTGATATGCTGGAGTGGTATTTATAGGGTTAGCCAATTTGTGTTGGAAGGTGGCTCGTTTTGAATTTCGTAATTACAGATACGATGGAATCTCCTTCGCATCTCGCATGTATCTGGTATTCTTGAGGGGTTTAAAGCTATCAAGGTTAAACTGAAAGGTGACCATTGATTTTTTGAGGTTAAAAATCATCTAATGACTTCTCTTGCTCTACGGTGGAGCTGGGAGTGTCAGACTTTTACCGACTAAATCCACATCTATTTCCTTCAGTTGTCTTTAGCGTTCTAGAACCACGGGTTTCCTTCTTAGGAATTTCCCGTGGCCCTAGCGGAGAACTACTTTTTGTCAGCTGAATTTTGTCTTTGAAGTGCACGTGAAACACAACTTGCTGTCAATGTCTTGGGCTCAATCAAGACGGTTACTGGACGTCCAACCAGCGAGCTACGGCGTTGACGGCGGCTGGGGCGTGAGGAACTACTGATGGACATAGAAAGAGGGTGGGCTGGTCATCAGCTCATTTATCACCTTTTTTATGTTGGGAAAAAATTATCCAATGACAACCCCCGCTCTTGGGTGGAGCGGGAGATAGTGTCAGATTCTAAATGACTAAAAACCCACCCCGTTCCTTCTAGCATTCATACCGGGGCTCGAGCCCCCTTTCGGATTAGCAGTTAACGGTGGATGAGTAAAAGTAGGAAGATTTATCAATTGAAATAGTCAATGGACTCAATTTTCATGTTGTGACACGAAGAGATATGTCCCATATGGTAATTATTTGGCGCTATGTTTTACTGGTGATATTTTTAGTGTTCTGTCATAACGTCCATTGATAATACCAACTCACTTTGGCACAGCATTAGTTCCACTATATACTCACCTACTTCTTTATATTTATATCTAATATCATTATGTGGACGTGCGTCTGATTCAAAAACACTTGTCCTCAAATATTCATTCAAATCAAGAATAGATTCATGCTTCGTGGAATCCCTGGCTCATACCAGCCAATCATTGCACAAGAACTGTCACTCATTAATCTAACTCATTACGACGATATCTAAACAACTCTCACTAATAAGCTAGGCATACATACCAAACACTAAATTCTAAAACAGTCTCTCAAAGGGTTTACATAAATACGTCCTTACACACTTGTCATTAACCGACTGACAACTACACGGCGTCCTGTTCTATCCGACGACAACATTACGACAGAAACGCATGCCAGACAGAAATAAACTCTATAGTTTACAACTAAAGGGTTAATGCGACTGCATATTAAAAATTGCGCGATTGTTGGAGGCGTAAAACATCTGTCATTGGCTAACAAATGCTGACAGAAATTGATGCGCGCACTGACAGTGAAAAACGCGGAATCGTGCGTCCGGCGGGTATTTTTAGTCGCGCAGCTGTCGCGCCGTGTCGCGAGGTAAGACGCGCGTCGCTCCCGTCTGAGCTAACCTTTTGTTGATAGACGCGTATTGATATCAAAGTGATGCTTGTATTAATCTTACTCGTTAGTTTACTTACAGTTTGCTGATTAAGACGGAGTTTGTTGCTCTATATTTTTTTCACAGTTTTTTAATAGTAATTTTTTAATTTGGACGTGAAGATGGACGTGATAATTAATATAGTGCTTAGCTAGTTTAATCTCGCGTGATTTATCACTGTTTTAAAGAGCTATTTCTGGCTAATGAAAGTTGTTACTTACTCTAAAATAGATTTGTTTGAAGTTTTGGGTAGTTAAAACTATTATGAGGTGTGTTTAGTTATCTTTTTTTTATTGTTGATAAGCTCGCGTTTGACCACCATCTTACCTGATGGTAAGCTATGATGTGGTCGACGATAGAGCACGCTTGCCTAGAAGTAACCTATTCACTCTTGACTTAAAGACCCCAAGTTGTATCCCAAGTTGTTCCCTATCAGGAAACACAGACTCCGGTATTCCACTCCTTGGCTGTACGCACAATAAATGTGTTCCCAAAACGCTTTGTGCGTATGGATGTCAATCATGTTCATCTAAAGTATGTTTAAGAGTCGTATAGTTTTTAGCAACACCAAGGCTTCGTATTGTGTGGCATTAGATCAAGTTTTCTGTTTTACTCGATCGCAGTAAACTAAACATCAATTTACCTAAAATTGATCAAGCTCCTCTCCATAGATAATATACTTGTAATATAGCTGTTTTCAATGACTTTGTAACTGTGGGCTTCAGACAATGTAAGTGTTTCAGCGATACAGATTGACAAATTAACCAAAATAGGTAGGATTGATGTGCGCTGCTGAAATATCTTATTCCACAACTACAACTATCACACAACATTAAATGATTACTTTTGATATTGAACCACGACCGCTCAGAGTGGGGACTCCGTCCACCCATTGAGTGATTTCAATAAAGTCGGGGTGGTACAGTAATCACGTGCAGCCGTACGGAGCGAGGTTCAGCAGATACCCCTTTATTGTGTTCTCAGGGAGATACTCTAAAGGCAGCCATACACGCTAGGGTATACCTGATAGGTTTACCTGTATAGCTGAGTTGTACAGGTAAACCGGAGCGTATATTTTGCACAACTGTGCAGGTTTCCACACAAGCTTACCTGACAGATATAACGGTACAGGAAAACCTGTCAGGTATACCCTAGCGTGTAAGGCTACCTTAACAGGCCTTGCACAGGCTGTAGAGCGGTCTTTTAAGCGGTAATTAGCGGATCAATGGGGTGGTTTTAGTGAGGTACAATACCGGGAATCTTTAAGTCGAGAGTAAATAGGTTTCTTCTAGTTAAGCGCATCCCATCGTCGACCGCATCGTCGCTTTCCATCAGGTGATATAGCGGTCAAGCATGAACCTATCAACAATAAAAAAAGGTAAAAATCCCATTAGTTGTTAGGTTAGTTTGAAAGATAGCTCAGCCCTGGTACGAAAGGCAACGAAGGCACAGTAGTGGGTTTTTAGTCAGTAATAGTCTGTCACTATCTCCGCCCAAGAGCGGGGGATATCATTGATGATATCTATGATGAGCGGGGGATATATGGATGATTTTCCCACCAGAAAAAAAGGTAAAAATCCCACACTCTTCAGACTTATCCTCAAAGGGCTCTCAAACTCCCTCGGAAATCTTTTGAACGATTCCCCCGAAAAGAAAACAAATATATAAGAGAGAGCTCCTGTTATCAAAAAAACTGTAGAAATCCAAGTTTTTTTTTACTACTCGTAGTAATAGTTTTCAACACGATTTTAATAAAAGCTATTACACCAGCACTTTATAGCAACATATAGCGTTGTAAGTGAACCATCTAGTTGGCACGACACTCAAATGATAAATATCGGATTTTGATGAAATGAGACGCACTGTGACGCTTCATAATTCTGAGATATTTCAGAGATATACATGTCTCGAGTGACGATAATTTTCTTTAAAATATTACCATTGTTTATAGGGGTTTGTATATTTTACCTTGTAGTTATGATTTAAATATTCTGCTGCCTTCTGATTTACTAAATTAGTTTGTCCTTCTTCAAAATGATTCAATCATAAAATAACTAATAATTGTAAGACTCAAATAATGTATATTGTAATGCAACTATTTAGACTTTCCGCATACAATCATAGATTATTATTTAGCTAGTCTAGATTTTTTTTAGGTGGGAGTTTTTTGGGTGGGCTCCCGCTCTAAGCTAGAACAAGAGGACGTGTCTAACTTTTACTGTCTAAAAACCCATGTTTTTATGTGGTAACCCATTCTTATTCCTTATTTGCCATCGTTCTAGCCCTAGAGAGTTGGGCGCCCCCAGGGTACACTTTCGCACTACCCACGGCCCCAGTACGCTTCGAGTCTTCGACGTTTTGGGCCCCTATCATTTTACTGACATCTTCTTGAGCCACGCGTGCTTCAGTTGCTCTTTGCGTTCCAGGACCACAGTAATTCTTTTTGCGGGATTAGTCTAAATAAGTGACATTCTATCAACGTTACCAACAGTATCATGGTTGAAATCACGTGACATTACGCTTTTCAACACCCCGTATTTCTCATTGATTGCCAATTACTTCTATGACCTCTAAACAAGACAAAGAAACATTCCATCAATTCCAGAAGGCTCTGTCTGATCTCAATTTGTCTCTAACTACAAATCCTTTAAAGTACAATTACCAACAAAATCGTTCGACCCAAATATAACTGTCACTGCTGTCACATTTCCATAATACGCCTCATCCATGACTCAAGACGGCTCCGTCGTGACCCGAAGGCGGTCAAATACCTGACTACAACATTTTACTTGGAAATTCGATTTCTATTAGTGTTAATTGTGTTTCAGTGACATCGGATAGGATGGACGTGTGTCGTAAAATTTTATGTATGTGTCTTTATTCGTTGTGACTCAGTGATTAAGTTTGGAGGAGTTTGGTGATTATCATAATTATTGCTGTGTTAGGACTTATGTGATTGCTGAGTCATGCGGTCTTTTTTATTATACTGCTATCTTCTGCGGATAGCTTTTCCTACATTAAAGTTTGTTTCTCCATACCAACTTTGGATCACTGTTTCATCCATGTAGGGGGTGAATTTTGCAAAATCTTCACTTAGTGCTTGCTTACATCATAAAAGGATACTGGGACGGAGAACGTGAAACACAAAATTTCACGCTCTCCGTCCCAGTAGTTTCGGCTATGGGTTGATATGTCAGTAAGTGAGTTTCTCCTTTTGTAAATACAGGTAAAATTTCATGGCTAGGAAAAATAAATTTCACAACTTCGGTATGCATTTCCATAAAAATACTTGGTGACAATAATACATCTAATATTTTCACAAGAATCTTTGAAAAAGGATTCACTAAGTACATTCAACCACAAAAATATCTAACCAAAATTTAGCCAAACTCGCAAAGAACGAGCCCGTCACTAAATTTTACCTCTTAAATGAGATTCCACGGAGTATAACTCTCAAGATATTTTACTGTAACGTGTATTACATAAATATTATTAATACGGACCCAGACTGAATTAAAGCCAACGAAGCGAACGCCCACAATTTGCCACAAGTCAACATTTTTTATGTAAATGTTCTCGGTCCTACCTGTTTAGTTCTGTGACTGTACCCAACGATTATGAGGACAATTTTACGTTTTGGACAAGACTCCTTACACTATTTAGAAAAATGGGTTACTATGTATATGTGTAGCCTCACCTATTGCAATCTCACCTCTCCTATAGTTATCATATCATAATTAGATTGATAACGTAGTCGAGGAAATCTGAATATTGTAGAGCGTCTATCTTTAGTACTTATTTAGAGGTTCTAAAACTGGCACAATATTGGTGTCAGATGATATATACATTGACCTTTGTGTTAGTTTCAGTTTTTCTGCTCAGAATAGTCAGCTACGAAACACCGGCCTTATTTAGTTTGATTTAACGAAAAAATTTGACATGTCTTATTTGCAAAATAAATACCCTTCATCATTAGAATAGTTGTGAAAGCGATAGTCGCAAGTAAATTTTGTATCATTACTATTAATAAAGTAAATTATAATATAATAAATCCTACTAGTTAACTCGTTAAAGCCTTTCACTATCTTCTGATCTTTACAATATTCATAAGCCGCTATGACTTTATTTGAGTAAAGGTTTAAGAAGTGGTTCTAAAGGAACCATGATTTGTTTTCAAAAACACATGAATATCTTTGTGAACTCGTTAAGAAAAAAATATGCCGTTAAGTGTACATTTTGTTTATTAAAGTTAAAGCTAAGACAATGCAAAAGTGAATCCACAATACCGATGAGAGTCGAACAGCGGAACCCATCGCCTACTCACAAATATCAAACTAAACTTTAATTCGAGTCCTGCATTCCTCTCCTAGAAAGCACGACATATTTTATATTTTCTCCCATTCCCATCAAAATGAATTGCCTCACAAAAAAAAATATTTATACCAAACAAAAAGTTCCAGCTAACAAACTAACAATAATATAACATCTTCAATAATAACTATAAATTACCGAACATTAAAAGTTTCGTAGCATCAGTCACGGGGACTTATGGTATCTCAGCTATCGTCTCATCAATCGGCTAATAATAACATATCTACGTTTTCTCATTGTGTTTGTTATAATAACTTATAGACCATCTCCGGGCTATATAGCCGCCAACGGTTTATGGCCCTTTTTGACATATTTGTGATGGTTTCAGAGACCGACCCGACACACGCCAGATTTATAGATTTCGAGTCATTTCTTCCGACTGTACCGCGGTCATTCTTTTGTGGACGCGCGTTTTTTCCTTTTTATGTTATGTTTATGATTTAGTGTTATGTGCCAGTGTTATGTTTTTATATAGTTGTGTTATGTTATGTAAGTGATGGATGGAAATGAGCTTTATTATTTTTGGAACTGTTTGATGTCGCGGTGTACCTAGATTGTTCGGTTTTATTGTAATTATTATGCTGTATGAAAATACTTTTGTACTGCTTTGTCAACGCGATTTATTTTAAATGAGAAAGGATCTTTAAGCCTACTAAATACAGTTGAGTTTACAATGCCAATGATGTTTCAGAAATTGTTTTTGAAAGGCGTTATTTAAATCGATTTCGTTTCACTTATACAACCAAATTTTTTGTAACTTCACATTTAAGTGTCTGCTCACTTACCGTTATAGCGTAATTTGACAAAATTCGCACTTTACAAAACATCAAAACACGGAGTTAACAGTAACATTGTTTTATAAAAACTACTTTAAATGTTAAAATTATAATACGATATTTTTTTATCGTTAATTCGTACCGATACTTTTGACTCACTTATTTAATTTAAATCGTTAAAATTAACGTTTCGTTTATGTTTATTATAGATATTGAGAAACTTATTTTACTCTTTGAATTAATAAAAATCAATGAGCAGATACTTTTGCGTAACGTGAAAAATATTCCGGTTTACAAATAAACTTTTAGTAAAAATCAGAAATTTGTTTTTTTGTTAATTAGATATTCTTAAGTAGCTTTTTATTGGCTTGGTTAACTCCAGATTGTAATCTCAGCTTTTAACGCAACTTTCATATACATAACTGTAGCCTCTGTAGATATAATAAAAAAATATTTTTAGTCAACCACATTGAACAATGGAAAAACATCCATTACCTAAAAATTATAATTATAATTAATTTTACTATTACTGAATAAGATCATGGCAAAGGTATCTTTAAGACTATAGTGAATAGGCTCTTTATAAACTAGCGCGATTCACCATCAACGATTGCATCTTTACTTACCATCAGGTGGGATCTCAGTCAAGCGATATTTTATGATGTTTTATGTACGCAGGCGAAGCTGCGGGCAAAAACTACTTATCTATAGAAACGGCAAAAAATCATGTCTGTTGTATGGGAGTCCCCTTAAATATTTAAATTATTCTGTTTTTTAGTATGTATTGTTATAGCTGCAACAGAAATACGTTATCTATGAAATTTCAACGGTCTAACTATCACGGCTTATGAGATACACGAACTTATGCCTGGTGATAGACGAACGGACAGAGTGACAGACAGTTGAACAGCGGAGTCTTAGTATTAGGGTCCCGTTTTACCCTTGCATACAGAACCCTATAAATTAAATACAAAAACAATACTCTCCAATCCATCGATCTGCAACTCCAATCCCATAAAACAAAATAGCGAACGTACACTCGCAACGAAAACTCTTCCCATCCAAGTGGTTCCTTGATAAATATAAATAGGTACAATTAGCGGTGATTTATTCGCCGGCGGACGGATTAAACACTCCGATTAATGCCGACATCTGCGGCGATCGATCCTTGGCGACCTTTAACTTTTCTCCGTGACTGTACTTATCGTTGGACGTGATCGTCATTTGTATCATAAGTTGTGCTGACCCACAGTGAGATTAGATGGCCAGTGATTGTGATTTATGGTTCAAGATATGTGATTGATATACCTACTTTGGAATTTTCTTAGGAGTTTGATGCTGGAATGACGTACTAGTTGGAAAATGGCAGATGGTTAGGCAGATTTTTTTATATGCTGAGACGTTTTCTAATTAACGTTAGAGTAGGGTTTCATTCCTTTTTTTTTTGCGATGGGGAAAATTATCGTATGACAAAACCCGCTCTTGGGTGGAGCGGGAGATAGTGTCAGACTCTTACTGACTAAAAACCCCATCCCGTTCCTTCTAGCCTTCATACCGGGGCACGAGCTCCCTTTCGGACAACCCTGTCCCCAGTAGGCTTCGACCCAGCTGGGCCCCTCCAGCTGCTGACAACTCCTTGAGGCGCACGGGAACAATGCGCGCCGTCGACGTCTTGGACTCGGTCCACTACCGGAAAATCGGACAGCGAGCTACCCGTGGCTCACCGTCCGCGAGCCCGCAGGGTTTCATACCTCAAAAAGAAAAAATAGAACCCTTATAGGATCACTTTGTTGTCTTTCTGTCTGCCAAGACCCATTATCTCGGAATCACGTGGAGATTTCTGGTCGCGGGGACACGGCCATTTACCATAGCAAAAAACGTATATTTTGATACTTTTATGAGAATAAAAATTCATAGGGTACTTCCCGTTGTCCTAGAATCTTGATCCTGATCCTTAAAAATTGTAGTTAAATCGGAAGTGCGAATCGGAAAAATCTTTGTAACTCAATTCGGGACTTGAACCGTTATCATAGGTAAGCTTGTACGAAACTCTCAGTGCGTGAGTTCGACTTGCACATGGGTAATTTTTTTTTTCTGTGTTAAATCTGCGATCAGTGTTTGACACTATGAGCTAATTTGGTGAGTACGCTACTTCAGTTTGAGGGCGTCCCACATCGGGAAAGTCTCCTCATCGTCTATAATATATGACTAGTTTTTGCCCACAGCTTTGCCCGTGAACATAAAATATAGCCTATGTCACTCAGAAACACAGCAGCTTTCTATCGGTGAAAATATTTTAGCAATCGGACCAGTACTTCCAGAGATTACCTCCTACAAACAAAAAAACTCAATAAATAAACAAACTGTACCTCTTTTTGATATTAATATACATATAATATACATTTAGTAATATAGTATAAGAGTGTAATTATGTACTTTAGTTTGAAACGAAACTTTTCTAATTAAACACCATCTTTTATACAGTTGTACTAGGCATTACCATTACTGGCTAATCATACCTTTTAGATGTGAACAGGTTTTGATTACAGTGCCTTATATGTTTAATTACACAGCGTCTTGGCAATACTTTCCGCAATGATTAGTATAGGGAATTAGAACCTTTGAGAAGTTTGATGTAATTGGAAATATGAAATACCTATAGGAAGTTAGTGTTGCACCGATCCCAACTAACAAGGGACGAGAGCCAAAAGATGATAGTGTTTAGTTTGACACTAAAATGTCAGCCGAAGGATGTCCACTGCTGGACATAGGCTTCCTCCAAGTGTCGCCACAATTAAAGGTCCTGTGCGTCTTACATCCACCGCAATCCCGCGACTCTCACCAGGTTATTGGTCCTCCTTGAGCGCGGTTGAGTTAATAAATTATATAAATAAATAAATAGATAATGCAAATATCTAGAAACATTCTAAGTCTAATTGTTTTACAACTCATGATGATTAACGTTATAAATACAATACACAAACAATAGCATCAAATTAGACAAACACCAATGAACTGAAGCTAGATAAAAACACAATCGTCAAACAGTGAACGTAATATAATTTAATAAAACATGAAGGTAATGTATTGCATACAATACGAAAGTTGACTATAACGAACGCAAGACAGGAGCAAAACAAACGGACACACAGATGATAAAATGCAAAAACTGAGTCTCGACCACCGACCGATGACGTCACGACGAATTAAGCTGACGAGAGAAACTGTGGAGTCGACTTTTATTTATTTATTTATGTAGACACACACACTTAAAATTTAAAAGAACAAATACGTATAGAAGAGTACATAGTTGCTGCTTATTTCTTGCAGGAGACCTGTGACAGAAGAGTTGGATAATAGATTTAGACAGTGTATATAAATAATTTGGAAAATACTAAAGACTTCCCTATTTTTTTTGTTTTAAAATACTATGCTTTGTAACAAAATAATTAAGTTTCATGATTTGAAAATAAATCTATAAGGTAAAGCAGAGAAAATAATTTGAAATCCATATCTAGAAATCAACCAAAAATATTATGTACTTACATAGATGATCGAGATAGATTCAAAGGTAAAAGCTAAATTGGAGTACGATAAACTAGTACCCACTTATTAAATAAAAAACTTTAATACAAAAAATAACAATAGAGAATATGAAGTTTTTTCCATTTCTGCAACTGCTCTATGGGTTTTTTATAATAAAACTCTTTTCAAGTGATGTCGCACTTGAAAATCGTTTTATTATACAAAGTTTCAGTGTATAAAAGAGTATATCATCTAAAAAAATATATAAATCCAACAACGTCTCCACACCTCTGTCCACATTCCGCCCACGGCGAGCAGTCCAACACAGCGATGCAAACGTCATGCCTTGTCTATTCGATATTATTGTACACATGTTATTTTGCGATATACACTGCTGCTACTACTTATATCACTACCACACTGTCCCTTGCAAACAGCCAGCGGTGGAAACAAAGAAATAATGACACGTATGTTAAAGGCTCGACAATGTATGACAGCGTCAAAGACAAGTACACGTTATGATCGTTGAATAGTCCAGGGTTCTGTTTGTAAGCGTTAAAGGTTTAATTCAGTATTGGATAGGTGTTTGCAAGGTTCTGTTGAATGGATCGAAAAGTAGTACCTTGAATTTTATTTGCAATTTTTTTTTTAAATTTCTTTTATTTTCACATATAGTAAGGAAGAAACTTAGTTACTTCGTATCTTTATATCTAACATTAACTCATAAGATAATTCTTTTTGCTCGATTAAGGACCATTTCCTCCAGTTTGTGCCAATTTTTCCGATCTTATGCCAGCAGTGGTCCAACTTTCTTCTGTTCTTCCTAGTCTACGTTTACCTTTTGGGCCTGTCTACTAAGTTATTGCTTGCAAAATACAATTATGCCAACGCACCATAGAAAGAAGCATTTCGATTATAAAACTAAAATAAAAACAAAAGCAGATTACAATAAGAAAAATAACAAATATAATAGATGCATTTAAGCACTCACAAAAACTAAAAAGAAGATCATGTAATGTAAAGTAGTCCAAGCAAACAAAAAAGTTAAATGAATATACCAAATGAAAAATACAATCCTAATAATAAAAATCCATTATCTAACATCGAGTCGTTTGTTTCTTACTGTAAAGTAAGTACATCTACAAAAACTAATGAAACATCAAAGATGACTTCTAAAATACTAGACTATTGACAAATTGCAAAATAAATCGCATACTTAAACTCTTCTGGTTACATAAACCAGTACGTCATATACACAATACATAACAATAATACAGGCTTGTCCATTTAAAATCTCGAGTGCAGGACAAACTAAAAGTGACGTGAAATGTCCACCGTCCAACGGGTTTCATTCAATGGTGCAAGTTTATGTGCACATGACATAGTCTCCAGTCAGACAAGATATGAAGGCTATTTATTTCGTTTTTGGAAAAAAGAGTACGGTTCTTTGTTGTGAAATCAGGTTGAAAATGTCGCATAAATATTTTGTAGTAGAGATGGTGCTGTAAAAAACGTCAGGATTACGTCAGATTTTAATTCAATTAACAAACATACTGCTTAGAGTAAGACAGAACACTTGTTGACAGAACAATTGTTTTGGTTCACAAATTATTCATCACCCACCTAATGCTAATGGAGATTGATAAAAATAATAAAAACCACCGTAAATTCGCTATAAGGTTCAGTTGAAAACCAGCGTCAGGCACTGACTTCCACGTAGTTATTTGGCATTTTTGCTGAACTGGACCTATTTGGCGCCGCCTTGAGACACACATTGTGCCAATAAAAAAGAACTTTTATTTTTTTTTACATTCTTTTGTATTTATCCTTTACCTGCCACCTAAAAATAATTTTATGTGCTAAAAGAGAGTTTCATTCATTACGATAGTCATCTCATCAATTGCAACTAATAGACAATCTTTTTTGAGTATGTTGATTAAAAAATCGTTCTTTTTTGAATATTTATGATATTACTTTTAATTTTTGTTTTTTTTTTTAATGAAAGTATTCATTTGCCACTACAATAGCCCTTAAACCTATTCCTAATATACATCAAACTATACTCGAGTCCGTCTGTGTGTGACCGACAGTTGGAGAGATTGTGGTGTCTTGCGAGATAACTGTCGCTGACACATGGGCTTATTGTGTCGTCGACTGTACCACTATACGCACCGATTTGTCCTTCTAACTGCATGTATAGGGTTTGAGCTGACTCGCATTGATATCAAGGTTATGATCCCTTGGAAAGCTAACTGTCAATATTATTTCGACAGGTCTACATTCAAAGTATATCCAAATACATGAAACAGATAGACACAAATAATCATTAAGTAATTCCCTACCAAATGCATTTTCTGTAATCGGATGCAGTGGTGGCGTTTTATCAAGTTTCTATCAATAAACCACATACATAGACGACGTACTGATTTATTCAAATTAAGTGCATTTCCGAATAAACCCATCGACAGCATCTATTTACCGAAAGAAAATACGACTGTGAAAGTACTAGAAATTCACCCTTTTACTCATAATAAATGCAGTTCTAACTACGGTGGGCATACAGACAATGCCTATAATATGTAGCTTCGTCTGATTGTATCTATCCGTGACGATATATTTTTGTCCTCCCCGTCAATAAATAATGGGGCAGGTCAAAGTCTGAGAGCTAATGTGTGTTGATCTTAGTCCAAGCTTTTGTTATGCTGGTTACAAAGGTACTACCATTTGTATGTTAGATTCTAGTCGAGAGTTTGTCACTTTCGAGTTTGCGAGTGGCAGTTTGTACTTTAGCTTTGAATGAAATGTTAATAAAATTTATTTATTTATTTAATGATATAGTAATAAAATATTTATGCTTATAACTTTAATGTTTTTCTACTCAATAAATCGAACAAACACAAGTTTATAGCCTTTTACAATGATAATGATTCAATATGTAGACCATTTAAGAATTTTACTACATTTAAATAACTGTAAGATTTACCTTGTACAAAAACAGATCCAATTTTAATTTCATCAACGAAAAAACTTAAAATAACGACATGAACAATTAGCTTATTTGATTTATATCCAACAAATCGTTATCAACACCCATTAACAATACACCGTGTGATTTTTTCAACGATTTAACACAATTTTTCCCAGCACTAAAATAATTATCTAAATCAGTTGATTGGTTACGGCTATCGTTACAATAACCGGTAACATTTTTCTTCTATATTTTCAACTGTTTTATATCGATGATATCGTGTGAAACGATTTTATATATTAGCGTCCGAGTTTCTAGATTTAATCGGAGACCAGTAGTAGAGGTGTCGTGTGTCTAGAATGTAAACTGAGCTAGTGAGATGGTGCATTACTGAAATAACTACATATCGGCTTGATTTGGCGACTGGAACCGAAGAGGACATAGCTGGTCTAGATCAGACGACTGTGGCAATTAGTATCAATTTCTTCTCGAACAGTTTACGGCTTTGTTTTGGTAGTTTATTTGGGAAAGCTAACTAAAATGAAGATATCGACTTTTATCGATATATTGTGCTTACTGTATCAGTACAATGTTTAAAAATATTTATTTTAACTTCGATTTGTAACTGCGATTGTACCGTTGTCTTCAGAACTGATTATGCCGTTTCCCAGAAAGTTAATCTCACCAAATTAAATTATGGATAATAAATAGTATAGTTAGCATTATTTAACTTTGTGTTAGTAGGTAGAGACTTTGGTCTCTCTTTTTGGTGTTGCCCTACATTTTTGCATTCTTCTGGCGCGGTATTTTTACGGTTCGAAAATAATACTGTAATTAATGTCTATCTTTTAAGTTGATCAGACTTAATTTAATATTCAAATAAGCACACTTCATTATAATAAATTTTACGATTCTAATCAATTAACAAATTTCAAACTGTCTAAAAGACCATAATTTCTTTTATGGCTTGTATTGTCTCAACTTCCAAATAGAGGCGATGTTGTCGGTAGATAAACTTTGAAAATGTCGAACAAACACTTAATCTTAGCAACACATCGGTCCAAAACTGGATATCTTAACAAATATCTCATTATAAATGCAAAATCAATTCTTTTATAAATAAATAAAGAACAACAAAGGAACTGGATAGCGTAGCACCCGACCTACCTACCTATATTTGACATTAAGCACTTTACAGTGATCTTTGACATATCATCGAAATCTAATTAATATCGGCAACTTTACCGAACTAAGCATAATATCTACAACGATAAAATACCTTTTGTCGTAACGTTTATAATACAGTTAAATAAACGCGATTTAAACGCCTCGTAAAAATACATTAAAAACGTCCGATTTCAACGTTTTATTGTACTGTTGGCGGCTCGCGTTAAATGCGTTATAGAAATCTAAACTTTTTGATCTTGTAACGTGATAACTGTGTAGGTCGTTTTTATTGTTATAGCTTTTTTAATACCGTTATTAATTTATACATTTGGAAACAATGGTGTTAAGTAGTAGCTTTAGTAGGGAATTAATATGTTGTGCGGTTAGCTTCTATGTTGTGATTGGGCGATTGGAACAGTCGTTGAATTCTGAGGTTTTATTTTTGTGTAACTGTGCTTTTTATCACTATATATATGTAAGCTTACGTATTATCTTTTGTATAGGTAAACATTTTATGTATGTATGGAACATTTGCTACCAGTACATCGCAGACAACCCCCTTTTTTAGTTTAAGTTCTTACAGCCCCCCTAAGGTTGTCTGGTAGATATATCTGTCAGCGATAAGACCTTTGCACTTATTGATTTAAGTTTCTGTAAAATTCTTACTATTTTGGTGTACAATAAAGTTTATTTTGTTCTTTTAAAATATAAATTGAGGTTACTTTTGTGTGATTGTGTTTGTCAATCAGTTGGCAGTTTATTTAGTAATTAGGGTTGGCCAGACGATCGACTAAGTGGTCAGCGGTGCTGCTGTCATTAGGCGACAATGCAAAGCTTCCATGTGCCGGTGCAAGCTTTTACATTTTGTAGTTTTGACCACGGTTTTATTTGATTGCAAATCGATCGTGAGCTTTGTGTGTATAATTTTAAGTAAATAAGGTTGGATTTAATTGTGGGATTATTGAAAATGGTAACTGAAGTAACACGGATTGGTTCTAGTTAATAATGGTCACTCTCTCGTGATTCACTCAGGAGAAGAGAAGTAATTTGACAATATCCAACTCTGACATATAATAAAAATGTTAAAAACGAATTAGGTATAGTACTTATTATTAAATTCCAAAGTAGTTATGGCAAACTTGGTTTTGTAGAGGTACTTTATAGAATTCTGTGGGCCGGCAGTCGCCTCAATCAGCAATTAGAACTTTAAGTTTGGCGATTCATTTTATAATCTTCCAAGATGCACTTTACCCACTTTTATGTCTGCACGACATCCACCCTCCTACACAATAACTACATGAATGAAAGCAGCTCCCCTTTGACTGTTTAATTAAGTTTTCTTCGTTAAACAAAGATTTAATTGCCAAGCGGAACCGGAAACGTGTCCTGCTAAAGCCTTCACTGTCACGACTGAAATACTGAAACTTAAGCTCGTGTAAGACTTGTGTCACTACTTTTGAAGTATTGCGAGTTATTTTCAGGAAAAGACTGCGAGAGCTCTTATTTTTGTAAATGTACTGTCCTCATTTTGAGGATGTAGGGTAGTTTTGAAGGAATAACACCCTAGGTTACGTGAGTTACGTTTGGGGGTTAGGTTATGGGTGAAGCGCATGTTTTTATTTCTCTAAAATTTTGATTAAATAGTTTGGTTTTAGCTTTAATATCAATAATAATTTATTGAGTGCGCAAGTCACCTTTTATATTGATAAATATTAATTACATTGTTCAGGTAGGGGCCATGGTCTCAGCATAGTTTTAGCTGGGCCACTTAAGCCTCACAAAACCATATCCATAAAATGTTAGTTTTCCATACGTCGCAATGGGTTCCCACCAACCGGGGGTTGTTTTGGGTGCACTAGCATAGAGCGTACAGAGATAATATTGTCGGTTGTATTACGTTCCATGAAAATGATCTAATTGGCCTCTGTGAGCTTCGGCACCTCTTAAGCTTTGCAAAGTTTGAGGGCCCCAGTGTTCTGAGGTTTTCTTAAGTTAAGGTGGTGCATCATGACTCACTTTTTCACTGTTTTTCATACAACCGCTCATAACTGATTATGACGTTATTACACATTTTTCATTAGATATTTTGGAAACACAGTATCTTGTGGATATTATCTAGGTTTCTAAAGAAACCAATTTCTAAATTTGTGTAAAACTAATCCAGTAAAAATCTCTGAAAATCTCCTATTTTGTATGAACTTTGACACTTCATAATTTGCCTAAAAATTAAAAAAGTCAAAAAAGTAATCCTCTAGAGACCTCTAGAGACTTATTAAGATTCTAAATGACGGCAACTTTTTCCAAAAACTTTTAAGGGTTTAAAAAAAACAGCTATTTCCTGGACCAAGTTTTGTGAAATTTTCGAGTAAATCTCGGAATTACCGAATACTAACAGAGTTTCCAGGTGTTATCTCTCTTTTTTTGCGTTGCCTTTTAGTCAAACATCGCGTTGGATTGCATTAAATGAAGTAACAAGCTTTTAAACCATTTTCGATGTTTACGATAAGCGAGTGGAGAAGGACCCTCTTAATAATTTTCTTTTAAAAAAACAATCAATTAACAAGTAACAAAACATATTAACAATGTTTTGTTATCAGTAAATTGATCGTATCGTTTGAATGTCCAGTGTCCATATCATATAGAAACTTCAAGAGGTTATGTTTTCCATGAGTTCTTAAACTTGAATAGTTTAAAATAAAATAATTAACAATTGTTTTTCTTTTTTCAGGTAAGTCCAGTGCAGTTTAAAAAAACAGAAATTCCTACAATTTTATTGTAAGTATAATAATGATATTATTGGAGATGACTTTAAAAATATAGTTTTTGATAATATTTGTTTGTATTAACAGATAATTTTATTCGAAGACATTAGTAGAGCGACAATGCACATAAACTTTATGTTTTAATTTTATACTTCGGTAAGTTAACAACTTTATCTCTTCAATATATTGAAAATTAAATTAATACAGAGAGAAAACCAATCACCATCATAAGTTTTAATGCCTTAAAATATCCAACAGATATAAATTCTTCGTTGTGTCCAATATTTGATCTCAGGAACGCCAATAAAATAGTACCAAGAAGCTTCACAGTTTTACTATAAGTAGCTCATACTTAAACTCTAATGACCATCAATTAAAATCGCGTTAAAACTTCAAAGGGCCCGAACGACTCTAAACCAATCAAGACCGCTGATAAAGTCACATACATTACAAGTATTTTATACATAACTCCCCATTACCATTTATTTTAAACCATAAAAATTTATGGGGTTTAAATATTTTCACCGCTTCGCGATGGGCGTCCGTGGTTATAAACTTACTCGTAAAGTTCCTACATAAAAAGGTAATAGTCAGTGACAGATGTAAGGTGCGCGCGCGCAGCTCCGGCCAATCGCGGAGGGCCGAGCGCCGCCATTTTCCCGCCGTCCAGAGGTGCTTCCGGGTATCGATATTCTACTCGGATAAATCGTCCAGATACGGTATCGAATAGTCGACACTTATCGACTCCGATGCGGGTAGTTGACTATTTCGAATGTGACAGTGACCGTTGATATACAGCGGGTTATCTTTGTGATAGAGACCATAGTGCATGAGGGCGTAATGACACAAAGGTAATTTAAATTTCATTTTCCTTTTTAATATAGTA